>OZ014523.1:458653519-459853519 GCA_963966055.1 Lathyrus aphaca | reverse complement strand
GGCTGATTTGCTTGCAGTGATATCCTAGCTGGGGATAAGATCATTGGTAGATCTACTAAGATGTATGACTGCTTGGGGATACAGGTCACTGATAGACCTATCTTTGATGATGAGGGGCCCAACTGGGGCTGCGGAAGCTTTCGTCACTTTGTTGTGAGATCCTCAGCCATTGCTCTTCTAGACGGAGGCTGGAACTCTGCGGGGAGGTGGTTCCCTATCTTTGCACTTGGTGGGGGAGGAACGATCACTGAACGACCTTCCTAGAGATGTCTCTAAGGATCCTTCTGAGGATGAGGAGACCTGACAACTCAGCTGGGGATTAAGCATCTCCGGTGCTGTTTGGAAGATGTGCTGAGTAAGTAATGATGGGGAGAAGCCTTCATGCCCCGTGTTGCGCTTTGCATACCTGCAATCCTGTTATGACAAAGGAAACATACAAGTACCTCGAGGCGTCTCTTACCGGATTCCATCATAGGAATTTAGACACCCCCGGGAGCAAATACATTTCCCGCTAGCATGTAATTTAGAAAAGACGCATCTGTATTTATGCGATCATTATATTAAAGACATCGGACATTTTTGCAAATAAAGATAAAATATACGCGACAGCATGTGACTGAAAATCTGATTTTATTAATTTGTGTGCCCTGAATTGGCAAGTACAGTCAAAGAAACAAGTCCCCTGAAATGAGGAGATTGTTACAAATTAAGAAACAAAAAAAGTGCTGGCAATGTCGATGACACTTCAGTGTGCTTCCTTTTTGCTATGACTCGTATGAAATTGACGTTCTTCTCATCTTGCTTTTGAAGAGGCTGATTCTGACCGATGCCTGAATCCTTCGAGGCTTGCCATTTTATAAGTGATACTGACGAATTCAGAATGCAGTTGTTCGCTTATTCCCTAATTTTGCGTGGATCGCCCTTTCGGGTTTTCGATCCACCGGGATACCCATTTTTGCCTGAGCTATCCAATGTGGCTTTTCAACTAAGCGGGTGTACATTTTTTATTTATTTTCCCTTATTTTTTCCCGAGTCTTTTATTCTATTTTTGACTCGCCGGGATGCCCTATTTTTGCCTGGACTCACATTCTGTTTTTATGTCCAGCGGGTCATTTTATGCGAAGTATTTTTTAACTACATCTGAATTCACAGGGGACAGGAAGTCTTTACCATCCATAGTACTGAGCATCAGCACTCCACCAGAGAAAACTTTCTTTACTATGAACGGACCATCATAATTTGGAGTCCACTTGCCCCTGTGGTCTGTATGAGGAGGAAGGAGTCTTTTCAACACAAGATCTCCTACTTGGTACTCTCGAAGCCTGACTTTTTGATCGAAGGCTTTCTTCATTCTTTTCTGATACAGCTGCCCATGACAAATTGCAGCCAATCTCTTCTCTTCAATCAGGCTCAGTTGTTCGTATCGGGATCGGACCCATTCTGCTTCGTTCAGCTTAACATCCATCAATACCCGTAAGGAGGGCAATTCAACTTCAACAGGTAGGACTGCCTCCATACCATACACAAGCTGATACGGTGTTGCCCCAGTGGATGTTCTGATTGACGTACGGTATCCATGCAAGGCAAACGGTAACATTTCATGCCAGTCTTTGTATGTGACCACCATCTTCTACACAATCTTCTTGATATTCTTGTTAGCTGCCTCAACAACGCCATTCATCTTTGGCCTGTAAGGAGAAGAATTGTGGTGTTGGATCTTGAAGTCCCGACACAGTTCTGCCATCATTTTATTATTCAAGTTGGAACCATTATCAGTAATGATTCTCTCGGGCACTCCATACCGACAGATGATGTCTCTCTTCAGGAATCGGGCTACCACTTGCCTGGTGACGTTCGCATATGAAGCTGCTTCAACCCACTTGGTAAAATAGTCAATAGCTACCAGGATGAATCTGTGGCCATTTGAAGCAGTCGGCTCAATCTTGCCTATCATGTCAATGCCCCACATGGCAAAGGGCCAAGGTGAAGACATTACATTTAAAGGATTTGGAGGCACATGCACCTTATCTACATAAATCTGGCATTTATGGCACTTCCTGGCGTAAGCACAACAGTCTGCATCCATTGTGATCCAGTAGTAGCCTGATCTTAGCAACTTTTTAGCCATTGCATGCCCTCCAGCATGGGTACCAAAAGATCCTTCGTGCACCTCGTGCATCAACAAATCTACCTCTGTCTTATCAACACATCTGAGGAGTACCATATCAAAGTTTCTCTTGTACAAGGAACCATCAGCATTCAGGAAGAAACTACCAGCTAGCCTTCTTAATGTCTTCTTATCATTGGATGATGCCCCAGGTGGGTATGTTTGATCCTCCAAGAAGCATTTGATATCGTGGAACAAAGGCTTATCATCTTTAGCAAGGTCTGCTGAGAATACATATGCTGGTCTATCAAGCCTGGATACTGAAATCCGAGGAACAAAGTTGGCAGCTTGAACTTTGATCATGGATGAGATGGTAGCCAAAGCATCTGCAAATTGATTTTGATCTCGAGGGATATACTCAAGCTTGACTGTTGTGAAGAATGTAAGCAACCTTCTTGTATAATCCCGGTAAGGTATTAGATGCTCCTGGTGAGTGTACCTGATAACGAGAAAAAGTATCGGTTATATTGCTATGTTTCAATACCGTTTTATCGCATAATTGTCGTTTTAACACCCGATTCCTCGAGTTTTCTTTGCCATTTTGCAGGTACATCATATACAGAGCTAAATCATGAGCCACAAGTGAAATGAGCAAAATCAACCATTAAAAGATGAAGAAAGGAGGAATTCTGCATAAACCTGCATTTTTTGTAACACTCACGGTCGTCAACTAGGAGTCACGACCGTGACAAGCTAAAAGGAGCAGTCACGGTCGTCACAAGTCCCTCACGACCGTGACGCGCATCAAACACGGATGACGAACGTGACACCCTTGTCACGACCGTGACAAGGGGAAATTAGGGTATTATGCTGAGACTTGGTCCTGAACGTGTACGCCAACGTGAAGTCAACATGCCTATGTTCCCGCAGACCAAGTATTCCAACGTTTCCCTGGATTCTCTCAACACCTACGAGGCCCATGCACCAATTCCAACTGCCAAGCCCAAATTGCTTTCTATAAATAGCTTAACTTCAAGAAACAATTTACAGAGTTTTGATTTTAATTTTCTTGCGGAAGCTCTGCCGTTTTTATTTGCACCCTTTTATTTTTCCAGCATTAGTTTTCTTGCTTTAATTTTCTGTATCCCAACCAACCATATAACAATTTCCAACATTAGGAAATTGTTATAATTTAATTTGTTTCAAAGCCTTCAGATTCTTTTAGAAAATTTATTTCCGATTCCAGTCAGTACTCCGAGCTTTCCAGCCTGTGGAAGAAGGAGTCTACTACTTTTATTGTTATCCAGGTTTAAATTTAAATTGCATTTATATTAATGAGTATTTATTTTTCTGCCTTGCATATTTTATTTTATATTTCTCTGCCTCTGTCTGGTTCAACAATAATGAGTAGCTAAACACCTTAGGGCGGTATGTAATTAAAACAAACTAAATCGGTAAAATCAACTCTAGGCTTAAAATAATTAAGAGCTTAAAATTCTGGCTGAGACTTTTTATTATAAAATCAACCTTTTTGTTACGAGAGTAAGGAAAGTGTATTAGGTTAGGTCAAGACCACGAGAGTGTGAGATTTTAACCAGATAGCTAAAGTTAGGCATTTAATTTAAACACAGTGAGAGCGCTTTAAAATGAATTAGAATTACTAAGTTTCCAAAAATTATTTCTAAACACCTATGGGCTAGCGAGAGCAGGCATAGGGCTTTAGGGGTAAGATCTGAGATAAGACCACGAGAGTGTGAGTTAAAGATATTTAAACTGGTAACCTCTATAGAATTGATTAAGTGAACCATCTTTATAAGCCTAGGTGAGATTGACCCGCCTAAGTTAACATAATTACATACCGACCGCCTTAGTATTATTTATTAAACTTAAATTTAATTCCCGCCTTTAATCTTTAAAAACAACCAAAAATCGTGACAACCCTTCACCTTAGCTAAACTAGAAATTCCTCTAGCACTAAGTAACCATAGAGTCCCTGTGGATCGATAATCTTAAATATTACTTCGATAGGCTGTGCACTTGCAGTTAAGATACCGCTAGACACATATTAGAGTATGTTAATAGCCCATCAAGTTTTTGGCGCCATTGCCGGGGACCTTAATTTAGTTACTAGTGCACTTTAGGGTAACATTGTCTAGACTAAGGTAACAACTATTTTCTTTTCTTAATCTAAATTCCCGAGTGTATGCCAAATACTCGCTCTCAAGGCGAAGACTTGCAACCTCTAATCCCAGAATCAGAACGCTTCTTACACGTAAGAAGACGGATATTCGATTACGAACAAAATTACAATATTCCAGATCTTCAATTAGATCCACCTAAACCAGTCGTAACATCAAAGGACGCAGAGATGGCTGAAGAACAGAATCACCCACTCAAATATTACGCCAGTCCTTCGCAAGCTGAACCGCATTCCAGCATTGCTGCACCGGCTATCAACCGAAACGATTTCGAACTAAAACCTTCGCTGATATCAGCCGTGCAACAAAATCAATTCGCCGGAAATCCTACCGAGGATCCGAACCTTCATCTTTCGATCTTTGTGCAATACGCAGATACCGTAAAAGCCAATGGAGTTTCCCAAGAAGCTATCAGACTACGTCTGTTTCCTTTTTCATTTCGAGACAGAGCAAGAGCCTGGCTTCAATCTCTGCCTTCGAATTCAGTAACTACGTGGGAGGAACTAAAGAGAGTTTTCTTGACCAGATATTTCCCACCTAGCAAGACAGCTATGCTGAGAGCTCAGATCAACGGATTTAAGCAAAAGGAAAACAAATCACTTTTCGAAGCTTGGGAACGCTATAAAGATATGCTGAGACTTTGTCCACATCACGGATTAGTAGAATGGATGGTCATCCATACCTTCTATAATGGACTCTTGTACAATACAAGAATGACAATTGACGCTGCCGTAGGCGGTGCACTAATGGACAAAGAATATAACGATGCTTATGCACTTATCGAAAGTATGGCTCAAAACCATTACCAATGGGGAAGCGAGAGAGTCGCAACTGAGAAACCAACAAAAGGAGGTATCTACGAAGTGAGTAGTATGGACCAAGTCAATGCAAAGTTTGACCAACTAAACCAAAAGATCGACAACTTGGCCATAACACCAACAGCCACCGTGGCTGCAGTAACACCTAACTGTGAGTTATGTGGAGTTCCCGGACATGAAGTTCCTGATTGTCAGCTATTAACAGGAATTCCCACAGATCAAGTGAATTATGCTCAAGGAAACCCATACTCAAACACATACAACCCAGGTTGGAAGAATCATCCGAACTTCTCCTATAAGAATAACAATGCTTTATACGCACCAGGTCAAGCACCAGCTACACCACCAGGATATCAAAAGACTGCTCCTAATGTCCCTAGAAAATCGAACCTTGAATTGATGATGGAGAACTTTATAGCTAACCAATCTCAAACAAACAAGGACTTCTTAAACCAAAACATACACACTAGTGAGCAGATTAAGCAATTAGTGAGCAAAGTAGATGCATTAGCTACACATAACAAAATGCTTGAAACTCAGATTTCACAAGTATCTCAACAACAAGCACCTACCGCTGCACCAGCTGGAGTATTTCCTGGACAACCTCAACCTAATCCGAAAGGACAGGCCAATGCTGTGATATTAAGAAGTGGCAAGGAACTTGACGGACCTACCGATCCAAGACTTGACAATCCAACCATGTACCAAAAACCGGATAAACCGACTGAAATGGTGAATGATCCAGAAGAAAAGGAAGATGATAATCAAGAGGCAGTGGAAAAAGAAAAGCCTTATGTACCTCCACCACCCTATAAACCACCAATTCCGTACCCTCAGAGATTAACCAATTCCAAGACGATGTGCCAGTTTAAGAAATTTGTCGAACTTCTGAAACAATTGAATATTACTATTCCGTTTACAGAAGCTATCACTCAAATGCCCTCGTATGCTAAGTTTTTAAAAGAAATATTATCCAATAAGAAAAAGATAGAGGATAACAGAACCGTTACACTTACTACTGAGTGTAGCGCCATAATTCAGAATAATATGCCTCCTAAGCTAAAAGATCCAGGAAGTTTCTCTATACCCTGTGTAATAGGAAAATTCGTCATTGACAAAGCTCTATGCGATTTAGGAGCCAGTATCAGTGTTATGCCCTTAACGATTTGCAAAAGGCTAGACATGGGAGACCTAAGACCAACTAAAATGTCTGTTCAACTAGTCGATCGCTCTGTTAAATATCCTGTAGGCATACTAGAAAACGTCCCAGTACGTATAGGACAATTCTACATCCCTACTGATTTCATAATCATGGACATCTCTGAAGACTCCACTACACCTATCATACTAGGAAGACCATTCTTAGCTACCGTCGGAGCTATAATAGACGTAAAGAGAGGAAAACTAACCTTTGAAGTAGGTGAAGAGAAAGTTGAATTTATTTTAACACAATTCTTACAATCACCAGCTATAGAGGATACATGCTATCTATTGGACGTAATTGAAGAATGTGTAAGAGAAATGGAAATGAAAGAAACTACCTATTCTGAAATTATGAAAATTCAAATCCCTCTGATTTTCGAAGATGATAATTGGCGTAAACCATATCAGGATGATAGTCTAAGCGAAAGTTTAGCACTTACACCGGATCCCATGCCAAGTAAGGATAAACCTACATTAGGATTAAAAACTTTACCTAAGAACCTAAGATACTAATTCTTAGACATTGAATGTACAAGACCAGTTATAATAAATTCCAGTTTAGGAACAATCGAAACAAAGAAACTTTTAGATGTCTTAAAGAAATATCCAACTGCGTTAGGATATAACATATCTGATCTCAAAGGAATATGCCCTTCAATCTGTATGCATCGTATTCTGCTAGAAGAAGATTGCAAAAACTCCAGAGAATCTCAAAGAAGAATTAACCCAATCCTTAGCACTGTAGTAAAGGAAGAAGTTAAGAAACTACTAGATGCCGGAATAATATATCCAATCTCTGATAGTAAATGTGTTAGTCCAGTACATGTAGTACCAAAGAAAGGAGGTATCACTTTTGTGAAAAACGCTAAAGGCGAATCGATATCGCAAAGAGTAGTGACGGGACATAGAGTGTGCATCGATTATCGTAAACTAAACAAAGCCACTCGAAAAGATCATTTCCCACTACCTTTTATAGATCAAATGTTAGAATGATTAGCCAAGCATTCTTATTTCTTTTATCTTGATGGTTACTCAGGATTTTTCCAAATCCCTATCCACCCAGATGATCAAGAGAAGACTACATTCACATGCCCTTATGGAACGTTCGCTTATAGATGAATGCCCTTTGGATTATGCAACGCTCCTGCAACCTTTCAAAGATGTATGATGTCAATCTTCGCAGATTTTATAGACAACATCATGGAAGTGTTCATGGACGACTTCTCTGTATGCGGGCAAAGTTTTGAAGGATGCCTATCAAATTTAGAAATGGTGTTAGAAAGATGTGTAAAAGTAAACCTCGTGCTTAACTGGGAGAAATGTCATTTTATGGTCAGAGAAGGAATCGTATTAGGACACGTTATATCCGACAGGGGAATTGAAGTTGATAAAGCTAAGATAGAAGTCATAAAAGATCTTCAACCCCCTAAAACCGTTCGAGAAATACGAAGCTTTTTAGGACACACCGGTTTCTACCGACGATTCATCAAAGATTTCTCGAAAATCACTAAACCTCTTACCGGTTTATTAATGGAAGACACTGAGTTCATATTCAATGAAGATTATCTTAAAGCATTCGAAACTCTAAAAACAGCCCTCATCGCCGCACCAATCATGCAACCCCCTGACTGGAGATTACCTTTCAAAATCATGTGCGATGCGAGTGACTATGCTGTAGGCGCAGTTCTAGGCCAGAGGAAGGAGAAGAAACTTCATGCGATTTACTATGCCAGTAGAACCTTAGATTCTGCTCAGATGAACTACGCCACTACTGAAAAAGAATTGTTAGCAGTTGTCTTTGCGCTTGACAAATTCCGTTCTTACCTAGTAGGAGCAAAAATAATCGTTTACACAGACCACGCTGCTATCAGATATCTATTGACTAAGAAAGATGCTAAACCAAGACTCTTTAGATGGATTTTACTCTTACAAGAGTTTGATCTCGAAATAAAAGATAAGAAAGGTACTGAAAACGTTGTAGCGGACCATTTATCTAGAATAGAAGGTATTAAACCCGAACAAGTGCCGATTAACGATGACTTTCTGTATGAACAGCTGATAGCACAAATAGGAAGCGACCCAGTTCAATTAGACGTAGATGAACCAGAACCCGTGGAAACAATCCAAACGACTGTAGGACTGCCATGGTGCGCTGACATTGTTAACTACCTAGCTGCAGGAGCTCTTCCACCTGATTTAACCTATCAGCAGAAAAAGAAATTCTTTCACAATCTCAAACACTACTATTGGGATGAACCATTATTGTTCAAAAGAGGACCCGATGGAATCTTTCGTCGATGTATTCCCGAAGAAGAAATAGAAGATGTCATCGCTCATTTCCATTCATCTCCTTATGGTGGACATGCAAGCACTTCCAAGACTTGTGCAAAAATCTTTCAAGCTGGCCTATTCTGGCCCAATCTATGGAAAGATGTCCACATCGCTGTTATAAATTGCGATCGGTGTCAACGCACCGGTAATATTTCAAGAAGAGATGAAATGCCTCAAAAAGGAATATTGGAAGTAGAAATCTTTGACGTCTGGGGAATAGATTTCATGGGACCATTCCCATCATCTTTCGGTAATAATTACATACTCGTAGCGGTTGATTATGTTTCAAAGTGGATTGAAGCTATAGCTTCTCCTACAAATGACACACGAGTAGTAATAAAGCTTTTCAAAAATATAATCTTTCCCAGATTTGGTGTGCCTAGACTCGTCATAAGTGACGGTGGCTCGCACTTCATTTCAAAAATCTTTGACAAATTACTATCTAAGTATGGAGTAAGACACCGTGTGGCAACACCATATCATCCACAAACAAGTGGACAAGTCGAAGTCTCAAACAGAGAAATCAAACAAATCTTAGAAAAGACTGTCGCCATATCTCGGAAAGATTGGTCATCTAAACTTAATGAAGCTTTATGGACTTATAGGACAGCTTATAAGACACCCATAGGAACTACTCCTTTCAAATTAGTTTATGGAAAATCTTGTCACCTCCCGGTAGAACTAGAACACAAAGCTTATTGGGAGATCAAAACTCTCAATATAAACTATAATGCTGCAGGAGAAAAGCGAATCCTAGATATTAACGAATTAGAAGAGTTAAGGCTAGATGCTTATGAGAATGCTAAGATATATAAAGAACTAAGCGATGGCATGATAAACGCCTATCTAGGAAAGAATTTAGTGTGGGAGACGTTGTACTCCTCTTTAATTCAAGACTTAGGCTCTTTCCTGGAAAACTAAAATCTAGATGGTCAGGACCCTTTGAAATAACTAGAGTGTTCCCGAGCGGAGCGATATAAATTAAGGGTAGGAATAGTGAACCATTCACAGTAAACGGACAACGTTTAAAACATTATCATAAAGTTGAAAATAGAGATTATGCAAATAATCTAAGGCTTTTAGAGTTGTCCACTAATTTCCCTGATTAATCTACACCTAAGCATTACTTCAGGCTTTAGACGATAAAAACAGCGCTTAGTGGGAGGCAACCCATTTAATCATTTAAATCATTTTGATCATTTTATTATTTTGTCATTTATCATTTTATTATTCGTTTATTTGTTTTGCCATTTTATAGTTTTATTTCATTATTACTATTATTGCTTTTATTTATGCATTTTATTTTCTTATTTTTCCTTATTTTAATTTTAAATCACCTTTACAGATTTTCTAAAGTCTTTTCCACTTTCCTTCTCCCCCTGATTTGTTTCCTCAGTATTTACACTAACTATGGCTAACCAACCGATAAACCTTATGGAAACCAAATTTAGAGGTAAGAACCAAAGAATGAAATTTGAAGAGTTATCACAGAGACCAATGGATTTGACTCTGTACCCGGATGATCTGACTATGGAAACCTTAGGTATACATAATAGCATCCTATACTTGTTTAACCGACTTGGATGGGAGAATGCACTGATTCAACAAAAGTTTGTGACTTACCGCGAGCTCATGTCGCTCCCGATAAATGGGAATGGCCCAAATAAAGGTACAGACGCGAATGGTCGGCGAGAGGAACAATGAGAACACACAGCAGTGAACTCACTGGAGATAAATAGAGTCGCCAGCTAGGCATTTTTATCCCGGAGGAAAGGCAATGCTGCATGGACCTAGAAAGATATGGATAAGACGGTTGCGAACCAGAGAGACTGAGAAAGGGGGTTGGTTACAACCTGGGAAGGTATTAGCACCCAGATTGTCCTCCGTACTCGACAGGATCCACGCTTAAAAGATTTGTGTTTTAAAGGGGTAGTGTCAGTGCAATTTGTGTGTAAAAGAGCTGGAAAGATGTACAGGTGTCAGTGTAAAAGAAATGCAAAGTGTATATGTACAGTGTCAGTGTAAGAACAAGAGTGAAATGCTCAGGAATATGAGGCTTAAAAGAATGAAGCTGGAAGGAGGGGGAATATACAGAGACTTTTGTTCGATAACTGTTAAGTTATGCCTACGTATCCTCTCGTGCAATGAGGAAGTCAGAACACCGTAGTTCGACCCAAAGAGACTGAAAGGTAAATTGACCAATGAACTGCTTGCTTGCTTATGCTCAAGTGTATGACCTGTTTGGCTCAGGTGCTAACTGTCTTGCATTAGACGAAAGAAGCAAGTTCTCGTTTATGAATGAGGATGATGAGTAAAGAATCCCGAAGGAGACGATTATTGTTTGTTTTTTGTGTTTTCAGTCTTTTATTGCTTTTGGATGTTTGTCATAGGTTAATGAGCTTAAGCCTAAACCAATGGGTTTAGTAAACTCATCACATCTTCCCTCTGATTAGGGGTAATGAGAATACCTTAAGTGTGAAGTCAGAGTCTCACACCTAATCACCTTTTGATGTAGGATTAAGATCATTAACCTACTTGTGATTATTTAGATGTTTTTGTGGTTTTTGTTTAGTGTTAAGTAATGAGATTAAGCCATAATCAGGGATTAAACAGACTTATTACACCATCCTAATAGAAGGATAATAGATGAGAATGTTTAAGCTGAGGAAAACTCCTCAACTTAATCCATGATTAGGGATTAACCTCATGACAAAACAAAGCCTTTATTAGGTGGATTTTAGTTAATGATAAGATGAAGAAGTGGATTTTATGATTTGTAAGACAACTTGAGGGGGACTTGTCCATTAACACTAGGGTTAGTCCTTCTTAACCAGTTAAGGAAGAATTAGAACCCTAATGCAAGGCCCAAGTTACAAGCTTGATGTCTTGATGATTATTAAGTGGATTGATTAAAGGATTTAAACACATTAAGGGTTTAACACTTAGGATTAAAGTTATACACTCCATCCTAATAGAAGGATGCAGGCATAAGCTTAATCACAAAGCCTTAAAGCCTTTAGGGTTTAGTCCCTAATTATGAGATGAGGAGAGAAGACTCAAAGAGACACAAAGGTAAAACTAAGTGGGGAGACTAATCAAAACCATAATCATTGTCATGCTTTGTTTTTCCTAAGGTTTGTGAGGTTAACAAGAGAAATCTTCGGAGGAACCACCAGGAAGCAGATGAAAGGATCAGGAGAAGCAAAGTAACTTGCTTCATTTAAGAAGTCAAGTCACTTGAAGAAAGAAAGTAAGAAGAAGAAGAAGAATGAGCAAGCTCAATCTCAAACACAAAGTAAAATGCAGCAAGGATGCATGAAATAGATGAAAAGAAGTTGTGAGAAGTGAAGGCAAATTCACTTCTCAAAGTAACTTACCACCTGAAAAGTTAGTGAGAAAGATGCAATGCAATGCAAAATGGAATGAAATGTCATGATGAAAATCAAAACCAGAAGCATATATGAGATGATAATTATGCTATGAGATGATGCAAACGTAAAACAAGGCATGGAGATGATCATACAAGCTCATGGATGCAAATGAAACAGGTTAAGAGGCATGAACATACATGAAAAGTTATGAAATGCAAATGGCATATAACATGACAAATGCAAGATGCAATGATCAAACATGCTTTCAATATGTCTTAAGATGTTCAATGAATCACAAGAATGCATAAAATGCTATGGCAAGTCAAGTTATGCAAGCAAATGCAAGATGGATGCATAAAGAAGCCCAAATTAGGGTTTATGAACAATACATCAAACAAAAACCCAAAACCAGAAGCAAACAATATTACAAAAAATTGAAAATGCCCTCAAAGGATCCCTAAACCTATACTAAACCAAAGCCCAAAGGAGAAGTCTCAACTCTTAACCTAGTTCAAGCTATGATTTTTCTAAGTTTTCTAGGGTTTTAGGGTTCCTTAACAAGAAAATTACCAAACAAATTGAAAATGAAAGATCAAATCATGACCATTTAACCTCATAAACTACATGATATGCTAAACACAATGCAAAAAGAATCAAAGTCCAACTCTCTAGGGTTAGGCAGAAATGATTTTTGGAAGTTTGGATCAAAATAATGCATCAAAATGATTTTAATTCCATGAAAAATTCTCAAAATGCATAAAGATCAAAAAAGAAATTTGGTTTGAGGGTTGGACAATGTTTCTAAATGTTTTTAAAGGTTTCATGAATTTTTTGGTGATTTTTAAATACTTAAAAACATTTTTAATTAATTAATTCTCATTAATTAATTAAAAAGAAACTCTTAAATATTTAAAAATACTTTTTTAATGCTAAAAATAAAAATGAAAATATTTTTGTGTTCTGAAATTAAATAATAATTTGTATAAAAAATTTCAGAATTTTTAAAGTATTTTTGCTATTTTTAATAAATTGTACAAATTAAATAGAAAGAAAATGAAATAAAACAAAATAAAAGGGAAAGTAATCTGATCCAATGATCCAGATTCAAAGTTGAAAGGAAATGGTTGACTGGCGCGCTAATGAACGGCCTGGATTTCACTTCAGTTAATTAATTATGATTAAGTTAAATAAACAAAAATTAGGGCTAATGACATGATCTGAGCCATTGGATGCACGCGGGAAAAGACTTAGTCAACTCATCCAACGCTTGAAATTTAAACTTCATTAATTACAGGGATTAAACCCTAATTATTTTCAGGTGGCCGGAGAAGACCTCTGGTCGTCTTCTCCGGTGGGAACCCCACCTGAAAATCCCTAGAATCTTCAAAACGCAACTAAAATGAAATCTAAACAAACAGAAATCCTTCCCATACTTCACTGAATCAAAACCCTAACATAAACATCATTTATATTTCATCAAACACATGAATTGAAACAAAAGAAAATTTAGGGCAAAACTTTCAGAACACGATTAAACTCTCATATCTTCACCATTTTCAAAACCAACAACATCAGAGTGATCAGTGAACTACAAAGAACAACTTTGGAACTTTAAAAATCATTTCTGGAAAAAAAGTTCTTGAGCTACCTGAGTTTTGAAGCTTTCAGTTTACAGCTTTCTGGCCTTTCTCCTTTGCGCAATCCACTCCTTATGGTCCTCTGATGATGTCTGGGTGCTTAGAAGGAGTTTGTGTTGGATGGTTTGTGAGTTTGAACAGCTTCTGCTCAAGCTCAGATGAGAATTGTGTTTATGATTCAGGCAGTTTAAGGCAAGGGTGAGGGGTGCTTTGTGACCAGGATGATGAGTTGAGTTGATCTATGAAGTTTGTTTAAGTGTTTGTAGCTTGTTTTCTGAGTTTCGAAGGCTTTTGCTTCAAGGGTAAAAAATGAGAGTGCTGAGTTCTTACTTGTTTCAGGCTTGTGTGTTGTGATGTTTAGCTTGCATTTGATTTGTATAAACTAATCCTATTGGTCAGATGACATGACATGTGCTTTATTGATTGGTATGGTGGCTTTTGCAAAATGTCAACTTTGTGTAAGAGAAGGCATGGGTCTTGCTCTAGCCAAGTACAAGGGCTGTGGGCTACGCAACATGGTGAGGGGAAAGGCTAGGGTGGTTCAGCATCCAAGGCAGCAAGTGGATGGGAAGTGATCATGAGCTCTTGCAACTTGACTTTGCTTTTGCTTTTCATGAAAATATCTTGCCTCACAAGCCATAAAACATGTGATCTCTTTGGCCCATTCTGATTTTTAGGACTTGTGTGATGTTGTGTAATGGTTTGACATCAATTAGAAGTCACAAATTGCCTTGGTACAAAATCTTGCAAGTTTCTCATTTGGTGCATAACTTGAATATTTAGTGATTTTAGCCAACTTTGATGAACCATAACTTTTGATCCAAAATGAATTAGGTCATGTTCTTGTACTTTTTGAAAAGGGAAAGATCTATTCTACAACTTTCATGACCAAAGTTTTTCCATTTGAAGCATTTTTGGATCAAAAAGTAAGGATTGAAAAGTTGCCTAAAATGGCAAATTCCTTAAAAGTCAAACTTGCCCTAAAAAGTCAACTTTGCAAAAACTTCAAATTCTTGAATTTTGTGAACTTACAACTTCTTCTATGATCAAATAAAGATCATATACACTCAAAATGATGAATATTACCCCTTGGTTGGGTCATTGGGGGCCTCAGATGCCCTGATTTTACACTGACTTGTCTGAAAAGTCAACTCTTGATCAGATGACTTCCCCATGGAATTTCTTCATAAAAATTGATATGCATAATCCCTATACCATATAGAGACCAATAGAAACAAGAATGACCAAAAAATTTGAAGTTATGGCCTCTGAAACCAAAACCCTAATTTTAGGTCATCTGTGCAGTCAAGCCTGGCTCTGCTTCCACAACCATCCCAGTTCTTGTGATTCTTTGACATCCTTGACTTTGAGAGGATATAATATGATGCTTGAACATCCATGGACCTCTTTGAAGTGATTGATGACCTTTGGAGTGGCTCAAGAGGCTCTTGGACTGCTCAGATCACAAACCCTAGGTGCAGATGACTTAGAAACAATGCAATGACTCAAAATTGAGATATGAGATGGTATGATTGCGTTTATGCATATGAAATGATCACAAGCCATGATGTGAATGGGTGAGGGCAAATTTGGGGTGTTTACAGCTCACCCTTGAGTTCCTCAGCTCCTTAGTTTACCTACCCGAGCGCGGTTTTTGTTTCAGGAAAGGATTTATCAGTTTCCGCCTATTTGGAATAGAATATGACTTTAACCATAGAGAACTAGATGACCTATTAGGATTCCCTAGTGGACCCTTTGCTTTTACTACCACACAGGTAGAATTGATGGACATTGAGCTGGATTTCTTTTGGGGAACCTTAACCGGAAATTACCATCCTGAACCAAATAACATGAACAATGATGAGATACATAACCCTGCTATCCGTTATTTCCATAAGATCCTAGCCCACACCTTCTTTGGAAAAGAAGAAAACCTTACTGGAGTATCTAAAGATGAGATATTCATTATGTCATGTTTGACTAATGAACAGCCAGTCAATGGTGTGCCTTTCATGATGCAAACCTTCACCCGAATCCAAGAAGAACCTGATATACCCATATTAGTAGGAGGTCTTGTCACCATGATTGCTGATGCCTTAGGACTTAGATACCAATTACACGGGTGTAACCGTTTAGGTACCATCCGTCCTATGAATCTTAACTTTTGCTTTAATCGACATATCATAAGGAATTTAGGACATCCACCTTTCGAGTACCTAATCAGGAATGAAGTAGTAACCCTGTTCACACTACCAAACCATGCTAGAGTAAGTGTTCACAATAAGGATAATTGGCTTTATGAGTTAACCCCTCCTGACTATCCATCTACTCCTGAAACACCTCAATCTTACAAGATAAAGGATGATATAATGACTGATGTAGAAAATGACCCTGAGACACCTCCTAGTTATCATGACATTGACCACACTGACGAAGTGATTGAAATCCCTGAAGTGAATCAAGTAGAATATGCTGACAACTTAAAGAAAATCATGAACACTCTTGAAGCTTACCAAGCCGATATAAATACTGTTAAGGATGAGATTAAGAGCATGCGATTGGACATTATAGGTTTAACTGACATAACATGTGAGCAATTCTACCACCTGAACTCTGCAATCGAAGATTTGAAGAAGTACTTTTGAAAATGCTGTAGTGATCTAGCTTATTTTACTTACTGTTTTCGTTTCTAGTTAGTTTAACATTTCGCAAACATTTTCGTACCGTATTTTCATTAATGTAATTTCACTTCAATTATCAAAAGCAAAGCACTTCTAGTTTACAAATTTTTCCAATTTTTCCAATTTCTATGTTTTTAATTTATTTACTGTTATGTTTAAATTGATTAATGTTTTATATAATCTCTCGTGTGATGAAATTTACAAGTATTATGTTGGTATTATATATTATATGTTGTTTGTGAGAAGTGATCATAAAAAATATTATATAAATTATATTGAACGTGAGAGAGATAATGCATTCTGGAAACAATTCTAAGTTTTAAGCCCTCACGGTCGTCATCACCCTCTAACGATCGTGACAAGCTAATTAGCGCGTCATGACCGTCATCCCCCCATCACGATCGTGACGACCCCAGTTATAGGAATCGTGAGAAACAGAACTGTTCTTCTTCGAAACCTCTTCCTCTTTCAACTTCCATAACTTTCAAAAATCCCCCATTATCTCTTCCATCTCCCGTAACCTCCCATTACCCAAATTAAACTCCATTAACCTCTCCATTTACTCCTCCCCTATCACATTCTCACCTTGCATTATAATCCGAACCAATTTCCTCTCATTTTACACTTTTCTCACAAACCTCAAAAACCTCTTATCTCCCACTCTTGTTCTTGCATGCAATGGAAGCAATTCAGTTTAGAGATGGTGAGCATGGAGAAAATCAGAGACAGAGGTTCATCAGATTCCAGAACCATGGTGTTCAACCCACGCGATATGTCGACACTGAATGTTTGAGAGAGTTGGGAATGCTCAACAGTGTCAAGAACCTGCTTCAGAAGGTTGGCTTGTGGGATCTATGCAGTCAGCCCCAGCCCACATTCGAGCTTCTGACATTGGAATTTCTAAGCTCATTTCATTACATCACTCCTACCGGTTCACAGAGTCAACTCACCGGCGTTGCTAAGTTCAGATTGCTCGGCCGGGAGTTCGAAGTTACGCAAACAAGGATCGCCGAGCTGCTAGGTTTTGATCACGGGAATGATGCTCACCTCCGCGTGCCGGACAATTTCAGTGAAACCGCTTTCATCTTATGGCACGACATCACCAACACCCGTGCCTCAGCCTTTCAGATCCTGAATGCTACGCATATCCACAACCCGGCGATCAGATACTTTCATCGCATCATCTGCAACACCATCTTTGCAAGAGAGAGCAACCACAAGCTTAACTCCAAGGAGCTCTTGTTCTTGCACTGCGCCTTAAATGACGAGCCCATTAATGCTGCCCCATTCATGCTGTCCCATATCCAGTCCATAGCGCAAATAGGCGCAACCCCCTTTTACATAGGCGGCATTGTCACTACCCTCGCCATTCAGCTGGAGCTTGGTGACTTGGTCATCAATTTGCCTAGCAGAGCCGCAGAGTTCCTAACGAAGAATTATTGCAGGTCCGCCCGCTTGATTGCTCAGAGAGAGGATGGCAGGTTTAACCCTGTTATCCAAGGCACTGTTTATCACCACATCATCTTGCCGTGCCGCGACCGCATCGATCCGTCTAGTCGAGCCAACTGGCTATTTGCTTTA
Organism: Lathyrus aphaca; assembly: GCA_963966055.1. NCBI lineage: Eukaryota > Viridiplantae > Streptophyta > Magnoliopsida > Fabales > Fabaceae > Lathyrus > Lathyrus aphaca. The sequence goes on along the minus strand of OZ014523.1, from coordinate 459,835,592 downwards.
CCGGATGCTGCCGGCCACGCCCCCATTCCTGATGAGCAGGCCGATCCACCAGCGGACGAGATGAAAGACACCATGGATGCAGCTGAGCCTGTCCAGAACATTCCTGAATCATCCACCCGACAGCCTCCTGCACAAGAATTCACACTTGAAGACGTCCTCCGTGCGATTCATCAGCAAAATCAGATGAATGTCGCACTGGAGCGAAGGCAGAAGGAGCAACATGATGCATTACTACAAGATGTTGCCACCAACCAGAGGACTACTGATGAGAAGCTCAGAGAGATCTTTAGCGAGCTAGAGGCTTTTCACATTGATATCACTGCTATCACCGGTACCGGTTCTGATCCTGAAGCGACTCCGACCAGACGCTCCCGCACCAGAAGCCGAGGCCGTGGTCATCAGCAGCCTTAGTTTTAGTTTTTGTTTATGTTTTTCCATTTTCGTTGTTTGTATTGTACTTTAACCGCTATTATATCACAACATTGAGGACAATGTCTGATATAGTGTGGGAGAGGTACCTTTCATTTTCCGCATTTTCCCTTTCCGCACTTTTCCATTCCGTTGTATTTCCTTTTCGTAAGTGTCGCTCCCACCAAATGAGGCTAAGTCAAATGGGTTACAGACGCGAACAGTCGGCGAAAGAGAATGAGAACACACAAGGGTGAACTCAAAAGAAAAGAAAAGAGTCGCCAGCTAGGCATTTTTATCCCGGAGGAAAGGTAATGCTGCATAAACCTAGAAAGATATGGATAAGACGGTTGCGAACCAGAGAGACTGAGAAAGGGGGTTGGTTACAACCTGGGAAGGTATTAGAACCCAGATTGTCCGCCGTACTCGACAGGATCCACGCTTAAAAGATTTGTTTTTTAAAGGGTAGTGTCAGTGCAATCTGTGTATAAAAGAGCTGGAAAAGGATGTACAGGTGTCAGTGTAAGAGAAGTGAAGTGTATAAGTGAAGTGTCAGTGTAAGAACAAGAATGAAATGCTCAATATCATGAGGCTAAAAGAATAAAGCTGGAAAGAGGGGGAATATACAGAGACTTTTGTTCGATAACTGTTAAGTTATGCCTACGTATCCTCTCGTGCAATGAGGAAGTCAGAACACCGTAGTTCGACCCAAAGAGACTGAAAGATAAATTGACTGATGAACTGCTTACTTGCCTATGCTCAAGTGTATGACCTGTCTGGCTCAGGTGCAAACTGTCTTGCATTAGGCGGAAGAAGCAAATTCTCGTTTGTGAGTGAATGAGATGAGAAAAGAATCCCGGAGGAGACGATTATTGTTTGTTTTTGTGTTTTCAGCCTTTTATTGCTTTTTGAAGTTTGTCATAAGAAAATGAGCTTAAGCCTAAACCAAGGGTTAGTAAACTCATCACATCATCCCTCTGATTAGGGGTAATGAGAATACCTTAAGTGTGAAGTCAGTATCTCACACTTAATCACCATGATGTAGGATTAAGATCATTAACCTACTTGTGATTATTTAGATATTTTTGTTGTTTTTGTTTAGTGTTAAGTAATGAGCTTAAGCCATAATCAGGGATTAAACAGACTCATTACACCATCCTAATAGAAGGATAATAGATGAGAATGTTTAAGCTGAGGAAAGCTCCTCAACTTAATCCATGATTAGGGATTAACCTCATGACAAAACAAAGCCTTTATTAAATGGATTTTAGTTAATGATAAGATGAAGAAATGATTTTTATGGTTTGTAAGACAACTTGAGGGGGACTTGTCCATTAACACTGGGGTTAGTCCTTCTTAACCAATTAAGGAAGAATTAGAACCCTAATGCAAGGCCCAAGTTACAAGCTGGATGTCTTGATGATTATTAAGTGAATTGATTAAAGGATTTAAACACATTAAGGGTTTAACACTTAGGATTAAAGTTATACACTACATCCTAATAGAAGGATGCAGACATAAGCTTAATCACAAAGCCTTAAAGCCTTTAGGGTTTAGTCCTTGATTATGAGATGAGAAGAGAAGACTCAAAGAAAACTCAAAGGAAAGAGTCTAAGGGGGACTAAACAATCTTAAAATGTTATCATGCTTGGAAGTCCTAGGGTTTGTGAGGCTTAAGAGGAGAAATCTTCATGGAAGCCACCAAGGAGAAGCAAGATAGAAAAGGGATGAGATGAGAAAAGAAAAGAGGGAAGAGAGGCACAAGTGAGAAAGCTCACTCAAAGACAAGTAAAAATGCATCAAGGATGTAAAATGAGGAGGTGAGAAGAGGTAGGAGGTGAAGGCAAATCCACCTCCCAAACAAACTTACCATTAACCTGAAAAGTTAGTACAAGATGCATAAAGGAAGAAATGAGATGAAACAATGCATATGGATGGGCAAAGGCCAAAGTCAGAAACATACACATGATGCAAATGATGTAAAGGGATGATGCAAACACATGTCAAGAGTTGTGGATGATCATACAAGGATGAGGATGCAAATGAAGCATGCTTTGAACCATGAAAGTTCATGAAAGTTTATGAAATGATATGAATGCAAAACATGGCAAATGAATGATGCAATGATCAAACATGATTCTAATATGTCCTAAGATGTATATTGAATCAAATGAATACATAAAATGTCATGGAAAGTCATGGTATGCAAGCAAATGGAAGATGGATGCAAAGGAAGGCATAAATTAGGGTTATATGCAACATACAAAGCAAAAATCCAAAACTAGAAGCAAATGACATGATAAAAATTTGAAAATGCAATCAAAGGAACCCTAGACCTATACAAACTCACTGCCCAAAGGAGGGGATCCAACTCTTAACCTAGTGAGAGTTATGAATTTTCTAAGATTGCTAGGGTTTTAAGGTACCTTGACAAGAAAAATGCAAATAAAAATGAAAATTCAAGATCAATTCAAGCCAATTTTATCCTATAAACTACATGCTATACAAGATGCAATGCAAAAAGAATCATTGTCCAACTCCCAATGGTTAGGCAGAAATGAATTTTTGAAGTTTGAAACAAAATAATGCCTTGAGATGAAATTAAATCCAAAGAAAATTATCAAAAGGCATCAAGAACAAAAAAGAAATTTGGTTTGAGGGTTGGACAATGTTTCTAAATGTTTTTAAATGCTACACGAATTTTTTTGTGATTTTTAAATACCTAAAAGTATTTTTAATTAATTAATTTTCATTAATTAATTAAAAAAAACTTTTAAATGATTTAAAAATAAATTTTAATGCAAAAAATAAAAATAAAAATATTTTTGTGTTCTGAAAATTAATTAAACCCTTGACAAAAAAATTCAGAATTTTTTAATGTGTTTTGCTATTTTTTAAAATTCGTACAAAATAAATATAAAACCAATGAATTTAAAATGATTTTAATGAAAAAAAAAAGGAAAGTCAAATCATCCAAAGTTCCAGATTCAAAGTCAGGGGGGTGGGAATTGACTTGGCGCGCGAATGGACGGCCAGAATTCAAACTGGCCTAATTATGATTAAGCCCTAATCCTGTGCCCTAATCACTTTCAGATGACCGGAACAGTGTTCCGGTCATCTTCTCCGGCAGGCCAAAATCTCTATCTCTCTCAATACGCATCAAATCCTCACAAAACTCTCCAGAATCAATCTATGAACACCACTAAGCATAAACCCTAAATCAAACAACATTTATTTTCACTGAATCAAAGGAAACAAGCAAAAACATTTTTACGGGCAAACTTTCAGATCATCATAACATGCTTGTTTCTGGCTCATTTTCAAAAATAAATAGATCCCCATGATCAGGGCAACATATAGAACAATATTTTAACAAGAAATTAAAGTTCTGGAAAATTTGTTCATCATGCTACCTGAGATTGAGCTTTCGAAACAGGGACTTTCTGGCTGCTTCTTTGGTGCAAACAAGCTCCAATGATCCTCCTTTGAAGCTTTTGACACTTAGCTGGAGTTTATATGGCCTCTAGAGGGAGTTGGCAGAAGCTCAGGCCAAGGGAGTGTGAAAATCGTATTTGTGATGTGGGAGGTTTCAGGCCAAAACAATGGTTGGTTTGTGATCAGTGGAACATGCTGAGATCAATGGTGAAGTTTGTTTCTATGTTTGCTGCTTGTATGATGAGTTTCGAAGGAAGTTGCATAAGAGGTGGAAAATGAGAATACTGGCTTAGAGAGAGTTTCAGGCTTGTGTGTGTGATGCAAATGAATCCTTGGAGTGTGTTTGTAAGGTCTGGATTGGGCAGAGAGTGGTTGTGTCACTGTGGGATTGGTATGGGTGTTTTTGCCAAAAAGTCAAAACTGTTGTACTTGAGGTATGGGCAAGTGTGAGGCTGTGATAGGGGCATGGCTTGGCTCAGCTGAGTTTAGGGAGAACCATGGAATTTGATTAGGAGCAATGCAGCAAGTGGATTAGGGTTTTTCATAGGTTTTGCAACTTTGTGACCTTTGGGCCCTTTTGAAGTTTCTTGATCCACAAGTCATGAAAATGGCCAAACCTTTGATGCAATCTGACTTTTAGGCAATGGTTTATGCTTGTACAAAGATTATAAGTCCATTTGAAAGCACAATTTGTCTTGGCAAGTGGTTTTGCAACTTTGCCTCTTTGGTAGAAAACTTGAAATTATGTGATTTTTCCAAACTTTGACAATCCATAACTTTTGATCCAAAATTAATTAGAATGAGTTCTTGTACTTTTTGAAAAGGGAATGATCCATTCTACAACTTTCATGACCAAAGTTTTCCCATTTGAAGCATTTTTGAATCAAAAAGCAAGGGTTGAAAAACTTTCCCAAAATGGCAAGTTTCCATTACAAGTCATTTTCCCAAAAAGGCAACTTTGCAAATGGCGAAATTATCCAATTTTGTGAACTTCCAACATCTTCTATGATCAAATAAAGATCATACATAATCAAAATGATGAAGAACACCCTTTGGTTGGGTCATTGGGGGCCTCAGATGCCCTGATTTTGTACTGACTTGCTCAAAAAGTCAACTCTTGATCAGATGCCATCCCCATTGAATTTCTTCATGAAAATTGATATGCATGATCCCTATACCACATAGAGACAAATAGAAACAAGAATGACCAGAAAATTTGGAGTTATGGCCTTTGAAACCAAAACCCTAATTCTAGGTCATCTGTGTAGTTAAACCTGGCTCTACTTCCATGCCATTCTCAGTTCTTGTGATTCTTTGACTTTCTTTACTTTCAGAGGATATAATATGATGCTTGAACATACATGGACCCCTTTGAAGTGATTGATGACCTTTGGAGTGGCTCAAATGGCTCTGGGATAGCTCAGATCACAAACCCCAGATGCAGATGACTTAGAATCAATGTAGTGAATCAAAAATGCAATATGAGATGCTATGATTGAACTTATGCACATGAAAATATCACAAGCCATGGTGTGAATGGGTGAGGGAAAATTTGGGGTGTTTACAGCTGCCCCTATTCAAGCATGAGTTAGCTTTGTAGAATGTAAGCAACGGCTTAGCAGGCAAACAAGATAACTTGTGGTTGAATACCAAAGACAGTCCAAAATTTGCACTCACAAAATGAAGAAGAAAAGGGATATAGATTGTAAAAGAAAATAAAGTATAATAATTGTAGATGTTTAGAATTGGCAGAATTTTTGATCAACAAGAAATGTTGAATTTAGTTCAGGATGTCCTATCAAATGTTGGGACATTATCAAACAGAGTATAAGTAAATGAACTTAATTCAGAATGTCACACCAGATGTTGGGACATTGCATCAGTCAATGATATAAGTTCAGTTTACAGGATGTCACATCAGATGTTGTGACATTGTATCAGTTAATGATTTAAGTTCAGTTTTTCAGGATGTCCCAACAGATGTTGTGACATCTCAAACCTGCTACCAGAATTAATTAATGATTAACAGAACTGAGTAAATTAAGGGAAGTCATCTGGAATTAATTATGGATGGACAAAACAGAATAAGGCGCATCTGTAGGGAGTGTTGTTATGAGACTTCAGCATAATCAGAAGAACTGAATCACCTAGAATCTAGGAAGTAACAAACCCTAATTCAAGGTGGAAGCTGCATGCGTTTCAGGATTGGATAAACCTACAGAAAGCCCAAAATCCATACACCTATTTAAGCAACAGAAACTCTCAGAATTGAGTACGAATTTAAGAAGATAAAATAGGGTGTTTTGTGTTTTAATAGCAGGTTGTTTTTATTGTACCACTTTATGAGCTTTTAAGCAAAAGTGTATTTGTGTCTTGATTGAAACTGTGAAGTAAGATCAAGCTGTTTTTGTTTGAAGTATGACTTCAATTTTATTAAACTTGTAAACAAGATCACTGTGTGATTGAGGGGGAGTGAGTTGGTACTCATATCTAAGTTGTGTCTTAGGTAGAAATTGCATTGGGTAGATATTAAGTGAAAGATTAAACTGGGTGGTTTAAGTCTAGAATTAATATTACTTATAGTGGATTTCCTCCTGGCTTGGTAGCCTCCAGATGTAAGTGTGGTTATACACTGAACTGGGTTAACAAATTACTGTGTTGTTTAATTTTCCTGCACTTTAAGTTTTGGTCAAGTGTTTAAACATCTCATTCGACATATCATACCTGATCACAGAATTTCAATTGGCATCAGAGCAGGCACCCTGCCTGTTTATACTGGGTGAGATCTAGGGAATACAAATTCTGGAAACATGGACAGAGATATAGGATCAGTAAATAGACCACCTATACTGGATGGATCTAATTATGACTACTGGAAGCCAAGAATGATTGCATTCTTAAGATCACTTGACAATAGGGCCTAGAAAGCAGTCAACAATGGATGGGAACATCCTGTCCAAGACACCAAAGATGGAGCAAAAGTGTTGAAACCTGAAGAAGAATGGAGTAAGGAGGAAGAAGATTCAACACTTGGCAACTCCAAGGCCTTAAATGCTTTATTCAATGGCATTGATAGGAACATCTTTAGACTTGTGCATCACTGTGAGTTGGCCAAAGATGTTTGGGACACTCTCAAAACAACTCATGAAGGAACATCAAAGGTAAAGATGTCAAGACTTCAACTTCTCACCACCAAGTTTGAAAACTTGAGAATGAAGGAAGATGAGACAATTCATGAATTCTACATGAACATCTTAGAAATAGCCAATACTTCTGGAGCCTTGGGACAAAAGATGACAGATGAAAAGCTTGTAAGAAAGATTCTCAGATCTTTGCCAAAAAGATTTGACATGAAGGTCACAGCAATAGAAGAAGCTCAAGACATATGCACAATGAAAGTTGAAGAGCTCATTGGTTCCCTTCAAACATTTGAGATGGGAATGAATGACACAATTGTAAAGAAGAACAAAAGCATATCCTTGATGTCAAATACTGATAAAGAAGAAGAAAATGATGAATCAGAAACTGATGAAAACTTATCAGAAAACATTGCTATGCTTGGAAGACAGTTCAAAAAGATTCTCAGAAGGATGGAAGACAAGTCCAGACCAAGTGGAAGATACACAAATTCTTCTGAAAACAAAAGACCTTATGATTCTAATAGAAGGTCAAATTATGATGAGTAGACCAGTCAAGAAAAAGGAATTAAATGCCATGGATGTGAAGGATATGGACACATCAGGAATGAATGTCCTACCTATTTAAAAAGGCAAAATAAAGATCTCTCTGTAACCTGGTCTGATGAAGACTCAGGAGGTGATTCAGAAGAAGAATCAGCTAAGCATATCACTGCTCTAGCTGGATTATGTGAATCTGAAAGTGAATCCAGTGATGGGGAGCTTACTTTTGAAGAACTTGAGCAATCATATAGAGAACTAGTCAAAAGAAGCACTGAAATATGCAGGGAGAGTATAAAGCTAAAGAAGCAGATTGAGACATTAAAGGATGAAAAAGCAAGTGATCTAGAGATCATTGACACCTTGAAAAGTGAAGTAAGTCTTCTCAACTCCAAGTTGGAACATATGTCCAAATATGTTAGAATGCTGAACATTAGCTCAAGCACACTGGATGTTATTCTCAACAACAATAAGCATTCAGGGGATAAAAGTGGACTGGGATTTAACAAAGTTCATAAGGTTGAAGCTAGCTCTAGCAAAACTACTTCAAAGTCCATACATTCAAACAAGATGTCCCAACAGATGCTTCAACATCATGAAAAGAACTCAAAGCCAAACATAATGTTCCAACAGATGTCTCAACATCCTGAAAAGAACATAATGAAGAAGAAGTATCAAAGATGGAGATGTCATCATTGTGGAAGATTTGGACATATCAAACCTCATTGCTACAAGTTGCATGGATATCCAAATCAGATGTATCAGCAACTTCCTAAGCAGAAGATAGAAGTTACCAAGAAAGTGCTGCATAGACATCAAAGAGATCAGCAACCCCCTAAGCAGAAGACAGAGGTCATCAAGAAGGTATGGAGACCAAAAGCTAGTCTTCATGCTGATCAAAGCAACATGCCCAAGAACAAGATCAACAAACAACCTTGGAGCTTTACCGATGAACAATGCACAGGGCAGAGGTATCAAAAGAAATCTCAACACAAATGGTCAAAGAAAGGTGTTGCATATATAGCTCATACATCACTCAGAGTATCAGCTAAAAAAGACTGGTACTTTGACAGTGGATGTTCAAGACACATGACTGGATTGAAGAATCTGCTAGTGGACTTAAATTCATATTCATCCAGATATGTAACCTTTGGAGATGGAGCTAAAGGAAAAATCAAGGGAGTTGGGACCTTGGACTGTCCAGATGTACCAAGACTAGATGATGTGCTGCTGGTAAAAGGTTTAACTGCTAACCTGATCAGCATAAGTCAATTATGTGATCAAGGGTACAGTGTAAACTTTACCAAAACTGAATGCATAGTGTCTAACAAAGAACAAAAGGTTGTCATGAAAGGAGCCAGATCTAAAGACAACTGTTACATGTGGGAACCTCAAGACTTCAGTCTCACTTCAACTTGCTCTTTAGCTAAAGAAGAAGAAGTGAAACTATGGCACCAAAGACTAGGTCATCTTCATTTCAGAGGCATAAAGAAAATCAAATCTATGGAAGCTGTGAGAGGTATTCCTAAACTGAAGATTGATGATGGCAAAATATGTGGTGAATGTCAAATAGGCAAGCAAACCAAGATGTCCCATCCAAAGCTCCAACATCTGACAACTTCCAAAGTTTTGGAATTATTGCATATGGATCTTATGGGACCGATGCAGGTTGAGAGCCTTGGTGGTAAGAGGTATGCATATGTGGTGGTTGATGACTTTTCAAGGTATACATGGATAAATTTCATCAAAGAAAAGTCTGATGTATTTGATGTATTCAAAGACTTATGCCAAAGAATACAAAGGGAAAAAGCCAGCTGTGTGATCAGAATAAGAAGTGATCATGGAAAAGAATTTGAGAACCAAAAATTCTTAGATTTCTGTTCTTCAGAAGGAATCAATAATGAATACTCTCCACCAATCACTCCTCAACAGAATGGGATTGTTGAGAGGAAGAATAGAACTATTCAAGAATCAGCAAGAGCTATGATCCATGCTAAAAAGTTACCTTTGTACTTCTGGGCTGAAGCTATGAACATAGCTTGTTACATCCATAACAGAGTTACTCTAAGGAAAGGAACTTTGTCCACAATCTATGAAGTCTGGAAGGGCAGAAAACCCAAAGTTAAGTACTTCCATGTGTTTGGAAGTAACTGTTATATTCTGGCAGATAGGGAGCAAAGAAGAAAAATGGATCCTAAAAGTGATGAAGGGATTTTTCTTGGATACTCTATAAACAGCAGAGCATATAGAGTATTTAATTCTAGAACCAAGGTTATCATGGAGTCCATAAATGTGATAATTGATGATGCTCCTACAGATGTTACAGAAGATGTTGGAACATCTGCTGACAGCAAAACTGAAGCTGAAGAAAAGAGTGATCATTCTGACTTCACTCAAACTGATGCAAGGACAGAACAATCCAGCAAACCTCCCTCCATCAGAATCCAGAAGGATCATCCCAAAGACTTGATAATTGGTGATCCCAACAGAGGTGTAAGCACTAGATCAAGAGAAGTGATTTCAGGTTCCTGCTTTGTTTCAAAAATAGAACCTAAAAACATCAAGGAAGCTCTTACTGATGAATACTGGATTTGTGCTATGCAAGAGGAATTAGGTCAATTCACAAGGAATGAAGTGTGGAATCTTGTTCCTAGACCTGATGACATAAATGTGATTGGCACTAAATGGGTGTATAAGAACAAGTCAAATGAACAAGGAGTTGTTACAAAGAACAAAGCTAGACTTGTAGCTCAAGGATACACACAAATTGAAGGAGTAGACTTTGATGAAAACTTTGCACCAGTAGCAAGGCTTGAATCAATCAGACTACTTTTAGGAATTGCTTGTATCTTGAAGTTCAAGCTATTTCAAATGGATGTGAAAAGTGCCTTTCTAAATGGATATCTTAATGAAGAGGTATATGTAGAACAACCTAAAGGATTTGTTGATCCAAGCTGTCCAAATCATGTATACAAACTAAAGAAGGCTCTTTATGGTTTGAAGCAAGCTCCAAGAGCATGATATGAAAGGCTGACTACTTTTCTTATCAAGCAAGGGTACAGGAAAGGTGGAATTGACAAAACCTTGTTTGTTAAAGATGAAGATGGAAATGTCATGATTGCTCAAATATATGTAGATGACATTGTCTTTGGTGGGATGTCAGACAGGATGGTTAAACATTTTGTCAATCAGATGGAATCTGAATTTGAAATGAGCCTAGTAGGAGAATTAACCTACTTTCTTGGACTGCAAATAAAGCAAATGGAGGACTCCATGTTCATTTGCCAAAGCAAGTATGCTAAGAACATAGTCAAGAAATTTGGGATGGACAGTGCTACTCATAAGAGAACTCCTGCCCCCACACATTTAAAGCTGACTAAAGATGACAAGGGTGAGAATGTAGATCAAAGTCTATACAGAAGTATGATTGGAAGCTTATTATATCTGACTGCTAGTAGACCAGACATATCCTTTGCAGTAGGTGTTTGTGCAAGATATCAAGCTGATCCAAAAGTCAGTCATCTAAACCAAGTCAAGAGAATTTTGAAATATGTCAATGGTACTTGTGACTATGGCATAATGTACTTTCATGGATGCAAACCAATTCTCACTGGCTTCTGTGATGCTAATTGGGCTGGAAGTGCTGATGACAGAAAAAGTACTTCAGGAGGATGCTTCTTTTTGGGAAACAATTTGATTTCTTGGTTCAGTAAGAAACAAAATTGTGTATCCTTATCTACTGCTGAAGCTGAATATATTGCAGCTGGAAGCAGTTGCTCACAATTGGTTTGGATGAAGCAAATGCTCACTGAGTACAATGTCCCACAAGATGTCATGACATTGTACTGTGACAACTTAAGTGATATTAACATATCAAAGAATCCTATCCAACATAGCAGGACCAAGCATATTGATATCAGACATCACTTCATCAGAGATCTTGTGGAAGAGAAAGTGATTTCATTGGAACATGTAGCTACAAATTTGCAGTTGGCTGATATATTTACTAAAGCCTTGGATGCTACCCAATTTGAAAACCTAAGGGGTAAATTGGGAATCTGCTTATGTGAAATTTAGCAGTTATGGAGATGTGCCAACATGTCATATGACATCGTGTGGCATGATCACCAGATGGCAACACCAGTCTGGTCAAGCACCTTGTGTATTCCACTCCTAGAAATTCTCCAAGTAACGGCTCTTATAAGAATATCAGCTCACATTCAGCTATTCATCTTCTCAGCATTCTCTCCCAACAACTTGCTTGCTGTAGCTAACTCTCTGAGATCATCAAACTCAACCAATCTCAATCTTTTTCTTCACCACATTCTCAAAATGGCTCATCACCAAAACCCTAACATCTATGAAGAAATCCTCAACAAGGAAGATGTGGTGCATGCAACCCCCATTTCTGTGGTACCCATGGATTCTACTCCAATGGACGAAATCAGAGGAAGTGTTCCTCTTGCTCAAAAGCCAAGAACCCCTACTGTGAAAAGGGGAAAGGACCCTATTTTCAGCAAGGCCAAAGGCATGCCTTCATCATCAAACACCACTCCAAAAGCCTCTGTATATGTGGATGATTCCATAAAGGAGCTGGTAAACAGGATCTTATCTGAGCAAAGAGTGGAAAGTGGCATATCTATCCCTCTGAACACCATGCCAGCTCCACAAGAAGATCAACAAACTCAGGCTGAAAAGGGCACTCCTGCTCAACAGGATGTCCCAATAGATGTTGAACCATCTGAAGACCAGCAAAAGGTCTCATCTGATACTGCTGATGATACATCTGAGGACCAGCACAAGGCCTTCACTAAAGATCAAACCTCTGTTGATCCACCAACTGAAGAGGAGACTGCTCAACCTCCTCCTGTTGTGAACTTAGAGCATGATTCTGATACAGAAATCATTGCTTCTGTAAACCCTAGCATAGCCAAAAGGCTTAGGACTAGGAAAGAAAAGATGAATGCAGGACATGCAACTCCTGAGAAGAAGCAAGCTACACCAAAGAAGGACAAAGCCAAAGTTGTCTTTGGTCCTACAAAACAATGGAGCAAGGTGCAAACACAAAAGAGGAAAGTTGTCACTCCTCCAGATTCAGATGTTGAAGAAGATGTCCCAACATCTCCACCAAAGAAGAAACCAGCTCCCTCAAGGTCATCAACTGCTGTTCCAGAAGCTCCTCTGGACAACATCTCCTTTCATCATGTTTCAAGTGTGAATAGATGGAAGTTTGTTTATCAAAGAAGGGTAGCACTTGAAAGAGAGCTGAGCAGTAATGCACTTGAGTGCACAGAGTTAATTGATCTCATTTCTTCTGCTGGCCTTTTCAAAACTGTCTCCAACTTCTCTCCTTGCTATGAGCTGCTTGTCAAGGAATTCATAGTCAACCTCCAAGAAGATTGTGCTGATGGTAAGTCTGCTGACTTTAGAAAAGTATATGTAAGAGGAAGGTGTGTAGAATTCTCTCCTAGGGTTATCAACCACTACCTTGGAAGAGAATCTGATGGTCCAAATGAGTTAGGGAAGACTGATAACCAGGTTTGCAAGGTTATCACTGCTAATCAGGTCAAGGCTTGGCCAGTTAAAGGGAAGCTCTCAGTTAGCATGCTGACAAGGAAATATGCCATGCTGAATAGGATTGGCACAGCAAACTGGGTCCCTACCAACCATACATTCTCAATATCAACTGGATTGGGCAGGTTCATATATGCTGTGGGCACCCAAACAAAGCTGGATTATGGGACTTATATATTTGATCAGACATTGAAGCATGCTGGATCATCTGCAACTAAGCTGCTAATTGCCTTCCCTTCCTTGCTGTGTGGAATAATGCTGAGTCAGTATCCTGGTATCCTCACTGAGAAGGACACAATTTGCAAAAGAGAAAGCCCTCTGGCCTTCCACTACAAGTTGTTCTTGAGTCATCATGCAGCTGATGTTGAAGCTCCCTCTGGGACATCTGCTGGTCCTTCAAAGGCAAAGTCTCCAATCTCCAAAGCTGCATTGATTGCTGAACTGAAGAGCACTTGCAAAGAACTGGATGCAAGGAAGCAGAAGCTTGAGGAGATTATCCAAAGGCTGGAGATTGAAGAAAGTGCTCCGAAAGCTGCTACTTCTGATGAGGAGACTGAGGAAGAGGAAGAAACTGACTATGAGTGAAAAACTGTATGTGAGGAAAATGTAATGACTGCTGCATTGTAATTTTGAATTAGTTACTTTGGCCCCAAATTTATGTCTAACAAGGGGGAGAACAACAACAACAATGTATGATGCTGTTTAGTTATTAATGAAAAACTTCTGTTTGCTTCTGAACTAAATCTGTGATGTTAATGAAAATTTCTGTTGCAACAAGACTGAATACATGTATGTTTGAGAGGGAGTAAACTCACACATGACTCAACAGAAAAGAACTACTATTCTCTGATAAAAGAACTTCTGCTGCACTCTGATAACCAGAAAAATATGTTAGCCAAAAATTAGCCAAAGGGGGAGTTTGTAGATGTTTAGAATTGGCAGAATTTTTGATCAACAAGAAATGTTGAATTTAGTTCAGGATGTCCTATCAGATGTTGGGACATTATCAAACAGAGTATAACTAAATGAACTTAATTCAGAATGTCACACCAGATGTTGGGACATTGCATCAGTCAATGATATAAGTTCAGTTTACAGGATGTCACATCAGATGTTGTGACATTGTATCAGTTAATGATTTAAGTTCAGTTTTTCAGGATGTCCCAACAGATGTTGTGACATCTCAAACCTGCTACCAGAATTAATTAATGATTAACAGAACTGAGTAAATTAAGGAAAGTTATCTGGAATTAATTATGGATGGACAAAACAGAATAAGGTGCATCTGTAGGGAGTGTTGTTATGAGACTTCAGCATAATCAGAAGAACTAAATCACCTAGAATCTAGGAAGTAACAAACCCTAATTCAAGGTGGAAGCTGCATGCGTTTCAGGATTGGATAAACCTACAGAAAGCCCAAAATCCATACACCTATTTAAGCAACAGAAACTCTCAGAATTGAGTACGAATTTAAGAAGATAAAATAGGGTGTTTTGTGTTTTAATAGCAGGTTGTTTTTATTGTACCACTTTATGAGCTTTTAAGCAAAAGTGTATTTGTGTCTTGATTGAAACTGTGAAGTAAGATCAAGTTGTTTTTGTTTGAAGTATGACTTCAATTTTATTAAACTTGTAAACAAGATCACTGTGTGATTGAGGGGGAGTGAGTTGGTACTCATATCTAAGTTGTGTCTTAGGTAGAAATTGCATTGGGTAGATATTAAGTGAAAGATTAAACTGGGTGGTTTAAGTCTAGAATTAATATTACTTATAGTGGATTTCCTCCTGGCTTGGTAGCCTCCAGATGTAAGTGTGGTTATACACTGAACTGGGTTAACAAATTACTGTGTTGTTAAATTTTCCTGCACTTTAAGTTTTGGTCAAGTGTTTAAACATCTCATTCGACATCTCATACCTGATCACAGAATTTCAATAATAAAAAGTGCGGGCGACGGATGACGACCGTCAATCAGAGGACGACTGCTGGGGATGAAGCAATGACGGGGACGGCCGACATGCTGGGGATATAAGAGATTATGATGGGTACGCCCATCAAGATAAAGTTATAAGGTTCTCTGGGGATTATATTTAAATGATAAATGATGAGGTACGGTCATCAGAGGTGAAGGACGATCACCTAGCAGGGGACGGCTGCTCTGTTGGGTATAAGATGAGGGACGGTCATCTAAGGGTGAAGGACGATCACCTGGCAAGGTACGGTTGCCAAAAATATCGCGACATAGGACGAATTCCGGATAAAAGGGTCGACGATGGGGACAGCCATCGGATAAAATGATGAAGGACGATCATCAAGAGGTGAAGGACGATCACCTAGCAGGGTACGGCTGCTCTCAAGGTTTATCATGACATAGGACGAATTTCAGATAACAAGATCAACGACGGGGACGGCCATCGGATAAAATGATGAAGGACGATCATCAAAAGGTGAAGGACGATCACCTGGCAGGGTACGGCTGCCAAAAATCACGACATAGGACGAATGCCGGATAGAAAAGGGGTTCCAATAGTGGAGACTCCGCTGGGGAAAGGATGAGGGACGGTCATCCAAAGGTGAAGGACGATCACCTGGCAGGGTACGGCTGCCGAAAAGGCATCATGACATAGGACGAATGTCAGATAGAAAGGAAATAGTTCACAAGGATTTGCTGGGACAAGTAAACACGGACGAGTGTCTATATCCAAGAAATGAGAGATATTCGTGTTTGGTGTACGGTGTATAGATTAAAGATGAGGACAAGCATCCCTAAGACTATGATACGGACGAGTATCAGGTAGAAACAAATGCTGACACATGTTCAGAGATGATGATACGGACGAGTATCAACTGGTTAACAACGAACACGGATGAGTGTTGAATCTGTGGGGACTCCTCTGGGGAATAGTAGACACAGACGAGTGTCTAAATTCAAGAAGACATAAGTGTATGGATTAAAGATGCGAACAAGCATCCTTAAGACTATGATACAGACGAGTATCAGGTAGAAACAAACGCTTGACGCATGTTCTGAGATGATGATACGGACGAGTACCAACGGGTTAACAAAAAACACGGACGAGTGTTGAATCTGCAGAGGTATGAGTGGTGTATACAAGATACGGACGAGTATCTGTATGAGTGAAACAGGAGTAATAAGTAGTGTACAGGAGAGTGTTCAACCTGCTGGGGAGAGTGACACAGACGAGTGTCAAAAGGTATATTATAGACAAGTATATGCTTTACAAAGTATTCAGGTAGTTATGTTGGGGAAGGCGACACGGACGGGTGTCAGGGAATTATGTATGGATGTATCTGCGAGTGCAAAGAGGGCGCTTTGGCTTTCTACTGGGGATATGACACGGACGGGTGTCAAGAAGTATCTGTAAATGTCTGTTTGTAAAGAATGCTCGGGCGAATTTACTGGGGAATGATGACACAGACGAATGCCAAAAGGAGTGTGTATATGTATTTGTGAGTGTAGGGCAAATGCTTTGGCTTTCTGCCGGGGAATTTGGAGAGTTTCTCTGTATATCTTTGACGGGTTGTTGGTATTTACAAGTGTTTGATTCAGACCATGGCTTATGATTATGCAATATGTTTGATTTTTGCCGTAATGCTCCGTATTAGACGGAATGCTACGCTTTGTGGGGAGAATATGATGCGAATGCTATGATTATGCAAAGATACCGATCCGTGACCCAGGTCCCGTTGCTACGAAGATCTCTGGTTGATCTGCTTGAAGTGAACATCCCAGCTGGGGATGAAATCATTGGTAGATCTGACATATGGGACTCTGCTTGGGGATATAGGTCGCTGATAGACCTATCTTAGGTAATGAGGGACCCAGTCGGGGTTTGTAGAAGCTATCGTCACCCTATTGTGAGATCTTCAGGCATTGCTCTTCTGGATAGAGGTTGAAACTCTGTGGGGAGATGATTCCCTGTTTTTTGCACTTGGTTGAGGAGGAATGATGACAGACAACTCAGCTGGGGATAAAGCATCTCTGGTGCTAATCGGGAGATAGATTGAGTAGATAATGATTGGGCATCTTGCTGGGGAGAAGCCTTCATGCCCCATGTTGTGCTTTGAATGCCTGCAATCCTGAAAAGACATGGAAACGCACAAATAATCCCGAAGTATCCCTTACCGGATTCCATCATAGGAGTTTAGACATCCCCGGGAGTAAGTATATTTCCTGCACGCGCGTATTTTAGAAGAAAAGCATCTGTATTTATGCAATCAGTATCTTAGAGACATCGGACATTCTTGCAAATGAAAATAAAATGTACGAGACGAAATGTGACTGAAAATCTGATTTTATTAATTCATGTGCCCTGAATTGGCAAGATACAGTCAAAGGAACAAATCTCTAAAATGAGGAGATTGTTACAAATTGAGAAATAAAAGGTATTGGCAATGTTGACGACGCTTCGGGGAGCTTCCCTTTGGCTATGACTCGTATGACTTTTGACATTCTTCTCGTCTTGCTTTCTGAAGAAGGCTGATTCTGACCGGCGCTTGAACCCTTCGAAACTTACCAAGTTGTGAGGGATACAGATGAATTCATGATACAGTCGTTCGCTTATTCCCTTATTTTGCATGGATCGCCCTTTCGGGTTTTCAATCCATCGGGATACCCTTTTTTGCCTGAGTTGTCCGATGTGGCTTTTCAACTCAGCGGGTGTACATTTTTTTATTTATTTTCCCTTATTTTTGCCCGAGTCTTTTATTCTGTTTTTGACTCGCCGGGATGCCCTACTTTTGCCTGGACTTACATTCTGTTTTTATGTCCAGCGGGTCATTTTTATGCGAAGTATTTTTTAACTGCATCTGAATTCACAGGGGACGGGAAGTCTTCACCATCCATAGTACTGAGCATGAGTGCTCCACCAGAGAAAACTTTCTTTACTACGAATGGCCCTTTATAGTTCGGAGTCCACTTGCCCCTGTGGTCTGTATGAGGAGGGAGGAGTCTTTTCAGCACAAGATCTCCTACTTGGTATTCTCGGAGCCTGACTTTCTGATCGAAGGCTTTCTTCATTCTTTTCTGATACAGCTGCCCATGACAAACTGCAGCTAACCTCTTCTCTTCAATCAGACTCGGTTGTTCATATCGGGATTGGACCCACTCTGCTTCATTCAGCTTAACATCCATCAACACCCGTAAGGAGGGTAATTCGACTTCAACAGGTAGGACTGCCTCCATACCATACACAAATGGATACAGTGTTGCCCCAGTGGATGTTCTGATTGACGTACGGTACCCATGCAAGGCAAATGGTAGCATTTCATGCCAGTCTTTGTAGGTAACTACCATCTTCTGCATAATCTTCTTGATATTCTTATTTGCTGCCTCAACAGCGCCATTCATCTTTGGCCTGTAAGGAGAAGAATTGTGGTGTTGGATCTTGAAGTCCCGACACAGTTCTGCCATCATTTTGTTGTTTAAGTTGGAACCATTATCAGTAATGATTCGCTCGGGAACTCCGTATCGACAGATGATATCTCTCTTCAGAAATCAGACTACCACTTGCCTTGTAACATTTGCATAGGAAGCTGCTTCAACCCACTTGGTAAAATAGTCAATAGCAACCAGGATAAATTTGTGGCCGTTTGAAGCAGTCGGTTCAATCTTGCCAATCATATCAATGCCCCACATGGCAAAGGGCCAGGGTGAAGACATCACATTCAGAGGATTGGGAGGTACATGCACTTTATCCGCATAAATCTGGCAATTATGGCATTTTCTGGCATAAGCACAACAGTCTGCATCCATTGTGATCCAGTAATAGCCTGATCTTAACAACTTTTTAGCCATGGCATGCCCTCCTGCATGGGTACCAAAGTATCCTTCATGCACTTCGTGCATTAACAAGCCTGCTTCTATCTTATCAACGCATCTGAGGAGTACCATATCAAAGTTTCTCTTGTAGAGGGAACCGTCAGTATTCAGGAAGAAACTACCAGCTAGCCTTCTTAATGTCTTCTTATCATTGGAAGATGCCCCAGGTGGGTATGTCTGATCCTCCAAGAAGCACTTAATGTCATGGAACCAAGGCTTGTCATCTTTGGCAACATCTGCTGCAAACACATATGCTGGTCTGTCAAGTCTGGACACTGAAATCCGAGGCACAAAGTTGGCAGCTTGAACTTTGATCATGGATGAAATGGTAGCCAGAGCATCCACAAATTGATTCTCGTCCCGAGGGATATACTCAAGCTTGACTGTTGTAAAGAAAGTCAATAACCTCCTTGTATAATCCCTGTAAGGTATCAGATGATCCGGGTGTGTGTACCATTTGCCGTTGGTTTGATTGATTACCAGAGCTGAATCTCCGAATACAGTCAAAGTCTTGATCCTGAGGTCAATGGCTTCCTCAAGACCCATAATGCAGGCCTCGTATTCAGCTTCGTTGTTAGTGCAGTTAAAGGTGAGTTTTTCCGATAAAGGCATGTGAACTCCCTTAGGTGTAATGAGTACTGCACCAACACCACGACCATCCATATTAACAGCCCCATCAAACATCATAGTCCATTCCTCTTCTGGGTCAGGCCCTTCAGTGTGAATAGGCTCTTCGTGATCCTTTGCTTTAATGAACATGATGTCTTCATCAGGGAAGTCAAATCTCATAGGCTGGTAATCATCAATAGGTTGCTCAGCAAGATAATCAGACAGTACACTGCCCTTGATGGCATTTTGAGATGTGTACTGGATGTCATACTCTGTGAGGATCATTTGCCATCTTGCAACCCGTCCGGTAAGAGCTGGCTTCTCAAATATGTACTTAACTGGGTCCATGTTTGATATCAATAAAGTAGTGTGGGTCAACATATACTATCTCAGTCGGCGAGCAGCTGTCGCTCCCGATAAATGGGAATGGCCCAGATAAAGGTACAGACGCGAACGGTCGGCGAAGGGAACAGTGAGAACACACAACCGTGAACTCACTGGAGATGAATAGAGTCGCCAGCTAGGCATTTTTATCCCGGAGGAAAGGCAATGCTGCATAGACCTAGAAAAAGATGGATAAGACGGTTGCGAACCAGAGAGACTGAGAAAGGGGGTTGGTTACAACCTGGGAAGGTATTAGCACCCAGATTGTCCGCCGTACTCGACGGGATCCACGCTTGAAAGATTTGTGTTTTAAAGGGGTAGTGTCAGTGCAATCTGTGTTTAAAAGAGCTGGAAAAGATGTACAGGTGTCAGTGTAAAGGAAGTGTGAAGTGTATAAATGATGTGTCAGTGTAAGGACAAGAGTGAAATGCTCATGATAATGAGGCTAAGAGAATGATGCTGGAAGAGGGGGATATACAGAGACTTTTGTTCGATAACTGTTAAGTTATGCCTACGTATCCTCTCGTGCAATGAGGAAGTCAGAACACCGTAGTTCGACCCAAAGAGACTGAAAGATGAATTGACTTGTGAACTGCTTACTTGTCTATGCTCAAGTGTATGACCTATCTGGCTCAGGTGCAAACTGTCTTGCATTAGACGGAAGAAGCGATCTCTCGTTTGTGAGTGAATGAGATGAGAGAAGAATCCCGGAGGAGACGATTATTGTTTGTTTTTGGGTTTTCAGTCTTTTATTACTTTTGAAAGTTTGTCATAAGTCAATGAGCTTAAGCCTAAACCAATGGATTTAGTAAACTCATCACATCTTCCCTCTGATTAGGGGTAATGAGAATACCTTAAGTGTGAAGTCAGATTCTCACACTTAATCACCTTTGGTGTAGGATTAAGATCATTAACCTACTTGTGATTAATTAGGTGTTTTTGTGGTTTTTGTTTAGTGTTGAGTAATGAGGTTAAGCCATAATCAGGGATTTAACAGACTCATTACACCATCCTAATAGAAGGATAATAGATGAGAATGTTTAAGCTGAGGAATGCTCCTCAACTTAATCCATGATTAGGGATTAAACTCATGACAAAACAAGCCTTTGATTAAGTGGATTTTATTTAATGGTAAGATGATGAAGTGTTTTTTAGGGTTTATAAGACAACTTGAGGGGGACTTGTCCATTAACACTAGGGTTAGTCCTTCTTAACCAGTTAAGGAAGAATTAGAACCCTAATGCAAGGCCCAAGTTACAAGTGTAATGTCTTGATACTTATTAAGTGAATTGATTAAAGGATTTAAACACATTAAGGGTTCAACACTTAGGATTAAAGTTATACACTCCATCCTAATAGAAGGATGCAGGCATAAGCTTAATCACAAAGCCTTAAAACCTTTAGGGTTTAGTCCCTGATTATGAGGTGAGAAGAGAAGACTCAAGGAGACACAAAGGTAAAACTAAGAGGGGAGACTAATCAAAACCCTAATCATTGTCATGCTTGGTTGTTCCTAAGGTTTGTGAGGTTTTCAAGAGAAGTCTTCAATGGAATCACCAGGAAGCAGATGAAAGGATCAAGAGAAGCAAAGTGACTTGCTTCATTCAAGAAGTCAAGTCACTTGAAGAAAGAAAGTGGGAAGAAGAAGAATGAGCAAGCTCAAACTCAAACACATAAAGAAATGCAGCATGGAGGCAAGAGAGAGATGAAAAGAAAAGTTGTGAGAAGTGAAGGCAAATTCACTTCTCAAAATCACTCACCACCTGAAAGGTTAGAAAAGAAGTGCAATGCAATGCAAAATGGGATGAGATGACATGATGAGAAACAAAACCAGAAGCATATACATGATGCTAATGATGCTATGAGATGCTACAAACATGAGGCAGCACATGGAAATGATCATACAAGTTCATGAATGCAAATGAAGCAAGTTATGAACCATGAACATACATGAAAAGTTATGAAGTGCACATGACATACAACATGGCAAATACATGATGCAATGATCAAGCATGCTTCCAATATGTCTTATGATGTCAAATGAATCAAATGGATGCTTGAAATGTCATGGCAAGTCATGTTATGCAAGAGAATGCAAGATGGATGCATATGGAAGCCCAAATTAGGGTTTATGAACAATGCATCAAACAAAAATCAAAATCAGAAGCAAACCCTAAGATAAAAAATTGAAAATTCCACTAAAAGGACCCCTAATCCTATACTAAACCAATGCCCAAAGGAGAGGTTTCAACTCTTAACCAAATTCAAGTTATGGTTTTCTTAAGATTTCTAGGGTTTTAGGGTTCCTAAACAAGAAAATTACCAAACAAATTGAAAATGAAAGATCAAATCATGGCCATTTAATCTCACAAACTACATGCTAAACACAATGCAATGCAAAAAGAATCAAGGTCCAACTCTTCATGATTAGGCAGAAATGATTTTTGGAACTTTGGATCAAATTAATGCATAAAAATGATTTTAATTCAATGGAAAATTCTCAAAATGCATCAAGATCAAAAAATAAATTTGGTTTGAGGGTCGGACAATGTTTCTAAATGTCTTAGAACATTTCATGAATTTTTTGGTGATTTTTAGATACCTAAAAGTATTTTTAATAAATTAATTTTCATTAATCAATTAAAAATAAACTTTTAAATATTTAAAAATACTTTTTAAATGCTAAAAATGAAAATAAAAATAATTTTGTGTTTTAAAAATTATTGAAACTCTTGAGAAAAAGTTTCATAATTTTTAGACAATTTTTACTATTTTAAATAAATTATGGAAGTTAAATGACAAAAAATGAAATAAAAATGTAAATAAATGAAAAGTATTTAGATCTAGAGGCTGAGATTTGAACTGGGTTTGAGATGGTTGACTGGCGCGTCATCCAATGGCTGTGGTTGGTTCTGATTAAATTAATTTAATTAAGAGTAATTAAACTAATTAAAAGGGATTAGGGCTAAACAAATGAATCTGGGCCATTCAAGCAAACGGGAAGTCAATGGGGTCAACCAATCTAACGCCTGAGATTCAAATGCCATTTAATTACAGGATTAGGGCTAAACATTTTCAGGTGACCGGAGGGAAGCTCCGGTCATCTTCTCCGGAAGCATCAAAACCCTAAATCATGATTCAGGCCTCTAAACAACAAATTAAACACAACCAAATGATCCTCTAACAACCTAGGTCACGAATCCAACTTCAAACATCATTTAAACCTTAAGAATCAAGCAAATCGAAAGGAACAAATTTCACGGGCAAAATTTCAGAGAAGCATAAAATGGTCATCCCTCCACTATTTTCAAATCTAAAGACATCCCCATGATCAGCATAACACACACTTCCATTTTAAAACAAGAAAAGCAAGCTCTGAGAAAAAATGTTCATAGCCATACCTGAGATGGAGGTTCCTGTTTCTGGGCTCTCATAGATATTCTTTGATGCAAGCTTGCTCCACTGATTCCCCTGGTGCTAATGGAAGACTTGTAATGAGCTTAAACAAGCTAGTTTGAGGAGTCCAGTTCTGGTGTATCAGAAAATGAGTTCTGTGTGTGGGTGGTTTCAAGCTCTGTTAATGGCTGATTCTGGTTCCTTTTGATGTGTTTGATTTGTTGGTGGAAAGAGTTTGGATGTTTGGTGGCTGTGGAAGGTGATTCGAAGAAGGAAAGCTTGGTGGCAGTTTTTTGGAATGCTGAGTTCTGGCCAGTTTCAATGCTCAATGCTTTGCTATATCACCTCCAACTTGTGTGGATAGCCTGTGGGGCAGGTTAGTAGGGTGGCTGTTTACTGTGCCAAGAGTATGGGAGCCTTTTGCAAAAAAGTCAAGTTTGTGTCCTTGAGAGTATGGGCCATGGCAGCAGCAGGTTCAAGTCATGTCTTGCTCCAGCTTGAGTTGAGGAGGGCCCTTGGATTGTTTGTAGCTGACTGCAACATGTGGATGACAAGCTATGCTAGCTTTTGCAACTTGCCCACTTGATGTTTCCTCATGAATTTGTGCTATGTACATGAAAAACTCTTGCTGAATTTTGTTGCACAATGTTACATTTAGTCATGGCAATGTTTAGAGATCAGCTAGTGATCACATAATTCCTTGAGGAATGGTTTTGCCAAGAATCCCCTTTTGCATACTCATGAAACATGCCTTATGGAACTTTGAAAATCAAGGCAAGCAATGTAAAATTCCTTGGGCCAATTCTGTTTTTGGGGTCATGTATGATCATGTGATGAAGCTTTGAAGTCAATTTGTAGTCACTAGAATGCTTGGTTCATGAAATTGCAAGTTTTCTTTTTAGTGCATAACTTGAAAATTAGTGATTTTTGCCAACTTTGTCACACCATAACTTTTGATCCAAAATGAATTAGATCATGTTCTTGTACTTTTTGAAAAGGGAAAAATGTATTCTACAACTTTCATGACCAATGTTTTTCCATTTGGAGCATTTTTGGATCAAAAAGTAAGGTTTGAAAAATGACCTAAAATGACATATTCTTAAAAAGTCAACTATGCCCAAAAAAGTCAACTTTGCAAAAACTTCAAATTCTTGAATTTTGTGAACTTAAACCTTCTTCCATGATCAAATAAAGATCATATACACTCAAAATGATGAAGATCACCCCTTGGTTGGGTCATTGGGGGCCTCAGATGCCCTGATTTTGCACTGACTTGTCTGAAAAGTCAACCCTTGATCAGATGACTTCCCCATGGAATTCATTCATGAAAATTGATATGCATACTCCCTATACCATATAGAGACCAATGGAAACAATAATGACCAAAAAATTTGGGGTTATGGCCTCTGAAACTAAAACCCTAATTTTAGGTCAACTGTGCAGTCAAACTTGGCTCTGCTTCCATATCAATCCCAGTTCTTGTGATTCTTTGGAATTTTTGACTTTGAGAGGATGTAATATGATATAAGAACATACATGGATCCCTTTGAAGTGATTGTTGACCTTTGGAGTGGCTCAAGAAGCTCTTGGACTGCTCAGATCACAAACCCTAGGTGCAGATGACTTAGAAACTATGCAGTGAACCAAAAATGTGATATGAGATGATATGATTGTGTTTATGCATATGAGATGATCACAAGCCATGGTGTGAATGGGTGAGGGCAAATTTGGGGTGTTTACATCTGCCCCTATTCAAACATGAGTTAGCTGTGCAGGATGTAAGCAACGGCTTAACGGGCAAACAGGATAACTTGTGGTTGAATACCAAAGACAGTCCGAAATTTGCACTCACAGAATGAAGAAGAAAAGGGATATAGATTGTAAAGGAAAATAAAGTATATTGTAAAGTGTGGGCGACGGAGGACGACCGTCGAGCAGAGGACGACTGCTGGGTAAAGAGCAATGACGGGGACGGCCGACATGCTGGGAAAAGTGCGGTAAATAAAGCAATGACGGGGACGGCCGACATGCTGGGGATAAAAGGTAAAGCCAAGACGGGGACGGCCGACTAGCTGGGAAAAGTAAGAAATTATGATGGGGACGGCCATCAAGATAAAGTTGTAAGGTTCTCAGGGAGTTAATGAAACATGACGGGGACGGCCATCAAGTTCATAAAGCAAAGTAACCAACGATGGGGACGGCCATCGGGCTAAACTGAAATGAAAAGGGACCACGACGGGGACGGCCATCGGGTTAAAGAATAAATGAAATAAACAGATGATGAGGTACGGTCATCAAAGGTGAAGGACGATCACCTAGCAGGGGACGGCTGCTCTGTTGGGGATTAGATGAGGGACGGTCATCTAAGGTGGAGGACGACCACCTGGCAGGGTACGGCTGCCGAAAATATCAACGATGGGGACGGCCATCGGATGAGCATGATGGAGGACGACCATCAAGAGGTGGAGGACGACCACCTAGCAGGGGACGGCTGCTCTCAAGGTTTATCATGACATGGGACGAATGCCAGATAACCAAAATCAACAATGGGGACGGCCATTGGATAAAATGATGAAGGACGATCATCAAAAGGTGGAGGACGATCACCTAGCAGGGGACGGCTGCTAAATATCGACGATGGGGACGGCCATCGGATGAGCATGATGGAGGACGACCATCAAGAGGTGGAGGACGACCACCTAGCAGGGTACGGCTGCTCTCAGGGTTTATCATGACACAGGACGAGTGTCAGATAAAAAGAAAATGCGTTTTGTTGGAAATCTACTGGGGAGTGGTAAACACGGACGAGTGTTTACATCCAAGAAAACAAAAGGTGTAAGTGTTTAGATGTTGTGTATAGATTAAAGATGCAGACGAGCATCCCTAAGACTACGATACGGACGAGTATCGGATAGAAACAAATACCGACGCGTGTTCAAAGATGATGATACGGACGAGTATCAACTGGTTAACAAGGAACACGGACGAGTGTTGAATCTGAGAGGACCCCTTCTGGGGAATGGTAGACACAGACGAGTGTCTATATTTAAAAAGACATGAGTGTTTGACACAGTGTATGGATTAAAGATGCGGACGAGCATCCTTAAGACTATGATACGGACGAGTATCATGTAGAAACAAACGCTTGACGCATGTTCTGAGATGATGGTACGGACGAGTACCAACGAGTTAATAAAGAACAAGGACTAGTGCCGAATCTTTGGGGATATGAATGGTATATACAAGATACGGACGAGTATCTGTTCGAGTGTAACATGAGTAGTGAGTATGAGTATCGTATAGATGAGTGTTTATCCGCTGGGGAGGGTGACACGGACGAGTGTCAAGAGAGAAAAGTATAATAATATCAACAAGTATATGGGTTGTAAAAGTGTAGGCGACTGCGCTGGAGATATGACACGGACGGGTGTCAAGAAAGTGTATATAGGTATATGTGAGTGCAAAGAGGATGTCTTCGGCTTTCTGCTGGGGTATGACACGGACGGGTGCCAGGAAGTATCTGTAATACGGGTGATCTTGTTTGCAAAGAGTGTTCAGGCGACTTTACTGGGGAAAGATGGCACGGACGGGTGTCAAAATGGGTATATACTGGTGTTTGTGGATTGTGAGGCAGCTGCTTTTGCCGGGGACTCTGGTGGGGATTTTTCTGTACGTTGATGAACTGTCAATATTCACAAGTGTTGGTTCAAGACATGGCTTATGATTATGCTATATGTTTGATTTTTGCCGTAATGCTCCGTGTTAAAACGGAATGCTACGCTTTGTGGGTGAATATGATGCGAATGCTATGATTGTGCAAAGAATATCAAACCGTGATTCAAATCCCGTTGCTGCGAAGATCTTCGGCCGATCTGCTTGAAATGGACATCCCAGCTGGGGATGAGATCATTGGTAGATCCGATGAGATGTTTCTGCTTGGGGAAATGGGTCATTGATGAACCTATCCTGGTAATGATGGACCCAGCTGGGGTTTGAAGAAGCTTTCTTCACTCTGTTGTGATTCTTCGTGCGTTGCTCTTCTGGATAGAGGCTGGAGCTCTGTGGGGAGATGGTTCCCTGACTTTTGTACTCCGGCTGAGGATGAAATGGCAACTCGGCTGGGAGCAGTAGCAAGTGGCAGCTCAGCCGGGGGAGTCATGAGAGGCAACTCAGCTGGGGAGAGAGCACCTCGGGTGCTAAAATTGGGTGTTGATTTGTCAGCTTGCTAAGGTGGAGCTCTCATGCCCCAAGTTGCGTTCTGGATACCTGCAATCCTGAAAAAGATAGAGAAACGCACAAGATAATCCCGAGGTATCCTTTATCGGATTCCGTCATAGGAATTTAGTCACTTCCGAGAGTAAGTATATTTCCTGCAAGCATGTTTTTGTTTGAAGACAAACATCTGTATTTTATGCAATCAGTTTCCTTTAGACATCAGACATTTTTTGCAAATAAATGAAAATGTACAAGACGAGACATGACTGAAAATCTGATTTTATTAATTCACATGCCCTGCATTGGCGAGATACAGTCAAAGAAACAAATCCCCTGGAATGAGGAGATATGTTACAAACTGAGAAACAAAATGCTGGCAATGTTGATGACGCTTTAAGGAGCTTCCCCTTCCACTATGACTCGTATGACTTTTGACGTTCTTCTCATCTTGCTTTCTGAAGAATGTTGATTCTGATTGAAGCTTGATCCTTTCGAGGCTTACCAAGTTGTAAACGATACAGACGAATTCAGAATGCAGTTGTTCGCTTATTCCCTTATTTTGCATGGATCGCCCTTTCGGGTTTTCAATCCATCGGGATACCCATTTTTGCCTGAGCTGTCCGATGTGGCTTTTCAACTCAGCGGGTGTACATTTTTGCTTATTTTCCCTTATTTTTGCCCGAGTCTTTTATTCTGTTTTTGACTCGCCGGGATGCCCTATTTTTGCCTGGACTTACATTCTGTTTTTGTGTCCAGCGGGCCTTTTATGCGAAGTATTTTTTAACTGCATCTGAATTCACAGGGGACGGGAAATCTTCACCATCCATGGTGCTGAGCATCAGTGCTCCATCGGAAAAAACTTTCTTTACCACAAATGGCCCTTCATAGTTTGGAGTCCACTTGCCCCTGTGGTCTGTATGAGGAGGGAGGATTCTTTTCAGCACAAGATCTCCTACTTGGTACTCTCGGTGCCTGACTTTCTGATCGAAGGCTCTCTTCATTCTTTTCTGATACAACTGCCCATGACAGATTGCAGCCAATCTTTTCTCTTCAATCAGACTCAGTTGTTCGAATCGGGATTGGACCCACTCTGCTTCGTTCAGCTTAACATCCATCAGTACCCGCAGGGAGGGTAATTCAACTTCAACCGGTAGGACAGCTTCCATACCATACACAAGCTGATATGGCGTTGCCCCAGTGGATGTCCTGATCGAGGTTCGGTACCCATGCAAGGCAAATGGTAGCATTTCATGCCAGTCTTTGTAAGTGACTACCATCTTCTGCACAATCTTCTTGATATTCTTGTTTGCCGCCTCAACAGCGCCATTCATCTTTGGCCTGTAAGGAGAAGAATTGTGGTGTTGGATCTTGAAGTCCCGGCATAACTCAGCCATCATCTTGTTGTTTAAATTGGAACCATTGTCAGTAATGATTCGCTCGGGAACTCCATATCGGCAGATGATATCTCTCTTCAGAAATCGGGCTACCACTTGTCTTGTAACATTTGCATATGAGGCTGCTTCGACCCACTTGGTGAAATAGTCAATGGCGACCAGGATGAATCTGTGGCCATTTGAAGCAGTTGGCTCAATCTTGCCAATCATGTCAATGCCCCACATGGCAAAGGGCCATGGTGAAGACATGATGTTCAAAGGATTGGGAGGCACATGCACCTTATCTGCGTAGATCTGGCATTTGTGGCATTTCCTGGCGTAGGCACAACAGTCGGCATCCATCGTGATCCAGTAATACCCTGATCTCAACAATTTCTTAGCCATGGCATGCCCTCCTGCATGGGTACCAAAGGATCCTTCGTGCACTTCATGCATCAACAAGTCCGCTTCTGTCTTATCAACACATCTGAGGAGTACCATATCAAAGTTCCTTTTGTACAAAGACCCATCAGTGTTCAAAAAGAAACTACCAGCAAGCCTTCTCAAAGTCTCCTTATCATTGGAAGATGCCCCAAGTGGGTATGTTTGATCCTCCAAGAAGCATTTAATGTCATGGAACCAAGGCTTATCATCTTTAACAACATCTGCTGCGAACACATATGCTGGTCTGTCAAGTCTGGACACTGAGATCTGAGGTACAAAGTTGGCATCCTGAACTTTGATCATGGACGAAATGGTAGCAAGGGCATCTGGAAACTGATTCTCGTCCCGAGGGATATACTCAAGCTTGACTGTTGTAAAGAAAGTCAATAACCTCCTTGTATAATCCCTGTAAGGTATCAGATGATCCTGATGTGTGTACCATTTGCCGTTGGTCTGATTGATTACCAGAGCTGAATCTCCGAATACAGTCAATGTCTTGATCCTGAGGTCAATAGCTTCCTCAAGACCCATAATGCAAGCTTCGTATTCAGCTTCATTGTTAGTGCAGTTGAAAGTGAGTTTTGTCGAGAAAGGCATGTGAACTCCTTTGGGTGTAATGAGTACTGCACCAACACCACGACCATTCATATTAACAGCCCCATCAAACATCATAGTCCATTCTTCTCCCGGGTCGGGCCCTTCAGTGTGAATGGGCTCTTCATGATCTTTTGCTTTTATGAACAAGATGTCTTCATCAGGGAAGTCAAACCTCATAGGCTGGTAATCATCAATGGGTTGCTCAGCAAGATATTCAGACAATACACTGCCTTTGATGGCTTTCTGAGACGTGTATTGGATGTCATATTCTGTAAGGATCATTTGCCATCTTGCAACCCGTCCGGTAAGAGCTGGCTTCTCAAATATGTACTTAACTGGGTCCATCTTTGAGATCAATAAAGTAGTGTGGGTCAACATATACTGTCTCAGTCGGCGAGCAGCCCACGCTAAAGCACAACAAGTTTTCTCGAGCAGTGAATAACGTTGTTCATAGTCGGTAAACTTTTTGCTTAGGTAGTATATTGCATACTCTTTTCGACCAGACTCGTCATGCTGGCCCAGCACACACCCCATTGACTCTTCTAATACTGTCTAGTACATGATCAGAGGTCTTCCTTCAACTGGAGGCAAAAGGATTGGAGGTTCTAGTAAGTATTCCTTGATCTTGTCAAAAGCCTTCTGGCAGTCTTCGTTCCACCTGACCGTCTGCTCTTTTCTCAATAATTTGAACAAGGGCTCACAGGTTGCCGTAAGGTGAGATATGAACCTTGAGATGTAGTTCAATCTACCTAGAAACCCTCGAACTTCTTTCTCAGTTTTCGGTGCAGGCATCTCTTGGATGGCTTTGACTTTATCAGGGTCAACTTCAATCCCTTTCTCGCTTACAATAAAACCCAGCAGCTTACCAGATCGCACCCCGAACGTGCATTTGTTGGGGTTCAACTTCAGTTGGTACTTCCTCAGACGCTTGAATAACTTCAGTAGATTCACCAGGTGGTCTTCTTCAGTAAGGGACTTGGCAATCATGTCATCCACATAACATTCGATTTCTTTATGGATCATATCGTGGAATAATGTTACCATAGCCCGTTGATACGTTGCGCCAACATTCTTGAGCCCAAATGGCATTACCTTGTAGCAGAACGTGCCCCAGGGTGTGATGAAGGTTGTCTTCTCCATGTCTTCAGGTGACATTTTAATCTGATTGTATCCCGAAAATCCATCCATGAAGGAGAATACCGAGAACTGAGTCGTGTTATCCACCAATACATCAATGTGAGGTAATGGGAAGTCATCTTTCGGGCTAGCTCTGTTCAGATCCCGGTAGTCGACACACATCCTAACTTTGCCGTCTTTCTTAGGCACAGGTACTATGTTAGCAACCCACGGCGGATAGCTAGTTACAGCAAGGAATCTGGCGTCCCATTGCTTTTGTACCTCTTCCTTGATCTTCATTGCCATGTCTGGGCGAGTACGGCGCAGTTTCTGTTTAACCGGTGGGCATTCTTCTCTCAAAGGCAGCTTGTGCACAACAATGTCGGTGTCCAAACCTGGCATGTCTTGATAAGACCAAGCAAACACATCCACATACTCTCAAAGCAGGTCAATCAGTTGTCTCTTCACCAAGTCTTGTAAGCAGGCCCCGATTTTAACTTCTTTCACGTCTTCATCTGTACCAAGATTGATCACTTCAACCTCCTCCTGGTGAGGAGTAATAACCTTTTCCTCTTGCCTTAGTAACCTGGCTAGCTCTTCAGGAAGCTCATATTCTTCTTCAACCCCTTCATCAGCTTGATTGATCGGATTGTCAAAGTCATACGAAGTCATAGCCGTGCTGTTGTCGGTGCTGTCTGGAAGGCACTCTCTGCAAGGGTTCAGTTTGTTCATTTTAATGATTTGATTTTAATCTTGCTTAGAAAAGTGAAATAAAGTTGTCATTTTGAAAACACTGCCATTTATTTTTTGTACAAAAAGAAAAATGGAAAAACAGTGAACGGAAAAGAAGAAGACTCATTTGCAAAAAGATGTCTGATATTTCATTGATTAATCTTGTTGCACAAAAGTACAGATGGCCCGATTACAAAATGAGTCTTGTCATCTTGGGCAAGATGCAAGACTTTGATGCATGCTATAAAAATACAGGAAATAATAATTACTCTGCATGAGTAACTCTTATAATTTCCTGGGAAGACCAGTTTGAGATACTGCTCCCCGGGATCTTTGGACGAATCCAGCTTTCCAGGTTGTGTTCTTCTTCCCGCTCGTCTTCCAGACAGTTGACAGCATCAGGGGTGAGCATCCCCCCACTCACAAAGTTGGGCTCTTTTGCAGCCTCTGCTTGATCTTGTTGAGTTGGTTTGTAACCCAACCCAAATCTATCCTCTTTCTTCTCCACCGGTAGTAGCTTGCCCCAGCCTTGGGCACTTCCTTCCTCAACAACCTTCCGGGCTTGTTGGTATGATGATATTGAAGTACCAGGTACAACAGATGTTTCATTCACGTTCAAGGCCTCGAACCCCTGACTCATTGTTTCATGGATCTCCCCATCCATCTCAATGTATTTATAGGTAGCCAGGTGGCTGACAAAAATATCCTCCTCTCCACAGATAGTAACGATTTGACCCTCCCACTCGTATTTTAACTTCTGGTGAAGGGTAGAGGTCACAGCGCCAGCGGCGTGAATCCATGGCCTACCCAATAGACAGCTGTAGGCAGGCTGTATATCCATCACGTAGAAGGTCGTTTTGAAGGACTGCGGGCCAATCGTTATGGGCAACTCGATCTCTCCCAGAACCAATCTCTTTGAGCCATCAAAGGCTCTCACCACCAGGTTGCTGGGTCTTAACGCCAATCCGTCATATTCTAGCTTCACCAGGGCCTTTTTAGGTAAGACATTTAAGGATGACCCCGTGTCTACCAGCACATGGGAAAGGACAGCACCTTTACATTCCATGGTTATGTGCAATGCCTTGTTATGGTTGCGGCCTTCCATGGTCAAATCAGTGTTGGTGAACCCTAGTCCATGACTAGCATTAACATTTCCGACTACAGCTTCCAGCTGATTGACAGTAATCTCTTCAGGCACATAAGCTGCGTGCAAGACTTTGAGTAGTGCGTTCCGATGGGCTTCGGAGCACATAAGCAGTGATAGGATTGAGATCTTGGAAGGCGTCTGATGAAGCTGATCCACTACTTTATAATCACTCTTCTTGATGATTCTCATGAACTCATCAACTTCTTGATCGAATGGTGTTTTCAAAGCTTCCTTAACAGTCTGTTCCTCCTGCACCAAGCTTTTCCCTTTTGCCTTGGCAGCAGCTTCTGCTTCGGCAGTGGGTCTCTGAATTTGTGGAGTAAAGAGACGTCCGCTTCGAGTGAAGCCTCCGCCTCCTCCCACATTATCTACTTGTGGTGCAGGGGTTGATGATTCGAAAGTGATTCTTTGTCCTTCACAGTACAGGTCAGAGCCGTAATGCCAGGGGATGGCGTTACTGCTTTCATAAGGTACTGGTCCAGGCACCGTGATAGTGACTGGACTGATTGCAGCTGCGGAAGGAATTGTGATAGTCTGTGGATCGTAATAAATTGTGACTGGTGCTCTGATGGGAGCAGCACCTTCTGAGTTGTAGGCAGAGTTGTTCTCAGGATCATAAAATATTGTGACAGTTGAGACGTCTTCATGATTTGTTGCTGATGTTGTAGGAGATATTGTCGGAAGGATGGACGTTGTTGTTGTAGGAGATTCAAACTGGAGTGGTGCTGAAGTTGTAGAAGGAAAATTTGTTGATGGCTGATCAGTTGAGATGATAGATGAAGTACTTGTTGATGAAGCCGAAGAATTGTCGGGAACAATGGTTGTTGCAGTTGTAGGAGGTTCTGGAGTTGTTGCTGATGAGATTGCTGGATTTGTAGGAAATGATGTGGTGATTTGAAGTCGGCCACTCTGAATGAGACCATCTATGCCATGCCTCAGGTTATCGCACCCATTTACTGAGATATTGCAATAAGCACACCCCAACTCACACCCCGGGAACATTTGACATTCGAGGAGTTGAGCCTTAATTTCCACCAACGGTGTCCGGATCTGACCCACACTGGTTATTAAATAAGACGGTTTGTCTTCTTCAATAGCGTTAATTCTGGGACCACCGTGGTTTGGCATTGGGTTCTTATTGACATTGGGTGGTGGTGCGAAGTTCAGAGCTTTAGAGTCTACCAGGTCTTGTACCTTCATGTGCAAGGCTCTGCACTTTTCTGTACTGTGGCCAGGTGCATTTGAATGAAAAGCACATCTGGCGTTGGAGTCATAATTCCTGGGTAGAATGTTGGGATCTGGAGGTGCCAGCGTCCTTAGCTCAACCAGGTTGAGTTTCAGGAGTTGTGGCAGCAATGTAGCATATGGCATAGGGATCGGATCGATCACCCTATTAGCTTGAGATGGCCTCTGTTGGAATGGCCTTTGCTGGTTATTGTTATTGGTGTTGTTGTTGTTGTAATTTCTCGGAGGATACTGATTCTGTTGATGGTACTGAGGTTGTTGCTGATAGTTTTGCTGCGGAGGTTGATAGGCTGGTTGAGGGTGAGCTGGAGCGGGAATGGTGACTGCTGCTACAGACCTGTGAACATACTGGGGTCTGCCCCTGTTGGTGTGGATGGCATTGGTCTCGCCAGTTCTTCTTGGGCCTGCAAAAGGCTTCCTTGTATTGCTGGACGAGCTGGCACCATTGTCAGAAATTTTTCCCATTTTTAACAAGCTCTCGATTCTCTCCCCAGCTATGACAACATCTGCAAAGCTAGTGGAGGAGAAAGCAGTCAGCCTGTCAATATATGTCCCCTGAAGGGTGTTCATAAACATATCTGCCATTTCCCTCTCAGACATAGGTGGCTGAACAGCAGCAGCAAATTGCCTCCATCTCTGGGCGTATTCTTGGAAACTTTCCCTTGACGACTGTGACATTCCCATTAGGAGGGTCCTGTTGGGCGCCATATCCAGATTATACTGATACTGTCTGATGAAGGCCTCTGCCAGGTCCTTCCAGCATCTAATAGTTGCTCTTGTCAGATGGGAATACCATTCCCTCGAAGCTCCAGTCAGGCTATCCTCAAAATAGAACATCCAAAGCTTTTCGTCCATAGTATAGGCCTTCAGCCTTCCCAGAAATGATTGTAGATGGGTTCGGGGACAGGAAGTCCCATTATACTTTTCAAAGCATGGTGTAAACACCCCAAATTTGCCCTCACCCATTTCACCATGGCTTGTGATCATTACATATGCATAAACACAATCATATCATCTCATATCTCAATTTTAAGTCACTGCATTGGTTCTAAGTCATCTGCACCTAGGGTTTGTGATCTGAGCAATCCAAGAGCCCCTTGAGCCACTCCAAAGGCAACCAATCACTTCAAAGGGGTCCATATGTGTTCAAGTATCATATTACATCCTCTCAAAGTCAAAAATTCCAAAGAATCACAAGAACTAGGGTTTGAATGGATGCAGAGCCAAGTTTGACTGCACAGTTGACCT
The DNA here is from genome assembly GCA_963966055.1 of Lathyrus aphaca. Lineage (NCBI taxonomy): Eukaryota > Viridiplantae > Streptophyta > Magnoliopsida > Fabales > Fabaceae > Lathyrus > Lathyrus aphaca. The sequence goes on along the minus strand of OZ014523.1, from coordinate 459,800,153 downwards.
AAAAATTAGGGTTTTGGTTTCAGAGGCCATAACTCCAATTTTTTTTTTTGGTCATTATTGTTTCCATTGGTCTCTATATGGTATAGGGAGTATGCATATCAATTTTCATGAAGAAATTCCATGGGGAAGTCATCTGATCAAGGGTTGACTTTTCAGACAAGTCAGTGTAAAATCAGGGCATCTGAGGCCCCCAATGACCCAACCAATGCGTGATCTTCATCATTTTGAGTGTATATGATCTTTATTTGATCATGGAAGAAGGTTGAAGTTCATAAAAATCAAGAATTTGGAAGTTTTGCAAATGTTGACTTTTTGGGCATAGTTGACTTTTCAAGAATGCTTCATTTTAGGTCATTTTTCAAGCCTTGATTCTTGATCCAAAAATGCTTCAAATGGAAAAACTTTGGTCATGAAAGTTGTATATTACATCTTTCCCTTTTCAAAAAGTACAAGAACATGATCAAATTCTTTTTGGATCAAAAGTTATGGTGTGACAAAGTTGGCTAAAATCATTGATTTTCAAGGCATGCCTCAAATGAGAATTTTGCAAAACCATGAGCCAATGCCTTTTGCAACCTCTAGTTCATTTCAAACCATGACACAAACATTCTATAAGTCATAAAAATCAGATTTGAACCAAGAATGCTCATGTATTATGGCTTGTGGGACAAGGAAATCACATGTGAACCATAAAGCAACAACTTGCAAAACTCATGATCACACTTCCTACAACTTGCAACCTTGGATGCTGACTTTGGCTAGCCTTTCCCCTCACCCTTGCTGCGCAGCCCATGCCTTTTACTAAGCCTAGAACCAAGCCATGCTTTCCTTACACAAAAATTGACTTTTGAGCAAAAGCAAACTTACCAATCAATAGGGGCCAGGTCACATCATCTGACCTATGGGATTAAAATATACTTTTCATTTGCAAGCCATTTCATAAAAGAAGCAAGGCTGAAACTCTCTCAAGCATCCCATACACCAAAACACACCATTTTGCAAATTGCTTCGAATCTCTCTGCCCAGCCAAAAAACACTCAAACCATTTTCATCAATCAACTCATCATGCTTCATTGAGCCCAAAGCAACCAAGAGCCAGGCCTGAAACAAGCTGTAACCTCACTTCACCATTTTCACTCCCTTTTGCAGTTTGCTTCGAATCTCTCTCCACAGCTCACAAACATCAAAACAAACTCCATAGACCATCTCCACTCATCATCTGGACCAGAAACCACCCACTACTTTGGCCTGAAACCCTCCATAACTCAAATACGATTTTCACATTCCCTTGGTCAGAGCTCCTGCAAACTCACTCAAGAGGCTATTTAAACTCCAACCAAGTGTGCAAATCTTCAAAGGGGGATCATTGGGACCTGTTTGAGCCAAAGAACCATCCAGAAAGCCCTTGAATCAAAAGCTCCCTCTCAGGTGACTCCATGAACTTTTTTTCCAGAACTCCATTTTCTTGTTAGAATCTTGTTTTGTATGTTGCACTGATCATTGGGATCTATTTACTTTTTGAAATGAGCAAGAAATGAGTATGTTATGGTGTTCTGAAAGTTTGACCTAGAAATTTCTTTGCTTCGATTCTTGTTTGTGTGTGAGTTTAAACATGATTTGATGCTGGATTCGTGCTTAGGATAGTTAGTAGATGATTTCTGGAGAGTTAGAGCTTCTAAAATGGCCTGGGGAGAGAGATTGCATTTTGAGGTGAACGGAGAAGATGACCGGAACACTGTTCCGGTCATCTGAAAGTAATTAACGGCAGGGTTAGGGTTTTAAGCATTGATTAGCGAAATTTGAATTTCGGCCGTAGGATTTGGCGCCAGGTCAATTCGCGCGCAGGCCAGTTTGAATCTCCACCATAGGATTAGCTGACTTTCATTTAATTCAGATTAAACTCATTTTATTTTCTTTTCTTTTCTTTTTATTTGCACAATTATTTTAAAATAGCAAAAAAGTCTTAAAAATTATGAAACTTTTTCTCTTAAGTTTTATTAATTTTCATGACACAAAAATATTTTCATTTTTATTTTTATCATTAAAAAAGCATTTTTAAATATTTAAAAGATTATTTTTAATTGATTAATGGAAATTAATTGATTAAAAATACTTTTAGGTATTTAAAAATCACCAAAAAATTCATGAAATGTTCTAAGACATTTAGAAACATTGTCCAACCTTCAAACCAAATTTCTTTTTTGATCTTGATGCATTTTGAGAATTTTCCATTGAATTAAAATCATTTTTATGCATTAATTTGATCCAAAGTTTAAAAAATCATTTCTGCCTATCTATGAAGAGTTGGACTTTGATTCTTTTTGCATTGTTTTGAGTTTAGCATGTAGTTTTTAGGATAAAATTGCCATGATTTGATCTTGCATTTTTCAATTGTTTGGCATTTCTTTTGTTTAGGAGCCCTAAAAACCCTAATAGCTTATAAAATTCATAACTTGAGATTGGTTAAGAGTTGAGACCTCCCCTTTGGACCTTGGTTTAGTATAGGGTTAGGGTTTCTTTGAGTGGCATTTTCCATTTTTTATCTTAGGGTTTGCTTCTGTTTTTGGTTTTTGTTTGTTGTTTGATCCATAAACCCTAATTTGGGCTTCCATATGCATCCATCTTGCATTCTCTTGCCTCACATGACTTGCCATGACATTTCAAGCATCCATTTGATTCATTTGACATCATAAGACATATTGAAAACATGCTTGATCATTGCACCTTGCATTTGCCATGTTGTATGCCATATGCACCTCACAACTTTTCATGTATGTCCTTGGTTCTTAACATGCCTCATCTGCATCCATAAGCTTGTATGAACATCTCCATGCCTTGTCTCATGTTTGTAGCATCTCATAGCATCATTTTCATCATCAACATGCTTCTGATTTTGTTTCTCATCATGTCATCCCATCCCATTCTGCATTGCATTGCATTCTTTTTCTAACATTTCAGGTGGTAAGTGAACTTGAGAAGTGAATTTGCCTTCACTTCTCATAACCTTTCTTTTCATCTCTCTTGCACCCATTGCTGCATTTTTGTTTGTGTTTAAGATTGAGCTTGCTCATTCCTCCTCTTCCCACTTTCTTTCTTCAAGTGACTTGACTTCTTGAATGAAGCAAGTTGCTTTGCTTCTCTTGATCCTTTCATCTGCTTCCTGGTGGTTCCATTGAAGACTTCTCTTGTTAAACCTCACAAACCTTAGGAACAACCAAGCATGACAATGATTAGGGTTTTGATTAGTCTCCCCTCTTAGTTTTACCTTTGTGTCTCTTTTGAGTCTTCTCCTCTCATCTCATAATCAGGGACTAAACCCTAAAGGTTTTAAGGCTTTGTGATTAAGCTTATGCCTGCATCCTTCTCTTAGGATGGAGTGTATAACTTTAATCATAAGTGTTAAACCCTTAATGTGTTTAAATCTCTTAATCAATTCACTTAATAAGTATCAAGACATCACACTTGTAACTTGGGCCTTGCATCAGGGTTCTAATTCTTCCTTGATTGGTTAAGAAGGACTAACCCTAGTGTTAATGGACAAGTCCCCCTCAAGTTGTCTTATAAACCCTAAAACTCACTTCATCATCATATCATTAAATAAAATCCACTTAATCAAAGGCTTGTTTTGGCATGAGTTTAATCCCTAATCATGGATTAAGTTGAGGAGCTTTCCTAAGCTTAAACATTCTCATCTATTATCCTTCTATTAGGATGGTGTAATGAGTCTGTTTAATCCCTGATTATGGCTTAACCTCATTACTCAACACTAAACAAAAAACCAAAAACATCTAAATAATCACAAGTAGGTTAATGATCTTAATCCTACACCAAAGGTGATTAAGTGTGAGAATCTGACTTCACACTTAAGGTACTCTCATTACCCCTAATCAGAGGGAAGATGTGATGAGTTTACTAACCCATTGGTTTAGACTTAAGCTCATTAACTTATGACAAAATCCAAAAACAATAAAATACTGAAAACTCAAAAACAAACAATAATCGTCTCCTTCGGGATTCTTTTCTCATCTCATTCACTCACAAACGAGAACTTGCTTCTTCCGTCTAATGCAAGACAGTTTGCACCTGAGCCAGACAGGTCATACACTTGAGCATAGACAAGTAAGCAGTTCACAAGTCAATTCATCTTTCAGTCTCTTTGGGTCGAACTACGGTGTTCTGGCTTCCTCATTGCACGAGAGGATACGTAGGCATAACTTAACAGTTATCGAACAAAAGTCTCTGTATATCCCCCCTCCTTCCAGCTTCATTCTTTTAAAGCCTCATAGTCATGAGCATTTCACTCTTATCCTTACACTGACACCATACATTTATACACTTTACACTTCTTTCAGCACTGACACCTGTACATCTTTTTCCAGCCCTTTTGCACACAAATTGCACTGACACTACCCCTTTAAAACACAAATCTTTTAAGCGTGGATCCCGTCGAGTACGGCGGACAATCTGGGTGCTAATACCTTCCCAGATTGTAACCAACCCCCTTTCTCAGTCTCTCTGGTTCGCAACCGTCTTATCCGTATCTTTCTAGGTCTATGCAGCATTGCCTTTCCTTCGGGATAAAAATGCCTAGCTGGCGACTCTATTCATCTCCAGTGAGTTCACGGCTGTGTGTTCTCATTGTCCCTCTCGCCGACCGTTCGCGTCTGTACCCTTATTTGACCCTAGCTTCATTTATCGGGAGCGACAGCTTGGCGACTCTGCTGGGGACCCTTATAATGCAACCAGGGCTTCTGGTTCTTTTTGTGGGTTCCTCCTAGCGCTTGATTGATTTGTGTTTACTGGGGTGTTATGTGCTTATTTGTGTTTGTATACTTGTATTTATTTTTGCTTTATGTACAGTTGCTTTACTACTTTCTTTATTGCTTTTGTATATATCATACTGTCATGTTGCCTGGCCGGATCTGGTTTTGCTTTGGTGGGTGGGTGTTCCATTGAGAGTTAAGGTCCTATACCGGGGACCTGAGTGACACCTAGGCTAGAGTGAATCATATTCTTTCCCATTCCATTTCGGTCTGGTGCGGGAATATGAAACACGGTTCAGATATGGGTTTCTTCTTGAGAACTCTGTGTTGCGGATTTCCTGCAATACTAGGGCTATCTGGGAAGCCTGCTAAGTCTGGATGACCTTTAGTATTGACCTTCAGAAACTGAGGTGAATTAGAGGAGGAACTTTTATGGTTATTGTAAACACTGTACCTCCGGGTTAGAAGTGTTTACACTTCTCATAACTGATCCAAGTCTGAGGATCCTTGTTTTAGAACACCACCTGTGAGGGGGTTGGGCTGTTTACAGGTTTGCAGGTACCTTGACCTCAGAATACCTTGTTACTTTGATTGTTTAAGAATACTTCAATTTGGGACAGTTCTTGTGATTCTAAAACCCTGGATATGTGGCTCTTTATTTGAGTCCCCCACCTTGGTTACTGGATTTATAGACCTCCAACTGGAATTCTTGAACACACTTGGACCTATATCAGGGCATTTTGATCAGATCCAGCTCAGTCACAGACCCTTGCATATCATTTGCATACATAATCATTGCATCATATTGACATTTGCTTATTTGTGTTTCAGGGTATCCATTTTCATTTGGTTTTGGTTTTGACCCCATCTTCAGTATTGACTTGTCTTCATCAGCTATCTGCTTCAGTTACCACCTGCACCAGCCAGTCAGTGGCCCACTTCTTCAGTATTATCATCAGCACCTGTCTCTACTCAGTCTCAGCATCATGGCTCCTAAAAAGAGCAACATCACCTATCACTTCTTCCAGCCAGAGCTATCAGATATCAGGAGGATTCAGACCTTGATCACTCCAGATCTCATACCATTATTCAGGGAAAGTTATGGAGATATACTTGATATGGTTATGGATCTGGACCCATCACAGAGAAGCCTGATCCACACTTGCATTCAGTTTTATGATCCCCCACTGAGATGTTTCACTTTTCAAGACTTTCAGTTGGGCCCCTTACTGGAAGAGTACTCCTCATTAGTTGGTATACCTATCAGGGGTGGAATCCCTTTCAACCCTGAGATGGTCTTTCCTGCTAATGGAGAAGTAGCAAAGGCTTTGCATCTGGAACCTGTCCTGATTGAGCAGCATATGACCTCTAAAGCTGGAATCCCTGGCTTCCATCTGGATTTCTTGATCTCTCAAGCTACCCTGAAAGCTTCTCTAGGAGAGTGGAAAGCTGTTTGTGCTTTACTGGCCTTTAGCATATATGGAATTGTATTGTTTGCAGATGAGCCTCGATTCATTAGCAAGAATGCAATCCATCTGTTCATCCTGAAGAATCCAGTGCCAACTTTATTGGGGGATCTTTACTATTCAGTGCATCAGAGGAATGAAAAGCAGAGGGGAAGATTAGTGAGGTGTTGTGCTCCATTATTCCATACTTGGCTTCTCAGGCATCTACCCAGGACAGATGCATTTCTAAACCCTCATCAGCAGAGTAACTGGGCTAAGAGACTCACTGCTCTAGCTTCAGCTGACATCAGATGGTGCACTCAGAGCACCAAGGGCAGGGATATCATCACCAGCTGTGGGCATTTTCCCAATGTGCCCCTAATAGGAGTTAAGGGAAGTATCAATTACAACCCTCTGTTGTTCAGAAGACAACTGGGCTATGCACTGGTCCATACTCCTAAGGCACAAGACTTGGTTGAGACTCTCTATTGTGAGAACAAGATTAATTTGACTGTTGTTAGGCAGGTTTCCTGGGCCTGGGATAATGTTCAAACCAAGGGAGTAACCATTCTGGGGAAGTGCAATAATGTGGCATCAGCACAATATTATGAGTGGTCCCGTGCCAGGGCCCAATTCTCTGGGATGCCCTTTACCATAGAAGACATGCCTGAGTCATCTTCAGCACCACCCCCTGCCACTATCAGTTTGGAGGAGTATGAGAGTTTGAAGGAAAGAAATGAGAAGTTAACTCAAGCTTTGCAGAAGACCCTCCGGGAGAGGAGTGAGGGTATGAGGGAGATTGAGAGATTGGAGAAGTTGAGAGTAGATCATCTGACTAAGATTGAGAAGTCTGGGGATTATATCAAGAAGTCTAAGGTTGGAGAACAAATTCTGAAGAATGCTTGCAAAGAAGCCCAGTTCCAGAGAGCAAGGACAGACTTGTATTTGAAGGAGAGTCAAGCCCGGTGGGTCAGGATCACCGAGGCTCGTACACTGGAAGACAAGAGAGTTCAAGACAAGATGGAGCAGCTTGAAGCTAATGCAAAAGAACAACAAGAAGCCCTGGCAGTAGCCCAGAGGGAGATATCAGAGCTGAGGATCAAAGCAGGGGTGAAGAGGTCCAAAGATCAAAGTCAGTACAAGAAGCTAACAACAGCTGTTACGACCCGGAATCTCCTCATCAGGAATCTCACGGAGCGTCCGGCTGATCCTGTGACCGAAGCACTTCTCAAGGAAGTTCGTGAGGATGAGTTTGGTCTTGGTGTTTGACCATTTGTTTGTTGTTTCTTTCTTTCCGTGTACTTTTATTTTCTTGTAATGTATTTTGACCCCTTAGAGGGCTTGAGTTGTAAAATGAACAAGTTGTATTATTTCACCTTCTGTAATATATTTGTGTTAGTTTGCTTCATCTGAGTTTTCTTCAAGCAACAACAACAGCATCTTCAAGGGTCTGGAAGGGTCAAAACTGAAGGCCAAACCGGATACCTTGAGAACAAATAAGCATAACTGCATTGCATGCTAACCCTTTGTTTGTTTTGTAGGTTTTTGTTTTGTTGTTGCTAACCTCTGTTGTGATGCCTCAGGAACTATTGCTAGGCGCCGGGTATTTCCCCTCAACCGTCCGCACCGTTATCCAACCCGAAACAACCTTCCGGGAATTCAAATGGATCAGATGCAGCAGGACCTTACTGAGGTCAGAAATCAAATGGCAAATGAAAGGCTAGAAATGAGGAATCAAATGACTCAGTTTATGGAAGTTATGAACAACATGGCTCAGAGCCAGGAAAGATTGAGGGCCATGGTGGAAAGGCAGAATCAAGAAGACCCACATATAGGGACTGCCGGTACCAGTAACAATGAAAGAGTCCAACCTCACTCCAACCCTCCGGTATTTGGACCACACCTCCATCCTGAGGTCAATATTCCTGCAAATATTCAAGGGACTGCCACCGCAGCTAGGGTACTACAAGAAGATCCTCAGGAGGACCAATTCACAGTAATGGGCGCCGGGGAAGAAGCTTATGATAGAAGATTAGATGAGATAGCTGAGAAGTTGAGATCCTTAGAGTCTCAAAACTCTCTGGGCTTCGATGTCATGGATATGGGCTTGGTAGACGGGGTCAGGATCCCCCATAAGTTCAAGCCTCCTTGCTTTGAAAAATACAACGGGACTTCATGTCCTCGGACTCATTTACAATCATTTCTGGGGAGGCTGAAGGCCTATACAATGGATGAGAAGCTCTGGATGTTCTATTTCGAGGATAGCTTAACTGGAGCATCAAGAGAATGGTACTCTCACTTGACAAGGGCAACTATCAGATGCTGGAAGGACCTGGCAGAGGCCTTCATCAGACAGTATCAGTATAACTTAGACATGGCACCCAACAAGACCCTCCTAATGGGAATGTCACAGTCGTCAAGGGAAAGTTTCCGAGAATATGCACAGAGATGGAGGCAACTGGCTGCTGCTGTTCAACCACCTATGTCTGAACGGGAAATGGCAGATATGTTCATGAACACCCTTCAGGGAACCTATATTGACAGGTTGGCTGCTTTCTCTTCCACTAGCTTTGCAGATGTTGTCATAGCTGGGGAGAGAATCGAAAGCCTATTGAAGATGGGTAAGATCTCAGACAACGGTGCAAGCTCGTCCAGTAGTACAAGAAAGCCTTTTGCAGGCCCGAGAAGAACTGGCGAGACCAATGCCATCCACACCAGCAGGGGTAGGCCCCAATATGTTCAAAGGTCAATAGCAGCAGTCACTATTCCTGCTCCAGCACATCCTCAGCCAGCCTATCAACCGCCGCAGCAAAACTATCAACAACAACCTCAGTACCATCAGCAAAATCAGTATCCTCCAAGGAACTACAACAACAGCAACACCAACAACAACAGTCAACAAAGGCCATTCCAACAGAGGCCATCTCAAGCTAATAGGGTGATCGATCCGATCCCTATGCCATATGCTACCCTGCTGCCACAACTCCTGAAACTCAACCTAGTTGAGCTAAGGACGTTGGCACCTCCGGATCCCAACAGTTTACCCAGGAACTATGACTCCAATGCTAGGTGTGCTTTCCATTCAAACGCACCTGGCCACAGTACAGAAAAGTGCAGAGCTCTGCATATGAAGGTACAAGACCTGGTAGACTCGAAAGCTCTGAATTTCGCACCTCCACCCAATGTCAATAAAAACCCAATGCCGAACCACGGTGGTCCTAGAATTAACGCCATTGAAGAAGACAAGCCGTCTTATTTAATAACCAGTGTGGGACAGATCAGGACACCGTTGGTAGAAATCAAAGCTCAGCTCTTGGAATGTCAAATGTTCCCGGGGTGTGAGTTAGGTTGTGCTTACTGCAATATCTCGGTAAACGGGTGCGATAATTTGAGGAATGGCATAGATGGCCTTATTCAGAGCGGCCAGCTTCAGATCACCACATCATTTCCAACAAATCCAGCAATCTCATCATCAACGGTTTCAGAACCTCCTACAACTGCAACAACCATTGTTCCTGACAATTCTTCGGTTTCATCAACAAGTACTTCATCTATTATCTCAACTGATCAGTTTTCAACAAATCTTCCTGCTACAACTTCAGCATCACTCCATTTTGAACCTCCTACAACAACAACATCCATCCTTCCACCATTGTCTCCTACGACACCAGCAACAAATCATGAAGATATCTCAGCTGTCACAATCTTTTACGATCCTGAAAACAACTCCGCCTACAACTCAGAAGGTGCTGCTCCCATTAGAGCACCAGTTACAATCTATTATGATCCTCAGACTATCACCGTTCCTTCAACAGCTGCAATCAGTCCGGTCACCATCACGGTGCCTGGACCCGTACCTTATGAAAGCAGTAATGCCATCCCCTGGCATTACGGCTCTGACTTGTACTGTGAAGGACAAAGAATCACTTTTGAATCATCAACCCCTGCACTACAAATTGACAATGTGGGAGGAGGCGGAGGCTTCACTCGAAGCGGACGTCTTTTCGCTCCACAAATTCAGAGACCCACTGCCGAAGTAGAAGCTGCTGCCAAGGCAAAAGGGAAGAGCCCTGTGCAGGAAGATCAAGTTGTTAAAGAAGCCTTGAAAACACCCTTCGATCAAGAGGTTGATGAGTTCATGCGAATCATCAAAAAGAGTGATTATAAAATAGTGGATCAGCTTCACCAAACGCCTTCCAAGATCTCAATCCTATCATTGCTTATGTGCTCCGAAGCCCATCGGAATGCACTACTCAAAGTCTTGCACGCAGCTTACGTGCCTGAAGAGATCACTGTCAATCAACTGGAAGCAGTAGTGGGAAATGTTAATGCTAGTCACGGACTAGGGTTCACCAATACTGATTTGACAACGGAAGGCCGCAACCACAACAAAGCCTTGCACATAACCATGGAATGCAAAGGTGCTGTCCTTTCCCATGTGCTGGTAGACACGGGGTCATCCCTTAATGTCCTACCTAAAAAGGCTTTGGTGAAGCTGGAGTACGACGGATTGGCATTGAGACCCAGCAACCTGGTGGTAAGAGCTTTTGATGGCTCAAAGAGATCGGTTCTGGGAGAGATTGAGCTGCCCGTAACGATTGGCCCGCAGACCTTCAAAACTATTTTCTACGTGATGGATATACAGCCCGCCTACAGTTGTTTATTGGGTAGGCCATGGATTCACGCTGCTGGTGCCGTGACCTCTACCCTTCACCAGAAATTAAAATATGAGTGGGAGGGTCAAATCGTTACAATCTGCGGAGAGGAGGACATTTTTGTCAGCCACCTGGCAACCTATAAGTACATTGAGATGGATGGGGAGATCCATGAAACAATGAGCCAGGGGTTTGAAGCCTTGAATGTGAATGAAACATCTGCTGTGCCTGGTACTTCAATATCATCATACCAACAAGCCCGGAAGGTTGTTGAGGAAGGAACTGCCCAAGGCTGGGGCAAATTGCTATCGGTAGAGAAGAAAGAAGACAGATTTGGGTTGGGTTACAAACCAACTCAACAAGATCAAACAGCGGCTGCAAAAGAGCCCAACTTTGTGAGTGGGGGGATGCTTACCCCTGATGCTATTAACTGTCTGGAAGACGAGCTGGAAGAGGAACGCAACCTGGAAAGCTGGATTCGTCCAAAGATCCCGGGGAGCAGTGTCTCAAACTGGTCTTCCCAGGAAATTATAAGAGTTACTCATGCAGAGTAATTATTATTTCCTGTATTTTTATAAGCATGCATCAAAGTCTTGCATCTTGCCCAAGATGACAAGACTCATTTTGTAATCGGGCCATCTGTACTTTTTGTGCAAACAAGATCAATTAATTAAATATCAGACATCTTTTTGCGAACGAGTCTTTTTCTTTTCGTTCACTGTTTTTCCATTTTTTCTTTTTGTACAAAAAATAAATGGCGGTGTTTTCAAAATGACAACTTCATTTCACCTTTCTAAATAAGACTAAAATCAGATCACTAAAATGAACAAACTTAACCCTTGCAGAGAGTGCCTTCCAGACAGCACCGACAACAGCACGGCTATGACTTCGTATGACTTTGACAATCCAATCAATCAAGCTGATGAAGGGGTTGAAGAAGAATATGAGCTTCCTGAAGAGCTAGCCAGGTTGTTGAGACAAGAGGAAAAGATTATTACTCCTCACCAGGAGGAGGTTGAAGTGATCAATCTTGGTACAGATGAAGACGTGAAAGAGGTTAGAATCGGGGCCTGCCTGCAAGACTCAGTGAAGAGACAACTGGTTGACCTGCTTCAAGAATATGTGGACGTGTTCGCTTGGTCTTATCAAGATATGCCAGGGTTGGATACCGACATTGTTGTGCACAAGCTGCCTTTGAGAGAAGAGTGCCCACCGGTTAAACAGAAATTGCGCCGTACTCGTCCAGACATGGCTATGAAAATCAAGGAGGAGGTACAAAAGCAATGGGACGCCGGGTTCCTTGCTGTGACTAGCTATCCGCCGTGGGTTGCTAACATAGTACCTGTGCCTAAGAAAGACGGAAAAGTAAGGATGTGTGTTGACTACCGGGATCTGAACAGAGCCAGCCCGAAAGATGACTTCCCACTACCTCACATTGATGTATTGGTGGATAACACGGCTCAGTTCTCGGTATTCTCCTTCATGGATGGATTTTCAGGATACAACCAGATCAAGATGTCACCTGAAGACATGGAGAAGACAACATTCATCACACCCTAGGGCACGTTCTGTTACAAAGTGATGCCGTTCGGACTGAAGAACGCTGGTGCCACATATCAACGGGCTATGGTAACATTATTCCACGATATGATCCATAAAGAAATAGAGTGTTATGTGGATGATATGATTGCCAAGTCCCTCACAGAGGAAGATCACCTGGTGAATCTGCTCAAATTGTTCAAACGTCTGAGGAAGTACCAACTGAAGTTGAACCCCAACAAATGCACATTCGGGGTGCGATCCGGTAAGCTGCTGGGCTTTATTGCAAGCGAGAAAGGGATTGAAGTTGACCCTGATAAGGTCAAAGCTATTCAAGAGATGCCTGCACCAAGGACTGAGAAAGAAGTTCGAGGGTTCTTAGGTCGATTAAATTACATTTCACGGTTCATATCTCACCTAACGGCAACCTGCGAACCTTTGTTCAAGCTGTTAAGGAAAGAACAAACGGTCAGGTGGAATGAAGACTGCCAAAAGGCTTTTGACAAGATCAAGGAATATCTGCAAGAACCTCCAATCCTTATGCCTCCAGTTGAAGGAAGACCTCTAATTATGTACTTGACAGTACTAGAAGAGTCAATGGGGTGTGTGCTGGGCCAGCATGACGAGTCTGGTCGAAAAGAGTATGCAATATACTACCTAAGCAAAAAGTTTACCGACTGTGAACAACGTTATTCACTGCTCGAGAAAACTTGCTGTGCTTTAGCGTGGGCTGCTCGCCGACTAAGGCAGTATATGTTGACCCACACTACCTTGTTAATCTCAAAAATGGACCTAGTCAAGTACATATTTGAGAAGCCGGCGCTTACCGGACGGGTTGCAAGATGGCAGATGATTCTCACGGAATACGACATCCAATACACCTCTCAGAAAGCCATCAAGGGCAGTGTACTATCTGAATATCTTGTTGAGCAACCCATTGATGACTACCAGCCTATGAGATTTGACTTCCCTGATGAAGACATCATGTTCATTAAATCAAGAGGCAATGAAGAGCCTGTTCACACTGAAGGGCCTGACCCGGAGGAAGAATGGACTATGATGTTTGATGGGGCTGTTAACATGAATGGTCGTGGTGTTGGTGCAGTACTCATTACACCTAAAGGAGTTCACATGCCATTCTCGGCGAAACTCACTTTCAACTGCACTAACAACGAAGCTGAATACGAAGCTTGCATTATGGGTCTTGAGGAAGCCATTGACCTCAGGATCAAGACATTGACCGTATTCGGAGATTCAGCTCTGGTAATCAATCAAACCAACGGAAAATGGTACACCCACCAGGATCATCTGATACCTTACAGGGATTATACAAGAAGGTTATTGACGTTCTTCACAACAGTCAAGCTTGAGTATATCCCTCGGGACGAGAATTAGTTTGCAGATGCTCTTGCTACCATTTCATCCATGATCAAAGTTCAAGCTGCTAATTTTGTACCCCAGATTTCAGTATCCAGACTTGACAGACCAGCGTATGTGTTCACGGCAGAAGTTGTCAAGGACGATAAGCCTTGGTTTCATGACATTAAATGCTTCTTAGAGGATCAAACATACCCACCTGGGGCATCTTCCAATGATAAGAAAACTTTAAGAAGGCTTGCTGGGAGTTTCTTTCTGAACACTGATGGATCTTTATACAAAAGGAACTTTGATATGGTACTCCTCCGATGTGTTGACAAGACAGAAGCAGATTTATTGATGCATGAAGTGCACGAAGGCTCCTTTGGTACCCATGCTGGAGGGCACGCCATGGCTAAGAAGTTGTTAAGATCAGGCTATTACTGGATCACAATGGAGGCAGATTGTTGTGCTTATGCCAGAAAATGCCATAAATGCCAGATCTATGCAGATAAGGTGCATGTGCCTCCCAATCCTCTGAACATCATGTCTTCACCATGGCCCTTTGCCATGTGGGGCATTGATATGATTGGAAAGATTGAGCCGACTGCTTCAAATGGCCACAGATTCATTTTGGTCGCCATTGACTATTTCACCAAGTGGGTTGAAGCAGCCTCATATGCAAACGTCACAAGACAAGTGGTAGCCAGATTTCTGAAGAGAGATATCATCTGTCGATACGGAGTTCCCGAGCGAATCATTACTGATAATGGTTCCAACTTGAACAACAAAATGATGGCAGAGCTATGCCGGGACTTCAAGATCCAACATCACAATTCTTCTCCTTACAGGCCGAAGATGAATGGCGCTGTTGAGGCAGCAAATAAGAATATCAAGAAGATTGTGCAGAAGATGGTAATCACTTACAAAGACTGGCATGAAATGCTACCGTTTGCCTTGCATGGGTACCGCACATCAATCAGAACGTCCACTGGAGCAACCCCGTATCAACTTGTGTATGGTATGGAAGCAGTCCTACCAGTTGAAGTTGAATTACCCTCCCTACGGGTATTAATGGATGTTAAACTGAGTGAAGCAGAATGGGTTCGGGCCCGATACGAACAACTGAGTCCGATCGAAGAGAAAAGATTGGCTGCAATCTGTCATGGGCAGCTATATCAGAAGAGAATAAAGAGAGCCTTCGATCAGAAAGTCAGGCACCGAGAGTACCAAGCGGGAGATCTTGTGCTGAAAAGGATCCTCCCTCCTCATACAGACCACAGGGGCAAATGGACTCCAAACTATGAAGGACCATTCGTGGTAAAGAAAGTTTTCTCTGGTGGAGCACTGGTGCTCAGCACCATGGATGGTGAAGATTTCCCATCCCCTGTGAATTCAGATGCAGTTAAAAAATACTTCGCATAAAAATGACCCGCTGGACATAAAAATAGAATGTAAGTCCAGGCAAAAATAGGGCATCCCGGCGAGTCAAAAACAGAATAAAAGACTCGGGCAAAAATAAGGGAAAATAAATAAAAATGTACACCCGCTGAGTTGAAAAGCCGCATTGGACAACTCAGGCAAAAATGGGTATCCCGATGGATTGAAAACCCGAAAGGGCGATCCATGCAAAATAAGGGAATAAGCGAACAACTGCATTCTGAATTCGTCTGTATCACTTGCAACTCGGAAAGCTCCAAAAGGATCAAGCTTCAATCAGAATCAGCCTTCTTCAGAAAGCAAGGCGAGAAGAACGTCATTGTCATACGAGTCATGGCAGAAGAGGAAGCTCCTTTGAAAGCGTCGACAACATCGCCAACACTTTGTTTCTCAATTTGTAACAATCTCCTTATTTTAGGAGATTTGTTTCCTTGACTGTATCTTGCCAATTCAGGGCACAAGAATTAATAAAATCAGATTTTTCAGTCATGTTTCGTCTTGTACATATTTCGTTTGCAAAAGAATGTCTGATGTCTCTAAAACTAATTGCATAAGTACAGATGTTTTTCACTAAAAATAGAAACACATGCTTGCAGGGAATATACTTACTCTTGAGAATGCTTAACTCCTATGACGGAATCTAGTAAAGGATACCTCGGAACCTTTTGTGCGTTTCCTTATCTTTGCAGGATTGCAGGTATCCAGAACGCAACCTGGGGCATGCAAGTTACATCCCAGCAAGTTGGCAAATCAACAAACAGTCTTAGCACTCAAGGGGCTTTCTCCCCAGCTGAGTTTGCCTCTCATTACTCTCCCTAGCTGAGTTACCAACAACATTCCCCAGCTGTATTACCAATCGTTCTTCCTCGGCAGAATGCAAAGTCAGGGAATCATCTCCCCACAGAATCCTCAGCCTCTATTCAGAAGAGCAGCGCGTGAAGGAGTCACAACAGAGTACAGAAAGCTTCTACAAACCCCAGCTGGGTCTCTCATTTATTAGGATAGGTCTATCAGTGACCTGTATCCCCAAGCAAATATCATCTTATTAGATCTACCAATGATCTCATCCCCAGCTGGGATGCCCATTTCAAGCAGATCGGCCGGAGATCTTCGCAGCGATGGGACCCGGGTCCCGGTTCGATGTCTTTGCACAATCATAGCATTCGCATCATATTCACCCACAAAGCGTAGCATTCCGTTTTAACACGGAGCATTACGGCAAAAAATCAAATTCATAGCATAATCATGAGCCATGTTATGAATCAACACCTGTGAATGATTACAGTTCATCAACATACGGAAGAAAAATCCCCACCAGAGTTCCCAGCAAAAGCAGTTGCCTCACAACTCCCAAACATCAGTATATACTCCTTATGGCACCCGTCCGTGTCATATCCCCAGCAGAAAGCCAAAGACATCCTCCTTGTACTCACATATACTTATATATACATTTCCTTGACATTCGTCCATGTCAGTTTCCCAGCACAGTAACTTAAACACTCTGTATATCGTATACTTGTTCATACTACACTTTTCTCTCCTGACACTCATCTGTGTCATTCTCCCCAACAGTTAAACACTCATCTATACACCACTCATACTTTTCACTTACACAGATACTCGTCCGTATCTTGTATACGCCATTCATATATCCCCACAGATTCGACACTCGTCCGTGTTCTTTGTTAACCAATTGGTACTCGTCCGTACCATCATCTCAGGGCATGCGTCAAGCGTTTGTTTCTACCTGATACCCGTCCGTATCAAAGTCTTAGGGATGCTCGTCCGCATCTTTAATCCATACACTGAGTCAAATACTCTTGTCTTCTTGAATATAGATACTCGCCTGTGTCTACTATTCCCCGGAAGAGTCCCTTAGATTCGACACTCATCCGTGTTCTCTGTTAACCAGTTGATACTCGTCCGTATCATCATCTCTGAACACATGTCAGTATTTGTTTCTACCCGATACTCGTCCGTATCGTAGTCTTAGGGATGCTCGTCCGCATCTCTAATCTATACACTATACCAAACACTCATACCCTTTGTTTCTTGGATGTGAACACTCGTCCGTGTTTACTATTCCCCGGTAGATCGCAAAACGAATTCCCTTTTTTATCTGACGCTCGTCCTGTGTTATGATAAATCCTGAGAGCAGCCGTACCCTGCTGAGTGGTCGTCCTCCACTTCTTGATGGTCGTCCTCCATCATGCTCGTCCGATGGCCGTCCCCATCGTTGACCCTTTTTCCATCCGATGGCCGTCCCCATCGTTGATATTTAGCAGCCGTCCCCTGCTAGGTGGTCGTCCTCCACCTTTTGATGATCGTCCTTCATCATTTTATCCAATGGCCGTCCCCATTGTTGATTTTGGTTATCTGGCATTCGTCCTATGTCATGAGAAACCTCGAGAGCAGTCGTACCCTGCTGAGTGGTCGTCCTCCACTTCTTGATGGTCGTCCTCCATCATGCTCGTCCGATGGCCGTCCCCATCGTTGACCCTTTTTCCATCCGATGGCCGTCCCCATCGTTGATATTTTCGGCAGCCGTACCCTGCCAGGTGGTCGTCCTCCACCTTTGATGGCCGTCCCCATCATAATTCCTTTATTACCCAACAGAGCAGCCGTCCCCTGCTAGGTGATCGTCCTTCACCTTTGATGGTCGTACCCCATCATCTGTTTATTTCATTTATTCTTTAACCCGATGGCCGTCCCCGTCGTGGTCCCTTTTCCTTTTCTTTTAGCCCGATGGCCGTCCCCATCGTCGGTTACCTTGCTTTATGAACTTGATGGCCGTCCCCGTCATGTTTCATTAACTCCCAGAAAATTTTACAGCTTTATCCTGATGGCCGTCCCCATCATAATTTGATTTTCCCCAGCTAGTCGGTCGTCCCCGTCTTGGCTTTACCTTTTATCCCCAGCATGTCGGCCGTCCCCGTCATTGCGTTGTTTCCCGCTTTGTAATATACTTTATTTTCCTTTTACAATCCATATCCCTTTTCTTCTTCGTTCTGTGAGTGCAAATTTTGGACTGTCTTTGGTATTCAACCACAAGTTATCTTGTTTACCTGATAAGCCGTTGCTTACATCCTGCACAGCTAACTCATGCTTGAATAGGGGCAGCTGTAAACACCCCAAATTTGCCCTCACCCATTTCACCATGGCTTGTGATCATTTCATATGCATAAACACAATCATATCATCTCATATCTCAATTTTGAGTCACTGCATTGGTTCTAAGTCATCTGCACCTAGGGTTTGTGATCTGAGCAATCCAAGAGCCCCTTGAGCCACTCCAAAGGCAACCAATCACTTCAAAGGGGTCCATATGTGTTCAAGTATCATATTACATCCTCTCAAAGTCAAAAATTCCAAAGAATCACAAGAACTAGGGTTTGAATGGATGCAGAGCCAAGTTTGACTGCACAGTTGACCTAAAAATTAGGGTTTTGGTTTCAGAGGCCATAACTCCAATTTTTTTTTTTTGGTCATTCTTGTTTCCATTGGTCTCTATATGGTATAGGGAGTATGCATATCAATTTTCATGAAGAAATTCCATGGGGAAGTCATCTGATCAAGGGTTGACTTTTCAGACAAGTCAGTGTAAAATCAGGGCATCTGAGGCCCCCAATGACCCAACCAATGGGTGATCTTCATCATTTTGAGTGTATATGATCTTTATTTGATCATGGAAGAAGGTTGAAGTTCATAAAAATCAAGAATTTGGAAGTTTTGCAAATGTTGACTTTTTGGGCATAGTTGACTTTTCAAGAATGCTTCATTTTAGGTCATTTTTCAAGCCTTGATTCTTGATCCAAAAATGCTTCAAATGGAAAAACTTTGGTCATGAAAGTTTTAGATTACATCTTTCCCTTTTCAAAAAGTACAAGAACATGATCAAATTCTTTTTGGATCAAAAGTTATGGTGTGACAAAGTTGGCTAAAATCATTGATTTTCAAGGCATGCCTCAAATGAGAATTTTGCAAAACCATGAGCCAATGCCTTTTGCAACCTCTAGTTCATTTCAAACCATGACACAAACATTCTATAAGTCATAAAAATCAGATTTGAACCAAGAATGCTCATGTATTATGGCTTGTGGGACAAGGAAATCACATGTGAACCATAAAGCAACAACTTGCAAAACTCATGATCACACTTCCTACAACTTGCAACCTTGGATGCTGACTTTGGCTAGCCTTTCCCCTCACCCTTGCTGCGCAGCCCATTGTCGCTCCCAAAGATTTGCATCCCGGTACAAGCGCGAGCGGTCGGCGAAAGGAACAATGAGAACACACGGTCGTGAACTCACTGGAGATGAATAGAGTCGCCAGCTAGGCATTTTTATCCCGGAGGAAAGGCAATGCTGCATAGACCTAGAAAGAGATGGATAAGACGGTCGCGAACCAGAGAGACTGAGAAAGGGGGTTGGTTACAACCTGGGAAGGTATTAGCACCCAGATTGTCCGTCGTACTCGACGGGATCCACGCTTAAAAGATTTGTGTTTTAAAGGGGTAGTGTCAGTGCAATCTGTGTGTAAAATAGCTGGAAAAGAATGTACAGGTGTCAGTGTAAAAGAAGTGTGAAGTGCATAAGTGAAGTGTCAGTGTAAGGAAAGAGTATGCTCATGATCATGAGGCTAAAGAATAAGGCTAGAAGAGGGGGAATGTACAGAGACTTTTGTTCGATAACTGTTAAGTTATGCCTACGTATCCTCTCGTGCAATGAGGAAGTCAGAACACCGTAGTTCGACCCAAAGAGACTGAAAGATGAATTGACTTGATGAACTGCTTGCTTGCCCATGCTCAAGTGTATGATCTGTCTGGCACAGATGCAAACTGTCTTGCATTAGACGGAAGAAGCAAGTTCTCGTTTATGAATGAAGGTGATGAGAAAAGAATCCCGGAGGAGACGATTATTGTTTGTTTTTGAGTTTTCAGTCTTTTATTGCTTTTGAAAGTTTGTCGTAAGTTAATGAGCTTAAGCCTAAACCAATGGATTTAGTAAACTCATCACATCTTCCCTCTGATTAGGGGTAATGAGAATACCTTAAGTGTGAAGTCAGATTCTCACACTTAATCACCTTTGGTGTAGGATTAAGATCATTAACCTACTTGTGATTATTTAGATGTTTTTGGTGTTTTTGTTTAGTGTTGAGTAATGAGGTTAAGCCATAATCAAGGATTAAACAGACTCATTACACCATCCTAATAGAAGGATAATAGATGAGAATGTTTAAGTTGAGGAAAGTTCCTCAACTTAATCCGTGATTAGAGATTAAACTCATGACAAAACAGGCCTTTGATTAAGTAGATTTTATTCAATGGTTATGATGATGAAGTGTTTTTTAGGGTTTGTAAGACAACTTGAGGGGGACTTGTCCATTAACACTAGGGTTAGTCCTTCTTAACCAATTAAGGAAGAATTAGAACCCTAATGCAAGGCCCAAGTTACAAGCTTGAAGTCTTGGTGGTTTATTAGGTGAATTGATTAAGAGATTTAAACACATTAAGGGTTTAACACTTAGGATTAAAGTTATACACTCCATCCTAATAGAAGGATGCAGGCATAAGCTTAATCACAAAGCCTTAAAGCCTTTAGGGTTTAGTCCCTGATTACGAGGTGAGAAGAGAAGACTCAAAGAGACACAAAGGTAAAACTAAGTGGGGGACTAATCAGACACCCTAGTCATTGTCATGCTTGGTTGTTCCTAAGGTTCGTGTGGTTTTTAAGAGATATCTTCAAAGAGAGCCACCAGGAAGCAGATGAAAGGATCAAGAAGCGAAGAGAAGCAAAGCAACTTGCTTCACTTAAGAAGTCAAGTTGCCTGAAGAAAGAAGATATAATAAACAGGGAGGAGCAAGCTCACTCCAATATCCATACAAAAAGATGCAACAGTAATGCACAAAGGAGATGAGAAGGGAATGCGAGAAGTGAAGGCAAATTCACCTCTCGGAATACTTACCACCTGAAAAAGTTAGCACGAACGAAGTAAATAAAGTGAAAATGAACTTAATATTAGAGTGTAAACCGAAAATGATATGAATTATTGTACAAGTGAGAACAAACGAAAAATAAATAGCTAAGTTAAAATGAGAATAATTAACAGAAGTGATTAACTAACTAAAATAACCTCCCCTCATATAACTACCTAAAAAAGGATGCTTTCTCTCTTTTTTGGATTTTTTATATAGCTATATCTAAAAAGTTTTACATAATTTTCCCTAAATAAGTAAATAGATTATATAATTTATCTAAAGAAATAACTAAATAGTTTTTTTTATTACAAAATTTAACTAAAAAAAATAACTAAATAGTTTTTTTTTATTACAAAATTTAACTAAAAAATAACTAAATAGTTTTGCAAAATTTAACTAAAGAAATAACTAATTTACAAAATTTATAATGTGAATCAAAAGAAAATAGAAACAAGAAACAACAAAGACCCTTCTGCTGGTAACACCCTCCTAAATGGGCCTGGGTCGCCCAGGATCCGAACCACCCCCCAAGTCTGTGTGCGTGTCATCCAAAGGTCAAAGCAGGTGGCCTGGGAAAGGAAAAAACGCGTGGCGGTATCGGGAAACGGAAAAGTGAAGGAATCTCTCTGTTTCCAAAGAGAAATCTGTGACCATTCACCAAAACAAAAGCTAACAGCGTTTACGATTCGCAAAGGGGAAAAATCCCAGTGACCTCCATTAGACCTTCAACTCTCTCCTTCAACTCCCCCCTTTCCTATTATCCAAATCTGAAACTCAAAACCCCAATCTAAACCTAACATTTATCAGTTTCAATCAACAAGCATTTCACCACACAACAAAAAAAATCATCGAACAACCAACGGCAAACAGAAAATTCAACGACGACAGGAGAAACGGCGGGTCAAGCGTGAACTGGATTTCATACCTGCTCTGAACGTTCTCAGAGGTATAGTCTTCTTTCAAAGCGCTTTGTTCTTCAGCTCGAACCCTCCTTCCTTCGAATTTGCTTTTTCTTTCGACGAGGAAATTTCTAGGGTTCCTCTTGTTTGGTTTTGGTTTTCTTCTGGTAAAAACGATTTAGGGTTTTTTCTGTGTTCTTTGATGCGGCTGTGTATTGTGGCTGATGTGGTTGTTCAAGTCTTGGCCTTTGGTTCATGAATTTTCTTTGATTCTTATAGTGAAAATTTAGGGTTTGTAATCCCAATCTGGCTATGTCTTTTTTTCTTTTTCGTATCAGAAAATTGTTTTCTCTATTTTGCGAAATTTTGTCCTGCACCACTGCTGACACTTCTGCTATGGCTCTTTGTCTGTTTATGCCTTGATACTACACCTTGGTTGAACTTAGTTTCAACTGATTGTTTTGAAATGAACTGAATAAATTGTATCCGGACTGGATTAGTTATCCCTTTTTACTGTTGTAAACTCGTTTTTCACTGTTTTTTATCTTGCTAACCATTGCGGAAATTCCAATCTTGCAGGGTCAAAATATGAGAACCAGAATCATCTCCAAGACCCAGGCTTTGGCACATGAAGAGGGGGGCTATTTGACGTGTAAATCAGCGTTTGAAGCCGAGTTGAGTTTAAGTCCCTTTGGTTGAACCACCAGGGATCTTTCGAGATCTTTTCCAATCATAGCAGCAACCAATTCCTCTCTTGGTCATTTTTGCTTCCATCTTCAATGTGAATATCAACTGATGAACAGAGATGTAGTGAAACAAGCATTGCATCACTCAACGATTTGTAATTTGACGATGATGAAATGGTTTGATCCTTTGTCAACAAGTTCTGGCTTTTGTAAGCATCACAAACTGATCCTTTGTTTCTTCTTTTCCTCTCTAGATATTTCAAACGACACTGATAGTTTTTTTCGTATGTCGCCGTGTTTCGCAGGTTTGATTTGATGGTGCAGAGGTTGTGGGTGATGGATTTTGAGTTTGGCTCGAACTTCTAGCAGTTGTGGTCATACTAGATATATTAGCATTCGACTGTAAACTTGTCAAACTCATTGCTTTGTTGTTTTTTTAGGTCTCGGCATCCCCGGAAATTGTTGTTGATCATCTTATCATGGTTCCTGATATCATAAACCATCACAGAAGACACAAGTACGACGACAATGGCAAACATTCTCTTGTCATAAACAAATCGGTTTGCAACACGTTTAATTGTACTGGCATCAACAGCGTCAATTCTGGCAAATAATTCAGCAAAAGGGATTCTTCGACCATATGTGAGTAGCTGGCGACCAATATCTTCAGCTACAGGGCTTGTTCCATCAATGTGAAGTAGAAGCGAAGATTTTAACTGATTACGAGCACGTGTAACATCATCCTCTGAAACCTGATAAGCCAACTTGGTTGTATTGTACATTATTGCATAGGCCAAATCATCCAGGCAATCCGGCTTAGCAACGACATACACACCAAAAGACCTGTGTCCTTGTAATTGGTGTTAAAAGCCATCGTGCTTTCTGCAATTTCATTAATGCCAATTCGTCGTGCTAGCTCTGAACCCATGTGTTTTCCACCTCCGGCTGACTTGTTCCAAGAACCCAACATTGCTTGCATGACCATCAAAGCAATTGAATCTGGATCTTTCCAAGATGCACCTTCAAAAGCTACAGCAAATTGTGCAAGGGGAATATCATCATCAAGCATTCGGACCTCAGAACCAGTGAGAACTGCTGGCTCTTTTTCTACCAACTGAGATGCTGTTGTGGGATTTGTTGACAACTTGGTAAATAATTTTTTCACTTGTTCAACAAAATCTTCATGCTTTACAGCTCCAGATGCAGCTATCACCATCCTAGGAGCAGTGTAAAGTGTCCTTGGCGTGCAGCACGAATGAGAGCAGTTTCTCCATCAGTTTCAGGATGAATAGGCACAATATTGACATCGTCAAGCTGCAAATTACTATCATCACTCCAACCATCAGTAACCATGGGACTTTGCGCTTTTCTCTCTTTTGGTATATACCTGATTATCATTTTCAGTTTTTTCTTCTATTGAACCAATTGCTGTATTATGCTGCAGGAACATTTGTGATATGCTCACGACGGAGCTGGCCCGGGCTTGTATGCGGTGTCCTTTGAGGTTTGGCAGCTCCAACTTGCTCAGTTGGTGTGGAAGAGCCGGATGAATGAGAAGAT
Source organism: Lathyrus aphaca (assembly GCA_963966055.1). Taxonomy (NCBI): domain Eukaryota; kingdom Viridiplantae; phylum Streptophyta; class Magnoliopsida; order Fabales; family Fabaceae; genus Lathyrus; species Lathyrus aphaca. The sequence goes on along the minus strand of OZ014523.1, from coordinate 459,775,833 downwards.
AAGTTGAGAAAAGTTTTCATAGCAGCTTGGTTTTGAGCGAAAAGTATCAGAAAAGGTAAAAACAACAGCACCATTGACATGAACGGAAGCCTTTATAGCTTGGCCTGTGTTGAGGACCACCATTCATGGCTGAGTACTTTGGCAAACCCCACTTTTTCTGGTAGCATAGCCGTGGCAGCTCATCATTTAAGGTATAAGGCCTCAAAATTATTTCTTCATCATTTGTTGTGCTTCTGTAATTACTGAAAGAGTTGTTTTGTAGGGTGCACTATCAAAGCCATTTTCCTTTCCCGACGCCCATTTTTCGAAGTATTGCATGCAGCCATTTTCTTGTCCTGGAGAGTGGTGTGCGGTCTGGTACTCATGTTACTCCACTTTCACGGAAAACAAGAAAGAAAATAATGTAATCTAAAAGAATACTTCAGCAGAAAAGGCAAAACATGCACAAGTTAAAGTGAATCTGCAACAAAACAGGCTTCATCAAGAGAGTAGCAAGTAGAAACCATACTAGAGCCTATTTTCGGCTCCATTGTCTCCAAAGCAGACATGGCAACATGTAGATTGGAATTATTTTTAAATTGCAATGCCACGATTTTGTAACAAGTAGAATTGGGATTTGTAGCATAAATAAAAATTTGGGGTAACAATGGATGTTTGAAGTGTAGATAGGACTTTTTGGAACATGGCCTTGAACCTTCACCAATTAACACAAAATGTTATGCATTTGTATTCTTCAATCTTGTTATCCTTGGTTTTCATTTATTTTGACAATGCACCAAATCAAGATTTCAATATCTTGCAAAACTTGGACAATATCAACATTAATCATGCTTGAAAACAATGCACCTTAAGTAGCACATAGCAACGTAAAATGAACCATAACTCCAAACATATGTGCATCCAAATCCAACTTAATCCAAATCCAACACAATCCAAACCCAACATAATACCACGGAATTCCTATGCAATGCCGTTTGAATCCAAGCCCCTCATGATACCACGAACCCTCTTTTCTCCTTTCCTTTTTCCGAGACCAATGAATCAAATCCAATAGGCCATCCTTCTTAAATTTCGAAAACGATGAACCAAAGAAATCACACTTATCATTTTTCTTTACAAAAAAATGCAATAAGTTTAACCCATAACACATCAATTTATTGGAAATAAATTCGAAATATCTTAAAACCAACTTTGAAATTTTGGTGACGCTTAATCATCATTGAGACCCCAGTTGATTGAAATGATTTGCAGGAAACGTATTCGTAAGGTCCTTGATGGGTAAGGATAGCTGGTGTGGCACGGGCCCATGGATCAAATCTTGGGAATTACAGCAAGTGGAGGCATAGTCACACGTGTCTTCGCAAATTGGTACAAGTCTGCCCCCTTTTGTGATCCCTTGAGGCCTAAGTCGTGAAACTTGGAGGTTCTTTGGTGCATTCAAAAATTTGAGGCCCTGATTCATGCCTGCGTGATGATTGGAAGTCGCACTGGAATCACACAAAAACTTGCCATGAGAATTTGCAAGTTCTTCAATTCAAGGCCATTTTGCAAAGTGGCTCGAAACTCCTCAGTCTTGTGAACTTCTGGCATCCCATATGATCAAATAAAGACCATATGCAATCAAAATGACGAAGTATACCCTTTGGTCGGGTCCTCGGGAGCCTCAGATATCCTGATTCTGCACTGACATGTTCCAGAAGTCATCCCTTGATTAGATACCCTTCCCATAGAATTTCTTCGTGAAACTTGATACGCGCGAACCCCATAACCTGGATCCGTTTCCATGCCATCTCCGGTTCTTGTGATTCTTTGGCATTCTTTTGACTTTGAGGGCATACAATATGATGCTTGAACATTGAAGACCTTTGGAGTGGCTCTTGAAGCTTCTGGATTGCTCGGATCACAAACCCTAGATGCAAATGACTTTGAACCAATGCAGTGAATCAAAAATGCGGTATGAGATGCCATGATTGAGATTATGTATATGAAATGATCACAAGCCATGGTGTGAATGGGTGAGGGCAAATTTGGGGTGTTTACACCCATGCCTTGTACTAAGCCTAGAACCAAGCCATGCTTTCCTTACACAAAAATTGACTTTTGAGCAAAAGCAAACTTACCAATCAATAGGGGCCAGGTCACATCATCTGACCTATGGGATTAAAATATACTTTTCATTTGCAAGCCATTTCATAAAAGAAGCAAGGCTGAAACTCTCTCAAGCATCCCATACACCAAAACACACCATTTTGCAAATTGCTTCGAATCTCTCTGCCCAGCCAAAAAACACTCAAACCATTTTCATCAATCAACTCATCATGCTTCATTGAGCCCAAAGCAACCAAGAGCCAGGTGTCGCTCCCGAATATTTGCATCCCGGTACAAGCGCGAACGGTCGGCGAGAGGGAACAGTGAGAACACACAGTCGTGAACTCACTGGAGAATGAATAGATCGCCAGCTAGGCATTTTTATCCCGGAGGAAAGGTAATGCTGCATAAACCTAGAAAGATACGGATAAGACGGTTGCGAACCAGAGAGACTGAGAAAGGGGGTTGGTTACAACCTGGGAAGGTATTAGCACCCAGATTGTCCGTCGTACTCGACGGGATCCACGCTTAAAAGATTTGTGTTTTAAAGGGGTAGTGTCAGTGCAATCTGTGTATAAAATAGCTGGAAAGAATGTACAGGTGCCAGTGTAAAGTGTATAAGTGATGTGAAGTATGAAAGTGTCAGTGTAGGAATGGAGTGAGATGAATTGCTCATGATAATGAGGCTTACAGAATAAAGCTAGAAAGAGGGGGAATGTACAGAGACTTTTGTTCGATAACTGTTAAGTTATGCCTACGTATCCTCTCGTGCAATGAGGAAGTCAGAACACCGTAGTTCGACCCAAAGAGACTGAAAGATGAATTGACTTGTGAACTGCTTACTTGTCTATGCTCAAGTGTATGACCTGTCTGGCTCAGGTGCTTACTGTCTTGCATTAGACGGAAGAAGCAAGTTCTCGTTTGTGAGTGAAGATGAGGAGAAAAGAATCCCGAAGGAGACGATTATTGTTTGTTTTTGTGTTTTCAGTCTTTTATTGCTTGTGAATTTGTCATAAGTTAATGAGCTTAAACCTAAACCAATGGATTTAGTAAACTCATCACATCTTCCCTCTGATTAGGGGTAATGAGAGTACCTTAAGTGTGAAGTCAGATTCTCACACTTAATCACCTTTGGTGTAGGATTAAGATCATTACCCTACTTGTGATTATTTAGATGTTTTTGGTTTTTTGTTTAGTGTTGAGTAATGAGGTTAAGCCATAATCAGGGATTAAACAGACTCATTACACCATCCTAAAAGAAGGATGATAGATGAGAATGTTTAAGCTGAGGAAAGCTCCTCAACTTAATCCATGATTAGGGATTAAACTCATGACAAAACAAGCCTTTGATTAAGTGGATTTTATTTAATGATATGATGATGAAGTGTTTTTTATTATTTGTAAGACAACTTGAGGGGGACTTGTCCATTAACACTAGGGTTAGTCCTTCTTAACCAGTTAAGGAAGAATTAGAACCCTAGTGCAAGGCCCAAGTTACAAGTGTGATGTCTTGATGATTATTAGATGGATTGATTAAGAGATTTAAACACATTAAGGGTTTAACACTTAGGATTAAAGTTATACACTCCATCCTAAGAGAAGGATGCAGGCATAAGCTTAATCACAAAGCCTTAAAGCCTTTAGGGTTTAGTCCCTAATTATGAGATGAGAAGAGAAGACTCAAAGAGAGACACAAAGGTAAAACTAATGGGGGAGACTAATCAAAACCCTAATTCATTATCATGCTTGGTTGTTCCTAAGGTTTGTGAGGTTTACAAGAGAAGATCTTCAAAAGAACCACCAGGAAGCAGATGAACAAGATCAAGAGAAGCAAAGTGACTTGCTTCATTCAAGAAGTCAAGTCACCTGAAGAAAGAAAGTGGGAGGAAGAAGAATGAGCAAGCTCAATCTCAAACACAAATAGAAATGCAGCAATGAATACAAGAGAGATGAAAAGAAAAGGTATGAGAAGTGAAGGCAAATTCACTTCTCAAGTCCACTTACCACCTGAAATGTTAGAAAGAAATGCAAAAACAATGCAAGATGAGATGAAATGGCACGATGCTATACCAAACCAGAAGCATATTGATGATGATAATGATGCTATGAGATGCTGCAAACATGAGGCAAGGCATGGGGATGTTCATACAAGATTATGAATGCAAATGATGCAAGCTAAGGAGCTGAATGAACATGAAAAGTTATGAATCATACAAGACAAATGACATGGCAAATATGCAATGCAATGATCAAACATGCTTTCTATATGTCTTAAGATGTCAAATGGATCACAAGAATGCACAAAATGCAAAGACAAGTCATGTTATGCAAGGAAATGCAAGAAGGATGCAAGAGAAAGCCCCAATTAGGGTTCATGGATCAAACATCAAACAAAAACCCAAAACAGAAGCAAACCCTAAGATAAAAAATGGAAAATGCTACCCAAAGAAACCCTAGACCTATAATGAACCACTGCCCAAAGGGGAGCTCTCAACTCTTAACCAAACTCAAGATATGAATTTTCTAAGTCATTAGGGTTTTTTAGGGTTCTTAACAAAAGAAATGCCAATCAAATTGAAAATGCAAGATCAAATCATGGCCATTTTACCCTAGAAACTACATGCTAAACATAACACAATGCAAGAAGAATCAATGTCTCAAACTTCTCCAATAGGCAGAAATGAATTTTTAAACTTATGATCAAAATAATGCATAAAAAATGATTTAATTCAATGAAAAATTCTTAAAATGCATCAAGATCAAAAAAGAAATTTGGTTTGAAGGTTGGACAATGTTTCTAAATGTCTTAGAACATTTCATGAATTTTTTTGTAATTTTTAAATACCTAAAAGTATTTTTAATTAATTAATTCCCATTAATCAATTAAAAATAATCTTTTAAATATTTAAAAATACTTTTTTAATGATGAAAAATGAAATAAAAATATTTTTGGGTCTTAAAAATTAATAAAACTCTTAGGAAAAAGTTTCATAATTTTTAAGACATTTTTGCTATTTTAAATTAATTATGCAATTTAAATGAAAAGAAAATGAATTAAAATAAATGAAAATGAAAAGTAAAACAAATGGAAGGCTGAGATTGATTCTGGGTTTGAAAACGTTGACTGGCGCGCGAATGAAGGGTGTGGATTGCATCTGGATTAATTAATTTAATTACGAATTAATTAAAGCTAATGAGAGAGATTAGGGCAAATGAAATGATCTGGGCCATCCAAAAGAGAGGGAAGTCAACAGGTCAACGCACATCCATGGCTCAAATTCAAACTGGAGTTAATGACCTGAGATTAGGGTTTAATGACTCAGGTGGCCGGAGAAGACTTTCGGTCGTCTTCTCCGGCCAGCACCTCACCGGGAAACTCACCAACTCCCTCAAAACGTAACAAAAACAAAATCTATGAATTGGGAAATGATCTCCCACCTCTCACGAATCAAACCCCTCTCTCAAAACAAATTTATTCTTCCTAAACAAGCTGAATCGAAGAGAACAAGTTCTAGGGCACGCAAGCTTCAGAGACAAATTAAATACTCAAAACAAAGCCATTTCAAAAACTAAGAACATCAGGATGATCAGTGAATCACATAGAACAAGTTTGTAACAAGAAAAATGATTTCTGGAAAAATAATTTTCGAGCTACCTGAGATTTGGAGCTTTCAACTTGAGGACTTTCTGGCCACTTCCTTCAGTGCAAACTGCTCCACTTGGTCCCCAGAAGATGTTTGAATGCTCAAAAGAAGTTTGTGTTGGCTGGATAATGAGATTCGACAGCTTCTGCTCAAGCTTGATCAGAAATGGCAATGGTGTTTCTGGAGGTTTCAGGCCATTGTGAATGGTGGTTTATGGTCCTGAGGATGAATGGAGAAGGTCTGTGGTGTTTGTTTGTGTGTTTGTGGTTTGTGGAAGGAGATTCGATTGAAACTGCAAAATGAAGTGAGAAATGGCAGTGAGATGTTCAGGCTGTTTCAGGCTTGTGTTCTTGGTGCTGGGTGGCCTATGGAGCAAGGTGAGTTGAATGATGGAAATGGTTGAAGTGTTTGCAAACTGGACAGAGAGATTCGAAGGCTTATGCAATGTGGGGTGATTTTGTGAATGTTGTGAATGTGAGAGCTTCAGCCTTGCTTTTTACATGAAATGGCTTGCAAATTGTCCACATAACTCTCTCTCATTGGTCAGTTGATTGGACATGTGCTTTATTGATTGGTAAGTTGCCTTTTGCAAAAAGTCAAATAATGTGTAAGAGAAGTATGGCTCATGATCTAGGCAAGTACATGGGCATGGGCTGGCGCAGCAAGGTGAGGTGAGAGGCTAGCAAAGCTCAGCATCCAAGGCTGCAAGTTGTAGGGAGCATGATCATGAGTTTTGCAACTTGTTGTAACTTTGGTTCACATGTGAGAAAGTCTTGTTACACAAACCAAACCATGGAGAAACTTGGTCCAATTCTGATTTTTAGGACTTAGAGAATGTTTGTGTAATGGTTTGGAATGAATTAGAGGTCACAATATGCATTGATCCATGGTTTTGCAAAATTCTCACTTAGGGCATGCCTTAAAAATCAATGATTTTAGCCAACTTTGCATTGCCATAACTTTTGATCCAAGAAGAGTTTGGTCATGTTCTTGTACTTTTTGAAAAGGGAAAAATGAGATCTACAACTTTCATGACCAAAGTTTTTCCATTTGAAGCATTTTTGGATCAAGAATCATGGCTTGAAAAATGACCTAAAATGATGCATTCTTGAAAAGTCAACTATGCTCCAAAAGTCAACATTTGCAAAAACCCTAAATCCTTGATTTTTATGAACTTCAACCTTCTTCCATGATCAAATAAAGATCATATACACTCAAAATGATGAAGATCACCCATTGGTTGGGTCAATGGGGGCCTCAGATGCCCTGATTTTGCACTGACTTGTTTGAAAAGTCAACCCTTGATCAGATGACTTCCCCATGGAATTTCTTCATGAAAATTGATATGCATACTCCCTATACCATATAGAGACCAATGGAAACAAGAATGACAAAAAAAATGGGGTTATGGCCTCTGAAACCAAAACCCTAATTTTCAGTCAACTGTGCAGTCTAAACTGGCTCTGCATCCACTCAAACCCTAGTTCTTGTGATTCCTCTGCAATTTTGGCTTTGAGGAGATGGAACATGACATAAGAACACACATGGACCCTTTTGAGTTGATTAGTGGCCTTTGGGGTGGCTCAGGATGCCCTGAGGTTGCTCAGATCACAAACCCTAGGTGCAGATGCCTTAGAAACTATGCAGTGAATCAAAAATGAGATGTGAGATGATATGATTGTGTCTATGCATATGAGATGATCACAAGCCATGGTGTGAAAGGGTGAGGGCAAATTTGGGGTGTTTACAGCTGCCCCTATTCAAACATGAGTTAGCTGTGCAGGTTGTAAGCGACGGCTTAACAGGCAAACAAGATAACTTGTGGTTGAATACCAAAGACAGTCCAAAATTTGCACTCACAGAAATGAAGAAGAAAAGGGAAATAGGTTGTAAAAGGAAAACAAAGTATATTGTAAAGGTGCGGAAAACAAAGCGATGACGGGGACGGCCGACATGCTGGGGATAGAAGGTAAAGCCAAGACGGGGACGGCCGACTAGCTGGGGCAATAAAATCATGATGGGGACGGCCATCAAGATAAAGCTGTAAAATTCTTTGAGGTTTTAATGAAACATGACGGGGACGGCCATCAAGTTCATAAAGGTAAAGTAACCAACGATGGGGACGGCCATCGGGCTAAAAGGAAAAGGGACCACGACGGGGACGGCCATCGGGTTAAAGAATAAATGAAATAAACAGATGATGGGGTACGGCCATCAAAGGTGAAGGACGATCACCTAGCAGGGGACGGCTGCTCTGTTGGGGATAAAAGGAATATGATGGGGACGGCCATCAAAGGTGGAGGACGACCACCTGGCAGGGGACGGCTGCCGAAAATATCAACGATGGGGACGGCCATCGGATAGAAAGGGTCAACGATGGGGACGGCCATCGGACGAGCATGATGGAGGACGACCATCAAGAAGTGGAGGACGACCACTCAGCAGGGGACGGCTGCTCTCGAGGTTTATCGTAACACAGGACGAGTGTCAGATAACCAATATCAACAATGGGGACGGCCATTGGATAAAGTGATGAAGGACGATCATCAAAGGGTGGAGGACGACCACCTAGCAGGGGACGACTGCTAAAAATATCAACGATGGGGACGACCATCGGATGAGCATGACGGAGGACGACCATCAAGAAGTGGAGGACGACCACTCAGCAGGGTACGGCTGCTCTCAAAGGTATCATAACACAGGACGAGTGTTAGATAAAAAGAAAATTGTTGGTGATCTACTGGGGATAATGTAAACACGGACGAGCGTTTACATCCAAGAAACAAAAAGGTATAAGTGTTTGGTATTGTGTATAGATTAAAGATGCGGACGAGCATCCTTGAGACTATGATACGGACGAGTACCATGCAGAAACAAACTGACACATGTCCAGAGATGATGATACGGACGAGTATCAACTGGTTAACAAAGAACACGGACGAGTGTTGCATCTGAAAGAATTCTTCTGGGGAATAATAGACACGGACGAGTATCTATATTCAAGAAGACATAGGTGTTTGACACGGTGTACGGATTAAAGATGCGGACGAGCATCCTTAAGACTTATGATACGGACGAGTATCATGTAGAAACAAACACTAGACGCAATGTTCTGAGATGATGGTACGGACGAGTACCAACTGGTTAACAAAGAACAAGGACTACTGTCGAATCTGTGGGGATATGAGTGATGATGTATACAAGATACGGACGAGTATCTGTATAAGTGTACCATGAGTAGGGAGTATTGTATTGTATAGATGAGTATTTTAACTGCTGGGGAGAGTGACACGGACGAGTGTCAAGAGAGAAAAGTATAATATTAACAAGTGTATGGGTGATGAAGGTGTAAGCGACTGCGCTGGGGATATGACACGGACGGGTGTCAAGAAAAGTGTATATAAGTATATGTGAGTGCAAAGAGGATGTCTTTGGCTTTCTGCTGGTGATTTGACACGGACGGGTGTCAGGAAGTACCTGTAGTACGGGTGATTTTGTTTGTAAAGTGTATTCAGGCAACCTGTTTGGGGAAGTGATGACACGGACGGGTGTCAGAAATATATACTGGTGTTTGGTGATTGGAGAGGCAACTGCTTTTGCTGGGACTCTGGTGGGGATTTTTGTACAATGATGATGAACGGTTTGTTATTCACAAGTGTTCAATTCAGAACATGGCTTATGATTATGCTATGCGTTTGATTTTTGCCGTAATGCTCCGTATTAGACGGAATGCCACGCTCTGAGGGGATAGTATGATGCAAATGCTATGATTATGCAAAGAGGCACCGATCCGGGATTCGGATCCCGTTGCTGCGAAGATCTCTGGCTGATCCGTTGGAAATGGACCTCCCAGCTGGGGAATGAGATCATTGGTAGATCTAATGATGTATCTGCTATTTGCTTGGGGATATAGGTTACTGGTTGACATATCCTTATAACACGGGACCCAGCTGGGGTTTGTAGAAGCTTTCTTCACTCTGTTGTGATCTTCTATGCGCTGCTCTTCTGGATAGAGGCTGGAACTCTGTGGGGAGATGGTTCCCTGACTCCTGTACTCAACTGAGGATGAAATGGCAACTCGGCTGGGGAATTGTGAGAGGCAACTCAGCTGGGGATAGCAACAAGAGGCAACTCAGCTGGGGATAGAGCATTTCGGATGCCGAGATTGAGCGTATGTTGATTTGGTAACTTTGCCGGGGAAGTGGGCATTCTCCAGTGCCACGTGGAAGATAGACCGAGTTGATAATGATTCGCCTGCTTCCTAAGACGTAACTTGCATGCCCCAGGTTGCATTCTGGATACCTGCAATCCTGCAAAGATAAGGAAACGCACAAAAGGTCCCGAGGTATCCTCTACTGGATTCCGTCATAGGAGTCAAGCACTCTCAATAGTAAGTATATCCCCTGCTAGCATGTGTTTTTATTTTTAGAGAAAGGCATCTGTACTTATGCAATTGTATTTTTAGAGATATCAGACAACTCTTTGCAAAACATAAATGTAAAAACGAAACATGACCGAAAATCTGATTTTATTAATTCATGTGCCCTGAATTGGCAAGATACAGTCAAAGAAACATGTCTCCTGAAATGAAGAGACTGTTACAAATTGAGAAATAAAGTGCTGGCGATGCTGACGACGCTTTCGAGGAGCTTCCTCCTTCTGCTATGACTCGTATGACAATGACGTTCTTCTCGTCTTGCTTTCTGGAGAGAGTTGATTCTGATTGAAGCTTGATCCTTTGTAGCTCACCAAGTTGTAGATAATACAGACGAATTCAGAATGCAGTTGTTCGCTTATTCCCTTATTTTGCATGGATCGCCCTTTCGGGTTTTCAATCCATCGGGATACCCATTTTTGCCTGAGCTGTCCAATGCGGCTTTTCAACTCAGCGGGTGTACATTTTTTTGTTTTATTTCCCTTATTTTTGCCCGAGTCTTTTATTCTGTTTTTGACTCGCCGGGATGCCCTATTTTTGCCTGGACCTACATTCTGTTTTTATGTCCAGCGGGTCATTTTATGCGAAGTATTTTTTAACTGCATCTGAATTCACAGGGGACGGGAAATCTTCATCATCCATGGTGCTGAGCATCAGTGCTCCACCAGAGAAAACTTTCTTTACCACGAATGGTCCTTCATAATTGGGAGTCCATTTGCCCCTGTAGTCTGTATGAGGAGGGAGGATTCTCTTCAGCACAAGATCTCCTACTTGATATTCTCGGTGCCTGACTTTCTGATCGAAGGCTCTCTTCATTCTCTTCTGATACAACTGCCCGTGGCAGATTGCAGCCAATCTTTTCTCTTCGATCAGACTCAGTTGTTCGAATCGGGACCGAACCCATTCTGCTTCACTTAGTTTAACATCCATTAATACCCGTAACGAGGGTAGTTCAACTTCAACAGGTAGGACTGCTTCCATACCATATACAAGCTGATACGGTGTTGCCCCAGTGGATGTTCTGATTGACGTGAGGTACCCATGCAAGGCGAACGGTAGCATTTCATGCCAGTCTTTGTAGGTGGCTACCATCTTTTGCACAATCTTCTTGATATTCTTATTTGCCGCCTCAACAGCGCCGTTCATCTTTGGCCTGTAAGGAGAAGAATTGTGATGTTGGATCTTGAAGTCCCGGCACAGCTCTGCCATCATTTTGTTGTTTAAATTGGAACCATTATCAGTAATGATCCGCTCGGGAACTCCATACCGACAGATGATGTCTCTTTTCAGAAATCTGGCTACCACTTGCCTGGTGACGTTTGCATATGAGGCTGCTTCAACCCACTTGGTGAAATAATCAATGGCGACCAGGATGAATCTGTGACCATTCGAAGCAGTTGGCTCAATCTTGCCAATCATATCAATGCCCCACATAGCAAAGGGCCATGGTGAAGACATGATGTTCAAAGGATTGGGAGGCACATGCACCTTATCTGCATAAATCTGGCATTTATGACATTTTCTGGCGTAGGCACAACAGTCTGCATCCATTGTGATCCAGTAATAGCCTGATCTTAACAACTTCTTAGCCATAGCATGTCCTCCAGCATGGGTACCAAAAGATCCTTCGTGCACTTCATGCATCAACAAATCTGCTTCCGTCTTGTCAACACATCTGAGGAGTACCATGTCAAAGTTCCTTTTGTATAAAGACCCATCAGTGTTCAGAAAGAAACTTCCAGCAAGCCTTCTCAAAGTCTTCTTATCATTGGAAGATGCCCCAGGTGGGTATGTCTGATCCTCCAAGAAGCACTTAATGTCATGAAACCAAGGCTTATCATCCTTGACAACATCTGCTGCAAATACATATGCTGGTCTATCAAGTCTAGACACTGAAATCTGGGGTACAAAGTTAGCCGCTTGAACTTTGATCATGGACGAAATGGTAGCCAAGGCATCTGCAAACTGATTCTCGTCCCGAGGGATATACTCAAGTTTGACTGTTGTGAAGAACGTCAATAACCTTCTTGTATAATCCCTGTAAGGTATCAGATGATCCTGGTGGGTGTACCATTTCCCGTTGGTTTGATTGACTACCAGAGCTGAATCTCCGAATACGGTTAATGTCTTGATCCTGAGGTCAATGGCTTCCTCAAGACCCATAATGCAAGCTTCGTATTCAGCTTCGTTGTTAGTGCAGTTGAAAGTGAGTCTTGCCGAGAAAGGCATGTGAACTCCTTTAGGTGTAATGAGTACTGCACCAACACCACGACCATTCATGTTAACAGCCCCATCAAACATCATAGTCCATTCTTCCTCCGGGTCAGGCCCTTCGGTGTGAACAGGCTCTTCGTGATCTTTTGCTTTAATGAACATGATGTCCTCATCAGGGAAGTCAAACCTCATAGGCTGGTAGTCATCAATGGGTTGCTCAGCAAGATATTCAGATAATACACTGCCCTTGATGGCTTTCTGAGATGTGTATTGTATGTCGTATTCTGTAAGAATCATCTGCCATCTTGCAACCCGTCCGGTAAGAGCTGGCTTCTCGAAAATGTACTTGACTGGATCCATTTTTGAGATTAATAAGGTAGTGTGGGTCAACATATACTGTCTCAGTCGGCGAGCAGCCCACGCTAAAGCACAGCAAGTTTTCTCGAGCAGTGAATAACGCTGTTCACAGTCGGTAAACTTTTTGCTTAGGTAGTATATTGCATACTCTTTTCGACCAGACTCGTCATGCTGACCTAGTACACACCCCATCGACTCTTCTAACACTGTCAAGTACATAATCAGAGGTCTTCCTTCAACTGGCGGCATGAGGATTGGAGGTTCTTGTAAATACTCCTTGATCTTGTCAAAAGCCTTCTGGCAATCTTCGTTCCACCTGACCGTTTGTTCTTTTCTTAGCAACTTGAACAAGGGTTCACAGGTTGCTGTGAGGTGAGATATGAACCTTGAAATGTAGTTCAATCGACCTAAGAACCCTCGAACTTCTTTCTCAGTTTTCGGTGCAGGCATTTCTTGAATAGCCTTGACTTTATCAGGGTCAACCTCAATCCCTTTCTCGCTTACAATAAAGCCCAGCAATTTACCGGATCGCACCCCGAATGTGCATTTGTTGGGGTTCAGCTTTAGTTGGTACTTCCTCAGACGCTTGAATAATTTCAGCAGATTCACCAGGTGATCTTCCTCTGTAAGGGACTTGGCAATCATGTCATCCACATAACACTCGATTTCCTTATGGATCATATCGTGGAATAATGTTACCATAGCCCGTTGATACGTTGCACCAGCATTCTTCAGTCCGAATGGCATCACCTTGTAACAGAATGTGCCCCAAGGTGTAATGAATGTTGTCTTCTCCATGTCTTCAGGTGACATCTTGATCTGATTGTATCCCGAAAATCCATCCATGAAGGAGAATACCGAGAACTGAGCCGTATTATCCACCAATACATCAATGTGAGGTAATGGGAAGTCATCCTTCGGGCTGGCTCTGTTCAGATCCCGGTAGTCAACACACATTCTTACTTTGCCATCCTTCTTAGGCACAGGTACTATGTTAGCAACCCACGGCGGGTAGCTAGTCACAGCAAGGAACCCGGCGTCCCATTGCTTTTGTACCTCTTCCTTGATTTTCATAGCCATGTCTGGGCGAGTTCGGCGCAGCTTCTGTTTGACTGGTGGACACTCCTCTCTCAAAGGCAGCTTGTGCACAACTATATCGGTATCCAACCCTGGCATATCTTGATACGACCAAGCAAACACATCAACATACTCTTGAAGCAGATCTATCAGTTGTCTCTTCACTGAGTCTTGCAGGCAGGCCCCTATTTTAACCTCTTTCACGTCTTCCTCCGTACCAAGATTAATCACTTCAATCTCCTCCTGGTGAGGAGTAATAACCTTTTCCTCTTGTCTCAACAACCTGGCTAGCTCTTCAGGAAGCTCATACTCTTCATCAACCCCTTCATCAGCTTGATTGATTGGATTGTCAAAGTCATACGATGTCATAGCCGTGCTGTTGTCGGTGTTGTCTGGAAGGCACTCTCTGCAAGGGTTAAGTTTGTTCATTTTAGTGATTGATTTTAATCTTGCTTTAGAAAAAAGTGAAATGAAGTTATCATTTTGAAAACACCGCCATTTATTTTTGTACAAAAAGAAAAATGGAAACACCGCCATTTATTTCATTAATTTAATCTTGTTTGCACAAAAGTACAGATGGCCCTGATTACAAAATGAGTCTTGTCAACTTGGGCAAGATGCAAGACTTTGATGCATGCTATGAAAATACAGGAAATAATAATTACTCTGCATGAGTAACCCTTATAATTTCCTGGGAAGACCAGTTCGAGACACTGCTCCCCGGGATCTTCGGACGAATCCAATTCTCCAGATTGCGCTCCTCTTCCAGCTCGTCTTCCAGACAGTTGATAGCATCGGGGGTAAGCATCCCCCCACTGACAAAACCTGGCTCTGCAGCAGCCTTTGCTTGATGTTGAGTTGGTCTGTAACCCAACCCAAATTTGTCCTTCTTTTCCTCCACAGCTAAAACTTTGCCCCAGCCTAGGGCAGTTCCTTCTTCAACAACCTTCCGGGCTTGTTGGTATGATGACATTGGAGTACCAGATACAGCAGATGCTTCATTCACATTCAAGGCTTCAAAACCTTGGCTCATTGTTTCATGGATCTCCCCATCCATTTCAATGTACTTGTAGGTAGCCAGATGGCTAACGAAAATATCCTCCTCCCCGCAGATTGTGACAACATGACCTTCCCACTCAAATTTTAACTTTTGGTGAAGGGTAGACGTTATTGCGCCGGCGGCGTGAATCCAGGGTCTACCCAACAAACAGCTGTAGGCGGGCTGAATGTCCATCACATAAAAGATAGTTTTAAAGGTTTGCGGGCCAATTGTCACGGGCAGCTCAATCTCTCCCAGAACCGATCTCTTCGAACCATCAAAGGCTCTCACCACCAGGTTGCTGGGTCTCAATGCCAATCCATCATATTCTAACTTCACCAGAGCCTTCTTTGGTAAGACATTCAGGGAAGAACCTGTGTCCACCAGCACATGAGAAAGGACAGCTCCTTTGCATTCCATGGTTATGTGCAAGGCTTTGTTGTGGTTGCGGCCATCCGCTGTCAGGTCAGAATTGGTAAACCCTAGCCCATTGCGAGCAGTAAAATTTCCAACCACGGTTTCCAATTGGTTGACAGTAATCTCCTCAGGCACGTAAGCTGCGTGCAGGACTTTAAGTAGTGCATTCCGATGGGCTTCGGAGCACATAAGCAGTGAGAGGATAGAGATTTTGGATGGCGTCTGGTGAAGCTGATCCACAATTTTATAATCACTCTTTTTGATGATCCGCATAAACTCATCAACTTCCTGATCAAGTGGGGTCTTCAGGGCTTCTTTGGCAGCTTGGTCTTCCTGCACCGGGCCTTTTCCCTTTGCCTTGGCAGCAGCTTCTGCTTCGGCAGTAGGTCTTTGAACTTGTGAAGCAAAGAGGCGTCCGCTTCGAGTGAAGCCTCCGCCTCCCCCCACATTATCTATTTGTGGTGCAGGTGCTGATGTTTCAAGAGTGATTCTTTTCCCTTCACAGTACACGTCAGAGCCATAGTGCCAAGGGATGGCCCTATTGCTTTCATATGGTACTGGTCCAGGCACCGTGACAGTGACTGGACTGATTGTTGCTGCTGAAGGACTTGTTATTGTTTGTGGATCATAAAAGATTGTAACCGGTGCTCTGGCGGGAGCAACACCTTCTGAATGGTAGGCGGAGTTACTTTCAGGATCGTAGAATATGGTAACAGTGGAGACATCTTCATGATTGATTGCTGGTGTTGTGGGAGGTACTGTTGGAAGGACTGATGTTGTTGTTGATGGAGATTCGAAATGGAATGAAGCTGAAGTTGTAGCAGGAGAAACTGTTGAAAACTGATCATTTGGGAGGACAGATGAAGTACTTGTTGATGTTGCTGATGAATTGTCGGGAACAAT
Organism: Lathyrus aphaca; assembly: GCA_963966055.1. Taxonomy (NCBI): domain Eukaryota; kingdom Viridiplantae; phylum Streptophyta; class Magnoliopsida; order Fabales; family Fabaceae; genus Lathyrus; species Lathyrus aphaca. Next base: position 459,759,659 of record OZ014523.1, on the reverse strand, counting down.
AGCTGTCGGATTTGTAGGAGGATCTGAAACCGTTGCTGATGAAGTTGTCGGATTTGTCGGAAATGATGTAGTGATCTGTAGCAAGCCACTCTGAATAAGGCTGTCAATGCCATTCCTCAGGTCCTCACACCCATTCCATGAAATATTGCAGTAGGGACACCCTAGTTCACACCCCGAAAATATTTGGTTTTCACGGAGTTGAGCTTTGATTTCCACCAATGGTGTCCTGATCTGATCCACACTAGTTATTAAATAAGACGGTTGGTCTTCTTCAATAGCGTTAATTCGAGGACCACCATGGTTTGGAATTGGGTTTTTATTGACATTGGGCGGCGGTGCAAAATTCAGAGCCTTGGAGTCTACCAAGTCTTGTACCTTCATATGCAGAGCCCTGCATTTTTCTGTACTGTGACCAGGTGCGTTTGAATGAAAAGCACACCTAGCATTGGAGTCATAGTTTCTTGGTAAACTGTTGGGATCCGGAGGTGCCAACGTTCTTAGCTCAACTAGGTTGAGTTTCAGAAGTTGTGGCAGCAAGGCAGCATACGGCATCGGGATCGGATCGATTACCCTGTTAGCTTGAGATGGCCTCTGTTGGAATGGCCTCTGTTGATTGTTGTTGGTGTTGGTGCTGTAATTTCTCGGAGGATACTGATTCTGATGATACTGAGGTTGCTGTTGGAAGTTTTGCTGAGGAGGTTGATAGACTGGCTGAGGATGAGCTGGAGCAGGGATGGTGACTGCTGCTATGGACCTCTGAGCATATTGGGGCCTGCCCCTGTTGGTGTGAATGGCATTGGTCTCGCCAGTTCTTCTCGGGCCTGCAAAAGACTTTCTCGTACTACTGGACGAGCTGGCACCATTATCAGAAATCTTACCCATCTTTAACAGGCTTTCAATTCTCTCCCCAGCTATAACAACATCTGCGAAGCTAGTGGAAGAGAAAGCAGCCAACCTGTCAATATACGTTCCCTGGAGAGTGTTCATGAACATGTCTGCCATTTCTCTCTCAGACATTGGTGGTTGAACGGCAGCAACCAATTGCCTCCATCTCTGGGCATATTCTCGGAAACTTTCCCTTGACGACTGTGACATGCCCATTAGGAGAGTCCTGTTGGGTGCCATGTCTAGATTGTATTGATACTGTCTAATGAAGGCTTCTGCCAGGTCCTTCCAGCATCTAATAGTTGCCCTTGTCAAATGGGAATACCATTCCCTAGAAGCTCCAGTCAAGCTATCTTCGAAGTAGAACATCCAAAGTTTCTCATCCATTGTATAGGCCTTCAGCCTTCCCAGAAATGATTGTAGATGAGTCCGGGGGCATGAAGTCCCATTATACTTTTCGAAACAAGGAGGTTTGAACTTATGGGGGATCCTGACCCCGTCTACCAATCCCATGTCCATGACGTCGAACCCCAAAGAGTTTTGAGACTCCAGTGATCTCAACTTCTCAGCTATTTCTTCCAATCGTCTATCATATGTTTCCTCTCCAGCACCCATTACTGTAAATTGGTCCTCCTGAGGATCTTCTTGAAGTACTCTCCCTGCTGTGGCTGTTCCCTGAATGTTTGCAGGAATATTAACCTCAGGATGTAGATGTGGACCAAACACAGGGGGGTTAACATGTGGTTGGACCCTTTCATTATTACTGGTGCCCGCAGTTCCTACATGAGGCTCCTCTTGAGTTTGCCTTTCAACCATGGCCCTCAGTCTCTCCTGGCTCTGAGCCATGTTGTTCATAACTTCCATGAACTGCGTCATCTGCGTTCTCATCTCCAACCTTTCGTTAGCCATCTGGTTTCTGACCTCCGTAAGGTCCTGCTGCATCTGATCCATCTGAATTCCCGGAAGGTTGTTTCTAGTTGGGTACCTGTGTGGCCTGTTGAGGGGAAATACCCGGCGGCGAGCAATAATTCCTGAGATTCACAACAGAGGTTAGCAACAACAAAACAAAAACCTACAAAACAGAAAGAGGGTTAGCATGCAATGCAGTTATGCTTATTTGTTCTCAAGGTATCCGGTTTGGCCTTCAGTTTTGACCCTTCCAGACCCTTGAAGATGCTGCTGTTGAAGTTGCTTTTGAAGTAACCCAGATGGAAACTAACACAAATATATTACAGAAGGTGAAATAATACATCTTGTTCAAATTACAACACAAGCCCTTAAAGGGGTCAAAATACATCACACAAAAAAACAAAAGTACATGGAATAGGAACAACAACAAGCAAATGATCAAACTCTAAGGCCAAACTCATCCTCACGAACTTCCTTAAGAAGTGCTTCGGTCACAGGATCAGCCGGATGCTCCGTAAGATTTCTGATGAGAAGGTTTCTTGTTGCAACAGCTGCAGTCAACTTCTTGTTCTGACTTTGGTCCTTAGACCTCTTCACTCCTGCTTTGATTTTCAGCTCTGATATTTCCTCCTGGGCTGCTGCCAGGGCTTTTTCCATCTGCTCCATCTTGTCCTGAACTCTCTTGTCTTCTAGAGTACGGGCCTCAGTGATCCGGACCCACCTGGCCTGACTTTCCTTCAAATACAAGTCTGTTCTCGCTCTTTGGAACTGGGCTTCTTTACAAGCATTCTTCAGAATCTGCTCACCAGCCTTAGACTTGTTGATATAATCTCCAGACTTCCCAATTTTAGTCAAGTGTTCCACTCTTAACTTCTCCAATCTCTCAATCTCCCTCACACCTTCACTCCTCTCCCGGAGGGTCTTCTGCAAGGCCTGGGTTAGCTTCTCATTTCTTTCCTTCAAGCTATCAAACTCCTCCAGACTGATGGTGGCAGGGGGTGGTGCTGAAGATGACTCAGGCATGTCTTCTATGGTAAAGGGCATCCCAGAGAATCGGGCCCTGGCACGGGACCACTCATGATATTGTGCTGATGCCACATTATTACACTTCCCCAGAATGGTGACTCCTTTGGTTTGAACATTATCCCAGGCCCAAGCAGCCTGCCTAACAGTTGCCAGACTAACCTTGTTTTCACAGTAGAGGGTCTCAACCAAGTCTTGTTCCCTAGGAGTATGAACCAATGCATAGCCTAATTGCCTCCTGAACAGCAGAGGGTTGTAATTGATACTTCCCTTAACTCCCACTAAAGGCACATTGGGAAAGTGCCCACAGCTTGTGATAATATCTCTGCCCTTGGTGCTTTGAGTACACCATCTGATGTCTGCTGAAGTTAGGACAGTGAGTCTCTTAGCCCAGTTGCTTTGCTGATGAGGATTTAGAAATGCATCTGTCCTGGGCAGACGCTTGAGGAGCCAAGCATGGAATAATGGAGCACAACACCTCACTAGCCTTCCCCTCTGCTTCTCATTCTTCTGATGCACTGAGTAATAGAGATCTCCTAGCAAAGTTGGCACTGGGTTCTTCAGGATGAACAAATGGATTGCATTCTTGCTGATGAATCGAGGCTCATCTGCAAACAACACAATTCCATATACACTTAAGGCCAACAGAGCACAAACAGCTCTCCACTCCCCCAGGGAGGCCTTCAGGCTAGCTTGGGAAATCAGGAAGTCAAGATGAAAACCAGGGATCCCAGCCTTAGAGGTCATATGCTGCTCAACCAAAGCAGGTTCCAGGTGCAGAGCTTTTGCCACCTCTCTATTGCTGGGAAAGACCATTTCAGGATTGAAAGGGATTTCTCTCCTGATAGGCAGACCAATCAATGATGAGTATTCTTCCCAACTGAAAGTCTTGAAAGGTGAAGCATCTCAATGGAGGGTCATAAAACTGAATGCAGGTGTGGATCAAACTCCTCTGAGATGGGTCCAGATCCATGACCAAGTCAAGTATATCCCCATAATGCTCCCTGAACAAAGGCATGTGATCTGGAGTGATCAGGGTTTGGATCCTCCTGATGTCTGATAAATCTGGTTGGAAGAAATGATAGGTGATGTTGCTTTTCTTTGGAGCCATGATGCTGAAGACTGAGTAGAGTGCTGATGAAGATGCTGAGGAGTGGGCCACTGGCTGGCTAGTGCAAGTAACTTAAGTATATGGTTGACAAGCTGAAGCAAGTACTGGTGGAGATAGGTCAATAATGCAGATGGGGTCAAAACCAAAACCAGATGAGAATGGATACCCTGAAACACAAATAAGCAAATGTTAATATGATGCAATGGGCATGTATGCAAATGAAATGCAAGGGGTTTGCGACTGAGCTGGATCTGATTAACTGCCTTGATATAGATCCATGTGTGTTCAAGAATTCCAGATGGAGGTCTATAAATCCCGTAACCAAGGTGGGGGACTCAAATAAAGAGCCACATGCCCAGGGTTTTAGAATCACAAGAACTGTCCAACATGGAGTATTCTTAACAAAGTCAAAGTAACAGGGTATTCTGAGGTCAAGGTACCTGCAAAACTGTAAACAGCCCAACCCCCCTCACAGGTGGTGTTCTAAAACAAGGATCCTCAAACTTGGATCAGTTATGAGAAGTGTAAACACTTCTAACCCGGAGGTACAGTGTTTACAATAACCATAACAATTCCTCCTCTAATTCACCTCAGTTTCTGAAGGTCAAAACTAAAAGGTCATCCAGACTTAGCAGGCTTCCCAGATAGCCCTAGCATTGCAGGAAATCTGCAACACAGAGTTCTCAAGAAGAAACCCATATCTGAACCGTGTTTCATATTCCCGCACCAGACCGAAATGGAATGGGAAAGAATATGATTCACTCTAGCCTAGGTGTCACTCAGGTCCCAGGTATAGGACCTTAACTCTCAATGGAACACCCACCCACCAAAGAAAAAAACCAGATCCAGCCAGCAACAATGACAGTATGATATAAAAACAGTAAAGAAAGCAATAAATAAAGCTGTACAGAAAGCAATAAATAAAGCAAATATACACATACAGACAGCACATAACACCCCCAATAAACACAAATCAAACAAGCGCTAGGAGGAACCCACAAAAAGAACCAGAAGCCCTGGTTGCAGTATAAAGGGTCCCCAGCAGAGTCGCCAAGCTGTCGCTCCCGAAGATTTGCATCCCGGTACAAGCGCGAACGGTCGGCGAGAGGGAACAGTGAGAACACACAGCCGTGAACTCACTGGAGAATGAATAGAGTCGCCAGCTAGGCATTTTTATCCCGGAGGAAAGGTAATGCTGCATAAACCTAGAAAGATACGGATAAGACGGTTGCGAACCAGAGAGACTGAGAAAGGGGGTTGGTTACAACCTGGGAAGGTATTAGCACCCAGATTGTCCGTCGTACTCGACGGGATCCACGCTTAAAAGATTTGTGTTTTAAAGGGGTAGTGTCAGTGCAATCTGTGTATAAAATAGCTGGAAAGAATGTACAGGTGCCAGTGTAAAGTGTATAAGTGATGTGAAGTATGAAAGTGTCAGTGTAGGAATGGAGTGAGATGAATTGCTCATGATAATGAGGCTTACAGAATAAAGCTAGAAGGAGGGGGAATGTACAGAGACTTTTGTTCGATAACTGTTAAGTTATGCCTACGTATCCTCTCGTGCAATGAGGAAGTCAGAACACCGTAGTTCGACCCAAAGAGACTGAAAGATGAATTGACTTGTGAACTGCTTACTTGTCTATGCTCAAGTGTATGACCTGTCTGGCTCAGGTGCTTACTGTCTTGCATTAGACGGAAGAAGCAAGTTCTCGTTTGTGAGTGAAGATGAGGAGAAAAGAATCCCGAAGGAGACGATTATTGTTTGTTTTTGTGTTTTCAGTCTTTTATTGCTTGTGAATTTGTCATAAGTTAATGAGCTTAAACCTAAACCAATGGATTTAGTAAACTCATCACATCTTCCCTCTGATTAGGGGTAATGAGAGTACCTTAAGTGTGAAGTCAGATTCTCACACTTAATCACCTTTGGTGTAGGATTAAGATCATTACCCTACTTGTGATTATTTAGATGTTTTTGGTTTTTTGTTTAGTGTTGAGTAATGAGGTTAAGCCATAATCAGGGATTAAACAGACTCATTACACCATCCTAAAAGAAGGATGATAGATGAGAATGTTTAAGCTGAGGAAAGCTCCTCAACTTAATCCATGATTAGGGATTAAACTCATGACAAAACAAGCCTTTGATTAAGTGGATTTTATTTAATGATATGATGATGAAGTGTTTTTTATTATTTGTAAGACAACTTGAGGGGGACTTGTCCATTAACACTAGGGTTAGTCCTTCTTAACCAGTTAAGGAAGAATTAGAACCCTAGTGCAAGGCCCAAGTTACAAGTGTGATGTCTTGATGATTATTAGATGGATTGATTAAGAGATTTAAACACATTAAGGGTTTAACACTTAGGATTAAAGTTATACACTCCATCCTAAGAGAAGGATGCAGGCATAAGCTTAATCACAAAGCCTTAAAGCCTTTAGGGTTTAGTCCCTGATTATGAGATGAGAAGAGAAGACTCAAAGAGAGACACAAAGGTAAAACTAATGGGGGAGACTAATCAAAACCCTAATTCATTATCATGCTTGGTTGTTCCTAAGGTTTGTGAGGTTTACAAGAGAAGATCTTCAAAAGAACCACCAGGAAGCAGATGAACAAGATCAAGAGAAGCAAAGTGACTTGCTTCATTCAAGAAGTCAAGTCACCTGAAGAAAGAAAGTGGGAGGAAGAAGAATGAGCAAGCTCAATCTCAAACACAAATAGAAATGCAGCAATGAATACAAGAGAGATGAAAAGAAAAGGTATGAGAAGTGAAGGCAAATTCACTTCTCAAGTCCACTTACCACCTGAAATGTTAGAAAGAAATGCAAAAACAATGCAAGATGAGATGAAATGGCACGATGCTATACCAAACCAGAAGCATATTGATGATGATAATGATGTTATGAGATGCTGCAAACATGAGGCAAGGCATGGGGATGTTCATACAAGATTATGAATGCAAATGATGCAAGCTAAGGAGCTGAATGAACATGAAAAGTTATGAATCATACAAGACAAATGACATGGCAAATATGCAATGCAATGATCAAACATGCTTTCTATATGTCTTAAGATGTCAAATGGATCACAAGAATGCACAAAATGCAAAGACAAGTCATGTTATGCAAGGAAATGCAAGAAGGATGCAAGAGAAAGCCCCAATTAGGGTTCATGGATCAAACATCAAACAAAAACCCAAAACAGAAGCAAACCCTAAGATAAAAAATGGAAAATGCTACCCAAAGAAACCCTAGACCTATAATGAACCACTGCCCAAAGGGGAGCTCTCAACTCTTAACCAAACTCAAGATATGAATTTTCTAAGTCATTAGGGTTTTTTAGGGTTCTTAACAAAAGAAATGCCAATCAAATTGAAAATGCAAGATCAAATCATGGCCATTTTACCCTAGAAACTACATGCTAAACATAACACAATGCAAGAAGAATCAATGTCTCAACCTTCTCCAATAGGCAGAAATGAATTTTTAAACTTATGATCAAAATAATGCATAAAAAATGATTTAATTCAATGAAAAATTCTTAAAATGCATCAAGATCAAAAAAGAAATTTGGTTTGAAGGTTGGACAATGTTTCTAAATGTCTTAGAACATTTCATGAATTTTTTTGTAATTTTTAAATACCTAAAAGTATTTTTAATTAATTAATTCCCATTAATCAATTAAAAATAATCTTTTAAATATTTAAAAATACTTTTTTAATGATGAAAAATGAAATAAAAATATTTTTGGGTCTTAAAAATTAATAAAACTCTTAGAAAAAAGTTTCATAATTTTTAAGACATTTTTGCTATTTTAAATTAATTATGCAATTTAAATGAAAAGAAAATGAATTAAAATAAATGAAAATGAAAAGTAAAACAAATGGAAGGCTGAGATTGATTCTGGGTTTGAAAACGTTGACTGGCGCGCGAATGAAGGGTGTGGATTGCATCTGGATTAATTAATTTAATTACGAATTAATTAAAGCTAATGAGAGAGATTAGGGCAAATGAAATGATCTGGGCCATCCAAAAGAGAGGGAAGTCAACAGGTCAACGCACATCCATGGCTCAAATTCAAACTGGAGTTAATGACCTGAGATTAGGGTTTAATGACTCAGGTGGCCGGAGAAGACTTCCGGTCGTCTTCTCCGGCCAGCACCTCACCGGGAAACTCACCAACTCCCTCAAAACGTAACAAAAACAAAATCTATGAATTGGGAAATGATCTCCCACCTCTCACGAATCAAACCCCTCTCTCAAAACAAATTTATTCTTCCTAAACAAGCTGAATCGAAGAGAACAAGTTCTAGGGCACGCAAGCTTCAGAGACAAATTAAATACTCAAAACAAAGTCATTTCAAAAACTAAGAACATCAGGATGATCAGTGAATCACATAGAACAAGTTTGTAACAAGAAAAATGATTTCTGGAAAAATAATTTTCGAGCTACCTGAGATTTGGAGCTTTCAACTTGAGGACTTTCTGGCCACTTCCTTCAGTGCAAACTGCTCCACTTGGTCCCCAGAAGATGTTTGAATGCTCAAAAGAAGTTTGTGTTGGCTGGATAATGAGATTCGACAGCTTCTGCTCAAGCTTGATCAGAAATGGCAATGGTGTTTCTGGAGGTTTCAGGCCATTGTGAATGGTGGTTTATGGTCCTGAGGATGAATGGAGAAGGTCTGTGGTGTTTGTTTGTGTGTTTGTGGTTTGTGGAAGGAGATTCGATTGAAACTGCAAAATGAAGTGAGAAATGGCAGTGAGATGTTCAGGCTGTTTCAGGCTTGTGTTCTTGGTGCTGGGTGGCCTATGGAGCAAGGTGAGTTGAATGATGGAAATGGTTGAAGTGTTTGCAAACTGGACAGAGAGATTCGAAGGCTTATGCAATGTGGGGTGATTTTGTGAATGTTGTGAATGTGAGAGCTTCAGCCTTGCTTTTTACATGAAATGGCTTGCAAATTGTCCACATAACTCTCTCTCATTGGTCAGTTGATTGGACATGTGCTTTATTGATTGGTAAGTTGCCTTTTGCAAAAAGTCAAATAATGTGTAAGAGAAGTATGGCTCATGATCTAGGCAAGTACATGGGCATGGGCTGGCGCAGCAAGGTGAGGTGAGAGGCTAGCAAAGCTCAGCATCCAAGGCTGCAAGTTGTAGGGAGCATGATCATGAGTTTTGCAACTTGTTGTAACTTTGGTTCACATGTGAGAAAGTCTTGTTACACAAACCAAACCATGGAGAAACTTGGTCCAATTCTGATTTTTAGGACTTAGAGAATGTTTGTGTAATGGTTTGGAATGAATTAGAGGTCACAATATGCATTGATCCATGGTTTTGCAAAATTCTCACTTAGGGCATGCCTTAAAAATCAATGATTTTAGCCAACTTTGCATTGCCATAACTTTTGATCCAAGAAGAGTTTGGTCATGTTCTTGTACTTTTTGAAAAGGGAAAAATGAGATCTACAACTTTCATGACCAAAGTTTTTCCATTTGAATCATTTTTGGATCAAGAATCATGGCTTGAAAAATGACCTAAAATGATGCATTCTTGAAAAGTCAACTATGCTCCAAAAGTCAACATTTGCAAAAACCCTAAATCCTTGATTTTTATGAACTTCAACCTTCTTCCATGATCAAATAAAGATCATATACACTCAAAATGATGAAGATCACCCATTGGTTGGGTCAATGGGGGCCTCAGATGCCCTGATTTTGCACTGACTTGTTTGAAAAGTCAACCCTTGATCAGATGACTTCCCCATGGAATTTCTTCATGAAAATTGATATGCATACTCCCTATACCATATAGAGACCAATGGAAACAAGAATGACCAAAAAAAATGGGGTTATGGCCTCTGAAACCAAAACCCTAATTTTCAGTCAACTGTGCAGTCTAAACTGGCTCTGCATCCACTCAAACCCTAGTTCTTGTGATTCCTCTGCAATTTTGGCTTTGAGGAGATGGAACATGACATAAGAACACACATGGACCCTTTTGAGTTGATTAGTGGCCTTTGGGGTGGCTCAGGATGCCCTGAGGTTGCTCAGATCACAAACCCTAGGTGCAGATGCCTTAGAAACTATGCAGTGAATCAAAAATGAGATGTGAGATGATATGATTGTGTCTATGCATATGAGATGATCACAAGCCATGGTGTGAAAGGGTGAGGGAAAATTTGGGGTGTTTACACCAGGCCTGAAACAAGCTGTAACCTCACTTCACCATTTTCACTCCCTTTTGCAGTTTGCTTCGAATCTCTCTCCACAGCTCACAAACATCAAAACAAACTCCATAGACCATCTCCACTCATCATCTGGACCAGAAACCACCCACTACTTTGGCCTGAAACCCTCCATAACTCAAATACGATTTTCACATTCCCTTGGTCAGAGCTCCTGCAAACTCACTCAAGAGGCTGTTTAAACTCCAACCAAGTGTGCAAAGCTTCAAAGGGGGATCATTGGGACCTGTTTGAGCCAAAGAACCATCCAGAAAGCCCTTGAATCAAAAGCTCCCTCTCAGGTGACTCCATGAACTTTTTTTCCAGAACTCCATTTTCTTGTTAGAATCTTGTTTTGTATGTTGCACTGATCATTGGGATCTATTTACTTTTTGAAATGAGCAAGAAATGAGTATGTTATGGTGTTCTGAAAGTTTGACCTAGAAATTTCTTTGCTTCGATTCTTGTTTGTGTGTGAGTTTAAACATGATTTGATGCTGGATTCGTGCTTAGGATAGTTAGTAGATGATTTCTGGAGAGTTAGAGCTTCTAAAATGGCCTGGGGAGAGAGATTGCATTTTGAGGTGAACGGAGAAGATGACCGGAACACTGTTCCGGTCATCTGAAAGTAATTAACGGCAGGGTTAGGGTTTTAAGCATTGATTAGCGAAATTTGAATTTCGGCCGTAGGATTTGGCGCCAGGTCAATTCGCGCGCAGGCCAGTTTGAATCTCCACCATAGGATTAGCTGACTTTCATTTAATTCAGATTAAACTCATTTTATTTTCTTTTCTTTTCTTTTTATTTGCACAATTATTTTAAAATAGCAAAAAAGTCTTAAAAATTATGAAACTTTTTCTCTTAAGTTTTATTAATTTTCATGACACAAAAATATTTTCATTTTTATTTTTATCATTAAAAAAGCATTTTTAAATATTTAAAAGATTATTTTTAATTGATTAATGGAAATTAATTGATTAAAAATACTTTTAGGTATTTAAAAATCACCAAAAAATTCATGAAATGTTCTAAGACATTTAGAAACATTGTCCAACCTTCAAACCAAATTTCTTTTTTGATCTTGATGCATTTTGAGAATTTTCCATTGAATTAAAATCATTTTTATGCATTAATTTGATCCAAAGTTTAAAAAATCATTTCTGCCTATCTATGAAGAGTTGGACTTTGATTCTTTTTGCATTGTTTTGAGTTTAGCATGTAGTTTTTAGGATAAAATTGCCATGATTTGATCTTGCATTTTTCAATTGTTTGGCATTTCTTTTGTTTAGGAGCCCTAAAAACCCTAATAGCTTATAAAATTCATAACTTGAGATTGGTTAAGAGTTGAGACCTCCCCTTTGGACCTTGGTTTAGTATAGGGTTAGGGTTTCTTTGAGTGGCATTTTCCATTTTTTATCTTAGGGTTTGCTTCTGTTTTTGGTTTTTGTTTGTTGTTTGATCCATAAACCCTAATTTGGGCTTCCATATGCATCCATCTTGCATTCCCTTGCCTCACATGACTTGCCATGACATTTCAAGCATCCATTTGATTCATTTGACATAATAAGACATATTGAAAACATGCTTGATCATTGCACCTTGCATTTGCCATGTTGTATGCCATATGCACCTCACAACTTTTCATGTATGTCCTTGGTTCTTAACATGCCTCATCTGCATCCATAAGCTTGTATGAACATCTCCATGCCTTGTCTCATGTTTGTAGAATCTCATAGCATCATTTTCATCATCAACATGCTTCTGATTTTGTTTCTCATCATGTCATCTCATCCCATTCTGCATTGCATTGCATTCCTTTTCTAACATTTCAGGTGGTAAGTGAACTTGAGAAGTGAATTTGCCTTCACTTCTCATAACCTTTCTTTTCATCTCTCTTGCACCCATTGCTGCATTTTTGTTTGTGTTTAAGATTGAGCTTGCTCATTCCTCCTCTTCCCACTTTCTTTCTTCAAGTGACTTGACTTCTTGAATGAAGCAAGTTGCTTTGCTTCTCTTGATCCTTTCATCTGCTTCCTGGTGGTTCCATTGAAGACTTCTCTTGTTAAACCTCACAAACCTTAGGAACAACCAAGCATGACAATGATTAGGGTTTTGATTAGTCTCCCCTCTTAGTTTTACCTTTGTGTCTCTTTTGAGTCTTCTCCTCTCATCTCATAATCAGGGACTAAACCCTAAAGGTTTTAAGGCTTTGTGATTAAGCTTATGCCTGCATCCTTCTCTTAGGATGGAGTGTATAACTTTAATCCTAAGTGTTAAACCCTTAATGTGTTTAAATCTCTTAATCAATTCACTTAATAAGTATCAAGACATCACACTTGTAACTTGGGCCTTGCATCAGGGTTCTAATTCTTCCTTGATTGGTTAAGAAGGACTAACCCTAGTGTTAATGGACAAGTCCCCCTCAAGTTGTCTTATAAACCCTAAAACTCACTTCATCATCATATCATTAAATAAAATCCACTTAATCAAAGGCTTGTTTTGGCATGAGTTTAATCCCTAATCATGGATTAAGTTGAGGAGCTTTCCTCAGCTTAAACATTCTCATCTATTATCCTTCTATTAGGATGGTGTAATGAGTCTGTTTAATCCCTGATTATGGCTTAACCTCATTACTCAACACTAAACAAAAAACCAAAAACATCTAAATAATCACAAGTAGGTTAATGATCTTAATCCTACACCAAAGGTGATTAAGTGTGAGAATCTGACTTCACACTTAAGGTACTCTCATTACCCCTAATCAGAGGGAAGATGTGATGAGTTTACTAACCCATTGGTTTAGACTTAAGCTCATTAACTTATGACAAAATCCAAAAACAATAAAAGACTGAAAACTCAAAAACAAACAATAATCGTCTCCTTCGGGATTCTTTTCTCATCTCATTCACTCACAAACGAGAACTTGCTTCTTCCGTCTAATGCAAGACAGTTTGCACCTGAGCCAGACAGGTCATACACTTGAGCATAGACAAGTAAGCAGTTCACAAGTCAATTCATCTTTCAGTCTCTTTGGGTCGAACTACGGTGTTCTGACTTCCTCATTGCACGAGAGGATACGTAGGCATAACTTAACAGTTATCGAACAAAAGTCTCTGTATATCCCCCCTCCTTCCAGCTTCATTCTTTTAAAGCCTCATAGTCATGATCATTTCACTCTTATCCTTACACTGACACCATACATTTATACACTTTACACTTCTTTCAGCACTGACACCTGTACATCTTTTTCCAGCCCTTTTGCACACAAATTGCACTGACACTACCCCTTTAAAACACAAATCTTTTAAGCGTGGATCCCGTCGAGTTGGCGGACAATCTGGGTGCTAATACCTTCCCAGGTTGTAACCAACCCCCTTTCTCAGTCTCTCTGGTTCGCAACCGTCTTATCCGTATCTTTCTAGGTCTATGCAGCATTGCCTTTCCTTCGGGATAAAAATGCCTAGCTGGCGACTCTATTCATCTCCAGTGAGTTCACGGCTGTGTGTTCTCATTGTCCCTCTCGCCGACCGTTCGCGTCTGTACCCTTATTTGACCCTGTTTCAATTATCGGGAGCGACACATGGTGGCTTAAACTTGTGGGGAATCCTGACCCCATCTACCAAACCCATATCCATAACATCAAAACCCAAAGAGTTTTGAGACTCTAAGGATCTCAGTTTCTCAGCTATCTCATCCAACCTTCTGTCATAAGCTTCTTCCCCAACACCCATTACTGTGAACTGATCCTCTTGAGGGTCTTCTTGCAGTACCCTGCCTGCAGTGGCAGTCCCCTGAACATTTGCAGGAATATTGACCTCTGGATGAAGATGGGGGCCAAATACAGGGGGGTTAACATGAGGTTGAACCCTTTCATTGTTGCTGGTGCCAGCAGTCCCTATATGTGGGTCCTCTTGATTTCTCCCTTCCACTAGTGCTCTGAGCCTCTCCTGGCTTTGAGCCATGTTGTTCATTACCTCCATAAACTGTGTCATTTGGTTCCTCATTTCCAACCTCTCGTTGGTCATTTGGTTCCTGACCTCTGTAAGGTCCTGCTGCATCTGATCCATCTGTATGCCCGGAAGGTTGTTACGAGTTGGATAACGGTGCGGACGGTTGAGGGGAAATACCCGGCGTCGAGCAATAGTTCCTGAACACCACAACAGAGTTAGCAACAATAAAACAAAAACCTACAAAACAAACAAAAGGGTTAGCATGCAATGCAGTATGCTTATTTGTTTTCAAGGTATCCGGCTCGGTATTCAGTTTTGACCCTTCCAGACCCTTGGAGATGCTGCTGATGTTGCTTTCGAAGTAAACTCGGATGGAACAAACAAATACATATATTACAAAAAGCCAATGGTGCATAGTTTGTTTACAAATACAAGCCCTCTGAGGGGTCAAAATACATTACAAGAAAATAAAAGTACATGGAATGAAAGCAACAACAAACAAATGGTCAAACACTAAGACCAAACTCATCCTCCCGAACTTCCTTGAGAAGTGCTTCGGTCACAGGATCAGTTGGACGCTCCGTGAGATTCCTGATGAGGAGATTCCGGGTGGTAACAGCTGCAGTTAGCTTCTTGTGCTGACTTTGGTCCTTTGACCTCTTCACTCCAGCTCTGATTTTCAGCTCTGATATCTCCCTCTGGGCTGCTGCCAGGGCTTCTTGCTGCTCTTTTGCACTAGCTTCCAGTTGCTCTATCTTGTCTTGGACCCTCTTATCTTCCAGAGTACGAGCCTCGGTGATCCTGACCCACCTAGCCTGACTCTCTTTCAGATACAAGTCGGTTCTTGCTCTCTGGAACTGGGCTTCCTTGCAAGCATTCTTCAGAATTTGTTCTCCAGCCCTAGATTTCTTGATATAATCCCCAGACTTCTCAATCTTAGCCAGATGCTCCACTCTCAGCTTCTCTAGCCTCTCAATATCCAACCTACCATCATTCCTCTCCCATAGGGTCTTTTGCAAAGCCTAAGTCAACTTCTCATTCCTTTCTTTCAAGCTCTCAAACTCCTCCAAACTGATAGTGGCAGGGGGTGGTGCTGAAAATGATTCAGGCATATCTTCCATGGTAAAGGGAATTCCAGAGAATTGAGCCCTGGCATGGGACCACTCATAATATTGTGCTGATGCTACATTGTTGCACTTCCCCAGAATGGTCACTCCCTTGGTTTGAACATTATCCCAAGCCCAGGCAGCCTGCCTAACAATAGCCAGATTAGGCTTGTTCTCACAATAAAGAGTCTCAACCAAATCCTGTGCCTTAGGAGTGTGGACCAGTGCATAGCCCAGTTGTCTTTTGAACAACAGAGGGTTGTAATTGATACTAACCTTAACTCCTATTAGGGGCACATTGGGAAAATGCCCACAGCTGGTGATGATATCCCTGCCTTTGGTGCTTTGAGTGCACCACCTGATATCAGCTGAAGTTAGTGCAGTGAGTCTCTTAGCCCAGTTTCTCTGCTGATGAGGATTCAAAAATGCATCTGTCTTGGGTAAATGCTTGAGAAGCCAAGTATGGAATAATGGAGCACAACACCTCACTAATCTTCCCCTCTGCTTTTCATTCCTCTGATGCACTGATTAATAGAGATCCCCCAATAAAGTGGGCACTGGGTTCTTCAGGATGAAAAGGTGGATTGCATTCTTGCTAATGAATCGAGGCTCATCTGCAAATAATATGATCCCATATATGCTCAGGGCCAATAAAGCACAGACTGCTTTCCAATCTCCTAAAGAAGCTTTCAGGGTAGCTTGAGAGATCAAGAAATCCAGATGCAAGCCAGGGATCCCAGCCTTAGAAGTCATATGCTGCCCTATCAGAACTGATTCCAGATGCAATGCCTTTGCTACCTCTTCATTACCAGGAAAGACCATCTCAGGGTTGAAAGGGACTCCACCCCTGATAGGTATACCAACCAATGATGAGTATTCTTCTAATAGAGGGCCCAGCTGGAAGTCCTGAAAAGTGAAGCATCTCAGTGGGGGATCATAAAACTGAAGGCAGGTGTGAATCAGGCTTCTCTGTGAAGGGTCCAGATCCATAACCATATCAAGTATATCTCCATAGTGTTCCCTGAACAATGGTATGTGATCTGGAGTGATCAGGGTCTGAATCCTCCTGATATCAGCCAGCTCTGGCTGGAAGAAGTGGTAGGTGATGTTACTCTTTTTAGGAGCCATGTTGTTGAAGATGAGTAGAGACAGGTGCTGATGATAACACTGAAGAATGGGCCACTGATTGGCTGGTGCAGGTGACTGAAGTGGATAGCTGATAGCAAATGCTGATGAAGATAGGTCAATACTGAAGATGGGGTCAAAACCAAAACCAAATGAAGATGGATACCCTGAAACACAAATAAACAAATGTCAATATGATGCAATGATTATGTATGCAAATGATATGCAAGGGTTTGTGACTGAGCTGGATCTGATCAAGTGCCCTGATATAGGTCCAAGTATGTTCAAGAAATCCATATGGAGGTCTATAAATCCAGTAACCAAGGTGGGGGGCTCAAATAAAGAGCCACATGTCCAGGGTTTAGAATCACAAGAACTGTCCCAAAATGAAGTACTCTTAAACAAACAAAGTAATAGGGTATTCTGAGGCCAAGGTACCTGCAAACCTGTAAACAGCCCAACCCCCTCACAGGTGGTGTTCTAAAACAAAGATCCTCAAACTTGGATCAGTTATGAGAAGTGTAAACACTTCTAACCCGAAGGTACAGTGTTTACAATAACCATAAAAGTTCCTCCTCTAGTTCACCTCAGTTTCTGAAGGTCAATACTAAAAGGTCATCCAGACTTAGCAGGCTTCCCAGATAGCCCTAGCATTGCAGGAAATCTGCAACACAGAGTTCTCAAGAAGAAACCCATATCTGAACCGTGTTTCATATTCCCGCACCAGACCGAGATGGAATGGGAAAGAATATGATTCACTCTAGCCTAGGTGTCACTCAGGTCCCAGGTATAGGACCTTAACTCTCAATGGAACACCCACCCACCAAAGCAAACAACAGATCCAGCTAGCAGCACAGTATGACAATATGATAATATATGCATAAAGCTATAAAGAAAGCAATAAACAAAACTGTACATAAAGCAAAAATAAATACAAATATACAAACACAAATAATCACATAACACCCCAATAAACACAAATCAATCAAGCGCTAGGAGGAACCCACAAAAAGAACCAGAAGCCCTGGTTGCAGTATAAGGGTCCCCAGCAGAGTCGCCAAGCTGTCGCTCCCGATAAATGGGAATGGCCCAGATAAAGGTACAGACGCGAACGGTCGGCGAAGGGAACAGTGAGAACACACAGCCGTGAACTCACTGGAGATGAATAGAGTCGCCAGCTAGGCATTTTTATCCCGGAGGAAAGGCAATGCTGCATAGACCTAGAAAAAGATGGATAAGACGGTTGCGAACCAGAGAGACTGAGAAAGGGGGTTGGTTACAACCTGGGAAGGTATTAGCACCCAGATTGTCCGCCGTACTCGACGGGATCCACGCTTGAAAGATTTGTGTTTTAAAGGGGTAGTGTCAGTGCAATCCATGTATAAAAGAGCTGGAAAAGATGTACAGGTGTCAGTGTAAAGGAAGTGTGAAGTGTATAAATGATGTGTCAGTGTAAGGACAAGAGTGAAATGCTCATGATAATGAGGCTAAGAGAATGATGCTGGAAGAGGGGGATATACAGAGACTTTTGTTCGATAACTGTTAAGTTATGCCTACATATCCTCTCGTGCAATGAGGAAGTCAGAACACCGTAGTTCGACCCAAAGAGACTGAAAGATGAATTGACTTGTGAACTGCTTACTTGTCTATGCTCAAGTGTATGACCTATCTGGCTCAGGTGCAAACTGTCTTGCATTAGACGGAAGAAGCGAGCTCTCGTTTGTGAGTGAATGAGATGAGAGAAGAATCCCGGAGGAGACGATTATTGTTTGTTTTTGGGTTTTCAGTCTTTTATTACTTTTGAAAGTTTGTCATAAGTCAATGAGCTTAAGCCTAAACCAATGGATTTAGTAAACTCATCACATCTTCCCTCTGATTAGGGGTAATGAGAATACCTTAAGTGTGAAGTCAGATTCTCACACTTAATCACCTTTGGTGTAGGATTAAGATCATTAACCTACTTGTGATTAATTAGGTGTTTTTGTGGTTTTTGTTTAGTGTTGAGTAATGAGGTTAAGCCATAATCAGGGATTTAACAGACTCATTACACCATCCTAATAGAAGGATAATATATGAGAATGTTTAAGCTGAGGAATGCTCCTCAACTTAATCCATGATTAGGGATTAAACTCATGACAAAACAAGCCTTTGATTAAGTGGATTTTATTTAATGGTAAGATGATGAAGTGATTTTTAGGGTTTATAAGACAACTTGAGGGGGACTTGTCCATTAACACTAGGGTTAGTCCTTCTTAACCAGTTAAGGAAGAATTAGAACCCTAATGCAAGGCCCAAGTTACAAGTGTAATGTCTTGATACTTATTAAGTGAATTGATTAAAGGATTTAAACACATTAAGGGTTCAACACTTAGGATTAAAGTTATACACTCCATCCTAATAGAAGGATGCAGGCATAAGCTTAATCACAAAGCCTTAAAACCTTTAGGGTTTAGTCCCTGATTATGAGGTGAGAAGAGAAGACTCAAGGTGACACAAAGGTAAAACTAAGAGGGGAGACTAATCAAAACCCTAATCATTGTCATGCTTGGTTGTTCCTAAGGTTTGTGAGGTTTTCAAGAGAATTCTTCAATGGAATCACCAGGAAGCAGATGAAAGGATCAAGAGAAGCAAAGTGACTTGCTTCATTCAAGAAGTCAAGTCACTTGAAGAAAGAAAGTGGGAAGAAGAAGAATGAGCAAGCTCAAACTCAAACACATAAAGAAATGCAGCATGGATGCAAGAGAGAGATGAAAAGAAAAGTTGTGAGAAGTGAAGGCAAATTCACTTCTCAAAATCACTTACCACCTGAAAGGTTAGAAAAGAAGTGCAATGCAATGCAAAATGGGATGAGATGACATGATGAGAAACAAAACCAGAAGCATATACATGATGCTAATGATGCTATGAGATTCTACAAACATGAGGCAGCACATGGAAATGATCATACAAGTTCATGAATGCAAATGAAGCAAGTTATGAACCATGAACATTCATGAAAAGTTATGAAGTGCACATGACATACAACATGGCAAATACATGATGCAATGATCAAGCATGCTTCCAATATGTCTTATGATGTCAAATGAATCAAATGGATGCTTGAAATGTCATGGCAAGTCATGTTATGCAAGAGAATGCAAGATGGATGCATATGGAAGCCCAAATTAGGGTTTATGAACAATGCATCAAACAAAAATCAAAATCAGAAGCAAACCCTAAGATAAAAAATTGAAAATGCCACTAAAAGGACCCCTAATCCTATACTAAACCAATGCCCAAAGGAGAGGTTTCAACTCTTAACCAAATTCAAGTTATGGTTTTCTTAAGATTTCTAGGGTTTTAGGGTTCCTAAACAAGAAAATTACCAAACAAATTGAAAATGAAAGATCAAATCATGGCCATTTAATCTCACAAACTACATGCTAAACACAATGCAATTCAAAAAGAATCAAGGTCCAACTCTTCATGATTAGGCAGAAATGATTTTTGGAACTTTGGATCAAATTAATGCATAAAAATGATTTTAATTCAATGGAAAATTCTCAAAATGCATCAAGATCAAAAAATAAATTTGGTTTGAGGGTTGGACAATGTTTCTAAATGTCTTAGAACATTTCATGAATTTTTTGGTGATTTTTAGATACCTAAAAGTATTTTTAATAAATTAATTTTCATTAATCAATTAAAAATAAACTTTTAAATATTTAAAAATACTTTTTAAATGCTAAAAATGAAAATAAAAATATTTTTGTGTTTTAAAAATTATTGAAACTCTTGAGAAAAAGTTTCATAATTTTTAGACAATTTTTACTATTTTAAATAAATTATGGAAGTTAAATGACAAAAAATGAAATAAAAATGTAAATAAATGAAAAGTATTTAGATCTAGAGGCTGAGATTTGAACTGGGTTTGAGATGGTTGACTGGCGCGTCATCCAATGGCTGTGGTTGGTTCTGATTAAATTAATTTAATTAAGATTAATTAAACTAATTAAAAGGGATTAGGGCTAAACAAATGAATCTGGGCCATTCAAGCAAGCGGGAAGTCAATGGGGTCAACCAATCTAACGCCTGAGATTCAAATGCCATTTAATTACAGGATTAGGGCTAAACATTTTCAAGTGACCGGAGGGAAGCTCCGGTCATCTTCTCCGGCAGCATCAAAACCCTAAATCATGATTCAGGCCTCTAAACAACAAATTAAACACAACCAAATGATCCTCTAACAACCTAGGTCACGAATCCAACTTCAAACATCATTTAAACCTTAAGAATCAAGCAAATCTAAAGGAACAAATTTCATGGGCAAAATTTCAGAGAAGCATAAAATGGTCATCCCTCCACTATTTTCAAATCTAAAGACATCCCCATGATCAGCATAACACACACTTCCATTTTAAAACAAGAAAAGCAAGCTCTGAGAAAAAATGTTCATAGCCATACCTGAGATGGAGGTTCCTGTTTCTGGGCTCTCAGAGCTATTCTTTGATGCTAGCTTGCTCCACTGATTCCCCTGGTGCTAATGGAAGACTTGTAATGAGCTTAAACAAGCTAGTTTGAGGAGTCCAGTTCTGGTGTATCAGAAAATGAGTTCTGTGTGTGGGTGGTTTCAAGCTCTGTTAATGGCTGATTCTGGTTCCTTTTGATGTGTTTGATTTGTTGGTGGAAAGAGTTTGGATGTTTGGTGGCTGTGGAAGGTGATTCGAAGAAGGAAAGCTTGGTGGCAGTTTTTTGGTATGCTGAGTTCTGGCCAGTTTCAATGCTCAATGCTTTGCTATATCACCTCCAACTTGTGTGGATAGCCTGTGGTGCAGGTTAGTAGGGTGGCTGTTTACTGTGCCAAGAGTATGGGAGCCTTTTGCAAAAAAGTCAAGTTTGTGTCCTTGAGAGTATGGGCCATGGCAGCAGCAGGTTCAAGTCATGTCTTGCTCCAGCTTGAGTTGAGGAGGGCCCTTGGATTGTTTGTAGCTGACTGCAACATGTGGATGACAAGCTATGCTAGCTTTTGCAACTTGCCCACTTGATGTTTCCTCATGAATTTGTGCTATGTACATGAAAAAATCTTGCTGAATTTTGTTGCACAATGTTACATTTAGTCATGGCAATGTTTAGAGATCAGCTAGTGATCACATAATTCCTTGAGGAATGGTTTTGCCAAGAATCCCCTTTTGCATACTCATGAAACATGCCTTATGGAACTTTGAAAATCAAGGCAAGCAATGTAAAATTCCTTGGGCCAATTCTGTTTTTGGGGTCATGTATGATCATGTGATGAAGCTTTGAAGTCAATTTGTAGTCACTAGAATGCTTGGTTCATGAAATTGCAAGTTTTCTTTTTAGTGCATAACTTGAAAATTAGTGATTTTTGCCAACTTTGTCACACCATAACTTTTGATCCAAAATGAATTAGATCATGTTCTTGTACTTTTTGAAAAGGGAAAAATGTATTCTACAACTTTCATGACCAAAGTTTTTCCATTTGGAGCATTTTTGGATCAAAAAGTAAGGTTTGAAAAATGACCTAAAATGACATATTCTTAAAAAGTCAACTATGCCCAAAAAAGTCAACTTTGCAAAAACTTCAAATTCTTGAATTTTGTGAACTTCAACCTTCTTCCATGATCAAATAAAGATCATATACACTCAAAATGATGAAGATCACCCCTTGGTTGGGTCATTGGGGGCCTCAGATGCCCTGATTTTGCACTGACTTGTCTGAAAAGTCAACCCTTGATCAGATGACTTCCCCATGGAATTCCTTCATGAAAATTGATATGCATACTCCATATACCATATAGAGACCAATGGAAACAAGAATGACCAAAAAATTTGGGGTTATGGCCTCTGAAACCAAAACCCTAATTTTAGGTCAACTGTGCAGTCAAACTTGGCTCTGCTTCCATATCAATCCCAGTTCTTGTGATTCTTTGGCATTTTTGACTTTGAGAGGATGTAATATGATATAAGAACATACATGGATCCCTTTGAAGTGATTGTTGACCTTTGGAGTGGCTCAAGAAGCTCTTGGACTGCTCAGATCACAAACCCTAGGTGCAGATGACTTAGAAACTATGCAGTGAACCAAAAATGTGATATGAGATGATATGATTGTGTTTATGCATATGAGATGATCACAAGCCATGGTGTGAATGGGTGAGGGCAAATTTGGGGTGTTTACAGCAGCCCACGCTAAAGCACAACAAGTTTTCTCGAGCAGTGAATAACGTTGTTCACACTCGGTAAACTTTTTGCTTAGGTAGTATATTGCATACTCTTTTCGACCAGACTCGTCATGCTGGCCCAGCACACACCCCATTGACTCTTCTAATACTGTCAAGTACATGATTAGAGGTCTTCCTTCAACTGGAGGCATAAGGATGGGAGGCTCTTGCAAGTATTCCTTGATTTTGTCAAATGCCCTCTGACAGTCTTCATTCCACCTGACCGTTTGTTCTTTTCTTAATAGCTTGAACAAAGGCTCACAGGTTGCTGTAAGGTGAGATATGAACCTTGAAATGTAGTTCAATCTACCCAGAAAACCCCGAACTTCTTTCTCTGATTTTGGTGCAGGCATTTCTTGAATGGATTTGACTTTATCAGGGTCAACTTCAATCCCCTTCTCACTTACAATAAATCCCAACAACTTACCAGATCGCACCCCGAATGTGCATTTGTTGGGGTTCAACTTCAGTTGGTACTTCCTCAGACGCTTGAATAGCTTCAACGGATTTACCAGGTGGTCTTCTTCTGTGAGGGACTTGGCAATCATGTCATCCACATAACATTCAATTTCTTTATGGATCATGTCATGGAATAATGTTACCATAGCCCGTTGATACGTTGCACCAGCATTCTTCAGTCCGAATGGCATCACCTTATAACAGAACGTGCCCCAAGGTGTGATGAAAGTTGTCTTCTCCATGTCTTCAGGTGACATCTTGATCTGATTGTACCCTGAAAATCCGTCCATGAAGGAGAATACTGAGAACTGAGCCGTATTATCCACCAATACATCAATGTGAGGTAAAGGGAAGTCATCTTTCGGGCTGGCTATGTTCAGATCTCGGTAGTCCACACACATTCTCACTTTTCCGTCTTTCTTAGGCACAGGTACAATATTAGCAACCCACGGTGGATAGCTAGTCACAGGAAGGAACCCGGCGTCCCACTGCTTTTGTACCTCTTCTTTGATTTTCATTGCCATATCTGGGCGAGTACGGCGCAGTTTCTGTTTAACCGGTGGGCAATCTTCTCTTAAAGGCAGCTTGTGCATAACAATATCGGTGTCCAACCCTGGCATATCCTGATAAGACCAAGCAAACACATCCACATATTCACGAAGCAGGTCAATCAGTTGTTCTTTCACTGAGTCTTGTAAGCAGGCCCCGATCTTAACCTCTTTCACATTTTCATCCGTACCAAGATTAATCGTTTCGACCTCCTCCTGATGAGGAGTGATAACCTTCTCCTCTTGCCTTAACAACCTGGCTAGCTCTTCAGGAAGCTCATAATCTTCTTCAACCCCTTCATCGGCTTGATTGATCGGATTGTCAAAGTCATACAGAGTCATAGTTGTGTTGTTGTCGGTGCAGTTTGAAAGACACTCTCTGCAAGGGTTTAGATTGTTCATTTTAGTGATCGATTTTAATCTTGTTTAGAAAAAGTGAAGTAAAGTTATCATTTTGAAAACATTGCCATTTTATTTTTGTACAAAAAGAAAAATGAAAAACAGTGAGCGGGAAAGAAAAAATACTCATTTGCAAAAGATGTCCGATATTCATTGATTGATCTGTTTGCACAAAATTACAAGATGGCCCGATTACAAAATGAGTCTTGACATCTTGGGCAACATGCAAGACTTGATGCATGCTTAAAATATATAGGAAATAATAATTACTCTGCAGGAGTAACCCTTATAATTTCCTGGGAAGACCAGTTTGAGATACGGCTCACCGGGACCCTTGGACGTATCCAGCTCTCCAGGTTGCGCTCATCTTCCGACTCATCTTCCAAGTTGTTCACTGCATCCGGGGTGAGCATTCCCCCGCTGACAAAATTGGGCTTCTTAGCAGCCTCTGATTGATCTTGTTGAGTTGGTTTGTAACCCAACCCAAATCTGTCCTCCTTCTTCTCCATAGGCAACAGCTTGCCCCAGCCTTGGGCCGTCCCCTCTTCAACAACCTTCCTGGCTTGCTGATAAGATGTCATGGAGGTTCCCAGTACAACAGATGCTTCATTAATATTCAGGGCCTCAAACCCCTGGCTCATGGTTTCATGGATTTCTCCATCCATCTCAATATACTTGTACGTAGCTAGATGGCTAACAAAGATAACTTCTTCACCACAGATGGTGATGATCTGGCCTTCCCACTCGAATTTCAGCTTCTGGTGAAGGGTAGACGTAATAGCGCCAGCGACATGGATCCAGGGTCTACCCAACAAACAGTTGTAGGCCGGCTGAATGTCCATCACATAGAAGGTAGTTTTGAAGGTCTGCGGGCCAATCATCACAGGCAGATAAATCTCCCCAAGCACTGATCTTTTAGAGCCATCAAATGCTCTTACCACCAAATTACTCGGACGCAATGCCAAGCCATCGTACTCCAGCTTCACTAAGGCTTTCTTTGGTAGAACATTGAGTGAAGACCCAGTGTCCACCAGTACATGAGATAGAACATCGCCCTTGCACTCTAGAGTGATGTGTAAAGCCTTGTTGTGGTTACGTCCCTCAGTTGTTAGGTCAATGTTGGTTAAGCCCAGCCCATGACTTGTGTTGACATTTGCCACCACAATTTCTAGTTGATTAACAGTGATCTCCTCTGGCACGTATGCGGCGTGCAGGACTTTCAGTAATGCATTCCTGTGAGCCTTAGAACACATCAGCAAGGATAATATGGAGATCTTTGAGGGAGTTTGGTGAAGCTGATCCACCACCTTGTAATCACTTCTCTTTATAATTCTCATAAACTCATCTACATCTTGCTCAAAAGACGTCTTCTGAGTTTCTTTGATGATTGGTTCTTCAGGTACCACACTCTTCCCCTTTGCCTTGGCAGCAGCCTCTGCTTCGGCATTAGGTCTTTGCAGTTGTGAGGCAAAAAGGCGCCCGCTTCTGGTGAAGCCTCTGCCTCCCCCAACATTATCAATCTGTGGAGAAGAAGAATCCAAAGTGATTTTCTCCCCGTTGCAGTAGAGGTCAGAGCCATAATGCCAAGGTATGGCATTACTGCTTTCATATGAAACGGGTCCAGGCACCGTGATGGTAACTGGACTGACTGCTGCAGAGGAGGGTACTGAAATGGTGTGCGGATCGTAGTAGATGGTGGCTGGTGACCTGGCAGGAGATGCCACTGCTTGTTGTTGAAAATTGTTGTTTGGAGGAACATATGCTGGATCATAGTAAATGGTGACTGTTGAGATATCTTCATTAATTTCTGTTGGCGTTATAGAAGATCCTGATGAATAAATGGGTGCTGATGTTGTAGAAGAGATGGTTGCTGACATCTGATTTGTTGAAGTGATGGACGGAGCCATTGTTGATGATATTGATGAATTGGTCGGAATAATTGTTGTTGCAGTTGTAGAAGAGTCATGAATTGTTGTCAAAGGGATTGTTGGATTTATAGGCGTCGATGTTGTGATCTGAAGTATACCACTTTTGATAAGATCATCTATGTCGCTTCTCAAATTATCACACCCGTTGACCGAAATGTTGCAATAACCACAACCGAGCTCACACCCGGGGAACATCTGGCACTCTAGAAGCTGAGCTTTAATTTCTACCAGAGGTGTCCGAATCTGCCCAACACTGGTGATTAAGAAAGATGGCTTGTCTTCCTCAATGGCATTAATACTGGGTCCTCCATGGTTGGGCATGGGATTCTTGTTGACATTTGGAGGGGGTGCAAAGTTGAGGGCTTTAGAATCCACCAGATCTTGTACCTTCATCTGTAAAGCCCTTCATTTTTCCGTATTGTGGCCAGGTGCATTCGAGTGAAAAGCACATCTGGCGTTGACATCATAGTTTCTTGGCAGATTGGAAGGATCTGGTGGTGCCAATGTCCTTAACTCAACTAGGTTGAGCTTCAGGAGTTGTGGCAATAAAGCAGAATAAGGCATAGGGATAGGGTCAATCACCCTATTTGCCTGTGATGGTCTTTGCTGAAAGGGTCTTTGCTGTTGATTGTTGTTGTTGTTGTTGTTGTAGTTTCTCTGTGGCGGATACTGAACTTGCTGCTGATAGTGTGGTTGTTGTTGCGGTTGATATGCTGGTTGCTGAGGAATCGGAGCTGGAATAGTGACAGCTGCCACTGACTTATGAACATACTGAGGCCTGTCCCTGCTGGCATGAATAGCATTGGTCTCACCGGTTCTTCTAGGTCCCACAAAAGGCTTCCTGGGATTACTGGACGAACTTGCACCATTATCAGAAATTTTACCCGTCTTCAGAAGGCTTTCAATTATTTCTCCAGCTATTACTACGTCAGCGAAGCTGGTGGAAGAAAAGGCAGCTAGCCTATCAATATATGTCCATTGCAGAATGTTCATAAAGTTGTCGGCCATTTCTCTTTCCGACATGGGTGGCTGGACAGCAGCAGCAAGCTGTCTCCACCTCTGAGCATACTCCCTGAAGCTTTCTCTGGAGGACTGAGACATTCCCATCAAGAGGGTCCTGTTAGGAGCCATGTCCAGATTGTATTGGTACTGCCTGATGAAGGCCTCAGCTAGGTCCTTCCAGCATCTGATAGTAGCTCTAGTCAAGTGTGAATACCACTCTCTTGAAGCCCCAGTCAAACTGTCTTCAAAGTAAAACATCCACAGTTTCTCATCCATAGTATATGCTTTAAGTCTTCCCAGGAAGGACTGTAAGTGGGTTCGTGGACAGGAAGTTACATTGTACTTTTCGAAGCACGGGGGTTTAAACTTGTGGGGAATCCTTACCCCATCCACTAACCCCATATCCATAACATCAAAACCTAGGGAATTTTGAGACTCCAGAGATCTCAGCTTCTCAGCAATTTCATCAAGTCTCCTATCATAGACTTCATCCCCAGCTCCCATCACAGTAAACTGCTCTTCTTGGGGGTATTCTTGTAAGACTCTTCCTTCAGTAGTATTTCCTTGCACATTACCAGGGATGTTGATCTCTGGATGTAGATGAGGCCCATATACTGGTGGGTTAACATGAGGCTGACCCCTCTCATTGTTACTTGTTCCTCCAGTTCCCAGAGGAGGTTCTTCTGGGGTTTGTCTTTCCACCAATGCCCTCAATCTTTCTTGGATTTGAGCCAAGCCGTTCATTACTTCCATGAATTGGGTCATTTGGTTTCTCATCTCCAGCCTTTCGTTAACCATCTGGGTTCTGACCTCTGTCAGCTCTTGCTGTACTTGATCCATCTGGATACCAGGAAGGTTGTTGCGAGTAGGATATCTGTGTGGACGGTTGAGAGGGAACACCCGACGACGAGCAATAATTCCTGAACCACAACAGAGTTAGTAACAAACAAAACAAAAACCTACAAAACAAAACAAAAGTTAGCATGCAATGCAGTATGCTTATTTATTTTCCAAGGTATCCGGCTTGGTTCTTGGTTTTGACCTTTCCAGACCCTGAGGAAGATGCTTTGATGCTGCTTGAGAGAAAGAAAACTCAATGAAACAAACTGACAAATACATTACAAATGGTGAACCATACATAGTTTGTTTTTACAACATATGCCCCTGAAGGATCAAAAATACAACATAAAAGAAAAGTACATCAAATGGAAATAGCAACAAGCAAAGTGATCAAACATCTAAGCCAAACTCATCCTCCTTAACCTCCTTCAAAAGTGCTTCAGTTACAGGGCCAGCCGGATGCTCTGTGATGTTCCTGATAAGAAGGTTCCTAGTGGCAATAGCAGTGGTCAGTTTCTTGTGCCTGTCTTGGTCCTTTGACCTCTTTACACCAGCCCTAAGCTTCAATTCTGAAATCTCCTTCTGGGCTACCATCAAAGCTTCTTGTTGCTTCTTTTCATTGGCCTCTAACTGCTCAATCCTGTCTTGAGTTCTCTTATCTTCTTGAGTACGAGCTTCAGTGATCCTGACCCACCTAGCTTGACTTTCTTTCAGATAGAGATCAGTCCTAGCCTTCTGAAACTGGGCCTCTTTACAGGCATTCTTCAAAATTTTCTCTCCAGCTCTTGATTTCTTGATGTAGTCCTCTACTTTCCCAATCCTGGCTAAATGCTCCACCTTAAGCTTTTCTAACCTCTCAATGTCTAGACGACCATCACTCCTCTCCCAGAGGGTCTTCTTCAGAACTTGAGACAGATTCTCATTCCTCTCCTTCAGCTTCTCAAATTCTTCCAGGCTGACAGTGGCTGGAGGTGGTGCTGTGGATGGTCCAGGTGCATCCTCAATGGTGAAGGGCATCCCAGAAATTTGAGCCCTGGCATGAGACCATTCGTAATACTGAGCTGAAGCCACATTGTTGCATTTCCCAAGGATGGCCATCCCTTTGGTCTGGATGTTGTCCCAAGCCCAGGATGCTTGTCTGACAACAGCTAGATTAGGCTTTATCTCACAATAAAGGGTTTCAGCCAAGTTTTGCACTCTAGGGGGGTGAACCAAAGCATAGCCCAACTGTCTCTTAAACAGCAAAGGATTGTAGTTGATGCAACCCTTCACCCCTATCAGAGGTACATTGGGGAACTTCCCACAACTAGTAATTATGTCCCTTCCTTTGGTGCTCTGGGTGCACCATCTGATGTCATCTGAAGTCAAAGCAATAAGTCTCCTAGCCCAATTCTTCTGTTGGTGAGGGTTCAAGAAGGCATCAGTCCTGGGTAAGTGTTTAAGCAGCCAAGTGTGAAACAAAGGAGCACAACACCTCACCAACCTCCCTCTTTGCTTCTCATTCCTTTGGTGAACAGAATAATAGAAATCTCCCAGTAATGTGGGCACGGGGTTCCTCAGAATGAAAAGATGAATGGCATTCTTGCTGATAAACTTGGGCTCATCTGCAAATAGTATAACCCCATATATACTGAGGGCTAACAATGCACAAACTGCCCTCCATTCTCCCAAGGAGGCCTTCAGGGTGGCCTGAGAAGTCAGGAAGTCTAAGTGCAAACTAGGGATCCCTGCCTTTGTAGTCATGTTCTGCTCAACCACAATAGGTTCCAGGTGCAGTGCTTTTGCCACTTCTTCATTGCTGGGAGAAGTCATCTCTGGGTTGAAAGGGATATCACCCCTGACAGGTACTCCAATCAATGATGAGAACTCCTCCAGCAAAGGTCCCAGCTGAAAGTTCTAGAAAGTTAAACATCTCAAAGGAGGGTCATAAAATTGTAGGCAAGTGTGGATCAAACTCCTCTGAGAAGGGTCCAAGTCCATAACCATACCAAGGATGCTTCCATAATGTTCTCTGAATAATGGGATGTGATCTGGAGTGATAAGGGCCTGGACCTGCCTGATGCCAGCCAGCACAGGCTCAAAGAAATGGTATGAAATGTTGCTCTTCTTGGGTGCCATGACTGCTGATGAAGAGCTAAAAAACAAATGCTGATGATGAAGCCTGATACTGGAGATGAGCCACTGATAGGCTGAGGATGATGATGGAAGTAGCTGAAGCAGGCAACTGATGAAGATAGCTGAAGCAGATAGCTGATGAACAGGGGTCTATGCAGATGAAGGGGTCAAAACCAAGCCAATTGTAATGTGGATACCCTGAAAAACAAATAAACAAATGTTAAATGATGCAATGATGATGTATGCAAATGATATGCAAGGGTTTGTGATCAAGCTGGATCCGATTATCTGTCTTGATATAAAGGTCCATGTATGTCTAAGAAGTCCAGATGGAGGTTCAGAAACCCAGTAACCAAGGTGGGGGACTCAAATAAAGAGTCACATGTCCAGGGTTAAATCACAAGAACTGTCCAAAGTGAGGTACTCTTAGTCAAACAAGTAACAGGGTATGATGTGGCCAAAGGTACCTGCAAACCTGTAAACAGCCCAACCCCCTCACAGGTGGTGTTCTAAAACAAAGATCCTCAGACTTGGATCAGTTATGAGAAGTGTAAACACTTCTAACCCGGAGGTACAGTGTTTACAATAACCATAAAAGATCCTCCTATAATTCACCTCAGTTTCTGAAGGTCATAATAATAGTCATCCAGACTTAGCAGGCTTCACAGATAGCCCTAGCACTACAGGAAATCTGTAGCACAGAGTTCTCAAGAAGAAACCCACATCTGAACCGTGTTTCATATTCCCGCACCAGACCGAAATGGAATGGGAAAGAACATGAACCACTCTAGCCTAGGTGTCACTCAGGTCCCAGGTATAGGACCTTAAACTCTCAATAGAACCCCACCCACCAAAGCAAAAACCAGATCCAGCCAGATGACAATATGACAATATGATATATAAAGCTGTAAAGAAAGCAATAAATAACTGTACATAAAGCAGTAAATAAAGCAACTATATAAACACAATAAGCACATAACACCCCAGTAAACACAAATCAATCAAGCGCTAGGAGGAACCCACAAAAGGAACCAGAAGCCCTGGTTACAGTATAAGGATCCCCAGCAGAGTCGCCAAGCTGTCGCTCCCACCAAATGAGGCTAAGTCAAATGGGGTACATACGCGAACGGTCGGCGAAAGAGAATGAGAACACACAAGGGTGAACTCAAAAGAAAAGAAAAGAGTCGCCAGCTAGGCATTTTTATCCCGGAGGAAAGGTAATGCTGCATAAACCTAGAAAGACTGAGAAAGGGGGTTGGTTACAACCTTGGAAGGTATTAGCACCCAGATTGTCCGCCGTACTCGACGGGATCCACGCTTAAAAGATTTGTGTTTTAAAGGGGTAGTGTCAGTGCAATCTGTGTATAAAAGAGCTGGAAAAGGATGTACAGGTGTCAGTGTAAGAGAAGTGAAGTGTATAAGTGAAGTGTCAGTGTAAGAACAAGAATGAAATGCTCAAGATCATGAGGCTAAAAGAATAAAGCTGGAAAGAGGGGGAATATACAGAGACTTTTGTTCGATAACTGTTAAGTTATGCCTACGTATCCTCTCGTGCAATGAGGAAGTCAGAACACCGTAGTTCGACCCAAAGAGACTGAAAGATGAATTGACTGATGAACTGCTTACTTGCCTATGCTCAAGTGTATGACCTGTCTGGCTCAGGTGCAAACTGTCTTGCATTAGGCGGAAGAAGCAAGTTCTCGTTTGTGAGTGAATGAGATGAGAAAAGAATCCCGGAGGAGACGATTATTGTTTGTTGTGTTTTCAGCCTTTTATTGCTTTTTGAAGTTTGTCATAAGAAAATGAGCTTAAGCCTAAACCAAGGGTTAGTAAACTCATCACATCCTCCCTCTGATTAGGGGTAATGAGAATACCTTAAGTGTGAAGTCAGTATCTCACACTTAATCACCATGATGTAGGATTAAGATCATTAACCTACTTGTGATTATTTAGATGTTTTTGCTGTTTTTGTTTAGTGTTAAGTAATGAGCTTAAGCCATAATCAGGGATTAAACAGACTCATTACACCATCCTAATAGAAGGATAATAGATGAGAATGTTTAAGCTGAGGAAAGCTCCTCAACTTAATCCATGATTAGGGATTAACCTCATGACAAAACAAAGCCTTTATTAAATGGATTTTAGTTAATGATAAGATGAGGAAATGATTTTTATGGTTTGTAAGACAACTTGAGGGGGACTTGTCCATTAACACTGGGGTTAGTCCTTCTTAACCAATTAAGGAAGAATTAGAACCCTAATGCAAGGCCCAAGTTACAAGTTGGATGTCTTGATGATTATTAAGTGAATTGATTAAAGGATTTAAACACATTAAGGGTTTAACACTTAGGATTAAAGTTATACACTCCATCCTAATAGAAGGATGCAGGCATAAGCTTAATCACAAAGCCTTAAAGCCTTTAGGGTTTAGTCCTTGATTATGAGATGAGAAGAGAAGACTCAAAGAAAACTCAAAGGAAAGAGTCTAAGGGGGACTAAACAATCTTAAAATGTTATCATGCTTGGAAGTCCTTGGGTTTGTGAGGCTTAAGAGGAGAAATCTTCAAGGAAGCCACCAAGGAGAAGCAAGATAGAAAAGGGATGAGATGAGAAAAGAAAAGAGGGAAGAGAGGCACAAGTGAGCAAGCTCACTCAAAGACAAGTAAAAATGCAGCAAGGATGTAAAATGAGGAGGTGAGAAGAGGTAAGAGGTGAAGGCAAATCCACCTCCCAAACAAACTTACCATTAACCTGAAAAGTTAGTACAAGATGCATAAAGGAAGAAATGAGATGAAACAATGCATATGGATGGGCAAAGGCCAAAGTCAGAAACATACACATGATGCAAATGATGTAAAGGGATGATGCAAACACATGTCAAGAGTTGTGGATGATCATACAAGGATGAGGATGCAAATGAAGCATGCTTTGAACCATGAAAGTTCATGAAAGTTTATGAAATGATATGAATGCAAAACATGGAAAATGAAAGATGCAATGATCAAACATGAT
This sequence comes from Lathyrus aphaca, assembly GCA_963966055.1. NCBI lineage: Eukaryota > Viridiplantae > Streptophyta > Magnoliopsida > Fabales > Fabaceae > Lathyrus > Lathyrus aphaca. The sequence continues at coordinate 459,726,809 of OZ014523.1, read as the reverse complement.
TCTAATATGTCCTAAGATGTATATTGAATCAAATGAATACATAAAATGTCATGGCAAGTCATGGTATGCAAGCAAATGGAAGATGGATGCAAAGGAAGGCATAAATTAGGGTTATATGCAACATACAAAGCAAAAATCCAAAACCAGAAGCAAATGACATGATAAAAATTTGAAAATGCAATCAAAGGAACCCTAGACCTATACAAACTCACTGCCCAAAGGAGGGGATCCAACTCTTAACCTAGTGAGAGTTATGAATTTTCTAAGATTGCTAGGGTTTTAAGGTACCTTGACAAGAAAAATGCAAATAAAAATGAAAATGAAAGATCAATTCAAGCCAATTTTATCCTATAAACTACATTCTATACAAGATGCAATGCAAAAAGAATCATTGTCCAACTCCCAATGGTTAGGCAGAAATGAATTTTTGAAGTTTGAAACAAAATAATGCCTTGAGATGAAATTAAATCCAAAGAAAATTATCAAAAGGCATCAAGAACAAAAAAGAAATTTGGTTTGAGGGTTGGACAATGTTTCTAAATGTTTTTAAATGCTACATGAATTTTTTGTGATTTTTAAATACCTAAAAGTATTTTTAATTAATTAATTTTCATTAATTAATTAAAAATAAACTTTTAAATGATTTAAAAATAAATTTTAAATCAAAAAATAAAAATAAAAATATTTTTGTGTTCTGAAAATTAATTAAACCCTTGACAAAAAAATTCAGAATTTTTTAATGTGTTTTGCTATTTTTTAAAATTCGTACAAAATAAATATAAAACCAATGAATTTAAAATGATTTTAATGAGAAAAAAAAAGGAAAGTCAAATCATCCAAAGGTCCAGATTCAAAGTCAGGGGGGCGGGAATTGACTTGGCGCGCGAATGGACGACCAGAATTCAAACTGGCCTAATTATGATTAAGCCCTAATCCTGTGCCCTAATCACTTTCAGATGACCGGAACAGTGTTCCGGTCATCTTCTCTGGCAGGCCAAAATCTCTATCTCTCTCAATACGCATCAAATCCTCACAAAACTCTCCAGAATCAATCTATGAACACCACTAAGCATAAACCCTAAATCAAACAACATTTATTTTCACTGAATCAAAGGAAACAAGCAAAAACATTTTTACGGGCAAACTTTCAGATCATCATAACATGCTTGTTTCTGGCTCATTTTCAAAAATAAATAGATCCCCATGATCAGGGCAACATATAGAACAATATTTTAACAAGAAATTAAAGTTCTGGAAAATTTGTTCATCATGCTACCTGAGATTGAGCTTTCGAAACAGAGACTTTCTGGCTGCTTCTTTGGTGCAAACAAGCTCCAATGATCCTCCTTTGAAGCTTTTGACACTTAGCTGGAGTTTATATGGCCTCTAGAGGGAGTTGGCAGAAGCTCAGGCCAAGGGAGTGTGAAAATCGTATTTGTGATGTGGGAGGTTTCAGGCCAAAACAATGGTTGGTTTGTGATCAGTGGAACATGCTGAGATCAATGGTGAAGTTTGTTTCTATGTTTGCTGCTTGTATGATGAGTTTCGAAGGAAGTTGCATAAGAGGTGGAAAATGAGAATACTGGCTTAGAGAGAGTTTCAGGCTTGTGTGTGTGATGCAAATGAATCCTTGGAGTGTGTTTGTAAGGTCTGGATTGGGCAGAGAGTGGTTGTGTCACTGTGGGATTGGTATGGGTGTTTTTGCCAAAAAGTCAAAACTGTTGTACTTGAGGTATGGGCAAGTGTGAGGCTGTGATAGGGGCATGGCTTGGCTCAGCTGAGTTTAGGGAGAACCATGGAATTTGATTAGGAGCAATGCAGCAAGTGGATTAGGGTTTTTCATAGGTTTTGCAACTTTGTGACCTTTGGGCCCTTTTGAAGTTTATTGATCCACAAGTCATGAAAATGGCCAAACCTTTGATGCAATCTAACTTTTAGGCAATGGTTTATGCTTGTACAAAGATTAGAAGTCCATTTGAAAGCACAATTTGTCTTGGCAAGTGGTTTTGCAACTTTGCCTCTTTGGTAGAAAACTTGAAATTATGTGATTTTTCCAAACTTTGACAAGCCATAACTTTTGATCCAAAATTAATTATAATGAGTTCTTGTACTTTTTGAAAAGGGAATGATCCATTCTACAACTTTCATGACCAAAGTTTTCCCATTTGAAGCATTTTTGAATCAAAAAGCAAGGGTTGAAAAACTTTCCCAAAATGGCAAGTTTCCATTACAAGTCATTTTCCCAAAAAGGCAACTTTGCAAATGGCTTGAAATTCTCCAATTTTGTGAACTTCCAACATCTTATATGATCAAATAAAGATCATACATAATCAAAATGATGAAGAACACCCTTTGGTTGGGTCATTGGGGGCCTCAGATGCCCTGATTTTGCATTGACTTGCTCAAAAAGTCAACTCTTGATCAGATGCCTTCCCCATTGAATTTCTTCATGAAAATTGATATGCATGATCCCTATACCATATAGAGACAAATAGAAACAAGAATGACCAAAAAATTTGGAGTTATGGCCTTTGAAACCAAAACCCTAATTCTAGGTGATCTGTGCAGTTAAACCTGGCTCTGCTTCCATGCCATTCTCAGTTCTTGTGATTCTTTGACTTTATTGACTTTGAGAGGATATAATATGATGCTTGAACATACATGGACCCCTTTGAAGTGATTGATGACCTTTGGAGTGGCTCAAATGGCTCTGGGATAACTCAGATCACAAACCCTAGATGCAGATGACTTAGAATCAATGCAGTGAATCAAAAATGCAATATGAGATGCTATGATTGAACTTATGCACATGAAAAGATCACAAGCCATGGTGTGAATGGGTGAGGGCAAATTTGGGGTGTTTACAGTAAGTTAATGAAACAGAGCAATTTTTATGCTATTTTCTTTAGTTTCGAACTTTCCCCGTTTATTTAGCCATACCGAAAAAAATCTTTAATTAATTCTTCGCATTACCCGACTTACCTATGAAATCATAATTAGGAAGTTGAGAACGATTCAACAAGATCAATACAGTCTTGACACCTTAGACTTCCCACTTAAGCAATTCCGTTCCGATAATTGTTACGAATACACCTTAAGTTTCAGTTCAAAAGTAACCCCTAGTAGTTTATACTAGCAGTCAGCACCGTCTGAACACAAACCACATAGGGAGCCGATGAATATAAGTGTTTGATGCCTAATCTATAATGATCCTTCATATCTCGATGCAAATGAAAAAGAAATTGCACCAAAGTACACGGTCGCATATAAGAAACGAGAAATATGAGAAGGAGTCCATTGCGAGTTGGTTCAGAGGTACTGGTTCTGAACTTGGTAGGGCGTGCTACGGCTCGATCCCCCATAACCTACAAATTGGATAATGAATGAAAGGTTACCACATTCGTGTACCAGACCCCGTGCTTATAAAGGATCAAAGTCGCTAACCGGCTACTCCACTACGTGCGTGCTAAGGCAAAGGTCTTAATGTGATTGCGCTAGAATGAAACCGAGCGAAATAAGATCGAAAGACTCTAGGTGAAATCGTAAAGCAATTACCGAATGTTTCGTTTAACGGGAAGTCGACGACTTAGCTTGTTTCTTGTGTCATTAGTGTATCGTTAGTGTTTTATCAAAGTACCGGTTTATCTGACAAAACGATCCTTCGTACGGTTTGTTATGTGTGTGCGTCGATAAAAACTTGTCCGACAATTTTCAATCGACTATTTGCTTGAGGACAAGCAAAGGTTTAAGTTTGGGGAAGTTTGATAACGAGAAAAAGTATTGGTTATATTGCTATGTTTCAATACTGTTTTATCGCATAATTGTCGTTTTAACACCCGATTCCTCGAGTTTTCTTTGCCATTTTGCAGGTACATCATATACAGAGCTAAATCATGAGCCACAAGTGAAATGAGCAAAATCAACCATTAAAAGATGAAGAAAGGAGGAATTCTGCATAAACCTGCATTTTTTGTAACACTCAAGGTCGTCACCTAGGAGTCACAACCGTGACACGCTAAAAGGAGCAGTCACGGTCGTCACAAGTCCCTCACGACCGTGACGCGCATCAAACACGGATGATGAACGTGACACCCTTGTCACGACTGTGACAAGGGGAAATTAGGGTATTATGCTGAGACTTGGTCCTGAACGTGTACGCCAACGTGAAGTCAACATGCCTATGTTCCCGCAGACCAAGTATTCCAACGTTTCCCTGGATTCTCTCAACACCTACGAGGCCCATGCACCAATTCCAACTGCCAAGCCCAAATTGCTTTCTATAAATAGCTTAACTTCAAGAAACAATTTACAGAGTTTTGATTTTAATTTTCTTGCGGAAGCTCTGCCGTTTTTATTTGCACCCTTTTATTTTTCCAGCATTAGTTTTCTTGCTTTAATTTTCTGTATCCCAACCAACCATATAACAATTTCCAACATTAGGAAATTGTTATAATTTAATTTGTTTCAAAGCCTTCAGATTCTTTTAGAAAATTTATTTCCGATTCCGGTCAGTACTCCGAGCTTTCCAGCCTGTGGAAGAAGGAGTCTACTACTTTTATTGTTATCCAGGTTTATATTTAAATTGCATTTATATTAATGTTGAGTATTTATTTTTCTGCCATGCATATTTTATTTTATATTTCTCTGCCTCTGTCTGGTTCAACAATAATGAGTAGCTAAACATCTTAGGGCGGTATGTAATTAAAACAAACTAAATCGGTAAAATCAACTCTAGGCTTAAAATAATTAAGAGCTTAAAATTCTGGCTGAGACTTTTTATTATAAAATCAACCTTTTTGTTACGAGAGTAAGGAAAGTGTATTAGGTTAGGTCAAGACCACGAGAGTGTGAGATTTTAACCAGATAGCTAAAGTTAGGCATTTAATTTAAACACAGCGAGAGCGCTTTAAAATGAATTAGAATTACTAAGTTTCCAAAAATTATTTTTAAACACCTATGGGCTAGCGAGAGCAGGCATAGGGCTTTAGGGGTAAGATCTGAGATAAGACCACGAGAGTGTGAGTTAAAGATATTTAAACTGGTAACCTCTATAGAATAGATTAAGTGAACCATCTTTATAAGCCTAGGTGAGATTGACCCGCCTAAGTTAACATAATTACATACCGACCGCCTTAGTATTATTTATTAAACTTAAATTTAATTCCCGCCTTTAATCTTTAAAAACAACCAAAAATCGTGACAACCCTTCACCTTAGCTAAACTAGAAATTCCTCTAACACTAAGTAACCATAGAGTCCCTGTGGATCGATAATCTTAAATATTACTTCGATAGGCTGTGCACTTGCAGTTAAGATACCGCTAGACACATATTAGAGTACGTTAATAGCCCATCAAGTTTTTGGCGCCGTTGCCGGGGACCTTAATTTAGTTACTAGTGCACTTTAGGGTAACATTGTCTAGACTAAGGTAACAACTATTTTCTTTTCTTAATCTAAATTCCCGAGTGTATGCCAAATACTCGCTCTCAAGGCGAAGACTTGCAACCTCTAATCCCAGAATCGGAACGCTTCTTACACGTAAGAAGACGGATATTCGATTACGAACAAAATTACAATATTCCAGATCTTCAATTAGATCCACCTAAACCAGTCGTAACATCAAAGGACACAGAGATGGCTGAAGAACAGAATCACCCACTCAAATATTACGCCAGTCCTTCGCAAGCTGAACCGCATTCCAACATTGCTGCACCGGCTATCAACCGAAACGATTTCGAACTAAAACCTTCGCTGATATCAGCCGTGCAACAAAATCAATTCGCCGGAAATCCTACCGAGGATCCGAACCTTCATCTTTCGATCTTTGTGCAATACGCAGATACCGTAAAAGCCAATGGAGTTACCCAAGAAGCTATCAGACTACGTCTGTTTCCTTTTTCACTTCGAGACAGAGCAAGAGCCTGGCTTCAATCTCTGCCTTCGAATTCAGTAACTACGTGGGAGGAACTAAAGAGAGTTTTCTTGACCAGATATTTCCCACCTAGCAAGACAGCTATGCTGAGAGCTCAGATCAACGGATTTAAGCAAAAGGAAAACGAATCACTTTTCGAAGCTTGGGAACGCTATAAAGATATGCTGAGACTTTGTCCACATCACGGATTAGTAGAATGGATGGTCATCCATACCTTCTATAATGGACTCTTGTACAATACAAGAATGACAATTGACGCTGCCGCAGGCGGTGCACTAATGGACAAAGAATATAACGATGCTTATGCACTTATCGAAAGTATGGCTCAAAACCATTACCAATGGGGAAGCGAGAGAGTCGCAACTGAGAAACCAACAAAAGGAGGTATGTAGAAGTGAGTAGTATGGACCAAGTCAATGCAAAGTTTGACCAACTAAACCAAAAGATCGACAACTTGGCCATAACACCAACAACCACCGTGGCTGCAGTAACACCTAACTGTGAGTTATGTGGAGTTCCAGGACATGAAGTTCCTGATTGTCAGCTATTAACAGGAATTCCCACAGATCAAGTGAATTATGCTCAAGGAAACCCATACTCAAACACATACAACCCAGGTTGGAAGAATCATCCGAACTTCTCCAATAAGAATAACAATGCTTTATACGCACCAGGTCAAGCACCAGCTACACCACCAGGATATCAAAAGACTGCTCCTAATGTCCCTAGAAAATCGAACCTTGAATTGATGATGGAGAACTTTATAGCTAACCAATCTCAAACAAACAAGTACTTCTTAAACCAAAACATACACACTAGTGAGCAAATTAAGCAATTAGTGAGCAAAGTAGATGCATTAGCTACACATAACAAAATGCTTGAAACTCAGATTTCACAAGTAGCTCAACAACAAGCACCTACCGCTGCACCAGCTGGAGTATTTCCTGGACAACCTCAACCTAATCCGAAAGGACAGGCCAATGCTGTGATATTAAGAAGTGGCAAGGAACTTGACGTACCTACCGATCCAAGACTTGACAATCCAGCCATGTACCAAAAACCGGATAAACCGATTGAAATGGTGAATGATCCAGAAGAAAAGGAAGATGATAATCAAGAGGCAGTGGAGAAAGAAAAGCCTTATGTACCTCCACCACCCTATAAACCACCAATTCCGTACCCTCAGAGATTAACCAATTCCAAGACGATGGGCCAGTTTAAGAAATTTGTCGAACTTCTGAAACAGTTGAATATTACTATTCCGTTTACAGAAGCTATCACTCAAATGCCCTCGTATGCTAAGTTTTTAAGAGAAATCTTATCCAATAAGAAAAAGATAGAGGATAACGGAACCGTTACACTTACTGCTGAGTGTAGCGCCATAATTCAGAATAATATGCCTCCTAAGCTAAAAGATCCAGGAAGTTTCTCTATACCCTGTGTAATAGGAAAATTCGTCATTGACAAAGCTCTATGCGATTTAGGAGCCAGTATCAGTGTTATCCCCTTAACGATTTGCAAAAGGCTAGACATGGGAGACCTAAGACCAACTAAAATGTCTATTCAACTAGCCGATCGCTCTGTTAAATATCCTGTAGGCATACTAGAAAACGTCCCAGTACGTATAGGACAATTCTACACCCCTACTGATTTCATAATCATGGACATCTCTGAAGACTCCACTACACCTATCATACTAGGAAGACCATTCTTAGCCACCGCCAGAGCTATAATAGACGTAAAAAGAGGAAAGCTAACCTTTGAAGTAGGTGAATAGAAAGTTGAATTTATTTTAACACAATTCTTACAATCACCAGCTATAGAGGATACATGCTCTCTATTGGACGTAATTGACGAATGTGTAAGAGAAATGGAAATGAAAGAAACTACCTATTCTGAAATTATGAAAATTCAAATCCCTCCGATTTTCGAAGATGATAATTGGCGTAAACCATATCAGGATGATAGTCTAAGAGAAAGTTTAGCACTTACACCGGATCCCATGCCAAGTAAGGATAAACCTACATTAGGATTAAAAACTTTACCTAAGAACCTAAGATACGAATTCTTAGACATTGAATGTACAAGACCAGTTATAATAAATTCCAGTTTAGGAACAATCGAAACAAAGAAACTTTTAGATGTCTTAAAGAAATATCCAACTGCGTTAGGATATAACATATCTGATCTCAAAGGAATATGCCCTTCAATTTGTATGCATCGTATTCTGCTAGAAGAAGATTGCAAAACCTCCAGAGAATCTCAAAGAAGAATTAACCCAATCCTTAGCACTGTAGTAAAGGAAGAAGTTAAGAAACTACTAGATATCGGAATAATATATCCAATCTCTGATAGTAAATGGGTTAGTCCATTACATGTAGTACCAAAGAAAGGAGGTATCACTGTTGTGAAAAACGCTAAAGGCGAACGATATCGAAAAGAGTAGTGACGGGACATAGAGTGTGCATCGATTATCGTAAAATAAACAAAGCCACTCGAAAAGATCATTTCCCACTACCTTTTATAGATCAAATGTTAGAATGATTAGCCAAGCATTCTTATTTCTGTTATCTTGATGGTTACTCAGGATTTTTCCAAATCCCTATCCACCCAGATGATCAAGAGAAGACTACATTCACATGCCCTTATGGAACGTTCGCTTATAGACGAATGCCCTTTGGATTATGCAACGCTCCTGCAACCTTTCAAAGATGTATGATGTCAATCTTCGCAGATTTTATAGACAACATCATGGAAGTGTTCATGGACGACTTCTCTGTATGCGGGCAAAGTTTTGAAGGATGCCTATCAAATTTAGAAATGGTGTTAGAAAGATGTGTAAAAGTAAACCTCGTGCTTAACTGGGAGAAATGTCATTTTATGGCCAGAGAAGGAATCGTATTAGGACACGTTATATCCGACAGGGGAATTGAAGTTGATAAAGCTAATATAGAAGTCATAAAAGATCTTCAACCCCCTAAAACCATTCGAGAAATATGAAGCTTTTTAGGACACGCCGGTTTCTACCGACGATTCATCAAAGATTTCTCGAAAATCACTAAACCTCTTACCGGTTTATTAATGAAAGACGCTGAGTTCATATTCAATGAAGATTGTCTTAAAGCATTCGAAACTCTAAAAACAGCCCTCATCACCGCACCAATCATGCAACCCCCTGACTGGAGATTACCTTTTGAAATCATGTGCGATGCGAGTGACTATGCTGTAGGCGCAGTTCTAGGCCAGAGGAAGGACAAGAAACTTCATGCGATTTACTATGCCAGTAGAACCTTAGATTCTGCTCAGATGAACTACTCCACTACTGAAAAAGAATTGTTAGCAGTTGTCTTTGCGCTTGACAAATTCCGTTCTTACCTAGTAGGAGCGAAAATAATCGTTTACACAGACCACGCTGCTATCAGATATCTATTGACTAAGAAAGATGCTAAACCAAGACTCTTGAGATGGATTTTACTCTTACAAGAGTTTGATCTCGAAATAAAAGATAAGAAAGGTACTGAAAACGTCGTAGCAGACCATTTATCTAGAATAGAAGGTATTAAACCCGAACAAGTGTCGATTAACGATAACTTTCCGTATGAACAGCTGATAGCACAAATAGGAAGCGACCCAGTTCAGTTAGACGTAGATGAACCAGAACCCGTGGAAACAATCCAAACGACTGTAGGACTGCCATGGTACGCTGACATTGTTAACTACCTAGCTGCAGGAGCTCTTCCACCTGATTTAACCTATCAACAGAAAAAGAAATTCTTTCACAATCTCAAACACTACTATTGGGATGAACCATTATTGTTCAAAAGAGGACCCGATGGAATCTTTCGTCGATGTATTCCCGAAGAAGAAATAGAAGATGTCATTGCTCATTGCCATTCATCTCCTTATGGTGGACATGCAAGCACTTCCAAGACTTGTGCAAAAATCTTTCAAGTCGGCCTATTCTGGCCCAATCTATGGAAAGATGTCCACATCGCTGTTATAAATTGCGATCGGTGTCAACGCACCGGTAATATTTCAAGAAGAGATGAAATGCCTCAAAAAGTAATATTGGAAGTAGAAATCTTTGACGTCTGGGGAATAGATTTCATGGGACCATTCCCATCATCTTTCGGTAATAATTACATACTCGTAGCGGTTGATTATGTTTCAAAGTTGATTGAAGCTATAGCTTCTCCTACAAATGACACACGAGTAGTAATAAAGCTTTTCAAAAATATAATCTTTCCCAGATTTGGTGTGCCTAGACTCGTCATAAGTGACGGTGGCTCGTACTTCATTTCAAAAATCTTTGACAAATTACTATCTAAGTATGGAGTAAGACACCGTGTGGCAACACCATATCATCCACAAACAAGTGGACAAGTCGAAGTCTCAAACAGAGAAATCAAACAAATCTTAGAAAAGACTGTCGCCATATCTCGGAAAGATTGGTCATCTAAACTCAATGAAGCTTTATGGGCTTATAGGACAGCTTATAAGACACCCATAGGAACTACACCTTTCAAATTAGTTTATGGAAAATCTTGTCACCTCCCGGTAGAACTAGAACACAAAGCTTATTGGGCGATCAAAACTCTCAATATAAACTATAATGCTGCAGGAGAAAAGCGAATCCTAGATATTAACGAATTAGAAGAGTTAAGGCTAGATGCTTATGAGAATGCTAAGATATATAAAGAAATAACTAAGCGATGGCATGATAAACGCCTATCTAGGAAAGAATTTAGTGTGGGAGACGTTGTACTCCTCTTTAATTCAAGACTTAGGCTCTTTCCTGGAAAACTAAAATCTAGATGGTCAGGACCCTTTGAAATAACTAGAGTGTTCGCGAGCGGAGCGATAGAAATTAAGGGTAGGAATAGTGAACCATTCACACTAAACGGACAACGTTTAAAACATTATCATAAAGTTGAAAATAGAGATTATGCAAATAATCTAAGGCTTTTAGAGTTGTCCACTAATTTCCCTGATTAATCTACACCTAAGCATTACGTCAGGCTTTAGACGATAAAAACAGCGCTTAGTGGGAGGCAACCCATTTAATCATTTAAATCATTTTGATCATTTTATTATTTTGTCATTTATCATTTTATTATTCGTTTATTTGTTTTGCCATTTTATAGTTTTATTTCATTATTACTATTATTGCTTTTATTTATGCATTTTATTTTCTTATTTTTCCTTATTTTAATTTTAAATCACTTTTACAGATTTTCTAAAGTCTTTTCCACTTTCCTTCTCCCCCTGATTTGTTTCCTCCGTATTTACACTAACTATGGCTAACCAACCGATAAACCTTATGGAAACCAAATTTAGAGGTAGGAGCCAAAGAATGAAATTTGAAGAGTTATCACAGAGACCAATGGATTTGACTCTGTACCCGGATGATCTGACTATGGAAACCTTAGGTATACATAATAGCATCCTATACTTGTTTAACCGACTTGGATGGGAGAATGCACTGATTCAACAAAAGTTTGTGACTTACCGCGAGCTCACCCTTGAGTTCCTAAGCTCCTTAGTGTCGCTCCCACCAAATGACACCTAGTCAGAAGGGGTACAGACGCGAACGGTCGGCGAAAAGAAAGAGAACACACAAGGGTGAACTCAAGAGAAAAGAGTCGCCAGCTAGGCATTTTTATCCCGGAGGAAAGGTAATGCTGCATAGACCTAGAAAGATATGGATAAGACGGTTGCGAACCAGAGAGACTGAGAAAGGGGGTTGGTTACAACCTGGGAAGGTATTAGCACCCAGATTGTCCGCCGTACTCGACGGGATCCACGCTTAGAAGATTCGTGTTTTAAAGGGGTTGTGTTAGTGCAATCTGTGTATCAAAGCTGGAAAGAATGCAAGTGTCAGTGCAAAAGGAAATGTGAAGTGAAATATGTGAAGTATCAGTGTAAGAATAGAATGACGGAGCTTAAGACTATGAGGCTTAAAGAATAATGCTGGAAAGAGGGGGAATATACAGAGACTTTTGTTCGATAACTGTTAAGTTATGCCTACGTATCCTCTAGTGCAATGAGGAAGTCAGAACACCGTAGTTCGACTCAAAGAGACTGAAAGAATTGACTCGTGAACTGCTTACTTGTCTATGCTCAAGTGTATGACCTGTCTGGCTCAGGTGCAAACTGTCTTGCATTAGACGGAAGAAGCAAGTTCTCGGTTAAGAGTGAATGAGTTGAGAAAAGAATCCCGAAGGAGACGATTATTGTTTTTTTTTTTGTGTTTTCAGTCTTTTATTGCTTTTTGAAGTTTGTCATAAGAAAATGAGCTTAAGCCTAAACCAATGGGTTAGTAAACTCATCACATCCTCCCTCTGATTAGGGGTAATGAGAATACCTTAAGTGTGAAGTCAGCATCTCACACTTAATCACCATGATGTAGGATTAAGATCATTAACCTACTTGTGATTAATTAGATGTTTTTGGAGTTTTTGTTTAGTGTTAAGTAATGAGTTTAAGCCATAATCAAAGGTTTAATGGACCCATTACACCATCCTAATAGAAGGATAATAGATGAGAACATTTAAGCTGAGAAAGACTCCTCAACTTAATCCATGATTAGGGATTAACCTCATGACAAAACAAGGCCTTTATTAAAATGGATTTTAGTTAGTGATAAGATGAAGAAGTGATTTCTTATGTTTTCTAAGACAACTTGAGGGGGACTTGTCCATTAACACTAGGGTTAGTCCTTCTTAACCAATTAAGGAAGAATTAGAACCCTAATGCAAGGCCCAAGTTACAAGCTTGATGTCTCAATGATTATTAAAGTGGATTGATTAAAGGATTTAAACACATTAAGGGTTTAACACTTAGGATTAAAGTTATACACTCCATCCTAATAGAAGGATGCATGCATAAGCTTAATCACAAAGCCTTAAAACCTTTAGGGTTTAGTCCCTGATTATGAGGTGAGAAGAGAAGACCCAAAGATGACACAAAGGTAAAAGTTAAATGGGGGACTAATCAAACCCTAATTGTTATCATGCTTGGTTGTTCCTAGGGTTTATGAGTTTTTCAAGAAGATCTTCAGAGAAACCACCAGGAAGGAAGCAGATGAAAGGAGGAAGAAGCAGAGAGAAGCAAGACAACTTGCTTCACTTAAGAAGACAAGTTGCTTGAAGGAAGAAAGTAAGATGAACATGAATGAGCAAGCTCAATCCAATACACCTACAAAATGCAGCAAGGGAAGTATGAAAGAGATGAAAAGAGCTTATGAGAAGTGAAGGCAAATTCACTTCCCAAACAACTTACCACCTGAAATGTTAGCATAAGAAATGAAATGCAATGCAAATGAGATGAAATGTGATGATGTAAACCAAAACCAGGAGCAAGAATATGAAGCTAATGATGCTAAGAGATGATGCAAACATGAGACAAGGCAATGAGAATGATGAAGCAAGCATAAGGATGCAAATGAGGCATGCTTTGAACCATAAGGATTCATGAATGTTTATGAAATGAAATGAACATATAACATTGCAAAGGAATGATGCAATGATCAAACATGATTCTAATATGTCCTAAGATATATTATGAATCATGTGGATGCACAAAATGTCATGGCAAGTCATTGGATGCAAGCAAATGAGAAATGGGTGCAAGGGAAAGCACAAATTAGGGTTACATGCACCATACAAAGCAAAAAATCCAAAACCAGAAGCAAATGACATGATAAAAGTTTGAAAATGCAACCAAAGATACCCTAAACCTATACAAACTCACTGCCCAAAGGAGAGGATCCAACTCTTAACCTATTGAAAGTTATGAATTTTCTAAGATTGCTAGGGTTTTGGGGTACCTCACCAAGAAAAATGCTAAACAAATTGAAAATGCAAGATCAAATCAAACCAAATTTATCCTACAAACTACATGCTATGCAAGATGCAATGCCAAAAGAATCATCATCCAACTCTCAATGGTTAGGCAGTAATGAATTTTTGAAGTTTGAAACAAAATATTGCCTAAAAATGAAATTAAATCCAATGAAAATGATCAAAAGGTATCAAAAGCAAAAAAGAAATTTGGTTTGAGAGTTGGACAATGTTTCTAAATGTTTTTGAATGCTATGTGAATTTTTTTGGTGATTTTTAAATACCTAAATGTATTTTTAATTAATTAATTTCCATTAATTAATTAAAAATAAACATTTAAATGATTTAAAAATAATTTTCAGTGCAAATATTAACAATAAAAATATTTTTGTGTTTTAAAAATTAATGAAAGCTTTGACAAAAAATTTCATAATTTTTAAAGGATTTTAGCTATTTTTAAAAATTCGTGCAAAATAAATATGAAACAAATAAAAATAAAATGAATTTAAATGAAGAAGGAGAAAGTCAGCAAATCTAATGGATGAGATTCAAACTCACAGGGGCGGGAATTGACCTGGCGCGCAAACGAACGACCCACATTCAAACTGGCCTAATTAAGTCATTAGCCATAATCCTAGCCCTAATCACTTTCAGATGACCGGAACAGTGTTCCGGTCATCTTCTCCGACCAGCCAAAATCTCAATCTCTCTCAAAACGCATCAAAACCTCACAAAACTCTCCAGAATCAAACTATGAACATCACTAAACATAAACCCTAAAACAAACAACATTTATTTTTCGTGAATCAAAGGAAACAAGCAAAAAACATTTTCACGGGCAAACTTTCAGAACATCACAACATGCTTGTTTCTGGCTCATTTTCAAAAATAAATAGATCCCCATGATCAGGGAAACATATAGAACAACATTCTAACAAGAAATCAAAGTTCTGGAAAATTTGTTCATCATGTTACCTGAGATTGAGCTTTCAGTCCAGGAGCTTTCTGCTTGCCTCTTTGCCTCAAAATGGTCCCAATGGTCCTCTTGATGAAGTTATGAAGCTTGGTTGGAGTTTAAAATGGTTGGTTTATGAGTTTGAAGAAGTTCTGTTCAGGGGGGGAAGGAATCGTGTTTCAGTTTGAGGAGGTTTTAGTGATGAATGAGGGTAGGGAAATGATCAGGGGAGCATGCTGAGTGATCCTATGAAGTTTGTTTTTATGTTTGATGCTTGTGTGATGTGTTTCGAATGGAAATGCATAAGAGGGAAAAGCTTGGTGCTATGGCTTGGAGAGTGTTTCAGGCCTGTGTGTATGGTGTGTTATGTTGCATTAGGTCCACTTATCACAACTAGAGAGGTCAGAGAAGTTGGTGTGGCACAGGCTGATTGGTATGGGTTCTTTGCAAAAAAGTCCAAGTTAGGTGTACTTGAGGTATGGGCAAGTGTGAGGCTGTGATAGGGGCATGGCTTGGATCAGATGAGTTTAGGGAGAACCATGGAATTTGATTAGAAGCAATGCAGCAAGTGGATTAGGGTTTATCATAGGTTTTGCAACTTTGTCCAACTTTGGCCCTTTTGAAGTTTCTTGATCCATAAGTCATGAAAATGGGCAAACTTTTGGTGCATTCTGAATTTTAGGCATTGGTTTATGTTTGTGCAAAGATTAGAAGTCACTTTAAGGTCTCATTTTTCCTTGGCAAGGGATTTTGCAACTTTGCCTCTTTGGTACATAACTTGAAATTATGTGATTTTTCCCAACTTTGACAAGCCATAACTTTTGATCCAAAATGAATTAGAATTAGTTCTTGTACTTTTTGAAAAGGGAATGATCCATTATACAACTTTCATGACCAAAGTTTTCTCATTTGAAGCATTTATGAATCAAAAAGTAAGGGTTGAAAAAGTTTCCCAAAATGGCAAGTTTCCATTACAAGTCATTTTCCCAAAAAGGCAACTTTGCAAATGGCTTGAAATTATTCAATTTTGTGAACTTATAACATCTTCTATGATCAAATAAGGGTCATACACATTCAAAATGAAGAAGAACACCCTTTGGTTGGGTCATTGGGGGTCACAGATGCCCTGATTTTGCACTGACTTGCTCAAGAAGTCAACTCTTGATTAGATGCCTTCCGCATGGAATTTCTTCATGAAAATTGATAGGCATGATCCCTATACCATATAGAGACCAATAGAAACAAGAATGACCAAAAAATTTGGAGTTATGGCCTTTGAAACCAAAACCCTAATTCTAGGTCATCTGTGCAGTTAAGCCTGGCTATGCTTCCATGCCTTACTCAGTTCTTGTGATTCTTTGGCTTTTTTGACCTTGTGAGGATACAATATGATGCTTTGAACATATATGGACCCCTTTGAAGTGATTGATGACCTTTGGAGTGGCTCAAATGGCTCTTGGATTGCTCAGATCACAAACCCTAGATGCAGATGACTTTGAACCAATGCAGTGAAGCAAATATGCAATATGAGATGCCATGATTGAACTTATGCATATGAAGAGATCACAATACATGGTGTGAATGGGTGAGGGCAAATTTGGGGTGTTTACAGCTGCCCTTGTTCAAGCATGAGTTAGCTGTGTAGAATGTAAGCAACGGCTTAACAGGCAAACAAGATTACTTGTGGTTGAATACCAAAGACAGTCCAAAATTTGCACTCACAGAATGAAGAAGAAAAGGGATATAGATTGTAAAAGCAAGTAAAGTATGATCATAAGGTGCGGGTGACGGAGGACGACCGTCGAGCAGGGGACGACTGCTGGGGATGAAGCAATGACGGGGACGACCGACATGCTGGGGATATAAGAGATTAAGATATGAGACTCTCTGGGGATTATAGGTAAATGAATGATGAGGTACGGTCATCAAAGGTGAAGGACGATCACCTAGCAGGGGACGGCTGCTCTGTTGGGGATAAGATGAGGGATGGTCATCTAAGGTGAAGGACGATCACCGGGCAAGGTACGGTTGCCAAAAGTATCGCGACATAGGACGAATGCCGGATAAAAAAGTCGACGATGGGTACGGCCATCGGATAAGCATGATGAAGGAAGATCATCAAGAGGTGAAGGACGATCACCTAGCAGGGTACGGCTGCTTTCAGGGTTTATCATGACATAGGACGAATGCCAGATAACAAGATCAACGACGGGGACGACCATCGGATAAAATGATGAAGGACGATCATCAAAGGGTGAAGGACGATCACCTAGCAGGGGACGACTGCTCTGTATCACGACATAGGACGAATGCCGGATAGAAAAGGGTTCCAATAATGGAGACTCCGCTGGGGAAAGGATGAGGGACGATCATCCAAAGGTGAAGGACGATCACCTGGCAGGGTACGGCTGCCGAATATCACGACATAGGATGAATGTCAGATAGAAAGGAAGTTTTGCTGAGGACTTCACTGGGGAAAAGTAAACACGGACGAGTGTCTACATCCAAGAAACGAGAAGCACAAGTGTTTGGGTACTGTGTATAGACTAAAGATGCGGACGAGCATCCTAAAGACAATGATACGGACGAGTACCAGGTAGAAACAAATATTGACACATGTCCAGAGATGATGATACGGACGAGTACCAACTGGTTAACAAAGAACACGGACGAGTATCGGATCTGCGGGGACTCTTCTGGGGAAAGATAGACTCAGACGAGGGTCTACATTCAAGAAGACAATAGTGTTCGGCACGGTGCATAGATTAAAGATGCGGGCAAGCATCCTTAAGACTATGATACGGACGAGTATCGGGTAGAAACAAACGCTTGACGCATGTTCTGAGATGATGATACGGACAAGTATCAACTGGTTAATAAAGAACACAGACGAGTGTCGAATCTGAAGGGATATAAGCGGTGTATAAAAGATACGGATGAGTATCTGTATGAGTGAAACAGGAGTAATAAGTATGAGTGGTGTACAGGAATGTTTAACTTGCTGGGGAGAGTGACACAGACGAGTGTCAAAAGAGGAAAGTGTAATAAACAAGTGTATGGTTTACAAAATGTTTCAAGTATCTATGTTGGGGAAAGTGACACCGACGGGCGTCAGGGAATTTGTATAGATATATGTATCTGTGAGTGCAAAGAGGACGCTTTGGCTTTCTACTGGGGATATGATACGGACGGGTGTCAGGAAGTATCTGTATCTTTAAGGGAAATGCCTTGGCTTTCTGCCAGGGAATCCGAGGAGTTTTCTATATATCGCTGACGGATTGTCAGTATTCACAAGTGCTCGGTTCGACACATGGCTTGTGATTATGCAATATGTTTGACTTTTGCCGTAATGCTCCGTATTAGACGGAATGCTACGCTCTGCGGGGAGAATATGATGCGAATGCTATGATTATGCAAAGATACCGATCCAGGATTCGGATCCCGCTGCTGCGAGGATCTCCGGCTGATCTGCTTGAAGTGGACACCCTAGCTGGGGATGAGATCATTGGTAGATCTGACATATATGACTCTGTTTGGGGAAAATAGGTCACTGATAGACCTATCTTGGTAACGAGGGACCCAGCTGGGGTTTGTAGAAGCTTTCTTCACTCTGTTGTGAGATCTTCAGACGTTGCTCTTCTGGATAGAGGCTGAAACTCTGTGGGGAGGTGGTTCCCTGGCTTTTGCACTTGGCTGAGGAGGAAATAACAACTTGGCAACTCAACTGGGGAGAAAGCACCTCCGGTGTTAAGACTGAGTAGATAATGATTTGCCAGCTTGCTGGGGTGAAGCTTTTATGCCCCGTGTTGCGCTTTGAATGCCTGTATTCCTGAAAAGATAGAGAAGCGCACAAGTAATCCCAAGGTATCCGTTACCAGATTCCATCATAGGAGTTTTAGACACCCCCGGGAGTAAGTATATTTCCTACGAGCACGCATTTTTAGAAGAGAAACATTTGTATTCATGTAATCAGTAACCTAAAGACATCGGACATTTTTGCAAATGAAGATAAAATGTACGAAACGAAACATGACTGAAAATCTGATTTTATTAATTCAAGTGCCCTGAATCGGCGAGATACAGTCAAAGAAACAAATCCCCTAAAATGAGGAGATTGTTACTAATGGAGAAATAAAAGGTATTGACAATGTTGATGACGCTTCAAGGAGCTTCCCTTTGCTATGACTCGTATGACATTTGACGTTCTTCTTATCTTGCTTTCTGAAGAAGGTTGATTCTGGTCGGCGCTTGACCCTTTCGAAGCTTACCAAGTTGTGAGTGATACAGACGAATTCAGAATGCAATTGTTCGCTTATTCCCTTATCTTGCGTGGATCGCCCTTTCAGGTTTTCAATCCACCGGGATACCCATTTTTGCCTGAGTTGTCCGATGTGGCTTTTCAACTCAGCGGGTGTACATTTTTTGTTTATTTTATTTTCCCTTATTTTTGCCCGAGCCTTTTATTCTGTTTTTGACTCGCCGGGATGCCCTATTTTTTCCTGGACTTACATTCTATTTTTATGTCCAGCGGGTCATTTTTATGCGAAGTATTTTTTAACTGCATCTGAATTCACAGGGGACGAGAAGTCTTCACCATCCATAGTACTGAGCATCAGTGCTCCACCAGAAAAAACGTTCTTTACTATGAATGGCCCTTCATAATTTGGAGTCCACTTGCCCCTGTGGTCTGTATGAGGAAGGAGGAGTCTTTTCAGCACAAGATCTCCTACTTGGTACTCTCGGAGCCTGACTTTCTGATCGAAGGCTTTCTTCATTCTTTTCTGATATAGCTGCCCATGACAGATTGCAGTTAATCTTTTCTCTTCAATCAGACTCAGTTGTTCGTATCGGGATCGGACCCACTCTGCTTCACTTAGTTTAACATCCATCAGTACTCGCAGGGAGGGTAATTCAACTTCAACAGGTAGGACTGCCTCCATACCGTAAACAAGCTGATACAGTGTTGCCCTAGTGGATGTTCTGATTGACGTACGGTACCCATGAAAGGCAAACGGTAGCATTTCATGCCAGTCTTTGTAGGTAACTACCATCTTTTGCACAATCTTCTTGATATTCTTATTAGCTGCATCAACAACGCCATTCATCTTTGGCCTGTAAGGAGAAGAATTGTGGTGTTGGATCTTGAAGTCCCGGCACAGTTCTGCCATCATTTTATTGTTCAGGTTGGAACCATTATCAGTAATGATTCGCTCGGGCACTCCATACCGACAGATGATATCTCTCTCAGAAATCGGGCTACCACTTGCCTTGTAACATTTGCATAGGAAGCTGCTTCAACCCACTTGGTAAAATAGTCAATAGCAACCAGGATGAATATGTGGCCGTTTGAAGCAGTCGGTTCAATCTTGCCAATCATGTCAATGCCCCACATAGCAAAGGGCCAGGGTGAAGACATCACATTCAGAGGATTGGGAGGCACATGCACCTTATCCGCATAAATCTGGCATTAATGGCATTTTCTGGCATAGGCACAACAGTCGGCATCCATTGTGATCTAGTAATAACCTGATCTTAGCAACTTCTTGGCCATGGCATGCCCTCCTGCATGGGTACCAAAGGATCCTTCGTGCACCTCGTGCATTAGCAAGTTTGCCTCTGTCCGATCAACGCATCTGAGAAGTACCATATCAAAGTTTCTTTTGTACAGGGAACCGTTAGTATTCAGGAAGAAACTGCCAGCTAGCCTTCTTAATGTCTTCTTATCATTGGAAGATGCCCCAGGTGGGTATGTTTGATCCTCCAAGAAGCACTTAATATCATGGAACCAAGGCTTATCATCTTTGGCAACATCTGCTGCAAATACCTATGCTGGTCTGTTAAGTCTGGATACTGATATTCGGGGCACAAAGTTGGCAGCTTGAACTTTGATCATGGATGAAATGGTAGCAAGAGCATCTGCAAACTGATTCTCCTCTAGAGGGATATACTCAAGCTTGACTGTTGTGAAAAAAGTCAACAACCTTCTTGTATAATCCCGGTAAGGTATCAGATGATCTTGGTGGGTGTACCATTTGCCGTTGGTTTGATTGATTACCAGATCTGAATCTCCAAACACAGTCAAAGTCTTGATCCTGAGGTCAATGGCCTCCTCAAGACCCATAATACAAGCTTCGTATTCAGCTTCGTTGTTAGTGCAGTTAAAGGTGAGCTTTGCTGAGAAAGGCATATGAACTCCTTTAGGTGTGATAAGCACTGCACCAACACCACGACCATTCATATTAACAGCCCCGTCAAACATCATAGTCCATTCTTCTTCTGGGTCAGGCCCTTCAGTGTGAATAGGCTCTTCACGATCTTTTGCTTTTATGAACATGATGTCTTCATCAGGGAAGTCAAATCTCATAGGCTGGTAATCATCAATGGGTTGCTTGGCAAGATAATCAGACAATACACTGCCCTTGATGGCTTTCTGAGATGTGTACTGGATGTCATATTCTATGAGGATCATTTGCCATCTTGCAACCCGTCCGACAAGTGCTGGCTTCTCAAATATGTACTTAACTGGGTCCATCTTTGAGATCAATAAGGTAGTGTGGGTCAACATATACTGTCTCAGTCGGCGAGCAGCCCACGCTAAAGCACAGCAAGTTTTCTCGAGCAGTGAATAACGTTGTTCACAGTCGGTAAACTTTTTGCTTAGGTAGTATATCGCATACTCTTTTCGACCAGACTCGTCATGCTGGCCCATCACACACCCCATTGACTCTTCTAATACTGTTAAGTACATTATTAGAGGTCTTCCTTCAACTGGAGGCATAAGGATTAGAGGCTCTTGTAAGTATTCCTTGATCTTGTCAAAAACCCTCCGGCAATCTTCGTTCCACCTGACCGTTTTCTCTTTTCTTAGCAGCTTGAACAAGGGTTCACAGGTTGCTGTAAGGTGAGATATGAACCTTGAAATGTAGTTTAATCTACCTAGAAACCCTCGAACTTATTTTTCAGACTTTGGTGCAGGCATTTCTTGAATGGCTTTAACTTTATCAGGGTCAACTTCAATCCCTTTATCACTTACAATAAATTCCAGCAGCTTACCAGACCGCACCCCGAATGTGCACTTGTTGGGGTTTAACTTCAGTTGGTACTTCCTCAAACGCTTGAATAACTTCAGCAGATTTACCAGGTGGTCTTCTTCCGTGAGAGACTTGGCAATCATGTCATCCACATAACATTCAATTTCTTTATGGATCATGTCATGGAATAATGTTACCATAGCCCGTTGATATGTAGCATCAGCATTCTTTAGTCCGAATGGCATCACCTTGTAACAGAACGTGCCCTAGGGTATGATGAAGGTTGTCTTCTCCATGTCTTCTGGTGACATCTTGATCTGATTGTATCCCGAAAATCCGTCCATGAAGGAGAATACCGAGAACTGAGCCGTATTATCAACCAATACATCAATGTGAGGTAAAGGGAAATCATCTTTCGGACTGGCTCTATTCAGATCCCGGTAATCCACACACATCCTCACCTTGCCATCTTTCTTAGGCACAGGTACAATATTAGCGACCCACGGCGGATAGCTAGTCACAGCAAGGAACCCGACGTCCCACTGCTTTTGTACCTCTTCTTTAATCTTCATTTCCATATCTGGACGGGTACGGCGCAGTTTCTGTTTTACAGGTGGGCAATCTTCCTTCAAAGGCAGCTTGTGCATGACAATGTCGGTGTCCAACCCTGGCATATCCTGATAAGACCAAGCAAAGACATCCACATACTCCCGAAGCATATCAATCAGTTGCTCATTTATTGAATCTTGTAGGCAGGCCCCGATCTTAACTTCTTTTACGTCTTCTTCCGTACCAGGATTAACCGTTTCGACCTCCTCCTGATGAGGAGTGATAACCTTCTCCTCTTGCCTTAACAACCTGGCTAGCTCTTCAGGAAGCTCATAATCTTCTTCAACCCCTTCATCAGCTTGATTGATTGGATTGTCAAAGTCATACAGAGTCATAGCTGTGTTGTTGTCGGTGCAGTCTGAAAGGCACTCTCTGCAAGGGTTTAGATTGTTCATTTTAGTGATCGATTTTAATCTTGTTTAGGAAAAAGTGAAATGAAGTTAACATTTTGGAAAACATTTCCATTTTATTTTTGTACAAAAAGAAAAATGAAAAACAGTGAGCGGAAGAAAAAGACTCATTTGCAAAAGATGTCCGATATTCATTGATTGATCTGTTTGCACAAAATTACAAGATGGCCCGGTTACAAAATGAGTCTTGTCATCTTGGGCAAGATGCAAGACTTGATGCATGCTTTAAAAATACAGGAAATAATAATTACTCTGCAGGAGTAACCCTTATAATTTCCTGGGAAGACCAGTTAAGGACATGGCTCCCCGGGATCCTTGGACGTATCCAGCTCTCCAGGTTGCGGTCACTTTCCTCCTCGTCTTCCAAGTTGTTTACAACATCCGGGGTGAGCATCCCCCCACTGACAAAGTTGGGCTCTTTTGCAGCCTCTGATTGATCTTGTTGAGTTGGTTTGTAACCCAACCCAAATCTGTCTTCCTTCTTTTCCACGGGCAACAGTTTGCCCCAGCCTTGGGCAGTACCCTCTTCAACAACCTTCCTGGCTTGCTGATAAGACGTCATGGAGGTTCCTAGTACAGTAGATGCCTCATTAATGTTCAGGGCCTCAAAACCCTGGCTCATGGTTTCATGGATCTCTCCTTCCATCTCAATATACTTGTACGTAGCCAGATGGCTAACAAAGATGTCTTCTTCACCACAGATGGTGATGATCTGGCCTTCCCACTCGAATTTCAACTTCTGGTGAAGGGTAGACGTAACAACGGCAACGGTATGGATCCAAGGTCTACCCAACAAACAGCTGTAGGCCGGCTGAATATCCATCACATAGAAGGTAATTTTAAAAGTCTGCGGGCCAATCATCACAGGCAGATCAATCTCCCCTAGCACTGATCTCTTAGAGCCATCAAATTCCCTTACCACCAAATTACTCGGACGCAATGCCAAGCCATCATACTCCAGCTTCACTAAGGCTTTCTTTGGCAGAACATTGAGTGAGGACCCAGTGTCCACCAGCACATGAGATAGAACATCACCTTTGCATTCCAAGGTGATATGTAAAGCCTTGTTGTGGTTACGTCCCTCAGTCGTTAAGTCAGCATTGGTAAAGCCTAGTCCATGACTGGTGTTGACATTTGCCACCACAGTTTCTAGCTGATTAACAGTGATCTCCTCTGGCACGTATGCTGCGTGCAAGACTTTCAATAATGCATTTTTGTGAGCTTCAGAACACATCAACAGGGATAATATGGAGATCTTTGAGGGAGTTTGGTGAAGCTGATCCACCACCTTGTAATCACTTCTCTTTATAATTCTCATGAACTCATCTACATCTTGCTCAAAAGATGTCTTCTGAGTTTCTTTGATAGTTGGTTCTTCAGGTATCACACTTTTCCCCTTTGCTTTTGTAGAAGCTTTTGCTTCGGCATTAGGTCTTTGCAATTGTGAGGCAAAAAGGCGTCCGCTTCTGGTGAAGCCTCTGCCTCCCCCAACATTATCAATCTGTGGAGAAGAGGTT
This sequence comes from Lathyrus aphaca, assembly GCA_963966055.1. Classification (NCBI taxonomy): domain Eukaryota; kingdom Viridiplantae; phylum Streptophyta; class Magnoliopsida; order Fabales; family Fabaceae; genus Lathyrus; species Lathyrus aphaca. The sequence goes on along the minus strand of OZ014523.1, from coordinate 459,702,515 downwards.
GAAGAATCCAAAGTGATTTTCTCTCTGTTGCAGTAGAGGTCAGAGCCATAATGCCAAGGTATGGCATTACTGCTTTCATATGGAACTGGTCCAGGCACCGTGATGGTAACCGGTCTGACTACTGCAGAGAAAGGTAATGAAATGGTGTACGGATCGTAGTAAATGGTGACTGGTGATCTGGCAGGGGGTGCCACTATTTGTTGTTGGAAGTTGTTGTTTGGGGGAACATTTGATGGATCATAGTAGATGGTGACTGCTGATATATCTTCATTAATTTCTGCTGGCGTTGTAGAAGATTCTGCTGAATAAATGGGTGCTGATGTTGTAGAAGATATGGTTGTTGACATCTGATTTGTTGAAGTGATGGACGGAGCCATTGTTGATGATATTGATGAATTGGTCGGAATGATTGTTGTTGCAGTTGTAGAAGAGTCAGGAATTGTTGTCAAAGGGATTGCTGGATTTGTAGGCGCCGTTGTTGTGATCTGGAGTATACCACTTTTGATAAGACCATCTATGCCGCTTCTCAAATTATCACATCCGTTGACCGAAATGTTGCAATAACCACAACCGAGCTCACACCTGGGGAACATCTGGCGTTCTAGGAGCTGAGCTTTAATTTCGACCAGAGGTGTCCGAATCTTTCCAACACTGGTGATTAAGAAAGATGGCTTGTCTTCCTCAATGGCATTAATTCTTGGTCCTCCATGGTTGGGCATGGGATTCTTGTTGACATTTGGAGGGGGTGCGAAGTTGAGGGCTTTAGAATCCACCAAATCTTGTACCTTCATTTGTAAAGCCCTGCACTTTTCCGTATTGTGGCCAGGTGCATTGGAGTGGAAAGCACATTTGGCGTTGACGTCATAATTTCTTGGCAGATTAGAGGGATCTGGTGGTGCCAATGTCCTTAATTCAACCAAGTTGAGTTTCAGGAGTTGTGGCAATAAGGCAGCATAAGGCATAGGGATAGGGTCAATCACCCTATTTGCCTGTGATGGTCTTTTCTGAAAGGGTCTTTGTTGTTGATTGCTGTTGTTGTTGTTGTAAGTCCTCTGTGGTGGATAATGAACTTGTTACTGATAATGTGGTTGTTATTGTGGTTGATATGTTGGTTGCTGAGGAATCGGAGCTGGAATAGTGACGGCTGCCACTGATCTATGAACATACTGAGGTCTGCCCCTGGTGGCATGAATGGCATTTGTCTCACTGGTTCTTCTAGGTCCCACAAAAGGCTTCCTGGGATTACTGGACGAACTTGCACCATTATCAGAAATCTTACCCATCTTCAGAAGGCTTTCAATTCTTTCTCCAGCTATGACTACGTCAGCGAAGCTGGTGGAAGAAAAGGCAGCTAGCCTATCAATATATGTTCCTTGCAGAGTGTTCATAAACATGTCGGCCATTTCTCTTTCCGACATGGGTGGCTGGACAGCAGCAGCAAGCTGTCTCCACCTCTGGGCATATTCCCTGAAGCTTTCTATGGAGGATTGAGACATTCCCATCAGAAGGGTTCTGTTAGGTGCCATGTCTAGATTGTATTGGTACTGTCTGATGAAGGCTTCAACTAGGTCCTTCCAGCATCTGATAGTAGCTCTGGTCAAGTGAGAGTACCACTCTCTTGAAGCCCCAGTCAAACTATCTTCAAAGTAAAACATCCACATTTTTTCATCCATGGTGTATGCCTTAAGTCTCCCTAGAAAAGACTGTAGGTGAGTTTGTGGATAGGAAGTTCCATTGTACTTCTCGAAGTACGGGGGTTTTAACTTGTGGGGAATCCTTACCCCATCCACTAACCCCATATCCATGACATCAAAGCCTAGGGAATTTTGAGACTCCAGAGATCTCAAATTCTCAGCAATTTCATCAAACCTTCTATCATAAACTTCATCCCCGGCTCCCATCACAGTAAACTGCTCTTCTTGGGGGTCTTCCTGTAAGATCCTTCCCCCAGTAGTATTTCCTTGCACGTTACCCGGGATGTTGACTTCCGGATGTAGATGAGGCCCATATACTGGTGGATTAACATGAGGCTGACCCCTTTCATTGTTACTTGTTCCTCCAATTCCCAGATGGAGTTCTTCCGGGGTTTGTCTTTCTACCAATGCCCTCAACCTTTCTTGACTTTGGGCCAAGCCATTCATTACTTCCATGAATTGGGTCATTTGGTTTCTCATCTCCAGCCTTTCATTAGCCATCTGAGTCCTGACTTCTGTCAGATCTTGTTGTACTTGATCCATTTGGATACCAGGAAGATTGTTGCGAGTAGGGTACCGGTGCGGACGGTTGAGAGGGAACACCCGACAACGAGCAATAATTCCTGAACTACAACAGAGTTAGAAACAAAATAAAGTAATGACAAAACCTACAAAACAAAACAAAAGTCAGCATGCAATGCAGTATGCTTATTTGCTTTCCAAGGTATCCGGCTCGGCTCTTGGTTTTGACCTTTCCAGACCCTGAGGAAGATGTTTTGATGTTGCTTGAGAGAAAGAAAACTCAGTGAAACAAACTAACAAATATATTACAAATGGTGAATAATACATAGTCTGTTTTTACAACATATGCCCCTGAAGGGTCAAAATACAACATAAAAGAAAAGTACATTAAATGGAAATAACAACAAGCAAAATAGTCAAACATCTAAGCCAAACTCATCCTCCTTAACCTCCTTCAAAAGTGCTTCAGTTACAGGACCAGCCGGATGCTCTGTGATGTTCCTGATAAGAAGGTTTCTGGTGGCAATAGCAGTGGTCAGCTTCTTGTGTCTGTCTTGGTCCTTTGACCTCTTTACACCAGCCCTAAGCTTCAATTCTGAAATCTCCTTCTGGGCTTCCAGCAAAGCTTCCTGTTGCTTCTTCTCATTGGCCTCTAACTGCTCAATCCTGGCTTGAGTTCTCTTATCTTCCTGAGTGCGAGCTTCAGTGATCCTGACACACCTAGCTTGACTTTCCTCTAGATAGAGATCAGTCCTAGCCTTCTGAAACTAGGCCTCTTTACAGGCATTCTTCAATATTTGCTCTCCAGCTCTTGATTTCTTGATGTAGTCCTCTGCTTTCTCAATCTTGGCCAGATGCTCGACTTTAATCTTCTCTAACCTCTCAATGTCTAGACGACCATCACTCCTCTCCCAGAGGGTCTTCTTCAGAGCTTGAGACAGATTCTCATTCCTTTCCTTCAGTTTCTCAAATTCTTCCAGGCTGACAGTGGCTGGAGGTGATACTGTGGATGGTCCAGGTGCATCCTCAATGGTGAAGGGAATCCCAGAAATCTGAGCCCTAGCATGAGACCATTCATAATACTGAGCTGAAGCCACATTATTGCATCTCCCAAGAATGGCCATCCCTTTGGTCTGGATGTTGTCCCAAGCCCAGGATGCTTGTCTGACAACAGCTAGATTAGGTTTTATCTCACAATACAGGGTTTCAGCCAAGTCTTGCACTCTAGGAGGGTGAACCAAAGCATAGCCCAATTGTCTCTTAAATAGCAAAGGATTGTAGTTGATGCAACCCTTCACTCCCACTAGAGGTACATTGGGGTACTGCCCACAGCTAGTGATTATGTCTCTGCCCTTGGTGCTCTGGGTGCACCATCTGATGTCATCTGAAGTCAAAGCAATAAGTCTCTTAGCCCAATTATTCTGTTGGTGAGGATTCAGGAAGGCATCAGTCCTAGGTAAGTGTTTGAGCAGCCAAGTGTGAAATAGAGGAGCACAACATCTCACCAACTTTCCTCTTTGCTTCTCATTTCTTTGGTGAACAGAATAATAGAAATCTCCCAGCAAGGTGGGTACCGGGTTCCTCAAAAGGAAGAGATGGATGGCATTCTTGATAATAAACTTGGGCTCATCTGCAAATAGTATAACCCCATATATGCTGAGGGCTAACAATGCACAAACTGCCCTCCATTCTCCTAAAGAGGCCTTCAGGATGGCCTGAGAAATCAAGAAATCCAAGTGCAAACCAGGGATCCCAGCCTTTGTTGTCATGTTTTGCTCAATCAATATAGGCTCGAGGTACATTGCTTTTGCCACTTCTTCATTGCTGGGAGAAGTCATCTCTGGGTTGAAGGGGACACCACCCCTGACAGGTACTCCAATCAGTGATGAAAACTCCTCCAGCAGAGGTCCTAACTGAAAGTTCTGGAAAGTGAAGCATCTCAAAGGAGGGTCATAAAACTGTAGGCAGGTGTGGATCAAACTCCTCTGAGAAGGGTCTAGGTCCATAACCATATCAAGGATGCCTCCATAATGCTCTCTGAATAATGGGATGCGGTCTGGAGTGATAAGTGCCTGGACCTGCCTGATGCTAGTCAGCACAGGCTCAAAGAAATGGTATGAAATGTTGCTCTTCTTGGGTGCCATGACTGCTGAGGAAGAGCTGAAAACAGATGCTGATGATGAAGACTGATACTGGAGATGAGCCACTGATAGGCTGAGGATGGTGATGGGGGTAGCTGAAGCAGGCAACTGATGGAGATAGCTGAAGCAGATAACTGATGAACAGAGGTCTATGCAGATGAAGGGGTCAAAACCAAACCAGAAAAATGTGGATACCCTGAAAAACAAATAAACAAATGTTAAAATGATGCAGTGATGAGTATGAAAATGATATGCAAGGGTTTGTGATCAAACTGGATCTGATTAACTGTCTTGATATAAGTCCATGTATGTTCAAGAAGTCCAGATGGAGGTTCAGAAATCCAGTAACCAAGGTGGGGGACTCAAATAAAGAGTCACATGTCCATGGTTTAAATCACAAAAACTGTCCCAAAATGGAGTACTCTTAATCAAAACAAAGTTTCAGGGTATGATGTGGCCAAGGGTACCTGCAAACCTGTAAACAGCCCAACCCCCTCATAGGTGGTGTTCTAAAACAAGGATCCTCATACTTGGATTAGTTATGAGAAGTGTAAACACTTCTAACCCGGAGGTACAGTGTTTACATAACACCCCAGTAAACAAAAATCAAACAAGCACTAGGAGGAACCCACAAAAAGAACCAGAAGCCCTGGTTACAGTATAAGGTTCCCCAGCAGAGTCGCCAAGCTGTCGCTCCCACCAAATGACACCTGGTCAGAAGGGGTACAGATGCGAACGGTCGGCGAAAAGAAAGAGAACACACAAGGGTGAACTCAAGAGAAAAGAGTCGCCAACTAGGCATTTTTATCCCATAGGAAAGGTAATGCTGCATAGACCTAGAAAGATATGGATAAGACGGTTGCGAACCAGAGAGACTGAGAAAGGGGGTTGGTTACAACCTGGGAAGGTATTAGCACCCAGATTGTCCGCCGTACTCGACGGGATCCACACTTAGAAGATTCGTGTTTTAAAGGGGTAGTGTCAGTGCAATCTGTGTATCAAAGCTGGAAAGAATGCAAGTGTCAGTGCAAAAGGAAATTTGAAGTGAAATATGTGAAGTATCAGTGTAAGAACAAGAATGACGGAGCTCAAGACTATGTGGCTTAAAGAATAATGCTGGAAAGAGGGGGAATATACAGAGACTTTTGTTCGATAACTGTTAAGTTATGCCTACGTATCCTCTAGTGCAATGAGGAAGTCAGAACACCGTAGTTCGACTCAAAGAGACTAAAAGAATTGATTCGTGAACTGCTTACTTGTCTATGCTCAAGTGTATGACCCGTCTGGCTCAGGTGCAAACTGTCTTGCATTAGACGGAAGAAGCAAGTTCTCGGTTAAGAGTGAATGAGGTGAGAAAAGAATCCCGAAGGAGACGATTATTGTTTGTTTTTTTATGTTTTCAGTCTTTTATTGCTTTTTGAAGTTTGTCATAAGAAAATGAGCTTAAGCCTAAACCAATGGGTTAGTAAACTCATCACATCCTCCCTCTAATTAGGGGTAATGAGAATACCTTAAGTGTGAAGTCAGCATCTCACACTTAATCACCATGATGTAGGATTAAGATCATTAACCTACTTGTGATTAATTAGATGTTTTTGGAGTTTTTGTTTAGTGTTAAGTAATGAGTTTAAGCCATAATCAAAGGTTTAATGGACCCATTACACCATCCTAATAGAAGGATAATAGATGAGAACACTTAAGCTGAGAAAGACTCCTCAACTTAATCCATGATTAAGGATTAACCTCATGACAAAACAAGGCCTTTATTAAAATGGATTTTAGTTAGTGATAAGATGAAGAAGTGATTTCTTATGTTTTGTAAGACAACTTGAGGGGGACTTGTCCATTAACACTAGGGTTAGTCCTTCTTAACCAATTAAGGAAGAATTGGAACCCTAATGCAAGGCCCAAGTTACAAGCTTGATGTCTCAATGATTATTAAAGTGGATTGATTAAAGGATTTAAACACATTAAGGGTTTAACACTTAGGATTAAAGTTATACACTCCATCCTAATAGAAGGATGCAGGCATAAGCTTAATCACAAAGCCTTAAAACCTTTAGGGTTTAGTCCCTGATTATGAGGTGAGAAGAGAAGACCCAAAGATGACACAAAGGTAAAAGCTAAATGGGGGACTAATCAAACCCTAATTGTTATCATGCTTGGTTGTTCCTAGGGTTTAAGAGGTTTGCAAGAAGATCTTCAGAGAAACCACCAGGAAGGATGCAGATGAAAGGAGGAAGAAGCAGAGAGAAGCAAGACAACTTGCTTCACTTAAGAAGACAAGTTGCTTGAAGGAAGAAAGTAAGATGAACATGAATGAGCAAGCTCAATCCAATACACATATAAAATGCAGCAAGGGAAGTATGAAAGAGATGAAAAGAGCTTATGAGAAGTGAAGGCAAATTCACTTCTCAAACAACTTACCACCTGAAATGTTAGCATAAGAAATGAAATGCAATGCAAATGAGATGAAATGTGATGATGTAAACCAAAACCAGGAGCAAGAATATGAAGCTAATGATGCTAAGAGATGATGCAAACATGAGATAAGGCAATGAGAATGATGAAGCAAGCATAAGGATGCAAATGAGGCATGCTTTGAACCATAAGGATTCATGAATGTTTATGAAATGAAATGAACATATAACATGGAAAAGGAATGATGCAATGATCAAACATGATTCTAATATGTCCTAAGATGTATTATGAATCATGTGGATGCACAAAATGTCATGGCAAGTCATTGGATGCAAGCAAATGAGAAATGGGTGCAAGGGAAAGCACAAATTAGGGTTACATGCACCATACAAAGCAAAAAATCCAAAACCAGAAGCAAATGACATGATAAAAATTTAAAAATGCAACCAAAGATACCCTAAACCTATACAAACTCACTGCCCAAAGGAGAGGATCCAACTCTTAACCTATTGAAAGTTATGAATTTTCTAAGATTGCTAGGGTTTTGGGGTACCTCACCAAGAAAAATGCTAAGCAAATTGAAAATGCAAGATCAAATCAAACCAAATTTATCCTACAAACAACATGCTATGCAAGATGCAATGCCAAAAGAATCATCATCCAACTCACAATGGTTAGGCAGTAATGAATTTTTGAAGTTTGAAACAAAATATTGCCTAAAAATGAAATTAAATCCAATGAAAATGATCAAAAGGTATCAAAAGCAAAAAAGAAATTTGGTTTGAGAGTTGGACAATGTTTCTAAATGTTTTTGAATGTTATGTGAATTTTTTTGGTGATTTTTTAAATACCTAAATGTATTTTTAATTAATTAATTTCCATTAATTAATTAAAAATAAACATTTAAATGATTTAAAAATAATTTTCAGTGCAAAAAATAACAATAAAAATATTTTTGTGTTTTAAAAATTAAAGAAAGCTTTGACAAAAAATTTCATAATTTTTAAAGGATTTTAGCTATTTTTAAAAATTCGTGCAAAATAAATATGAAACAAATAAAAATAAAATGAATTTAAATGAAGAAGGAGAAAGTCAGCAAATCTAATGGATGAGATTCAAACTCACAGGGGCGGGAATTGACCTGGCGCGCAAACGAACGACCCACATTTAAACTGGCCTAATTAAGTCATTAGCCCTAATCACTTTCAGATGACCGGAACAGTGTTCCGGTCATCTTCTCCGGCCAGCCAAAATCCCAATCTCTCTCAAAACGCATCAAAACCTCACAAAACTCTCCAGAATCAAACTATGAACATCACTAAACATAAACCCTAAAACAAACAACATTTATTTTTCGTGAATCAAAGGAAACAAGCAAAAAACATTTTCACGGGCAAACTTTCAGAACATCACAACATGCTTGTTTCTGGTTCATTTTCAAAAATAAATAGATCCCCATGATCAGGGCAACATATAGAACAACATTCTAACAAGAAATCAAAGTTCTGGAAAATTTGTTCATCATGTTACCTGAGATTGAGCTTTCAGTCCAGGAGCTTCCTGCTTGCCTCTTTGCCTCAAAATGGTCCCAATGGTCCTCTTGATGAAGTTATGAAGCTTGGTTGGAGTTTAAAATGGTTGGTTTGTGAGTTTGAAGAAGTTCTGTTCAGGGGGGGGAAGGAATCGTGTTTCAGTTTGAGGAGGTTTCAGGGATGAATGAGGGTAGGGAAATGATCAGGGGAGCATGCTGAGTGATCCTATGAAGTTTGTTTTTATGTTTGATGCTTGTGTGATGTGTTTCGAATGGAAATGCATAAGAGGGCAAAGCTTGGTGCTATGGCTTGGAGAGTGTTTCAGGCCTGTGTGTGTGGTGTGTTATGTTGCATTTGGTCCACTTATCACAACTAGAGAAGTCAGAGAAGTTGGTGTGGCACAGGCTGATTGGTATGGGTTCTTTGCAAAAAAGTCCAAGTTAGGTGTACTTGAGGTATGGGAAAGTGTGAGGCTGTGATAGGGGCATGGCTTGGCTCAGCTGAGTTTAGGGAGAACCATGGAATTTGATTAGAAGCAATGCAGCAAGTGGATTAGGGTTTATCATAGGTTTTGCAACTTTGTCCAACTTTGGCCCTTTTGAAGTTTCTTGATCCATAAGTCATGAAAATGGGCAAACTTTTGGTGCATTCTGAATTTTAGGCATTGGTTTATGTTTGTGCAAAGATTAGAAGTCACTTTAAGGTCTCATTTTGCCTTGGCAAGGGATTTTGCAACTTTGCCTCTTTGGTACATAACTTGAAATTATGTGATTTTTCCCAACTTTGACAAGCCATAACTTTTGATCCAAAATGAATTAGAATGAGTTCTTGTACTTTTTGAAAAGGGAATGATCCATTCTACAACTTTCATGACCAAAGTTTTCTCATTTGAAGCATTTTTGAATCAAAAAGTAAGGGTTGAAAAAGTTTCCCAAAATGGCAAGTTTCCATTACAAGTCATTTTCCCAAAAAGGCAACTTTGCAAATGGCTTGAAATTCTTCAATTTTGTGAACTTCTAAAACCTTCTATGATCAAATAAGGGTCATACACATTCAAAATGAATAATAACACCCTTTGGTTGGGTCATTGGGGGTCACAGATGCCCTGATTTTGCACTGACTTGCTCAAGAATTCAACTCTTGATTAGATGCCTTCCCCATGGAATTTCTTCATGAAAATTGATAGGCATGATCCCTATACCATATAGAGACCAATAGAAACAAGAATGACCAAAAAATTTGGAGTTATGGCCTTTGAAACCAAAACCCTAATTCTAGGTCATCTGTGCAGTTAAGCTTGGCTATGCTTCCATGCCTTACTCAGTTCTTGTGATTCTTTGGCTTTTTTGACCTTGTGAGGATACAATATGATGCTTTGAACATATATGGACCCCTTTGAAGTGATTGATGACCTTTGGAGTGGCTCAAATGGCTCTTGGATTGCTCAGATCACAAACCCTAGATGCAGATGACTTTGAACCAATGCAGTGAAGCAAATATGCAATATGAGATGCCATGATTGAACTTATGCATATGAAGAGATCACAAGCCATGGTGTGAATTGGTGAGGGCAAATTTGGGGTGTTTACACTTAGTTTACCTACCCGAGCGCGGTTTTGGATTCAAGAAAGGATTTATCAGTTTCCGCCTATTTGGAATAGAATATGACTTTAACCATAGAGAACTAGCTGACCTATTAGGATTCCCTAGTGGACCCTTTGCTTTTACTACCACACAGGTAGAATTGATGGACATTGAGCTGGATTTCTTTTGGGGAACCTTAACCAGAAATTACCATCCTGGACCAAATAACATGAACAATGATGAGATACATAACCCTGCTATCCGTTATTTCCATAAGATCCTAGCCCACACCTTCTTTGGAAAAGAAGAAAACCTTACTGGAGTATCTAAAGATGAGATATTCATTATGTCATGTTTGACTAATGGACAGCCAGTCAATGGTGTGCCTTTCATTATGCAAACCTTCACCCGAATCCAAGAAGAACCTGATCTACCCATATTAGTAGGAGGTCTTGTCACCATGATTGCTGATGCCTTAGTGTAAACACCCCAAATTTGCCCTCACCCTTTCACCATGGCTTGTGACCTTTTCATATGCATAAGTTCAACAATATCATCTCATATTGCATTTTTGCTCCACTGCATTGGTTCTAAGTCATCTGCACCTAGGGTTTGTGATTTGAGCAGTCCAAGAGCCTCCTGAGCCACTCCAAAGGCCATAAATCACTTAAAAGGGATCCATGAGTGTTCTTATATCTTATTACATCCTTTCAAAGTCAAAAATACAAAAGAATCACAAGAACTGAGATTGGTATGGATGCAGAACCAAGTTTGACTGCACAGTTGACCTAAAATTAGGGTTTTGGTTTCAGAGGCCATAACTCCAATTTTTTTGGTCATTCTTGTTTCCATTGGTCTCTATATGGTATAGGTAGTATGCATATCAATTTTCATGAAGAAATTCCATGGGGAAGTCATCTGATCAAGAGTTGACTTTTCAGACAAGTCAGTGCAAAATCAGGGCATCTGAGGCCCCCAATGACCAAACCAAGGGTTGATCTTCATCATTTTGAGTGTATATGATCTTTATTTGATCATGGAAGAAGATTGAAGTTCACAAAATTCAAGAATTTGGAGTTTTTGCAAAGTTGACTTTTTAGGGCATGGTTGACTTTTTAAGGAATTTGTCAATTTATGCCATTTTTCAAGCCTTGCTTTTTGATCCAAAAATGCTTCAAATGGAAAAACTTTGGTCATGAAAGTTGTAGATTACATTTTTCCCTTTTCAAAAAGTACAAGAACATGACCTAATTCATTTTGGATCAAAAGTTATGGTGTGTCAAAGTTGGCAAAAATCACTAATTTTCAAGTTATGCCTCAAAGGGAAAACTTGCAATTTCATGTGCCAAGCATTCTTGTGACTTCTAATTGACATCAAACAATTACACAAGCATCATGTAAGTCCTAAAGTTAATATTGGACCAAGGTTTCCTCATGTTTTATGGCTTGTGGGACAAGAAAATTTCATGTGAACCAAAGAGGAACCAAGTTGCAAAAACTCATGATCACTTCCATCCACTTGCTGCATTGGCCATTGAACCTTCCTAGCACTCCACACACACCTTGCTGCGCAGCCCATGCCTCTTGTACCAAGCTAGAACTTAGCCCATGCCTCTCTTACAACAAAGTGGACTTTTTGCAAAAGTAGACATCCCAATCACAGCAGGCCAGGTCACATCACCTGACCAATGGGAGTTCTTTATGCAAGGAAAATGCTGGCCATTTCATAGAACAAGCAAGGCTGAAGCTCAACACAACATCACATACACAAACTCACCCTCACTTGCATTTTCCTTCGAAACTCTCTGCCCAACACACAAACACAAAAACCATTTTCATAGATCAACTCACCTTGCTTCACTGAGCAAAAACCAACAAGACTTAGGCCTGAATCAAGCAAGAACACCATTCCTCCATTTTCACTCTCAGAAGCAAAACCATTCGAAACTCACTCCACAGGCCATAAACACCCAAACAAACTCCACAAACCTTCTCCACTCATCATCCTGATCACAAAGAACCACTCACATTGACCTGAAACAGCCTGAATCACCATCACCATTTTCAACTGAGCTTGAACAGAACTTGTTCAATCTCTCAAACCAGCCAACATAAACTCCTTCTAAGCATTCAAGGATCATCAGGGGACCAAATAAAGTGGATTGCATCAAAGGGAGAGGTCAGAAAGTTGCTGGAGTGAAAGCTTTGAAACTCAGGTAGCTCAAGAACATTTTTTCCAGAAATCGTTTTTTAAGTTCTTAAGTTGTTCTATATGCTTCACTGATTGTTCTGATGCCTTTAGTTTTGGAAATGGTGGAGAGATGAGAGTTTACCATGCTTCTGAAACTTTTTGCCCTAGAAATAGATTGATTTGATTCAGCCATTTTATGAATGATAAATTTGTTTTGATTTAGGGTTTTGATTCGTGAGTGAGTGGGAATCATTTCTGTGTTTTTAGATTTCGTTTTAGATGCGTTTTGAAGGAGTTTGAGGTTTGGGGTGAACGGAGAAGATGACCGGAACATTGTTCCGGTCATCTGAAAGTGATTAGCGACGAGATTAGGGTTTAAGCATTAATTAGCTAAGTTTGAATGTGGTCTGTTCATTTACGCGCGTGGTCAGCTCCCGCCCTTGCCAGTTTGAATCTCACACGTTGGATCTGTTGACTTTTACTTATTTCAGTTTAAATTCATTTATTTTCATATTTATTTCATTTGTTTTTGCATAATTTATTTAAAATAGCAAAATTGTTTTAAAATTTATGAAACTTTTTCTCAAGAGTTTCACTAATTTTTAAAACACAAAAATATTTTTATTTTCATTTTTAGCATTTAAAAAGTATTTTTAAATATTTAAAAGATTATTTTTAATTGATTAATGAGAATTAATTTATTAAAAATACTTTTAGGTATTTAAAAATCACCAAAAAATTCATGAAATGTTCTAAGACATTTAGAAACATTGTCCAACCTTCAAACCAAATTTATTTTTTGATCTTGATGCATTTTAAGAATTTCTCATTGAATTAAAATCATTTTTGTGCATTATTTTGATCCAAGGTCCAAAAAATCATTTCTGCCTATCCATGAAGAGTTGGACATTGATTCTTTTTGCATTGCATTGTGTTTAGCATGTAGTTTGTGAGATTAAATGGCCATGATTTGATCTTTCATTTTCAATTTGTTTGACATTTCTTTTGTTTGGAAACCCTAAAACCCTAAAAAACTTGTGAAAATCATAACTTGAGATTGGTTAGGAGTTGAGATCTCTCCTTTGGGCATTGGGTTAGTATAGGATTAGGGGTCCTTTGTGTGGCATTTTCAATTTTTCATAATGTTGTTTGCTTCTGATTTTGATTTTTGTTTGATACATTGTCCATAAACCCTAATTTGGGCTTTCATGTGCATCCATCTTGCATCTTCTTGCATAATATGACTTGCCATGACATTCCTTGCTTCCATGTGATTCATTTGACATCATAAGACATATTGAAAGCATGTTTGATCATTGCATCATGTATTTGCCATGTTGTATGCCATGTGCACTTCATAACTTGTCATGTATGTTCATGGTTCCTAGCTTGCTTCATTTGCATTCATGAACTTGTATGATCATTTCCATGTGTTGCCTCATGTTTGTAGCATCTCATAGCATCATTAACATCATGAATATGCTTCTGGTTTTGTTTCTCATCATGTCATCTCATCCCATTTTGCATTGCATTGTATTCCTTTTCTAACCTTTCAGGTGGTAAGTAACTTTGAGAAGTGAATTTGCCTTCACTTCTCATAACCTTTCTTCTCATCTCTCTCTTGCATCCATGCTGCATTTTTGTATGTGTTTGAGATTGAGCTTGCTCATTCTTCTTCTTCCCACTTTCTTTCTTCAAGTGACTTGACTTCTTGAATGAAGCAAGTTACTTTGCTTCTCTTGATCCTTTCATCTGCTTCCTGGTGGTTCCATTGAATATCTTCTTTTGAAAACCTCACAAACCTTAGGAACAACCAAGCATGACAATTATTAGGGTTTTGATTAGTCTCCCCTCATAGTTTTACCTTTGTGTCTCTTTTGAGTCTTCTCTTCTCACCTCATAATCAGGGACTAAACCCTAAAGGCTTTAAGGCTTTGTGATTAAGCTTATGCCTGCATCCTTCTCTTAGGATGGAGTGTATAACTTTAATCCTAAGTGTTAAACCCTTAATGTGTTTAACTCCTCTAATCAATTCATTTAATAATTATCAAGACATCATACTTGTAACTTGGGCCTTGCATTAGGGTTCTAATTCTTCCTTAATTGGTTAAGAAGGACTAACCCTAGTGTTAATGGACAAGTCCCCCTCAAGTTGTCTTACAAATCATAAAAATCACTTCATCATCATATCATTAAATAAAATCCACTTAACCAAAGGCTTGTTTTGTCATGAGTTTAATCCCTAATCATGGATTAAGTTGAGGAGCTTTCCTCAGCTTAAACACTCTCATCTGTTATCCTTCTATTAGGATGGTGTAATGAGTCTGTTTAATCCCTGATTATGGCTTAATCTCATTACTTAACACTAAACAAAAACAACAAACACATCTAAATAATCACAAGTAGGTTAATGATCTTAATCCTATACCAAATGTGATTAAGTGTGAGAATCTGACTTCACACTTAAGGTACTCTCATTACCCCTAATCAGAGGGAAGATGTGATGAGTTTACTAAATCCATTGGTTTAGGCTTAAGCTCATTAACTTATGACAAAAATCGAAAAGCAATAAAAGACTGAAAATACAAAAAACAAACAATAATCGTCTCCTTCGGGATTCTTTTCTCATCACCTTCACTCATAAACGAGAACTTGCTTCTTCCGTCTAATGCAAGACAGTTTGCACCTGAGCCAGACAGGTCATACACTTGAGCATAGACAAGCAAGCAGTTCATCAGTCAATTCATATTTCAGTCTCTTTGGGTCGAACTACGGTGTTCTGACTTCCTCATTGCACGAGAGGATACGTAGGCATAACTTAACAGTTATCGAACAAAAGCCTCTGCATATTCCCCCTCCTTCCAGCTGCATCCTTTTAGCCTCATGATCATGAGCATTTCACTCCTGTCCTTACACTGACACTATATATTTATACACTTCACACTTCTCTTACACTGACACCTGTACATCTTTCCAACTCATTTATACACAAATTGCACTGACACTACCCCTTTAAAACACAAATCTTTTAAGCGTGGATCCCGTCGAGTACGGCGGACAATCTGGGTGCTAATACCTTCCCAGGTTGTAACCAACCCCCTTTCTCAGTCTCTCTGGTTCGCAACCGTCTTATCCATCTTCTTCTAGGCTTATGCAGCATTGCCTTTCCTCCGGGATAAAAATGCCTAGCTGGCGACTCTATTCATCTCCAGTGAGTTCACGGCTGTGTGTTCTCATTGTCCCTCTCGCCGACCGTTCGCGTCTGTACCTTTATCTGGGCCCATTCCCATTTATCGGGAGCGACAGCTTGGCGACTCTGCTGGGGATCCTTATACTGCAACCAGGGCTTCTGGTTCTTTTTGTGGGTTCCTCCTAGCGCTTGTTTGATTTGTGTTTACTGGGGTGTTATGTGCTTATTTGTGTTTGTGTATTTGTATTTATTATGTACATTTTTGTTTATTGCTTTCTTTATAGTTTTATGCATATATTATCATATTGTCATACTGTGCTGCTGGCTGGATCTGTTGTTTGCTTTGGTGGGTGGGTGTTCCATTGAGAGTTAAGGTCCTATACCTGGGACCTGAGTGACACCTAGGCTAGAGTGAATCATATTCTTTCCCATTCCATCTCGGTCTGGTGCGGGAATATGAAACACGGTTCAGATATGGGTTTCTTCTTGAGAACTTTGTGTTGCAGTTTTCCTGCAATGCTAGGGCTATCTGGGAAGCCTGCTAAGTCTGGATGACCTTTAGTTTTGACCTTCAGAAACTGAGGTGAATTAGAGGAGGAACTTTTATGGTTATTGTAAACACTGTACCTCCGGGTTAGAAGTGTTTACACTTCTCATAATTGATCCAAGTCTGAGGATCCTTGTTTTAGAACACCACCTGTGAGGGGGTTGGGCTGTTTACAGGTTTGCAGGTACCTTGACCTCAGAATACCCTGTTACTTTGACTTGATTAAGAATACTCCATTTTGGGACAGTTCTTGTGATTCTAAAACCCTGGACATGTGACTCTTTATTTGAGTCCCCCACCTTGGTTACTGGACCTATAGACCTCCATCTGGATTTCTTAAACATACTTGGACCTATATCAGAGTTTTTGATCAGATCCAGCTCAGTCACAAACCCTTGCATATCATTTGCATACATACTCATTGCATCATATTGACATTTGCTTATTTGTGTTTCAGGGTATCCATCTTCATTTGGTTTTGGTTTTGACCCCATCTTCAGTATTGGCCTATCTTCATCAGCACTTGCTTCAGCCATCAGTTACCTGCACCAGCCAATCAGTGGCCCATTATTCAGTGTTATCATCAGCACCTGTCTCTACTCATCTTCAGCATCATGACTCCTAAAAAGAGTAACATCACCTACCATTTCTTCCAGCCAGAGCTATCTGACATCAGGAGGATTCAGACCCTGATCACTCCAGATCATATACCATTGTTCAGGGAACACTATGGAGATATACTTGATATGGTTATGGATCTGGACCCTTCACAAAGAAGCCTGATCCACACTTGCATTCAATTTTATGATCCCCCACTGAGGTGCTTCACTTTCCAAGACTTTCAGCTAGGCCCTCTATTAGAAGAATACTCATCATTGGTTGTGTAGATGTTTAAGAATTGGTAGAATTTTTGACCAACAAGAAATGTTGAATTCAGTTCAGAATGTCCTATCAGATGTTGGGACATTATCAAACAGAGTATGTGAACTTATTTCAGGATGTCTCATCAGATGTTGGGACATTGTGTAAATAACTTCAGTTCAGTTTTTCAGGATGTCCCAACAGATGTTGAGACATCTCAGACCTGCTACCAGAATTAATTAATGATTAACTGATCAGAGATATTTAAGGAGAGTTATCTGGAATTAATTAATGATGGTTAAAAACAGAACAAGGCGCATCTGTAGGGAGTTTTATATTGAAGATTCAGATTAAAACAGAAGACCTAAATCACCTAGAATCTAGGAGGTAACAAACCCTAAATTCAAGGTGGAAGCTGCATGCGCATTAGGGCTGGATCCTCTGCAGAAAGCCCAAATTACAGATACCTATTTAAGCAACAGAAACTCATAGAATTGAGTACGAATTTCAGAAGACCAAATAGGGTGTCTAGTGTTTTAATAGCAGGCTGTTTAATTGTACCACTTTATAAGCTTTTAAGCAAAAGTGCATTTGTGACTTGATTGAAACTGTTAAGTAAGATCAAGCTGTATTGTTTGAAGGATGTCTTCAATTTTTGTAAACTTGTAAACTTTATCACTGTGTGATTGAGGGGGAGTGAGTAGGGTACTCTTATCTAAGGTGTGTCTTAGGTAGAAATTGCATTGGGTAGTTATTAAGTGATAGATTAAACAGGGTGGTTTAAGTCTAGAATTAATAATACTTATAGTGGATTTCCTCTTGGCTTGGTAGCCTCCAGATGTAGGTGTGGTTATACACTGAACTGGGTTAACAAACTTCTGTGTTGTTTACTTTTCTTGCTATTTAAGTTTTGGTTAAATTTGTCAAGTGTCCTATCAAGTGTTGGGACATCTCTTAGGACATCTCATACCTGATCACAAAATTTCAATTGGCATCAGAGCAGGCACCCTGCCTGTTTATACTGGGTGAGATCTAGGGAATACAAATTCTGT
Organism: Lathyrus aphaca; assembly: GCA_963966055.1. NCBI lineage: Eukaryota > Viridiplantae > Streptophyta > Magnoliopsida > Fabales > Fabaceae > Lathyrus > Lathyrus aphaca. The sequence continues at coordinate 459,684,780 of OZ014523.1, read as the reverse complement.
AACATGGACAGAGATTTAGGGTCAGTAAATAGACCACCTATACTGGATGGATCTAATTATGACTACTGGAAGCCAAGAATGATTGCATTCTTAAGGTCACTTGACAACAGGGCATGGAGAGCAGTCAATGTTGGATGGGATCATCCTGTCCAAGACACCAAAGATGGATCAAAAGTGCTGAAACCTGAAGAAGAATGGAGTAAGGAGGAAGAAGACTCAGGACTAGGCAACTCAAAAGCCTTAAATGCTTTATTCAATGGCATTGATAGGAACATTTTCAGACTTGTGCATCATTGTGAGCTGGCCAAAGATGTTTGGGATACTCTCAAAACAACTCATGAAGGAACATCAAAAGTAAAAATGTCAAGACTTCAACTTCTCACCACCAAGTTTGAAAACTTGAGAATGAAGGAAGATGAATCAATTCATGAGTTCTATATGAACATCTTGGATATAGCCAATACTTCTGGAGCTTTGGGAGAAAAGATGACTGATGAAAAGCTTGTAAGAAAGATTCTCAGATCTTTGCCAAAAAGATTTGACATGAAAGTCACTGCAATAGAAGAAGCTCAAGACATATGCTCCATGAAAGTTGAATAACTCATTGGTTCCCTTCAAACTTTTGAGATGGGAATGAATGACACAAATGTCAAAAAGAACAAAAGCATAGCCTTGGTGTCAAATACAGATGAAGAAGAAGATGATGAATCAGCAAATGATAAAAGCTTATCAGAAAACCTTGCCTTGCTTGGAAGACAATTCAAACAGATTCTCAGAGGAATGGAAGGCAAATCCAAACCTAGTGGAAGAAACACAAACTCTGAGAACAGAAGACCTTATGATGCTAACAAAAGATTAAAGTATGCTGAAAAGACCAGTCAAGATAAAGGAGTCAAATGCCATGAATGTGAAGGATATGGACACATCAAGATTGAATGTCCTACCTACTTAAAGAGGCAAAAGAAAGGACTCTCTGTGACCTGGTCTGATGAAGACTCAGGAGATTCAGAAGAAGAATCAGCTAAGCATATTACTGCTTTAGCTGGACTGTGTGAATATGATAGTGATTCCAGTTGTGGAGAACTTACTTATGAAGAACTTGAGCAAGCATTCAAAGATCTATACAAAAGAAGCTCTGAAATATGCAGTGAAGTTATAAAGCTAAAGAAGCAGAATGAGGCATTAGAATATGACAAAGCAAATGATCAGGAGATCATTGACACCTTAAAAAGTGAAGTAAGCCTTCTCAACTCTAAGTTGGAACATATGTCCAAATCTGTTAGAATGTTGAACAGCAGCTCAAACACACTGGATGTTATTCTCAGCAATAATAAACATTCAGGGGACAAAAGTTGACTGGGATATAACAGAGATGAAGCCAACTCTAGCAAAACTACTTCAAAAACTACACAGTCAAACAAGATGTCCCAACAGATGCTCCAACATCAGAACACAAAGACAAACATAATGTTCCAACAGATGTCTCAACATTCTGGAAAGAACAAAATGAAGAAGAAGTATCAAAGATGGAGATGCCATCACTGTGGAAGATTTGGGCATATCAAACCTCACTGTTATAAGCTACATGGATATCCAAATCAGATGTATCAGCAACCTTCCAAGCAGAAAGTAGAAGGTACCAAGAAAGTGTTGCATAGACATCAAAGAAATCAGCAACCTCCTAAGCAGAAGACAGAGGTCATCAAGAAGGTTTGGAGACCAAAAGCTGACATTCAGACTGATCAAAGCCACATACCCAAGAACCAGATCAACAATCAAGCTTGGAGATCAGCTGAACAACACACAGGGCAGAGGCATCAAAAGAAATCTCAACTTATCTGGTCAAAGAAAAGTACTGCATACATAGCACATACATCTCTGAGAGTATCAGCTAAAGAAGACTGGTACTTTGACAGTGGATGCTCAAGACACATGACTGGATTGAAAAATTTGCTAGTAAACTTAAAATCACATTCATCCAGGTATGTTACCTTTGGAGATGGAGCTAAAGGAGAAATCAAGGGAGTTGGAACCTTGGATTGTCAAGATGTTCCAAGACTAGATGATGTGCTGCTAGTTAAAGGTTTAACTACTAACCTGATCAGCATAAGTCAACTATGTGATCAAGGATACAGTGTAAACTTTACCAAATCTCAATGTATAGTGACTAACAAAGAACAAGAGGTTGTCATGAAAGGAGCCAGATCTAAAGACAACTGTTACATGTGGGAATTCCAAAATCTCAGTCTCACTTCAACCTGCTCTCTAGCTAAAGAAGAAGAAGTGAAACTGTGGCATCAAAGACTAGGTCATCTTCATTTCAGAGGCATAAAGAAGATCATATCTACGGATGCTGTAAGAGGTATTCCTAAACTGAAGATTGATGATGGCAAAATATGTGGTGAATGTCAAATAGGCAAGCAAACCAAGATGTCCCATCCAAAGCTCCAACATCTGACAACTTCCAAAGTTTTGGAACTTCTACATATGGATCTTATGGGACCTATGCAGGTTGAAAGTCTTGGTGGTAAGAGGTATGCCTATGTTGTGGTTGATGATTTTTCAAGATATACATGGATAAACTTCATCAAAGAAAAGTCAGATGTATTTGATGTATTCAAAGAATTATGTCAAAGATTGCAAAGGGAAAAATCCAGCTGTGTGATCAGAATAAGAAGTGATCATGGAAAAGAATTTGAGAATCAAAAGTTCTTAGATTTCTGCTCTTCAGAAGGAATCAATCATGAGTATTCTTCACCTATCACTCCTCAACAGAATGGGATTGTTGAAAGGAAGAATAGAACCATTCAAGAATCAGCAAGAGCTATGATCCATGCTAAAAAGTTACCTCTATACTTTTGGGATGAAGCTATGAACACTGCCTGTTACATCCATAACAGAGTTACTTTAAGGAAAGGAACTTTGTCCACAATATATGAAGTCTGGAAGGGCAGAAAACCCACAGTTAAGTACTTCCATGTTTTTGGAAGTATCTGTTATATTCTGGCAGATAGGGAGCAAATAAGAAAAATGGATCCTAAAAGTGATGAAGGGATTTTCCTTGGATACTCCATAAACAGCAGAGCATATAGAGTATTTAATTCTAGAACCAAGGTTATCATGGAATCCATAAATGTGATAATTGATGATGCTCCTACAGATGTCCCAGAAGATGTTGGAACATCTGCTGATATCAAGATTGAAGCTGAAGAAAAGAATGATCAATATAACTTCACTCAAACTGATACAAGGACAGAAGAATCAAGCAAACCTCCTTCCATCAGAATACAAAAGGATCATCCCAAAGATTTGATAATTGGTGATCCCAACAGAGGTGTGAGCACTAGATCAAGAGAAGTGATTTCAGGTTCTTGTTTTGTTTCCAAAATAGAACCTAAAAATATCAAGGAAGCTCTCACTGATGAATACTGGATTTGTGCTATGCAAGAGGAATTAGGTCAATTCACAAGGAATGAAGTGTGGAATCTTGTTCCTAGACCTGATGACATAAATGTGATTGGTACAAAATGGGTGTATAAGAACAAGTCAAATGAACAAGGAGTTGTTACAAAGAACAAAGCTAGACTTGTGGCTCAAGGATACACTCAAATTGAAGGGGTAGACTTTGATGAAACCTTTGCACCAGTAGCAAGGCTTGAATCAATAAGACTACTGTTGGGAATTGCTTGTATCTTGAAGTTCAAGCTATTTCAAATGGATGTGAAAAGTGCCTTTTTAAATGGCTACCTTAATGAAGAAGTATATGTAGAACAGCCTAAAGGATTTGTTGATCCAAACTGTCCAAATCATGTATACAAACTAAAGAAGGCACTTTATGGTTTGAAGCAAGCTCCAAGGGCATGGTATGAAAGACTGACCACATTTCTTATCAAGCAAGGATACAGAAAAGGTGGAATTGATAAAACCCTGTTTGTTAAAGATGAAGAAGGAAATGTCATGATTGCACAAATATATGTTGATGACATTGTCTTTGGTGGGATGTCTGACAGGATGGTCAAACATTTTGTCAAGCAGATGGAATCTGAATTTGAAATGAGCCTAGTAGGAGAATTAACCTACTTTCTTGGTCTGCAAATAAAGAAAATGGAAGACTCAATGTTCATCTCACAAAGCAAGTATTCCAAGAACATAGTCAAGAAATTTGGAATGGAAAATGCTGCTCACAAGAGAACTCCTGCCCCCACACATTTAAAGCTGACTAAAGATGAAAAGGGTGAGAATGTAGATCAAAGCTTATGCAGAAGCATGATTGGAAGCTTGCTATACTTGACTGCTAGCAGACCAGACATTGCTTTTGTAGTAGGAGTTTGTGCAAGATATCAAGCTGATCCAAAAGTCAGTCATCTCAATCAAGTCAAGAGAATCCTTAAATATGTTAATGGTACTTGTGACTATGGCATAATGTACTTTCATGGTTGCAAACCAATTCTCACTGGCTTCTGTGATGCTGATTGGGCAGGAAGTGCTGATGACAGAAAAAGCACTTCAGGAGGATGCTTCTTTCTAGGAAACAATCTGATTTCTTGGTTCAGTAAGAAACATAATTGTGTATCCTTATCTACAGCTGAAGCTGAGTATATAGCAGCAGGTAGCAGTTGTTCTCAGTTGGTTTGGATGAAGCAGATGCTCACTGAGTACAATGTCCCACAGGATGTCATGACATTGTACTGTGACAACTTAAGTGCAATCAACATATCAAAGAATCCTATCCAACATAGCAGGACAAAGCATATTGATATCAGACATCATTTCATCAGAGATCTTGTAGAAGAAAAGGTGATTTCATTGGAGCATGTAGCTACAAATCTGCAGTTAGCTGATATCTTTACCAAAGCATTGGATGCTACACAATTTGAGAACTTAAGGGGCAAACTTGGAATCTGTTTATGTGATATCTAGCAGTTAATGAGATGTGCCAACATGTCATATGACATTGTATGGCATAAGGTCCAGATGGCAAAACTAATCTGGACAAGATCCTTGGGAATTCCAGCTCTAATCATTTGCACTGTAACAGCTACTTATTTAGTAACTGCTTATAATCAACTATCAAGATTCCCATCATACTATCACAAGCGAATCACATTAACCAACTATTCTCCAGAAATTAAAAACCCTAAAGCTTTCTATCCATCTTCCTCAACAATGTCTCAAAACCCTAACTCAACTGAAGAAGTTCTCAATCAAGAAGACGTAGTTCATGCCACTCCCATTTTTGTAGTACCAATGCAATCAACCCCATTGGACGAACTCAGGGGAAGTGTTTCTCACACTAAAAAGGCAAGAACTCCAAAGAGAGGTAAAGATCAAGTCAGAAGCAAAGCTAAAGGCACTCCCTCTCCAGCTAACATGCCCCCTAAATCTTCACAATATGTGGATGATTCAATCAAGGAGATTGTCACTCAAATTCTGTTTGAACAAAGAAAGGTGAGTGGAATCTCTGTTCCTCTGAACACAATGCCTGCACCTCAAGAAGAACCAGCTCAAACTGCAAAGGACACTCCTGCAGAACAAGATGTCCCAATAGATGTTGGAACATCTGCAGATGAGAAAGAAAATTCATCTGATGCTGATACTGAACAGACTGAGGACCAGAAAAAGGCCTCAAGTGAAAGTGATAAAGAAAACTCTGAGGATCAGATCAAAGCCTCAAATGAAGATCAAATCCCTGCTGATCAAACAGCTGAAGAGGAGACTGCTCAATCTCCTCCAGTGGTCAACATGGAGCAGGACTCTGATGCAGAAATCATAGCATCTGTTAAACCCAGCATAGCCAAAAGGCTAAGGTCCAGGAAAGGCAAGATGCAAGCTGAAGCAGCAATCCCTGAGAAGAAGAAGGCTAGTCCAAAGAAAGGCAAGGCTAAAGCTACCTTTGGTCCAACAAAACCATGGAGCAAAGTCCAAACCCAGAAGAGAAAAGCTGCCACACCATCAGATTCAGATGTTGGATCAGATGTCCCAACATCTCCTCCCAAGAAGAGACCAGCATCATCCAGAGCTTCAACTACTGTTCCAGAAGCTCCCTTGGACAACATATCGTTCCATCATGTCTCCAGTGTCAACAGATGGAAATATGTGTACCAAAGAAGGGTTGCTCTAGAAAGAGAACTGAGCAGCAATGCACTTGAGTGCATAGAACTGATTGACCTCATCTCTGCTGCAGGACTATTCAATACAGTCTCAGAGTTCTCTCCCTGCTATGAACTTCTTGTCAAAGAGTTCATTGTGAATCTTCAGGAGGATTGCTCAAATGGTAAGTCATCTGAGTTCAGAAAAGTGTTTGTGAGAGGTAAGTGTGTTGAGTTCTCTCCTCAAATCATAAATCAATACCTAGGAAGAGAAACAGATGGACCAAATGAGCTAGGCAAAACAGATAATCAAATCTGTAAGGTGATCACTGCAAATCAGGTCAAGGCTTGGCCTGTGAAGGGAAAGCTCTCTGTGAGCATGCTTACCAGAAAGTATGCCATGCTGAACAGGATTGGAACTGCTAACTGGGTGCCTACCAACCACACTTCTTCAATCTCAACTGGTCTGGCCAGATTCATCTATGCTGTGGGAACTCAAACCAAGATGGATTATGGAGCTTATATTTTTGATCAGACTATGAAGCATGCCATCTCTTCTGCAACAAAGCTGCCAATAGCTTTTCCATCTTTGCTGTGTGGTATTGTGCTCAATCAATACCCTGGAATTCTCACTGACAAGGATACAGCCTGCAAAAGAGAAAGCCCCTTGGCTTTTCACTACAAGTTATTCCTCAGTCATCATGCAGCAGATGTTGAAGCACCTTCTGGGACATCTGCAGGTCCTTCAACTACTAGGAATCCAATCTCCAAGAAGGCTTTAATTGCTGAACTCAAAAGCACCTGCAAAGAGCTTGAAGCTAGAAAGCAGAAGCTTGAGGAAATCATTAAAAGGTTGGAAAGTGAAGAAGATTAGAATGCTGCATCTGATGAAGACAGTGAAGCTGATGAAGAAAGTGAAGCTGATAAAGAAACTGAAGTGGAGGAAGAAACTGAGAGTGATGAATCTGAGTGATCAATGTATGTGAGGCAAATGTAATGACAGAAATGTATTTGGAATAGTGTCTTTGGCCCCTAATTTTGTGTCTACCAAGGGGGAGAACAACATCAAATTATTGTAATTGCTGTTTAAGTATGAATGAAAAAATCTGTTTGTTTGCTTCTGAACTGAATAAGTGTTTTTCTGTTGCAACAAAATTGGATACATATATGTTTGAGGGGGAGTAATCTCAAATAAGAATCAACAGAAAAGTAATGCTATACTCTGATAAAAAGAACTTCTGCTGCACTCTGAAAACCAGAAAAGATGTTAGCCAAAAATTAGCCAAAGGGGGAGTTTGTAGATGTTTAAGAATTGGCAGAATTTTTGACCAACAAGAAATGTTGAATTCAGTTCAGAATGTCCTATCAGATGTTGGGACATTATCAAACAGAGTATGTGAACTTATTTCAGGATGTCTCATCAGATGTTGGGACATTGTGTAAATAACTTCAGTTCAGTTTTTCAGGATGTCCCAACAGATGTTGAGACATCTCAGACCTGCTACCAGAATTAATTAATGATTAACTGATCAGAGATATTTAAGGAGAGTTATCTGGAATTAATTAATGATGGTTAAAAACAGAACAAGGCGCATCTGTAGGGATTTTTATATTGAAGATTCAGATTAAAACAGAAGACCTAAATCACCTAGAATCTAGGAGGTAACAAACCCTAAATTCAAGGTGGAAGCTGCATGCGCATTAGGGCTGGATCCTCTGCAGAAAGCCCAAATTACAGATACCTATTTAAGCAACAGAAACTCATAGAATTGAGTACGAATTTCAGAAGACCAAATAGGGTGTCTAGTGTTTTAATAGCAGGCTGTTTAATTGTACCACTTTATAAGCTTTTAAGCAAAAGTGCATTTGTGACTTGATTGAAACTGTTAAGTAAGATCAAGCTGTATTGTTTGAAGGATGTCTTCAATTTTTGTAAACTTGTAAACTTGATCACTGTGTGATTGAGGGGGAGTGAGTAGGGTACTCTTATCTAAGGTGTGTCTTAGGTAGAAATTGCATTGGGTAGTTATTAAGTGATAGATTAAACAGGGTGGTTTAAGTCTAGAATTAATAATACTTATAGTGGATTTCCTCCTGGCTTGGTAGCCTCCAGATGTAGGTGTGGTTATACACTGAACTGGGTTAACAAACTTCTGTGTTGTTTACTTTTCTTGCTATTTAAGTTTTGGTTAAATTTGTCAAGTGTCCTATCAAGTGTTGGGACATCTCTTAGGACATCTCATACCTGATCACAAAATTTCAGGTTGGTATGCCTATCAGGGGTGGAATCCCTTTCAACCCTGAGATGGCCTTTCCTGGTAATGGAGAAGTAGCAAAGGCTTTGCATCTGGAACCTGTTCTGATTGAGCAGCATATGACTTCTAAAGCTGGAATCCCTGGTTTTCATCTGGATTTCTTGATCTCCCAAGCTACCCTGAAAGCCTCTTTAGGAGAATGGAAAGCTGTCTGTGCTTTATTGGCCTTGAGCATATATGGAATTGTATTGTTTGCAGATGAGCCTCGATTCATTAGCAAGAATGCAATCCATCTTTTCATCTTGAAGAACCCAGTGCCCACTTTATTGGGGGACCTCTACTGCTCAGTGCATCAGAGGAATGAAAAGCAGAGGGGAAGATTAGTGAGGTGTTGTGCTCCATTATTCCATACTTGGCTTCTCAGGCATCTACCCAGGACAGATGCATTCTTGAATCCTCATCAGCAGAGAAACTGGGCTAAGAGACTCACTGCACTAACTTCAGCTGATATCAGGTGGTGCACCCAGAGCACCAAAGGCAGGGATATCATCACCAGCTGTGGGCATTTTCCCAATGTGCCCCTAATAGGAGTTAAGGGTAGTATCAATTACAACCCTCTGCTGTTCAAAAGACAACTGGGCTATGCACTGGTCCACACTCCTAAGGCACAGGACTTGGTTTAGACTCTTTATTGTGAGAACAAGCCTAATCTGGCTATTGTTAGGCAGGCTGCTTGGGCCTGGGATCATGTTCAAACCAAGGGAATAACCATTCTGGGGAAGTGCAGCAATGTGGCATCAGCACAATATTATGAATGGTCCCGTGCCAGGGCTCAATTCTCTGGGATGCCCTTTACCATAGAAGATATGCCTGAATCATCTTCAGCATCACCCCCTGCCACTATCAGTTTGGAAGAGTTTGAGAGCTTGAAGGAAAGAAATGAGAAGCTAACCCAGGCTTTGCAGAAGACCCTCCGGGAGAGGAGTGAGGGTAAGATGGAGATTGAGAGGCTAGAGAAGCTGAGAGTGGAGCATCTGGCTAAGATCGAGAAGTCTGGGGATTATATCAAAAAGTCTAAAGCGGGAGAACAAATTCTGAAGAATGCTTGCAAGGAAGCCCAGTTCCAGAGAGCAAGGACAGACTTGTATCTAAAGGAGAGTCAGGCCCGGTGGGTCAGGATCACCGAGGCTCGTACTCTGGAGGATAAGAGGGTCCAAGACAAGATAGAGCAACTGGAAGCTAGTGCAAAAGAGCAGCAGGAAGCCCTGGCAGCAGCCCAGAGAGAGATATCAGAGCTGAAGACCAAAGCTGGAGTGAAGAGGTCAAAGGACCAAAGCCAGCACAAGAAACTAACAGCAGCTGTTACGACCCGGAATCTCCTCATCAGGAATCTCACGGAGCGTCCGGCTGATCCTGTGACCGAAGCACTTCTCAAGGAAGTTCGTGAGGATGAGTTTGGTCTTGGTGTTTGACCATTTGTTTGTTGTTGCTTTCATTCCATGTACTTTTATTTTCCTGTAATGTATTTTGACCCCTCAGAGGGCTTGTATTTGTAAACAAACTATGTACCATTTTGCTTTTGTAATATATGTATTAGTTTGTTCCATCCAAGTTTCACTTCGAAAGCAACATCAACAGCGTCTTCAAGGGTCTGGAAGGGTCAAAACTGAATGCCAAGCCGGATACCTTGAAAACAAATAAGCATACTGCATTGCATGCTAACCTTTTGTTTGTTTTGTAGGTTTTTGTTTTATTGTTGCTAACTCTTTTGTGATATTCAGGAACTATTGATCGGCGCCGGGTATTTCCCCTCAACCGTCCGCACCGTTATCCGACCCGTAACAACCTTCCGGGCATTCAATTGGATCAGATGCAGCAGGACCTTACTGAGGTCAGAAATCAAATGGCGAACGAAAGGCTAGAAATGAGGAATCAAATGACTCAGTTTATGGAAGTGATGAACAACATGGCTCAGAGCCAGGAAAGATTGAGGGCCATGGTGGAAAGGCAGAATTAAGAAGATCCACATATAGGAACTGTTGGCACAAGCAATAACGAGAGGGTCCAACCTCATGTCAATCCCCCTGTATTTGGACCACATCTCCATCCAGAGGCCAACATCCCTGCAAATGTTCAAGGGACTGCCACTGCAGCCAGGGTACTGCAAGAAGACCCCCAAGAGGATCAATTCACGGTAATGGGTGCTGGGGAGGAAGCCTATGATAGAAGGCTGGATGAGATAGCTGAGAAATTGAGGTCCTTAGAGTCTCAAAACTCTTTGGGTTTCGACGTCATGGACATGGGCTTGGTAGACGGGGTCAGGATTCCCCATAAGTTCAAGCCTCCTTGTTTTGAAAAATATAACGGGACTTCATGCCCCCGGACTCATTTACAATCATTTTTGGGGAGGCTGAAGGCCTATACTATGGATGAGAAGCTCTGGATGTTCTATTTCGAAGACAGCTTGACAGGAGCTTCAAGAGAATGGTACTCTCACCTGACAAGGGCAACTATCAGGTGTTGGAAGGACCTGGCAGAGGCCTTCATCAGACAGTATCAGTACCACTTAGATATGGCACCCAACAGGACCCTCCTAATGGGAATGTCACAGTCTTCGAGGGAAAGTTTCCGAGAATATGCCCAGAGATGGAGGCAATTGGCTGCTGCTGTTCAGCCACCTATGTCTGAAAGGGAAATGGCAGACATGTTTATGAACACCCTTCAGGGGACTTACATTGATAGGCTAGCTGCCTTCTCATCTACCAGCTTTGCAGATGTGGTCATAGCCGGGGAGAGAATTGAAAGCCTATTGAAAATGGGTAAGATTTCTGACAATGGTGCAAGCTCGTCCAGTAGTACAAGAAAGCCTTTTGCAGGCCCGAGAAGAACTGGCGAGACCAATGCCATCCACACCAACAGGGGCAGGCCCCAATATGTTCACAGATCAGTGGCAGCAGTCACCATTCCCGCTCCAGCTCATCCTCAGCCAGTTTATCAACCTCCGCAACAAAACTATCAGCAACAACCTCAGTACCATCAACAGAATCAGTATCCTCCAAGAAATTACAACAACAGCAACACCAACAACAACAACCAGCAAAGGCCATTCCAACAGAGGCCTTCTCAAGCCAACAGGGTAATCGATCCGATCCCTATGCCATATGCTACATTGCTGCCACAACTCCTGAAACTCAACCTGGTTGAGATAAGGACATTGGCACCCCCAGATCCCAACAGTCTACCCAGGAATTATGACTCCAACGCCAGATGTGCCTTCCATTCAAATGCACCTGGCCACAGTACAGAAAAGTGCAGAGCCTTGCACATGAAGGTACAAGACCTGGTAGACTCAAAAGCTCTAAACTTCGCACCACCACCCAATGTCAATAAGAACCCAATGCCAAACCACGGGGGTCCTAGAATTAACGCTATTGAAGAAGACAAACCGTCTTATTTAATAACCAGTGTGGGTCAGATCCGGACACCGTTGGTGGAAATTAAGGCTCAGCTCCTCGAATGTCAAATGTTCCCGGGGTGTGAGTTGGGATGTGCTTACTGCAATATTTCAGTCAATGGGTGCGATAACTTGAGGAATGGCATAGACGGTCTCATTCAGAGTGGCCAACTTCAGATCACCACATCATTTCCTACAAATCCAGCAATCTCATCAGCAACAACTCCAGAACCTCCTACAACTGCAACAACCATTGTTCCTGACAATTCTTCGGCTTCATCAACAAGTACTTCATCTATTATCTCAACTGATCAGTTATCAACAAATTTTCCTTCTACAACTCCAGCACCACTCCATTTTGAAACTCCTACAACAACAACATCCATTCTTCCAACAATGTCTCCTACAACACCAGCAACAAATCATGAAGATGTCTCAACTGTCACAATATTTTATGATCCTGAAAACAACTCCGCCTACAACTCAGAAAGTGTTGCTCCCATCAGAGCACCAGTTACAATTTATTACGATCCACAGACTATCACAATTCCTTCCGCAGCTGCAGTTAGTCCAGTCACTATCACGGTGCCTGGACCAGTACCTTATGAAAGTAGTAATGCCATCCCCTGGCATTACGGCTCTGACCTGTACTGCGAAGGGCAAAGAATCACTTTTGAATCATCAACCCCTGCACCACAAATTGACAACGTGGGAGGAGGCGGAGGCTTCACTCGAAGCGGACGTCTTTTTGCTCCACAAATTCAGAAACCCACTGCCGAAGCAGAAGCTGCTGCTAAAGCAAAAGGAAAAAGCTTGGTGCAGGAAGAGCAGACTGTTAAAGAAGCCTTGAAAACACCCTTTGACCAAGAGGTTGATGAGTTCATGCGAATCATCAAGAAGAGTGATTATAAAATAGTGGATCAGCTTCATCAGACGCCTTCCAAGATCTCAATCCTATCATTGCTTATGTGCTCCGAAGCCCATCGGAATGCACTACTCAAAGTCTTGCACGCAGCTTACGTGCCTGAAGAGATCACTGTCAATCAGCTAGAAGCTGTAGTTGGAAATGTTAATGCTAGTCATGGACTAGGGTTCACCAATACTGATTTGACAACGGAAGGCCGCAACCATAACAAAGGCTTGCACATAACCATGGAATGTAAAGGTGCTGTCCTTTCCCATGTGCTGGTGGACACGGGGTCATCCCTCAATGTCTTACCTAAGAAGGCCCTGGTGAAGTTAGAATATGACGGATTGGCGTTAAGACCCAGCAACCTGGTGGTGAGAGCCTTTGATGGTTCAAAGAGATCGGTTCTGGGAGAGATTGAGTTGCCCATAACGATTGGCCCGCAGACCTTCAAAACGACCTTCTACGTGATGGATATACAGCCTGCCTACAGCTGTCTATTAGGTAGGCCATGGATTCACGCCGCTGGCGCCGTGACCTCTACCCTTCACCAGAAGTTAAAATATGAGTGGGAGGGTCAAATCGTTACAATCTGTGGAGAAGAGGATATTTTTGTCAGCCACCTGGCTACCTATAAGTATATTGAGATGGATGGGGAGATCCATGAAACGATGAGCCAGGGTTTTGAAGCTTTGAATGTCAATGAAACATCTGCTGTGCCTGGTACTTCAATATCATCATACCAACAAGCCCGAAAGGTTGTTGAGGGAGGAAATGCCCAAGGCTGGGGCAAACTGTTATCGGTGGAGAAGAAAGAGGATAGATTTGGGTTGGGTTACAAACCAACTCAACAAGATCAAGCAGAGGCTGCAAAGGAGCCCAACTTTGTGAGTGGGGGATGCTCACCCCTGATGCTGTCAACTGTCTGGAAGACGAGCTGGAAGAAGAACGCAACCTGGAAAGCTGGATTCGTCCAAAGACCCCGGGGAGCAGTATCTCAAACTGGTTTTCCCAGGAAATTATAAGAGTTACTCATGCAGAGTAATTATTATTTCCTGTATTTTTATAGCATGCATCAAAGTCTTGCATCTTGCCCAAGATGACAAGACTCATTTTGTAATCGGGCCATCTGTACTTTTTGTGCAAACAAGATTAATCAGTGAAATATCAGACATCTTTTTGCAAATGAGTCTTTTTCTTTTCCGCTCACTGTTTTTCCATTTTTCTTTTTGTACAAAAAAATAAATGGCAGTGTTTTCAAAATGACAATTTTATTTCACTTTTCTAAAACAAGATTAAAATCAAATCACTAAAATGAACAAACTGAACCCTTGCAGAGAGTGCCTTCCTGACAGCATCGACAACAGCACGGCTATGACTCCGTATGACTTTGACAATCCAATCAATCAAGCCGATGAAGGGGTTGAAGAAGAGTATGAGCTTCCTGAAGAGCTAGCCAGGTTGTTAAGACAAGAGGAAAAGGTTATCACTCCTCACCAGGAGGAGGTCGAAGTGATTAATCTTGGTACAGATGAAGACGTGAAAGAAGTTAAAATCGGGGCCTGCTTACAAGACTCAGTGAAGAGACAGCTGATTGACCTGCTTCAAGAGTATGTGGATGTGTTTGCTTGGTCTTACCAAGATATGCCGGGATTGGATACCGACATTGTTGTGCACAAGCTGCCCTTGAAAGAAGAATGCCCGCCAGTTAAACAGAAGCTGCGCCGTACTCGCCCAGACATGGCAATGAAAATCAAAGAAGAGGTGCAAAAGCAATGGGACGCCGGGTTCCTTGCTGTAACTAGCTATCCACCGTGGGTTGCTAACATAGTACCTGTGCCTAAGAAAGACGGCAAAGTAAGAATGTGTGTTGACTACCGGGATCTGAACAGAGCCAGCCCGAAAGATGACTTCCCATTACCTCACATTGATGTATTGGTGGATAATACGGCTCAGTTCTCGGTATTCTCCTTCATGGATGGATTTTCAGGATACAATCAGATTAAAATGTCACCTGAAGACATGGAGAAGACAACCTTCATCACACCCTGGGGCACGTTCTGTTACAAGGTGATGCCATTCGGACTGAAGAATGCTGGTGCCACATATCAACGGGCTATGGTAACATTATTCCACGATATGATCCATAAAGAAATCGAGTGTTATGTGGATGACATGATTGCCAAGTCCCTTACTGAAGAAGATCACCTGGTGAATCTGCTGAAGCTGTTCAAGCGTCTGAGGAAGTACCAATTGAAGTTGAACCCCAACAAATGCACATTCGGGGTGAGATCCGGTAAGCTGCTGGGATTTATTGTAAGCGAGAAAGGGATTGAAGTTGACCCTGATAAAGTCAAAGCCATCCAAGAGATGCCTGCACCAAAAATAGAGAAAGAAGTTCGGGGGTTCTTAGGCCGATTGAACTACATCTCACGGTTCATATCTCACCTTACTGCAACCTGTGAACCTTTGTTCAAGCTGTTAAGAAAAGAACAAACGGTCAGGTGGAATGAAGACTGCCAGAAGGCTTTTGACAAGATCAAAGAATACTTACAAGAACCTCCAATCCTTATTCCACCAGTTGAAGGAAGACCTCTAATAATGTACTTGACAGTATTAGAAGAGTCGATGGGGTGTGTGTTGGGCCAGCATGACGAGTCTGGTCGAAAAGAGTATGCAATATACTACCTAAGCAAAAAGTTTACCGACTGTGAACAACGTTATTCACTGCTCGAGAAAACTTGCTGTGCTTTAGCGTGGGCTGCTCGCCGACTAAGACAGTATATGCTGACCCACACTACTTTGTTGATCTCAAAAATGGACCCAGTCAAGTACATATTTGAGAAGCCAGCTCTTACCGGACGGGTTGCAAGATGGCAGATGATTCTCACAGAGTATGACATCCAGTACACTTCTCAGAAAGCCATCAAGGGCAGTGTACTATCTGAATATCTTGCTGAGCAACCCATTGATGATTACCAGCCTATGAGATTTGACTTCCCTGATGAAGACATCATGTTCATAAAAGCAAAAGATCATGAAGAGCCTGTTCACACTGAAGGGCCTGACCCAGAAGAAGAATGGACTATGATGTTTGATGGGGCTGTTAATATGAATGGTCGTGGTGTTGGTGCAGTGCTCATTACACCTAGAGGAGTTCACATGCCTTTCTCGGCAAAACTCACTTTCAACTGCACTAACAACGAAGCTGAATACGAAGCTTGCATTATGGGTCTTGAGGAAGCCATTGACCTCAGGATCAAGACGTTGACCGTATTCGGAGATTCAGCTTTGGTAGTCAATCAAACCAACGGCAAATGGTACACCCACCAGGATCATCTGATACCTTACAGAGATTATACAAGGAGGTTATTGACTTTCTTTACAACAGTCAAGCTTGAGTATATCCCTCGGGACGAGAATCAGTTTGCAGATGCTCTGGCTACCATTTCGTCCATGATCAAAGTTCAGACTGCCAACTTTGTACCTCAGATTTCAGTGTCCAGACTTGACAGACCAGCGTATGTGTTCGCAGCAGATGTTGTCAAAGATGATAAGCCTTGGTTCCATGACATTAAATGCTTCTTGGAGGATCAAACATACCCACCTGGGGCATCTTCCAATGATAAGAAGACTTTGAGAAGGCTTGCTGGTAGTTTCCTTCTGAACACTGATGGGTCTTTATACAAAAGGAACTTTGATATGGTACTCCTCAGATGTGTTGATAAGACAGAAGCAGACTTGTTGATGCATGAAGTGCACGAAGGATCCTTTGGTACCCATGCAGGAGGGCATGCCATGGCTAAGAAATTGTTAAGATCAGGTTATTACTGGATCACAATGGATGCAGACTGTTGTGCCTATGCCAGGAAGTGCCACAAATGCCAGACTTATGCGGATAAGGTGCATGTGCCTCCCAATCCTTTGAACATAATGTCTTCACCTTGGCCCTTTGCTATGTGGGGCATCGACATGATTGGTAAGATTGAGCCAACTGCTTCAAATGGCCACAGATTCATCCTGGTCGCCATTGATTATTTCACCAAGTGGGTTGAAGCAGCCTCATATGCAAATGTTACGAGACAAGTGGTAGCCAGATTTATGAAAAGATATATCATCTGTCGATACGGAGTGCCCGAGCGAATCATTACTGATAATGGTTCCAATTTAAACAACAAAATGATGGCAGAGCTGTGTCGGGACTTCAAGATTCAACATCACAATTCTTCTCCTTACAGGCCAAAGATGAATGGCGCTGTTGAGGCAGCAAATAAGAATATCAAGAAGATTGTGCAGAAGATGGTAGTCACTTACAAAGATTGGCATGAAATGCTACCGTTTGCCTTGCATGGGTACCGCACGTCAATCAGAACATCCACTGGGGCAACACCGTATCAACTTGTGTATGGTATGGAGGCAGTCTTACCTGTTGAAGTTGAATTACCCTCTCTACGGGTACTGATGGATGTTAAGCTGAGTGAAGCAGAATGGGTTAGGTCCCGATACGAAAAACTAAGTCTGATCGAAGAAAAGAGATTGGCTGCAATCTGTCATGGGCAGTTATATCAGAAAAGAATGAAGAAGGCCTTCGATCAGAAAGTCAGGCACCGAGAGTACCAAGTAGGAGATCTTGTGCTGAAGAGAATCCTCCCTCCTCATACAGACCACAGGGGCAAATGGACTCCAAATTATGAAGGACCATTTGTAGTAAAGAAAGTTTTCTCGGGTGGAGCACTGATGCTCAGCACCATGGATAGTGAAGATTTCCCGTCCCCTGTGAATTCAGATGCAGTTAAAAAATACTTCGCATAAAATGACCCGCTGGACATAAAAACAGAATGTAAGTCCAGGCAAAAATAGGGCATCCCGGCGAGTCAAAAACAGAATAAAAGACTCGGGCAAAAATAAGGGAAAATAAACAAAAATGTACACCCGCTGAGTTGAAAAGCCGCGTTGGACAGCTCAGGCAAAAATGGGTATCCCGATGGATTGAAAACCCGAAAGGGCGATCCATGCAAAATAAGGGAATAAGCGAACAACTGCACTCTGATTTCGTCTGTATCACCTACAACTTGGTAAGCTTCGAAAGGATCAAGCTTCAATCAAAATCAACATTCTTCAAAAAGCAAGATGAGAAGAACGTCAAAAGTCATACGGGTCATAGTGAAGAGGAAGCTCCTTAAAGCGTCATCAACACTGCCAACATTTTGTTTCTCAATTTGTAACAATCTCCTCATTTCAGGGGACTTGTTTCTTTGACTGTATCTCGCCAATTCAGGGCATATGAATTAATAAAATCAGATTTTCAGTCATGTCTCGTCTTGTACATTTTTATTTGCAAAAAATGTCTGATGTCTTAAAGAAAAACGATTGCATGAATACAGATGTTTATCTTCAAAAGTAAAAACATGCTTGCAGGAAATATGCTTACTCTCAGAAGTACCCTAACTCCTATGACGGAATCCAGTAAGGGATACCTCGGGATTATCTTGTGCGTTTCTCTATCTTTTTCAGGATTGCAGGTATCCAGAGCGCAACATGGGGCATGTAAACTTTATCCCATCAAGCTGGCAAATCCACACTCGATTTTAGCACCCAAAGTGCTCTCTCCCCAGCTGGGTTGCCTCCCATGACTTCCCCCAGCTGAGTTGCCACTTGTTGCTTATCCCCATCAGAGTTGCCAGGCATCACAGAAGGCACCTATATCCCCGGCTGAGTCAAGGATCCTCTTCAACAGAATCCCTAGGGAGGTCTCTCAATGATCTCTTTTCCTCCCCAGCCGAGTTACCATCTCGCCCTCAGCCGAGTGTAAAAGTCAGGAAGCTATCTCCCCACAGAGTTCCAGCCTCTATCCAGAAGAGCCGCGCACGAAGGAGTCACAACAGAGTGAAGAAAGCTTCTACAAACCCCAGCTGGGTCTCTCATTCTTAAGGATAGGTCTATAAACGATCTATATCCCCAAGCAGATATCATATCATCGGATCTACTAATGATCTCATCCCCAGCTGGGATGTCTACTTCAAACGGATCAATTGAAGATCTTCGCAGCAATGGGACCCGGAGCCCGGTTTTGCATCTTTGCACAATCATAGCATTCGCATCATATTTACCCACAAAGCGTAGCATCCCGTTTTAACACAGAGCATTACGGCAAAAATCCAACATACAACATAATCATAAGCCATGTTTTAAACCAACACTTGTGAATAATAACAGCTCATCAATGTACAGAAAAATCCCCACCAGGTTCCCCCAGCAAAAGCAGCTGCCTCTCAAATCCCAAACACCAGTATATACTAATTTTGACACCCGTCCGTGCCATTTTTCCCCAGTAAAGTCACCTGAACACTCTTTACGAACAAAATCACCCGTATTACAGATACGTCCTGACACCCGTCCGTGTCATACCCCAGCAGAAAGCCAAAGGCATTCTCTTTGCACTCACATATACCTATATACACTTTCTTGACACCCGTCCGTGTCGTATCCCCCAGCGCAGTCGCCTACACTTTTACAACCCATATACTTGTTGATATTATTATACTTTTCTCTCGACACTCGTCCGTGTCACTCTCCCCAGCAGATAAACACTCATCTATACAATACTCATACAGATACTCGTCCGTATCCTGTATATACTTTTATATCCCACAAATTCGACACTCGTCCGTGTTCTTTGTTAACCAGTTGGTACTCGTCCGTACCATCATCTCAGAGCACGCGTCTAGAGTTTGTTTCTTCATGATACTCGTCCGTATCATAGTCTGAAGGATGCTCGTCCGCATCTTTAATCTATACACAATACCAAACACTTGTACCTTTTGTTTCTTGGATATAAACACTCGTCCGTGTTTACTACTCCCCAGTAGACCGCCAACAAGCAAATTTTCTTCTTTATCTAACACTCGTCCTGTGTTATGATAAACCCTGAGAGCAGTCGTACCCTGCTAGGTGGTTTCCTCCACCTCTTGATGGTCGTCCTCCATCATGCTCATCCGATGGCCGTCCCCATCGTTGATATTTAGCAGCCGTCCCCTGCTAGGTGGTCGTCCTCCACCTCTTGATGATCGTCCTTCATCATTTTATCCAATGGCCGTCCCCATTGTTGATTTTGGTTATCTGGCATTCGTCCTTTGTCATGACAAACCTTGAGAGCAGCCGTCCCCTGCTAGGTGGTCGTCCTCCACCTCTTGATGGTCGTCCTCCATCATGCTCATCCGATGGCCGCCCCCATCGTTGATTTTCGGCAGCCGTACCCTGCCTGGTGGTCGTCCTCCACCTTTGATGGTCGTCCCCATCATAATTCCTTTATTCCCCAACAGAGCAGCCGTCCCCTACTAGGTGATCGTCCTTCACCTTTGATGGCCGTACCCCATCATCTGTTTATTTCATTTATTCTTTAACCCGATGGCCGTCCCCGTCGTGGTCCCTTTTCTTTTAGCCTGATGGCCGTCCCCATCGTTGGTTACTTTGCTTTGTGAACTTGACGGCCGTCCCCGTCATGTTTTCCCCGGAGAATTTTACAACTTTATCTTGATGGCCGTCCCCATCATAATTTCTTATTTCTCCCAGCTAGTCGGCCGTCCCCGTCTTGGCTTTACCTTTTAACCCCAGCATGTCGGCCGTCCCCGTCATTGTTTTATTTTCAGCACTTTCCCAGCATGTCGGCCGTCCCCGTCATTGCTCTTTACCCAGCAGTCGTCCTCTGCTCGACGGTCGTCCTCCGTCGCCCACACTTTACAATATACTTTATTTTCCTTTGCAATCTATATCCCTTTTCTTCTTCATTCTGTGAGTGCAAATTTTGGACTGTCTTGGGTATTCAACCACAAGTTATCTTGTTTGCCTGCTAAGCCGTCGCTTACATCCTACACAGCTAACTCATGTTTGAATAGGGGCAGCTGTAAACACCCCAAATTTGCCCTCACCCTTTCACCATGGCTTGTGACCTTTTCATATGCATAAGTTCAACAATATCATCTCATATTGCATTTTTGCTCCACTGCATTGGTTCTAAGTCATCTGCACCTAGGGTTTGTGATCTGAGCAGTCCAAGAGCCTCCTGAGCCACTCCAAAGGCCATCAATCACTTCAAAGGGATCCATGAGTGTTATTATATCTTATTACATCCTTTCAAAGTCAAAAATACAAAAGAATCACAAGAACTGAGATTGGTATGGATGCAGAGCCAAGTTTGACTGCACAGTTGACCTAAAATTAGGGTTTTGGTTTCAGAGGCCATAACTCCAATTTTTTTGGTCATTCTTGTTTCCATTGGTCTCTATATGGTATAGGGAGTATGCATATCAATTTTCATGAAGAAATTCCATGGGGAAGTCATCTGATCAAGAGTTGACTTTTCAGACAAGTCAGTGCAAAATCAGGGCATCTGAGGCCCCCAATGACCAAACCAAGGGTTGATCTTCATCATTTTGAGTGTATATGATCTTTATTTGATCATGGAAGAAGATTGAAGTTCACAAAATTCAAGAATTTGGAGTTTTTGCAAAGTTGACTTTTTAGGGCATGGTTGACTTTTTAAGGAATTTGTCAATTTATGCCATTTTTCAAGCCTTGCTTTTTGATCCAAAAATGCTTCAAATGGAAAAACTTTGGTCATGAAAGTTGTAGATTACATTTTTCCCTTTTCAAAAAGTACAAGAACATGACCTAATTCATTTTGGATCAAAAGTTATGGTGTGTCAAAGTTGGCAAAAATCACTAATTTTCAAGTTATGCCTCAAAGGGAAAACTTGCAATTTCATGTGCCAAGCATTCTTGTGACTTCTAATTAACATCAAACCATTACACAAGCATCATGTAAGTCCTAAAGTTCAGATTGGACCAAGGTTTCCTCATGTTTTATGGCTTGTGGGACAAGAAAATTTCATGTGAACCAAAGAGGAACCAAGTTGCAAAAACTCATGATCACTTCCATCCACTTGCTGCATTGGCCATTGAACCTTCCTAGCACTCCACACACACCTTGCTGCGCAGCCCATGCCTCTTGTACCAAGCTAGAACTTAGCCCATGCCTCTCTTACAACAAAGTGGACTTTTTGCAAAAGTAGACATCCCAATCACAGTAGGCCAGGTCACATCACCTGACCAATGGGAGTTCTTTATGCAAGGAAAATGCTGGCCATTTCATAGAACAAGCAAGGCTGAAGCTCAACACAACATCACATACACAAACTCACCCTCACTTGCATTTTCATTCGAAACTCTCTGCCCAACACACAAACACAAAAACCATTTTCATAGATCAACTCACCTTGCTTCACTGAGCAAAAACCAACAAGACTTAGGCCTGAATCAAGCAAGAACACCATTCCTCCATTTTCACTCTCAGAAGCAAAACCATTCGAAACTCACTCCACAGGCCATAAACACCCAAACAAACTCCACAAACCTTCTCCACTCATCATCCTGATCACAAAGAACCACTCACATTGACCTGAAACAACCTGAATCACCATCACCATTTTCAACTGAGCTTGAACAGAACTTGTTCAATCTCTCAAACCAGCCAACATAAACTCCTTCTAAGCATTCAAGGATCATCAGGGGACCAAATAAAGTGGATTGCATCAAAGGGAGAGGTCAGAAAGTTGCTGGAGTGAAAGCTTCGAAACTCAGGTAGCTCAAGAACATTTTTTCCAGAAATCGTTTTTTAAGTTCTTAAGTTGTTCTATATGCTTCACTGATTGTTCTGATGCCTTTAGTTTTGGAAATGGTGGAGAGATGAGAGTTTACCATGCTTCTGAAACTTTTTGCCCTAGAAATAGATTGATTCGATTCAGCCATTTTATGAATGATAAATTTGTTTTGATTTAGGGTTTTGATTCGTGAGTGAGTGGGAATCATTTCTATGTTTTTAGATTTCGTTTTAGATGCGTTTTGAAGGAGTTTGAGGTTTGGGGTGAACGGAGAAGATGACCGGAACATTGTTCCGGTCATCTGAAAGTGATTAGCGGCGAGATTAGGGTTTAAGCATTAATTAGCTAAGTTTGAATGTGGTCTGTTCATTTACGCGCGTGGTCAGCTCCCGCCCTTGCCAGTTTGAATCTCACACGTTGGATCTGTTGACTTTTACTTATTTCAGTTTAAATTCATTTATTTTCATATTTATTTCATTTGTTTTTGCATAATTTATTTAAAATAGCAAAATTGTTTTAAAAATTATGAAACTTTTTCTCAAGAGTTTCACTAATTTTTAAAACACAAAAATATTTTTATTTTCATTTTTAGCATTTAAAAAGTATTTTTAAATATTTAAAAGATTATTTTTAATTGATTAATGAGAATTAATTTATTAAAAATACTTTTAGGTATTTAAAAATCACCAAAAAATTCATGAAATGTTCTAAGACATTTAGAAACATTGTCCAACCTTCAAACCAAATTTATTTTTTGATCTTGATGCATTTTAAGAATTTCTCATTGAATTAAAATCATTTTTGTGCATTATTTTGATCCAAGGTCCAAAAAATCATTTCTGCCTATCCATGAAGAGTTGGACATTGATTCTTTTTGCATTGCATTGTGTTTAGCATGTAGTTTGTGAGATTAAATGGCCATGATTTGATCTTTCATTTTCAATTTGTTTGACATTTCTTTTGTTTGGAAACCCTAAAACCCTAAAAAACTTGTGAAAATCATAACTTGAGATTGGTTAGGAGTTGAGATCTCTCCTTTGGGCATTGGGTTAGTATAGGATTAGGGGTCCTTTGTGTGGCATTTTCAATTTTTCATAATGTTGTTTGCTTCTGATTTTGATTTTTGTTTGATACATTGTCCATAAACCCTAATTTGGGCTTTCATGTGCATCCATCTTGCATCTTCTTGCATAATATGACTTGCCATGACATTCCTTGCTTCCATGTGATTTATTTGACATCATAAGACATATTGAAAGCATGTTTGATCATTTCATCATGTATTTTCCATGTTGTATGCCATGTGCACTTCATAACTTGTCATGTATGTTCATGGTTCCTAGCTTGCTTCATTTGCATTCATGAACTTGTATGATCATTTCCATGTGTTGCCTCATGTTTGTAGCATCTCATAGCATCATTAGCATCATGAATATGCTTCTGGTTTTGTTTCTCATCATGTCATCTCATCCCATTTTGCATAGCATTGTATTCCTTTTCTAACCTTTCAGGTGGTAAGTAACTTTGAGAAGTGAATTTGCCTTCACTTCTCATAACCTTTCTTCTCATCTATCTCTTGCATCCATGCTGCATTTTTGTATGTGTTTGAGATTGAGCTTGCTCATTCTTCTTCTTCCCACTTTCTTTCTTCAAGTGACTTGACTTCTTGAATGAAGCAAGTTACTTTGCTTCTCTTGATCCTTTCATCTGCTTCCTGGTGGTTCCATTGAAGATCTTCTTTTGAAAACCTCACAAACCTTAGGAACAACCAAGCATGACAATGATTAGGGTTTTGATTAGTCTCCCCTCATAGTTTTACTTTTGTGTCTCTTTTGAGTCTTCTCTTCTCACCTCATAATCAGGGACTAAACCCTAAAGGCTTTAAGGCTTTGTGATTAAGCTTATGCCTGCATCCTTCTCTTAGGATGGAGTGTATAACTTTAATCCTATGTGTTAAACCCTTAATGTGTTTAACTCCTCTAATAAATTCATTTAATAATTATCAAGACATCATACTTGTAACTTGGGCCTTGCATTAGGGTTCTAATTCTTCCTTAATTGGTTAAGAAGGACTAACCCTAGTGTTAATGGACAAGTCCCACTCAAGTTGTCTTACAAATCATAAAAATCACTTCATCATCATATCATTAAATAAAATCCACTTAACCAAAGGCTTGTTTTGTCATGAGTTTAATCCCTAATCATGGATTAAGTTGAGGAGCTTTCCTCAGCTTAAACACTCTCATCTGTTATCCTTCTTTTAGGATGGTGTAATGAGTCTGTTTAATCCCTGATTATGGCTTAATCTCATTACTTAACACTAAACAAAAACAACAAAAACATCTAAATAATCACAAGTAGGTTAATGATCTTAATCCTATACCAAAGGTGATTAAGTGCGAGAATCTGACTTCACACTTAAGGTACTATCATTACCCCTAATCAGAGGGAAGATGTGATGAGTTTACTAAATCCATTGGTTTAGGCTTAAGCTCATTAACTTATGACAAAAATCCAAAAGCAATAAAAGACTGAAAATACAAAAAACAAACAATAATCGTCTCCTTCGGGATTCTTTTCTCATCACCTTCACTCATAAACGAGAACTTGCTTCTTCCGTCTAATGCAAGACAGTTTGCACCTGAGCCAGACAGGTCATACACTTGAGCATAGACAAGCAAGCAGTTCATCAGTCAATTCATCTTTCAGTCTCTTTGGGTCGAACTACGGTGTCCTGACTTCCTCATTGCACGAGAGGATACGTAGGCATAACTTAACAGTTATCGAACAAAAGCCTCTGTATATTCCCCCTCCTTCCAGCTGCATCCTTTTAGCCTCATGATCGTGAGCATTTCACTCCTGTCCTTACACTGACACTATATATTTATACACTTCACACTTCTCTTACACTGACACCTGTACATCTTTCCAGCTCATTTATACACAAATTGCACTGACACTACCCCTTTAAAACACAAATCTTTTAAGCGTGGATCCCGTCGAGTACGGCGGACAATCTGGGTGCTAATACCTTCCCAGGTTGTAACCAACCCCCTTTCTCAGTCTCTCTGGTTCGCAACCGTCTTATCCATCTTCTTCTAGGCTTATGCAGCATTGCCTTTCCTCTGGGATAAAAATGCCTAGCTGGCGACTCTATTCATCTCTAGTGAGTTCACGGCTGTGTGTTCTCATTGTCCCTCTCGCCGACCGTTCGCGTCTGTACCTTTATCTGGGCCCTTTCCCACTTATCGGGAGCGACACTTAGGACTTAGATACTAATTACACAGGTGTAACCGTTTATGTACCATCCGTCCTATGAATCTTAACTTTTGCTTTAATCGACATATCATAAGTAATTTAGGACATCCACCTTTCGAGTACCTAATCAGGAATGAAGTAGTAACCCTGTTCACACTACCAAACCATGCTAGAGTAAGTGTTCACAATAAGGATAATTGGCTTTATGAGTTAACCCCTCCTGACTATCCATCTACTCCTAAAACACCTCAATCTTACAAGATAAAGGATGATATAATGACCGATGTAGAAAATGACCC
This sequence comes from Lathyrus aphaca, assembly GCA_963966055.1. Lineage (NCBI taxonomy): Eukaryota > Viridiplantae > Streptophyta > Magnoliopsida > Fabales > Fabaceae > Lathyrus > Lathyrus aphaca. The sequence goes on along the minus strand of OZ014523.1, from coordinate 459,658,859 downwards.
TGAGACACCTCCTGGTTACCATGACATTGACCACACTGACGAAGTGATTGAAACCCCTGAAGTGAATCAAGTAGAATATGCTGACAACTTAAAGAAAATCATGAACACTCTTGAAGCTTACCAAGCCGATATAAATACTGTTAAGGATGAGATTAAGAGCATGCGATTGGACATTATAGGTTTAACTGACATAACATGTGAGCAATTCTACCACCTGAACTTTGCAATCGAAGATTTGAAGAAGTACTTTTGAAAATGCTGTAGTGATCTAACTTATTTTACTTATTGTTTTCGTTTCTAGTTAGTTTAACATTTCGCAAACATTTTCGTACCGTATTTTCATTAATGTAATTTCACTTCAATTATCAAAAGCAAAGCACTTCTAGTTTACAAATTTTTCCAATTTAATCAATTTCTATGTTTTCAATTTATTTACTGTTATGTTTAAATTGATTAATGTTTTATATAATCTCTCGTGTGATGAAATTTACAAGTATTATGTTGGTATTATATATTATATGTTGTTTGTGAGAAGTGATCATAAAAAATATTATATAAATTATATTGAACGTGAGAGAGATAATGCATTCTGGAAAACATTCTAAGTTTTAAGCCCTCACGGTCGTCATCACCCTCTAACGATCGTGACAAGCTAATTAGCGCGTCACGACCGTCATCCCCCCATCACGATCGTGACGACCCCAGTTATAGGAATCGTGAGAAACAGAACTGTTCTTCTTCGAAACCTCTTCCTCTTTCAACTTCCATAACTTTCAAAAATCCCCCATTATCTCTTCCAACTCCCGTAACCTCCCATTACCCAAATTAAACTCCATTAAACTCTCCATTTACTCCTCCCCTATCACATTCTCACCTTGCATTATAATCCGAACCAATTTCCCCTCATTTTACACTTTTCTCACAAACCTCAAAAACCTCTTATCTCTCACTCTTGTTCTTGCATGCAATGGAAGAAATTCAGTTTAGAGATGGTGAGCATGGAGAAAATCAGAGACAGAGGTTCATCAGATTCCAGAACCGTGGTGTTCAACCCACGCGATATGTCGACACTGAATGTTTGAGAGAGTTGGGAATGCTCAACAGTGTTAACACTTTGTTAATGTGAAACTGACATAGCAAATTATTTGTCCGTGGAAACACAGTCTCAACGGCTTTCATCAAAGCAAGATCTCTTTCTGTCATCATCACTTGTGGAAATAAATCTTTCTTCACAAATTTTTTTTTAAGCTTATCTAACACCCAACAAAAAGTCTCAGTCTGCTCAGACTCAATATACGCAAATACGACAGCAAAAGTCAACTCGGTTGATGTCATGCCAACAATTTCAAACAAAGGTTGCCTGTATTTGTTTGTCTTATAAGTGCTATCTATAACTAACACAATAGGAAAAATATTCAACAACTTAACTGAATCTGGATGTGCCCAAAATATATCTTTAATAACCTCAGAGTCGTCTCTTTTTCTACTCCAATAAACATAACATGTAGCCTCGATAAGCTTAAACAAATGTTGTATCTCACTTATAGGACCTCTTATCTCTTTTTCCGTCATACTCTTTTGCTTGTATATTTGCGTGATCCGAGTGACACAATCTGGATCTCGCTCGTGCAAAGAATGCAATATATTTCTAGGTGCAAACTTTCTCTTTGTTAAATCAGCAACATGTTACTTCTGATCCGCTGTCAACCTACCAACAAATGAGTGACCTTCTAATCTATCAGGTAAATCATGGTTATGAACGCCGCATTTTACATTAAAATTCCATCCAGATCCATCTTTTGTCGGAGTCGACCTGATCTTAAATAGACATCCACATTTTTTCGTCGTACTTTTGATTCCACTACGAATATCCTTGTATTTCCCACCTTTATTGCAACCAAATATTATTTTGTTACTTCTTCCTCTCTTGCCTGTTTGTGTATCTGAACGATTGATGATGATTGTCACTTTATTTCGTAATCCGGTGTCTTTAACCCATCTTATCACCTCATCTCGTGTACCAAATCTCTCTGACGTTGTAAATACATCTGACGTATTCACACATATCGGTTCTTTTTCGTATATAGGTACTGCACCTACACAATAAAAATATTTTTTAATAAAAAATATAAAAAAATTAAATAAAAAAAAATTTTACACACCGGAAGACTTTATGTAAGTCTTCCGGTATTGTACGCGATACAAACCGGAACACTTACATAAAGTGTTCCGGTTCACATACACAGGGCTACCGGAAGACTTAATAAAACTGTTATGTACCGGAACACTTTTATTAAGTCTTCCGGTGAACAAACATTACAAAACCGGAAGACTTTCCCAAAGTCTTCCGGTATGATAATTAACGTACCGAAACTCATATTTTAAGTCTTCTGGAACGTGTTTTTTGGGATCACTTTTTCTAGAATCTGACGGTCTGACATAAATGGTAAAAAAAATATAATAAAATATAATAAGGTTATAATAGGCATTTTTAAAAAATTGTAGGGGTAAAAGTATAGATGTGGGGGTATAGGGTAAATCCTTCTTAATCATAATTTATTTAATTAATTAGGATTAGGGTTTAATGACATGATATGGGTCGTACGCTGCTTAAACTAATCTCAATCCAAGGGCTCACATTCCAACTGGCAAACAAAACCCTAATGACTTTCAGGTGACCGGAGATAAGCTCCGGTCATCTACTCCGGCCATCCCCAACCCTAACTTCTTCTATAGGCCACTAATGCTCACAAAACCTGCCCAGAAATGATCCCCAAACATCATACAACTAAAATCAATCATCAAACATCATTTATATCACAAGAATCATGCAAATCGAATCAAAAACATTTTCACGGGCAAACCTTCAAAGATACAATACATGCTCATTTCTACACCAATTTCAATTCTAAACACATCAGAATAATCAGCAAAGCATGTAGAATCATTCTATAACAAGAAATCAAGGTTCTGGAAAAATTGTTCTTGATGGATACCTGAACTGAAGTTTTTCGAATTTGAGCTTTCAAAGCCCCCCTTTGGTGCAAAGTGGCTCCTTTGGCCCCTCCTGAAGTTAATGGAATGCTTGGATGAAGCTTATAGTGGCTGGTTTGAGGGTTCCAGTTCTGATATGGCAGAAAATGAGGTCTTGATTTGTTATGTTTCAGGCCATGGTGATGGGTGGGAAATGTTCCTTGTGTAATGTGTGATTGAATGGTGAAATAATTTTGGATGTTTGATGGCTGAGTAGTGAGAATCGAAGAGGGGAAGTTTTTGACAAGTTTTGTGCAATCTGAGTGTTGGCTGGTTTCAAGGCTTCAAGTGTTCTGTTTTATGATCCTTAGGCAATGCATAAATGATTGAGATAGGTCAGAGGAGTGGTTGTGCATTGTGGGAATGGTATGTCTCCATTAGCCAAAAAGTCAAAAATGGTGTACTTGAAGCATGGGCCATGGCAGAAGTGATTTGAGGTTTTGGGTTGCCTCAGCTGAGTTCAAGGAGCACCCTTGGATCGAAATTGATGAGCTGTATGGCTTGATTCAAGAGTTTGAATGGTTTTTGCAATTTCACATCTTTGTGATTTCTTGAGAAGCAAGGCATGAAAACCCTAGGTTCTTGGCCCAATTCTGATCTTTAGAAGTTGTTTGATCATGGCATGATGTGTTTAAGTGGATTAGAGGTCACATAAAGGCCTGGAATACCAGTTTGCAAATTTCCCTCTTTGGCATGAACTTGAAAATTACAAGATTTTTCCCAACTTTGACTTGCCATAACTTGAGTTCTAGGATGAATCAAGATGAGTTCTTATACTTTTTGAAAATGGGAATATCAAATCTACAACTTTCATGTTTGAGGAAAATTCATTTGAAGCCTTTTTGATCAAGAAAGAGGAGGTTGAAGATCTTTCCCAAAATGGAAAGTTTTCAACACAAGTCATGCCCAAAAATAGAAACTTTTGCAATGGCTCATAATTCTTCAATTTTGTGAACTTCCAAGCATTCTTAAGATAAAATAAAGATCATGGACCTAAATGATGAAAATGACCATTTGGAACCCTTGTTGGTGGCCTCAGATGCCCTGATTCTGACTTTTCTTGCACAACAAGTCACCACTTGATCATATGACTTCCACAAGGAATTTTTGCTTCAAATTTGATACACATGCTCCTTATATCATATATAGACCAATAGAATCAATAATGACAAAAAATTTTGAGTGTAAGGGCCTCAAACACAAAACCCTAATTTCTGGTCATCTGTGCAGGAGCCCTTAGCCTGCCTGGGCAACTGTGCAATTTTCTGAGATTTTGTGACTTCAAAACACCCTTGGAGGCATAATATGATCATAGAACACTCATGGACCCTCTTGGAATGCTTCATGGCCTTTGAGGTAGCTCAAACCATTTCTAAGATTCATCTGATCACAAACCCTAGCTATGCAGCTTATGTAGTGTGAGATAGTATGCTTATGCAATGCAATATGGAGAATCACAAGCCAAGGAGTGAGAAAAAAGAGAGGGCAAATTTGGGGTGTTTACAACCTTGGGCTATCTTCTGAAGGTAGTCTCTATGCTGCTCATGGGCTTTCAGAAGTAGTCTTTCCTTTTCAGCCAGGAGCTCTTGGAGGTTTTTGATCTTCAGCTTATACTCAACTTCTACCTCCTTTTGATTTTTCAAGTTGTCATCCCATTTTTCTAGCTAAAGGGTCACAGATTCGTTGGCCTCATCTAAAGACCTCTTGTCCCTCTGGTGCTGACTTGCCTTGTTGGTTTTAGCCAATATATTCTTCTTGAAATAAAGCTCTCTCTCTATCTATCTATCTTCAAAGTCTTTTTTCTTTAGTCTGATGATCTCTTCATCTTGATGAGCTCTTTGCTCTAGCTTCTTGTTGTGATTCATCAACTTCTCGCAAGAGTTGTTGGCCTCTAGATTTTCAGCTCTAAGTTGTTGGACCAAAGCTTCCAACTTCTTATAATCCTAAAGAGGAACAACATTTCGGGGTAACACTTTCTTCGGATACAAAGGGGACTCCATGGAGAATGGGAGGAGTAGGACTTCTACATGGTTTCTCAACCACGCAGCAAAAGGATCATACGTCTTCGGGTCCACTTTCCCGAAATCTTTCTTTCCTTTTATCATCCTGAATTCCCAAGCCTGGGATGCCTGAATACACAACTCAGTGTTTCTTATGCCGGAAAATACAATGATTCAGCTATCAACTTAATGGACAGTGGGTCTTTCAAAGGGTAGCCAAATTGTTTCCTAGCCAGCACAAGATTGTAATTTATCACTCCTTTCCTTCCAAGCAAAGGCACATTGAGAAAACCACCACAGCTAGTAATAATCTCCTTCCCCACCAGATTTCTATTGCATCCCCAGGCTATGTCGTCCGAAGTTAAGCCCATCAATCTTGTAGACCACTTCCATTCTCGCCTCAAATCTTGGAAAGGTCCTGACTTTGGAAGTTTCCTAACTAACCAATCAGCAAATAAGGGAGCACAACAATTTGCATACCCTTTCCTTTTCTCGTTCCTGTAATGAACGTTGTAGTAAAAATCTCCTAACAACGTAGGCAATGGGTTTCTCTTGATGAAGATGGCAATGGCTTCCATGTTGATCAACCCTTTCTCTCCTGGGAACAAACTTATCCCATATATCATCAGGGCTAGAAATGCACTGAACTCTGCCCACCGGTTTCCTAATGCCAAAACATGGGCTTCTGTAAGAAATCCCTTTACCCTTGTTCGCTTCTAGTCCCATCTTGACTCTGAGCATACTCAAGTGACAAGCACTAGCTATGTCTTCATATGGAGGGACCCTCTCTGAAGCATAATAAGGAATATCGTCTCTGATAGGAACCTTTAGGATGTTGGAAACCTCTTCGAAGGTAGGAGCCAAGATATAATCTGGAAACACAAAAACTCGCAGCTGAGGATCGTAGAATTGTAGCAAGGAGTGAAGGTTGTCCCTCTGATCAACTGTAGGCTTATTTACATAATCCAGAATCTTCCCATACTCTTTCCTGAAGTTATCTTGAAATTTTTTCATTCATCAAACTGAATAGTTTCTTAATACTCTCGGCTTCTGGTTGCGGAAAGGTGTAGTGAACATTCTTCTTTCTGGGAGTTTCCATTTCTGAAGAAGAAGCCGACCGAGAACTGGGAATAATATGGACCCTAAGAATGAAAAGAACACAAATGATTAATTATGGGATGATATTATGCAAGGAAAGGCATGTGATCGGTGATGTGTCTATGTTGTGCTGATCATATAATCAAGTGTTTGTGCAAGGTCACAATAGCAGCCACGGTAAAAGTTTCTCTGAACAGAAATCCCGGATCTCAGAACCAAAGAACCATAGAACCAGATCATAAAACTGAACAATATTGGCAAAATGGTATGTTGGAAGTTTTAGGGTTCCTTCAAACCTGTAAACCCCTCCCATCTCACGGGTGTATGCTCCGGGTCAAACATCACGGAATCTTAAAGCCGAATAACAATAATACGTTCACCATTTCCGAGAAATGGCTCATGACCAAATCAGGGAATCGGTTTGGCATTATGTACTACTCAAGGAGGTCTCAGCTGAGTCTGGAAAAAAAGCATCCCTCATAAGTAACTAAATTCAAGCACTAAATCAAGAAACAATAGTACATTCAACCCTTAGGATACAATACTATAGTCATTTGAATAGTTTGCCTTGACTGGGTTCCTATGAGAGAACCAGGCCATCCTATGCGAGTTCCCTGTGGGCCCTCAGATGCGAGTGGGTTTGCCAACAAATACGGGCTGCTACTGTCATCATTGGAGAGGGATGTTTCTACAAAGGTTCTCAATGTTCGGTCCCCAGTTGCACACAACTATCGAGATCATGTAATGATCCAAGAAATATTCCTGTATTAAAACACTTCCAAGACGGTCATAAGTCTGGGTGTGAAACTCACTACTACCAACATAGCAAAATGCCATGAAGCAAAAGTGACTTTTCACTCTAAGTCCTAGGGTGCACTCGAGCCCCGATTATGAGCTCATCTCACAGTAACCCCATCCCGCAGAAAAAAGCCAAACCAGACAATCCAATATATATGATGCATGTAAAATAAATATTGAAAGCGGTAAATAAATGTTGTAAAGTAAAAGCTGTAAATAAATCAGCAAAGCTAAACTAAAGCGCACAACAACAAACAACTAAGCACCCAAAGAAACAAAAATAGACAAGCGATATGATTGACTCTCAAAGGGGAACCAGAGATTCTTGGTCGAAAAATCCCCAGCAGAGTCGCCAGTTGTCGCTCTCGGGATTTTCATCCTAGTACAAATGCGAAAGTGGCGCGAAAAGGTAGAGTCGCCAGCCCGACATTTTTTATCCCAAATGAATGGGAAAGGTAATGCTGCACAAACCAAAGAGAAAAGAAAATGACTAGGTCCTGTGAACCAAAGATCTGGGTTCGGGAGTCGGTTATGACCTGGGAAGGTATTAGCACCCCAGATCATCTGTCGTACCCAACGGGATCCATGTTTATTTGTCTATTTCAAAGGTAACTAAAATGAGAAAGGTAATTGGAAAAGAGATCAAAAAAGGAAAAATGTAGGGAAAATAAAGATTGTGCTCGAACGGGCCCTACCCCGTAGCCTACGTACCTCATCGGGAAAATGATGATCAGAGTCGACGTAGTTCACCTAACTAAGGCGTGAAATTGTTTGTGTTTTTTATGACTAAACTACTTATGCCTATGCTCAAGTGTTGCAGGCTCGTCTGTTACGAGTGCGTTTACCGTCTTGCAAATGATACAAGTTATAGCAAGTTTGCGTTGTGTGTGAATGAGGTGAGAAAAGAATTCCCACAGGAAAAGACGAGTGTTGTTTGTGAGTTGTCTTTTGAAGAAGTGTTTTTATTGTTTTTATTTGTGAAAATAGCCTCATGATTAGACTTGTACATCATGCTAGACAAGCCTATACTATCCCAAGATGTGATGAATATAAGTTCTCCATGGAATAAGTCTCTGCAACTAAGACTACTTCAACCTTTATTAAAGTGTTTTTGTAACTTTTCTTGGAGATGAGAAAGAATGACTCAAATCGAGAAAGGAAAAACTAGGGGAACTAGGACACAACTCTAAGTCGTTATTTGCATACAAAAGTAGATCCTAATGGTTTGTGAGGTTTTCTAATCCTAATGAAAAAAAAGGAAAAGAAGAAAAGAGAATTAGAACTCAACTTACTTCCTAAGGAAGGTAAGTTGTTTCTAAAGAGGGGAAAAGCCTATACAAGCAACGCATAAAGTGCTAAGGCAAACACAACTAGAAAGCAAAAATAAATGAGGGAGATGTGTATAACCAAGGGCTTACCTCAACCTCCCTACAAAACAAAGGTTAGCTTTACAAAGCATATTGAAAACATAAAAGAAATACAAAGGCTAAACAAGTCAAGGAAATGCACTAAATGCTTCATATGGTTAAGTCCTAAAACTAAATGATCCTTCATGATAACAAGCTTCTAAAGTCAGTAGCTAAACCATATTAAAGTGTGCTAAGGTTACCAAATCAAACATTTACAAACTATGTCCTAAAGAGATAATAAAACCCTAAAGTTCAAGGTGAAATTAGATGGAAAAGTTTGAATGAAAGCAAGGCACTAAACAAATATAAATGGCCATGGAAAAATATTAAATTAATTCCCTAAAGTCATCACCTAGAAGCCAACAATGTGTTAAAATATCTCCTAAAAATTCACATTTTAACCCCACCAAATGATCACTCAAATCTACCTAATAAGGACTAGCAAATTTGCACAAACAAGGCTTCCAAAACAATTGACAAAATGATTTTAAAAATATAACAAACAACTTTTTAGGTTCCTTTCTGAGTCTGTTAAAATATGTAAAAAGAATGGGGTAAAAATGTTTCTTGAAGTGGGAGAAATAAATTGGACAAACTGAGGTGTTAATATGGGAATTCAATGACAAAGAAATCAAGTGAAAAATCAAAATAAAATTGAAAAATCAGTGAAATCAGAAAATAAAAACACACAAAAATTCTAAAATGAGTTAATATGTTTGTATAATTTTTGTAAAATTTTAATAGGAGTTTTAATATTTTTTGTGTATTAAAAGTAAAATTATGTGAAAACAGAAATTAAAATAATAAGGCAAAGAAGGACGGGGTGTAAGCAAAGAAAATTCTCAATTAAAATGAAATTGGGCCAGGCTGGTGGGGTGTGAATATCGGTTCTACCTAAAGCCCAATGCACTAGGCCTAGGGGAGCATACAGTGAGGTCTAGTCAAAAATTGTTGACTGCATCTGGAGCGTTAATCTTGTAGACTCCTAAGGTATTCTCATCAAGTGGCTTATGAAGTGAGGGAGTACAGAATTATGGTGTTCTTGCACGCATGGAATTGCCATGGGGGAAACCTATCAGATGGTGACAAGTGTCACCGCCGGTATGGTGGAAATAAAAAAAAATCCCCTCAACCTTATCTCTAGCGGAATCTCTCCATTTTAATCTTTATGACCTATTCTCTTAACATCCTATTAAAATGAAATAAACATAAAACGAAACTAAGGAAACCCAAGCATCTTCTTCACCCGCCGCTACAAGCCTTCTTCTCCGTCAACCTCAACCCAAATGCCGTTGTCACTATTGAGCAAACCACAAATGCTACGAAATCCATCCTCCCTCTACGATTACAACGCCAACCTCAACTTATCTCTCTCCCTCCCACGACGACACCTTCTTCAACCTAATCCTCCTAACACCGTCACAAATAAATGACACTGGAGAACAAACAATGCCGATGAATCTCAACCATTCTAATATCAACATCACCCTAACCTAAACCAAAATATCTACAAAAACCTCAACAACTCGCTCAAGAATCAAGAACAACAAGCAATACATGACTACGATCTCGTATACATGAGTCATTCGAGCTCGTACATTGAATGGAAGCCTTAGTGATTGAGATGTGAATGTTGCTTCTATGACTAGTGAGAAGAAGTTCCTTCAGGTATGTTCAGAAACTTGTTCGTCTCGATTCACCCTGTAACCTCTTCTTCTACTCCGCAATCTCGATTTCGTTTCAAAATCGTATTTGTGAAATGGTTTGTTACTGAATCGAAATTACTCTGAAATTGCACTCTGTCGTGATTGACACAGGTTCTCATTGTTGTCGCTCCCACCTGATGACACCCGGTCAAGAGGGGTACAGACGCGAACGGTCGGCGAAAGAGGAAAGGATGAAAAGAGTCTCCAGCTAGGCATTTTTATCCCGAAGGAAAGGTAATGCGGCATAAACCTAAGAAGAGATGGATAAGACGGTTGCGAACCAGAGAAACTGAGAAAGGGGGTTGGTTACAACCTGAGAAGGTATTAGCACCCAGATTGTCCGCCGTACTCGACGGGATCCACGCTTGAAAGATTTGTGTTTAAAGGGGTAGTGTCAGTGTTATTCTGTGTGCAAAAGCTGGAAAAGAATGCAAGTGTCAGTGCAAAAGAAATGTGAAATGAGATAAAAGAAGTGTCAGTGTAAGAACAGGAGAGCAAAGCTCAAGACTATGAGGCTTAAAGAATAATACTAGAAGAGGGGGGGAATATACAGAGACTTTTTGTTCGATAACTGTTAAGTTATGCCTACGTATCCTCTCGTGCAACGAGGAAGTCAGAACACCGTAGTTCGACTCAAAGAAACTGAAAGATAAATTGACTTGTGAACTGCTTGCTTGTCTATGCTCAAGTGTATGACCTGTCTGGCTCAGGTGCAAACTGTCTTGCATTAGACGGGAGAAGCAAGTTCTCGTTTGTGAGTGAATGAGGTGAGAAAAGAATCCCGGAGGAGACGATTATTGTTTGTTTTTGTGTTTTCAATCTTTTATTGCTTTTTTGTCTTTGTCATAAGAAAATGAGCTTAAGCCTAAACCAAGGGTTAGTAAACTAATCACATCCTCCCTCTGATTAGGGGTAATGAGAATACCTTAAGTGTGAAGTGAGCACCTCACAATTAATCACCATGATGTAGGATTAAGATCATCAACCCACTTGTAATTATTTAGATGTTTTTGGTGTTTTTGTTTAGTGTCAAGTAATGAGTTTAAGCCATAATCAAGGATTTAATGGACCCATTACACCATCCTAATAGAAGGATAATATATGAGAACATTTAAGTTGAGGAAGGCTCCTCAACTTAATCCATGATTAGGGATTAACCTCATGATAAAACAAAGCCTTTATTAAAGTGGATTTTAGTTAATGGTAAGATTAAGAAATGGATTTTATGGTTTGTAAGACAACTTGAGGAGGACTTGTCCATTAACACTAGGGTTAGTCCTTCTTAACCAATTAAGGAAGAATTAGAACCCTAATGCAAGGCCCAAGTTACAAGCTTGATGTCTTAGTGATTATTAAATGGATTGATTAAAGGATTTAAACACATTAAGGGTTTAACACTTAGGATTAAAGTTATACACTCCATCCTAATAGAAGGATACAAGTATAACCCTAATCACAAAGCCTTAAAACCTTTAAGGTTTAGTCCTTGGTTAAGAGATGAGAAGAGAAGACACAAAAGATAACACAAAGGTAAAACTAATGGGGGACTAATCAACCCTAATTATTATCATTCTTGGGTGTTCCTTGGGTTTATGAGGCTTGCAAGAAGATCTTCAAGAGAGCCACCAAGGAAGAAGCAGGATGAAGGAAGGAGAAGCAAAAGAAGCAAGATAACTTACTTCACTTAAGAAGATAAGTTGCTTGAAGGAAGAAGGTGATGAGGGAACATGAATGAGCAAGCTCACTCTAATTCACAAGCAAAATGCAGTAAAGAATGCATAAGAGAGATGAGAAGAGATTGTGAGAAGTGAAGGCAAATTCACTTCTCCAACACTTACCACCTGAAAAGTTAGCAGAAGGAAATGAAATGGAATGAAAATGAGATGAAATGAAAAGATGAAAGCCAAATTCAGAAGCATAATAATGATGCAAATGATGCTATGAGATGGTATGAAAGCAAACCAAGAGATGTGGATGATCATACACAGGATGGGAATGCAAATGAAACATGAAAGGAAGCATGGAAGTTCATGAAAACTTATGAAATGCAATGGACACATAACATGACACATGGATTATGAAATGATCAAATATGATTTCAATATGTCCTAAGATGTCTTATATGTCATGTGGATGCACAAAATGTCATGGAAAGTGTATGTATGCAAGCATATGAAGAATGAATGCAAATGAAGGCAAAGATTAGGGTTTATGTACAAGATGCAATGCAAAATTCAAAATCAGAAGCAAATGACAAGATAAAAAATTGAAAATGGGATCAAAGGTACCCTAAACCCATATGATATCACACCCCAAAGGAGGAGACCTAACTCTTAACCCTAAGGAAGTTATGATTTTCCTAAGTTATCTAGGGTTTTAAGGGTGATCCTAAAGAGAAAATGCCAAACAAATAAAAAATGTAAGATAAATTCATGCCAATTTTATCCTAGAAACTAAATGATATGTGGGATGCAATGCAAAAAGAACCATTATAAACTCTTCATAGTTAGACAGAAAAGAATTTTCTAAGTTAGGGTCAAAAATATTGATTTTTAAGAACCCTAAATCCAAAGAAAATGTCAAAATGGATCAAGAACCAAAAAGAAATTTGTATGAATGGTTTGATAATGTCTCTAAATGTGTCAAGATGCAATGTGATTTTTTTGTGATTTTTTTGTGATTTTTAGAAACTTAAATGGTATTTTAATTAATTAATTTCCATTAATTAATTAAAATAAACATTAAAATATTTTAAAAATACAAATTTTATGCAAAAAATAAAATAAAAATTATTTTCAGAATGAGAAAAATATTTAAAGTCATGATGCAAAAATAAAAAATTTTAGATGTATTTTGCTATTTTAAATAAAATGAACAAAGAAATGCAAATAAAATGAAAATAAAATTAATTTAAATGAGAAGTCAACAGATCAAAGGGCTAGGGTTTAAACTGGGGACGCGGGAATTGACTAGCGCACATCTGGATGACTGACATTCAAACTACGCTAATTATGATTAAAGCCCTAATCTGAACCCTAATGACTTTCAGGTGACCGGAACAGTGTTCCGGTCATCTTCTCCGGCCATCCACTCTTGCTATCTCACTCAATCCGTAAAATCAAACCACCAAACTCTCCAGAAATAATCCCCACCCCATTCTAAACAAGATTCAGTCATCAAACAACATTTATTTCACATGAACAATGAGAATCGAAGCAAAACGGAAAATCTTTCAGAAATTTCAGAAGCTTCATACATGCTTAAAACTTAATCATTTTCAAAACCAAAAGGTGCAGTGTGATCAGTGAAGCATGGAGAACAATCTAAGAACTTAAGAAATCATTTCTTGAAAATTTGTTCTTGAGGTTACCTGAACTGAAGCTTTCGAAAATGGCACTGTCTGGCTGCTTCTCTGCTTCAAAACTCCTCCAATGATCTCCCTCAAGAGTTTGCAATACTTGGTTGGAGTTTATGTGGCCTCTATGTGCAGTTGGCTGAAGCTCAGGTCAAGGAATGTGAAAATCGTGTTTTTGATATGGGGTGTTTCAAGGCAAAATGAAGGGTGGGAAATGATCAGTGATGAATGTGGAGTTGAATGGTGGAAAAAGTTTGGAGATTTGTTGGCTGAGCTATGAGTTTTGAAAGCTCTTGAAAATTGGAGTGATTTTGTGTATGTTGAGCAATCTAAAGTGTTAGGCTGCAATGTTGTGTGTTATGGCTTGGGTTTGATCCACATAACATGCTGTGATAGGCCAGAGAGTGGGTGGTGGCTGCAGCTGATTGGTATGGGCTTCTTGCCAAAAAGTCAAAAGTTTTGTACTTGAGGTATGGGCAAGTGGCATGCTGGGATTTGGGCATGTCCTGGTTCAGCTAATATCAGGGAATGTTTGTGACTCAGATTTGATGAGCTGTGGCAAGTGGATGAGAGGTTTTGTACCATTTTGCAAATTCATGAAGTTTTGGCCCCTTTTGGATTTCTTCATGGGAAAGGCATGAAACTTTGAAATTCTTGGGCCAATTATGAATTATAGGTCATGTATGATGTTTGTGTAATGGTTAGAAGTCATTTAGAGGTCACAAATTTCCTTGGTATGAGTTTTTGCAAGTTTCCCTCTTTGGTACATAAGTGAAATTTTGTGATTTTTCCCAACTTTGCAAGGCCATAACTTGAGTTCTATGATGAATTAGATCAAGTTCTTGTACTTTTTGAAAAGGGAATGATCCAATCTACAACTTTCCTGACCAAGAATTTTCCATTTGAAGCATTTTTGAATCAAAAAGAGGAGGTTGAAAAACTTTCCCAAAATGGCAAATTTGCATTACAAGTCACTTTCCCCAAAATGGCAATTTTGCAAATGGCTTGAAATTCTTCAATTTTGTGAACTTCTAACTTCTTCTAAGATCAAATAAAGATCATATACACCCAAAATGATGGTGAAGACCCTTTGGTTGGATGATTGGGGGCCTCAGATGCCCTGATTTTACATTGACTTGCTCAAGAAGTCATCTATTGATCAGATGCCTTCCCCATTGAATTTCTTCATGAAAATTGATATGCATGATCCTTATATCATATAGAGACCAATAGAAACAATAATGACCAAAAAAATTGGAGTTATGGCCTCTGAAACCAAAACCCTAATTTTTAGGTCATCTGTGAAGTTAAGCTTGGCTCTGCTTCCATGCCTTGCTAGTTCTTGTGATTTTCTGACTTCTTTGATCTTTGGAGGATATAATATGATGATTGAACATACATGGACCCTATTGGAATGCTTGGAGGACTTTGGAGTGGCTCAGATGGCTCAGGGATTGCTCAGATCACAAACCCTAGATGCAGATGACTTTGAGCCAATGCAGTGAAGCAAAAGTGCAACATGATATGATATGATTGAACTTATGCAATATGAAAAGAATCATAAACCATGGTGAAATGAGTGAGGGAAAATTTGGGGTGTTTACAGCTGCCCCTATTCAAACATGAGTTAGCTGTGCAGGATGTAAACGACGGCTTAACAGGCAAACAAGATAACTTGTGGTTGAATACCAAAGACAGTCCGAAATTTGCACTCACTGGGTATGAAGGAGAAAAGGGATATAGATTGTAAAAGGACGTAAAGTATGATTATAAAGTGCGGGCGACGGAGGAAGACCGTCGAGCAGAGGACGACTGCTGGGGATAAAGCAATGACGGGGACGGCCGACATGCTGGGGAAATGGAGGTATCATGATGGGGACGACCATCAAGTAAAGGAACAAAACTCTCTAGGGATTAAAGGTAAAGCAAATGATGGGGACGACCATCAGGTTCAAGGCATAAATGAAATAAATGATGAGGTACGGTCATCAATGGTGAAGGACGATCACCTAGCAGGGGATGACTGCTCTGTTGGGGATAAGATGAGGGACGTTCATTTAAGGTGAAGGACGATCACCTGGCAAGGTACGGTTGCCGAAAGTATCACGAAATAGGACAAATTTCGGATAGAAAGAGTCGACGATTGGGACTACCATCGAATAAGTATGATAAAGGACGATCATCAAGAGGTGAAGGACGATCACCTAGCAGGGTACGGCTGCTCTGGGGTTTATCATGACATAGGACGAATGTCAGATAATAAGATCGACGATGGGGACGGCCATCGGATAAAATGATGAAGGACGATCATCAAAAGGTGAAGGACGATCACCTAGCAGGTTACGGCTGCTAAAAATATCACGACATAGGACGAATGTCGGATAGGAAAGGGGTCCAGTAATGGAAACTCCGCTGGGGGAATGATGAAGGTCAATCATCAAAAGGTGAAGGAAAATCACCTGGTAGGGTATGGCTACCGAAAGTATCATGACATAGGACGAATGTCAGATAAAAGAAATTTGCTTTTTACTGGGGATTTGCTGGGAATTCTTCCTGGGAAAGGTAGACACAGACGAGTGTCTAGATTCAAGAAAGAAAGGGTATAAGTTGTTTGATAGTGTATATAGATTAAAGATGCGGACGAGCATCCTTAAGACTATGATATAGACGAGTATCGGTAGAAACAAACGCTGACGCGTGCTTAGAGATGATGATACGGACGCGTATCAACTGGTTAACAAAGAACAACGGACGAGTGTCGACTCTGAGGGGAAATAAGGGGTGTATACAAGATACTAAAGAGTATCTATATGAGTATAAAGTAAACATGAGTGAGACACAGGCAAGTGTTCAATATGCTGGGGAGAGTATGATACAGATGAGTATCAAGAAGTGTATAGATATCTGTTTGTAGAGAGTGTTCTGGCGACTTTACTGGGGAAAGATGACACGGACGAGTGTCAAGTGAGTATGTATCTGTATTTGAGAGTGCAAAGGGGATGCCTTGGATTTTTGTTGTGATTTGTGGGTCTTTATATATATGTATATGGCTGATGGAAAGTTGATATAAATAGGTGTTTGATTCAAAACATGGCTTATGATTATGTAATATGTTTGACTTTTGCCGTAATGCTCCGTATTATACGGAATGCTACGCTCTGGGGAAGAATATGATGCGAATGCTATTATTATGCAAAGATACCGATCTGGGATTCAGATCCCGTTGCTGTGAAGATTTTCGGTTGATCTGCTTGCAGTGGTATCCCAGCTGGGCATGAGATCATTGGTAGATCTGATATATAATTCTGCCTGGGGAAATAAATCACTGATAGACCTATCTTGGTAATGAGAAGCCCAGCTGGGGTCTGTGGAAGCTTTCGTCACTTTGTTGTGAGATCTTCAGACATTGTTCTTCTGCGTAGAGGATGGAGCTCTGCAGGGAGATGATTCCCTGTCTTTGCACTTGGCTGGGGAGGAGCGATCACTAATTGACCTTCCTAGTGACCTGTAGGGATTCTGCTGAGGAGGATGATGTCTAACAACTCAGCTGGGGAGAAAGAATCTCTGGTGCTATTTGGAAGATGTGCTGAGTAAATAATGATTTGGCAGCTACTGGGGAGAAGCTGTCATGCCCCATGTTGCACTTTGAGCACCTGCAATCATGTTATAACAAAAAGATGTACAAGTACCCCGAGGTATCCCTTATTGGATTCCATCATAGGAATTTTAGACACTCCTGGGAGCAAATATATTCCCTGCAAGCATGTAATTTAGAAAAGACGCGTCTGTATTTATGCAACCATTATATTTAGGACATCAGACACTTTTTCAAATAAAGATAAAATGTACGAGACAAAATGTGACTGAAGATCTGATTTTATTAATTTGGGGTGCCCTGAATTGGCGAGTACAGTCAAAGAAACAAATCCCCTGAAATGAGGAGATCGTTACAAATTGAGAAACAAAAAGATGCTGGCAATGTTGATGATGCTTCAGTGAGCTTCCCTTTTGCCATGACTCGTATGACATTGACGTTCTTCTCATCCTACTTTTTGAAGAAGGCTGATACTGACCGATGCTCGAACCTTTCGAAGCTTGACATGTTGTAAGTGATACAGACGAATTCAGGATGCAATTGTTCGCTTATTCCCTTATTTTGCGTGGATCGCCCTTTCGGGTTTTCAATCCACCGAGATACCCATTTTTGCCTGAGTTGTCCAATGCGGCTTTTCAAGTCAGCGGGTGTACACATTTTTCTTTATTTTCCCTTATTTTTGCCCGAGTCTTTTATTCTGTTTTTGACTCGCCGGGATGCCCTATTTTTGCCTGGACTTACATTCTGTTTTTATGTCCAGCGGGTTATTTTATGCGAAGTATTTTTTAACTGCAATTCAATTCACAGGGGACAGGAAGTCTTCACCATCCATAGTACTGAGCATCAGTGCTCCACCAGAGAAAACTTTCTTTACTATGAATGGACCATCGTAGTTCGGAGTCCACTTGCCCCTGTGGTCTGTATGAGGATGGAGGAGTCTTTTCAACACAAGATCTCCTATTTGGTATTCCCGAAGCCTGACTTTCTGATCGAAGGCTTTCTTCATTCTCTTCTGATATAGCTGCCCATGACAGATTGCAGCCAACCTCTTCTCTTCAATCAGTTTCAACTGTTTGTACCGGGATCGGACCCATTCTACTTCATTCAGTTTGACATCCATTAGTACCCGCAAGGAGGGTAATTCAACTTCAACAGGTAGGACTGCCTCCATACCATATACCAGTTGATACGTTGTTGCCCCAGTGGATGTTCTGATTGAGGTACGGTACCTATGCAAGGCAAATGGTAGCATTTCATGCCGTCTTTATAGGTGACCACCATCTTTTGCACAATCTTCTTGATATTCTTGTTAGCTGCCTCTACAGCGCCATTCATCTTTGGCCTGTAAGGAGAAGAATTGTGATGTTGGATCTTGAAGTCCCGGCACAGTTCTTCCATC
The DNA here is from genome assembly GCA_963966055.1 of Lathyrus aphaca. NCBI lineage: Eukaryota > Viridiplantae > Streptophyta > Magnoliopsida > Fabales > Fabaceae > Lathyrus > Lathyrus aphaca. The sequence goes on along the minus strand of OZ014523.1, from coordinate 459,640,466 downwards.
ATCTTGTTATTCAAGTTAGAACCATTGTCAGTAATGATTCGCTCAGGCACTCCATATCGACAGATGATGTCTCTCTTCAGGAATCGGGCTACCACTTGCCTGGTGACATTGGCATACGAAGCCGCTTCAACCCACTTGGTAAAATAGTCAATGGCAATCAGGATGAATCTGTGGCCATTTGAAGCAGTTGGTTCAATCTTTCCAATCATATCTATGCCCCACATGGCAAAGGGCCAAGGTGAAGACATCACGTTCAAAGGATTTGGAGGCATATGCACCTTGTCTGCATAGATCTGGCATTTATGGCATTTTCTAGCGTAGGCACAACAGTCTGCATCCATTGTGATCCAGTAGTAACCTGATCTTAACAACTTTTTAGCCATTGCATGCCTTCCAGCATGGGTACCAAAAGATCCTTCGTGCACCTCATGCATCAGCACGTCTTCTTCCGTTTTATCAACACATCTGAGAAGTACCATATCAAAGTTTCTCTTGTACAAGGAACCATCAACATTCAGGAAGAAACTACTAGCTAGCCTTCTTAGTGTCTTCTTATCATTGGATGATGCCCCAGGTGGGTATGTTTGATCCTCCAAGAAGCATTTGATGTCATAGAACCAAGGCTTTTCATCTTTAGCAAGGTCTACTGAGAATACATAGGCTGGTCTATCAAGTATGGATACTGAAATCCGAGGCACAACGTTGGCAGCTTGAACTTTGATCATGGATGAAATGGTGGCCAGAGAATCTGCAAACTGATTTTCATTTCGAGGGATATACTCAAGTTTGACTGTAGTGAAGAAAGTCAATAACCTCCTTGTATAATCTCGGTAAGGTATCAATTGCTCCTGGTGAGTGTACCATTTGCCGTTGGTTTGATTGATTACCAGAGCTGAATCCCCGAATACATTTAAAGTCTTGATCCTGAGGTCGATGGCTTCCTCATGACCCATGATACAAGCTTCGTATTCAGCTTCGTTGTTAGTGCAGTTAAAGGTGAGTTTTGCCAAGAAAGGCATGTGAACTCCCTTAGGTGTAATGAGAACTGCACCAACACCACGACCATTCATATTAACAGCCCCATCAAACATCATAGTCCATTCTTCTTCTGGGTCAGGCCCTTCAGTGTGAATAGGCTCTTCATGATCTTTTGCTCTTATGAACATGATGTCTTCATCAGGGAAGTCAAATCTCATAGGCTGGTAATCATCAATGGGTTGCTCAGCTAGATAGTCAGACAATACACTGCCCTTGATGGCCTTCTGAGATGTGTACTTAATGTCATATTCTGTGAGAATCATTTGCCATCTTGCAACCCGTCCGGTAAGTGTTGGCTTCTCAAATATGTACTTGACTAGGTCCATCTTTGATATCAATAAAGTAGTGTGGGTCAACATATACTGCCTTAGTCGGCGAGCAGCCCACGCTAAAGCACAACAAGTTTTCTCGAGCAGTGTGTCACTCCCGATAAATGGGAATGGCCCAGATAAAGGTACAGACGCAAACGGTCGGCGAAGGGAGGATGTGAGAACACACAGCAATGAACTCACTGGAGATGAAAAGAGTCGCCAGCTAGGCATTTTTATCCCGGAGGAAAGGTAATGCTGCATAAACCTAAGAAAAGATATGGATAAGACGGTTGCGAACCAGAGAGACTGAGAAAGGGGGTTGGTTACAACCTGGGAAGGTATTAGCACCCAGATTGTCCGCCGTACTCGACGGGATCCACGCTTAAAAGATTTGTGTTTTAAAGGGGTAGTGTCAGTGCAATTTGTGTATAAAATAGCTGGAAGAAAATGTACAGGTGTCAGTGTAAAAGAAGTGTGAAGTGTATAAAAGTATAGTGTCAGTGCAGGGACAAGGATAAAATGCTCATGAATATGAGGCTAAAAGAATAAAGCAGGGAAGAGGGGGAATATACAGAGACTTTTGTTTGATAACTGTTAAGTTATGCCTACGTATCCTCTCGTGCAATGAGGAAGTCAGAACACCGTAGTTCGACCCAAAGAGACTGAAAGATGAATTGACTTGTGAACTGCTTGCTTGCCTATGCTCAAGTGTATGACCTGTCTGGCTCAGGTGCAAACTGTCTTGCATTAGACGGAGGAAGCAAGTTCTCGTTTATGAATGAAGGTGATGAGAAAAGAATCCCGAAGGAGACGATTATTGTTTGTTTTTGTATTTTCAGTCTTTTATTGCTTTTGAAGGTTTGTCATAAGTTAATGAGCTTAAGCCTAAACCAATGGGTTAGTAAACTCATCACATCTTCCCTCTGATTAGGGGTAATGAGAATACCTTAAGTGTGAAGTCAGATTCTCACACTTAATCACCTTTGGTGTAGGATTAAGATCATTAACCTACTTGTGATTATTTAGATGTTTTTGTGGTTTTTGTTTAGTGTTAAGTAATGAGGTTAAGCCATAATCAGGGATTTAACAGACTCATTACACTATCCTAATAGAAGGATAATAGATGAGAATGTTTAAGCTGAGGAAAGCTCCTCAACTTAATCCATGATTAGGGATTAAACTCATGACCAAACAAGCCTTTATTAGATGGATTTTATTTAATGATATGATGATGAAGTGGATTTTATGATTTGTAAGACAACTTGAGGGGGACTTGTCCATTAACACTAGGGTTAGTCCTTCTTAACCAATTAAGGAAGAATTAGAACCCTAATGCAAGGCCCAAGTTACAAGTGATGTCTTGATGATTATTAAGTGAATTGATTAAGAGATTTAAACATATTAAGGGTATAACACTTAGGATTAAAGTTATACACTCCATCCTAAGAGAAGGATGCAGGCATAAGCTTAATCACAAAGCCTTAAAGCCTTTAGGGTTTAGTCCCTGATTATGAGATAAGAAGAGATGACTCAAAAGAGACACAAAGGTAAAACTAAGAGGGGAGACTAATCAAAACCCTAATCATTGTCATGCTTGGTTTTTCCTAAGTTTTGTGAGGTTTTCAAGAGAAATCTTCAATGGAACCACCAGGAAGCAGATGAAAGGATCAAGAGAAGCAAAGTAACTTGCTTCATTCAAGAAGTCAAGTCACTTGAAGAAAGAAAGTGGGAAGAATAAGAATGAGCAAGCTCATAACTCAAACACATATCAAAATGCCGCAAGGATGCAAGAGAGAGATGAGAAGGAAGTATGAGAAGTGAAGGCAAATTCACTTCTCAAAATCACTTACCACCTGAAAGGTTAGAAAAGAAATCCAATGCAATGCAAAATGGGATGGCATAACATGATGCAAACCAAAACCAGAAGCATATATGGGATGTTAATGATGCTATGAGATGCTACAAACCAGAAACAACACATGTGGATGATCATACAAGCTTATGAATGCAAATGAAGCAAGTTAAGAACCAAGAACATACATGAAAAGTTATGAGATGCATATGGCATACAACATGACAAATGCAAGGTTCAATGATCAAACATGCTTTCAATATGTCTTATGATGTTAAATGAATCAAATGGAAGTATGGAATGTCATGGCAAGTCATGTTATGCAAGAAAATGCAAGATGGATGCATATGGAAGCCCAAATTAGGGTTTATGAACTATGCAACAAACAAAAACCAAAACCAGAAGCAAACAACATTATAAAAAATTGAAAATTCATTCAAAGGATCCCTAATCCTATACTAACTCACTTCCCAAAGGAGAAGTTCCAACTCCTAACCAATTTCAAGTTATGATTTTTCTAAGTTTTCTAGGGTTTTAGGGTTCCTTAACAAGAAAATTATCAAACAAATTGAAAATGAAAGATCAAATCATGGCCATTTAATCTCACAAACTAAATGCTAAACAAAATGCAATGCAAAAAGAATCAAGGTCCAACTCTTCATGGTTAGGCAGAAATGATTTTTGGAAGTTTGGATCAAAATAATGCATCAAAAAGATTTTAATTCAATGAAAAATTCTCAAAATGCATCAAGATCAAAAAATAAATTTGGTTTGAAGGTTGGACAATGTTTCTAAATGTCTTAAAACATTTCATGAATTTTTTGGTGATTTTTAAATACCTAAAAGTATTTTTAATAAATTAATTTTCATTAATCAATTAAAAATAAACTTTTAAATATTTAAAAATACTTTTTTAATGCTAAAAATGAAAATAAAAATATTTTTGTGTTTTAAAAATTAATGAAACTCTTGGTAAAAAATTTCATAATTTTTAAAGCATTTTTGCTATTTTTAATAAATTGTATAAAACAAATGAAATATTATGAAAATAAAATGAATTTTTAAACTGAAAAAGCAAAGTAATCAGATCCAACGCGTGAGATTCAAACTGGCAAACGCGCGCATTGACTTGGCGCCAGATCCTACGGCCAGAATTCAAAATCACCTAATTAATGCTTATGCCCTAATCCTGCCGTTAATCACCCTCAGGTGACCGGAACAGTGTTCCGGTCATCTTCTCCGTTCACTCCAAAGACCAATCTCACTCTAAACACTTATAAAATGAAATCTAAAAACACAGGAATGATCCCCACTCACTCACGAATCAAAACCCTCAATCAAAACAAATTTATCATTCCTAAAATGGCTGAATCGAATCAATCTATTTCTAGGGCAAAAAGTTTCAGAGACTGATTAAACTCTCATCTCTCCACCATTTTCAAAACTAAAGACATATTCATGATCAGGAAGGCAAGTAGAACAACTTAAGAACTTTAAAAATCATTTCTGGAAAAAAGTTCTTGAGCTACCTGAGTTTCGAAGCTTTCAGATCACAGCTTTCTGGGTGCTTTCCTGCTTGCAATCAACTCCACTTGACCTCCTGAGAAGCTTTCAATGCTTGGAAAGAGTTTGTGATGGCTGGTTTTGAGGTTTGAACAAGTTCTGTTCAATGGAGGGCAGGAATCGTATTTGTGATTCTGGGGGTTTTAGGCTATGGTGATGGATGCTTTGTGATCAAAGGAACATGTTGAGTTGATCTATGAAGTGGGTTTGTGTGTTTGTGTCTTGTTTTCTGAGTTTCGAAGGTTTTTGCTTCAAGGATGGAAAATGGGAATGTGATGTTATGGCTTGCTTCAGGCTTGCTTGTTATGTGAAATGGCTGGCATTTGATCCACATAAACAAATCCCATTGGTCAGGTGATGTGACTTGGCCTGTTGTGATAGGTGAGCTAGCTTTTGCAAAAAGTCCACTCTTGTGTAAGAGAAAGCATGGGCAGCTTCTAGCCAAGTACAAGGGTGTGGGCTGGCGCAGCATGGTGAGGGGAAAGGCTAGGGCTGGTTCAGCATCCAAGGCAGCAAGTGGATGGAAGTGTTATGATGGTTTTGCAACTTGATCACTTTTGGTTCACATGAAAGTATCTTGCTCCCAAGGCCATGAAACATGAGAAATTCTTAGTCCATTCTGAACTTTAGGGTACATGTGATGTTTGTGTGATGGTTAGACATGAATTAGAAGTCACAAATGCCTTGGTACAAAGTTTTTGCAAGTTTTCCATTTGGTGCATATTTTGAAAATTAGTGATTTTAGGCAACTTTGACACACCATAACTTTTGATCCAAAATGAATTAGGTCATGTTCTTGTACTTTTTGAAAAGGGAAAGATCTAATCTACAACTTTCATGACCAAAGTTTTTCCATTTGAAGCATTTTTGAATCAAAAAGTAAGGGTTGAAAAAGTTGCATAAAATGACATTTCATTAAAAGTCAACCATGCCCTAAAAAGTCAACTTTGCAAAAACTTGTAATTCTTGAATTATGTGAACTTCAACCTTCTTCCATGATCAAATAAAGATCAAATACACTCAAAATGATGAAGATCACCCCTTGGTTGGGTCATTGGGGGCCTCAGATGCCCTGATTTTGCACTGACTTGTCCAGAAAGTCAACTCTTGATCAGATGACTTCCCCATGGAATTTCTTCATGAAAATTGATATGCACACTCCCTATACCATATAGAGACCAATAGAAACAAGAATTACAAAAAAAATTGGAGTTATGGCCTCTGAAACCAAAACCCTAATTTTAGGTCAACTATGCAGTCAAGCCTGGCTCTGCCTCCATACCAATCCCAGTTCTTGTGATTCTTTGGCATTCTTGACTTTGAGAGGATATAATATGATGCTTGAACACACATAGACCCCTTTGAAGTGATTGATGACCTTTGGAGTGGCTCAAGAAGCTCTTGGATTGCTCAGATCACAAACCCTAGATGCAGATGACTTAGAACCAATGCAAAGACTTAAAAATGTGATATGAGATGTTATGATTGTGTTTATGCATATGAAATGATCACAAGCCATGGTGTGAATGGGTGAGGGCAAATTTGGGGTGTTTACAGCTGCCCCTATTCAAACATGAGTTAGCTGTGCAGGTTGTAAGCGACGGCTTAACAGGCAAACGAGATAACTTGTGGTTGAATACCAAAGACAGTCCAAAATTTGCACTCACAGAATGAAGAAGAAAAGGGATATAGATTGTAAAAGAAAATAAAGTATATTGTAAAGTGTGGGCGACGGAGGACGACCGTCGAGCAGAGGACGACTGCTGGGTAAAAGGCAATGACGGGGACAGCCGACATGCTGGGAAAAGTGCGGAAAATAAGGCAATGACGGGGACGGCCGACATGCTGGGGATAAAAGAATTATGATGGGGACGGCCATCAAGTAAAGCTGTAAAATTCTCTGGAGATCAATGAAACATGACGGGGACGGCCATCAAGTTCATAAAGGTAACCGACGATGGGGACGGCCATCGGGCTAAAAAGAAAAGGGACCACGATGGGGACGACCATCGGGTTAAAGAATAAATGAAATAAACAGATGATGAGGTACGGTCATCAAAGGTGAAGGACGATCACCTAGCAGGGGACGGCTGCTCTGTTGGGTATAAGATGAGGGACGGTCATCTAATGTGGAGGACGACCACCTAGCAGGGGACGGCTGCTCTCAAGGTTTACCATGACATAGGACGAATGCCTGATAACCAAAGTCAACAATGGGGACGACCATTGGATAAAATGATGAAGGACGATCATCAAAAAGGTGGAGGATGACCACCTAGCAGGGGACGGCTGCTAAAAGTCAACGACGGGGACGACCATCGGATGAGCATGATGGAGGACGACCATCAAGAGGTGGAGGACGAGCACCTAGCAGGGGACGGCTGCTATCAAGGTTTGTCATGACATAGGACGAATGCCAGATAACCAAAATCAACAATGGGGACGGCCATTGGATAAAATGATGAAGGACGATCATCAAAAGGTGGAGGACGACCACCTAGCAGGGGACGGCTGCTAAAATATCAACGATGGGGACGGCCATCGGATGAGCATGATGGAGGACGACCATCAAGAGGTGGAGGACGACCACCTAGCAGGGTACGGCTGCTCTCAGGGTTTATCATGACACAGGACGAGTGTCAGATAAAAAGAAAAGAAATGCTTTGTTGGTGATCTACTGGGGAATAGTAAACACGGACGAGTGTTTATATCCAAGAAACAAAAGGTATAAGTGTTTAGATGCTGTGTATAGATTAAAGATACGGACGAGCATCCTTAAGATTACGATACGGACGAGTATCGGGTAGAAACAAATACTGCCACGTGCTCAGAGATGATGATACGGACGAGTATCAACTGGTTAACAGAGAACACGGACGAGTGTTGAATCTAAGAGGATTCTTCTGGGGAATAGTAGACACAGGCGAGTATCTATATTCAAGAAGACAAAAGTGTTTGACACAGTGTATGGATTAAAGATGCGGACGAGCATCCTTAAGACTATGATACGGACGAGTATCATGTAGAAACAAACTCTCGACGCATGTTCTGAGATGATGGTACGGACGAGTACCAACGAGTTAACAAAGAACAAGGACTAGTGTTGAATCTGCGGGGATATATAAGTGGTATATATAAGATACGGACGAGTATCAATATAAGAGTGATTGGTATACAGATGAGTATTTAACTGCTGGGGAGAGTGACACGGACGAGTGTCAAAAGGAGAAGAGTGTAATAAAACAAGTATCTGATATACAAAGTGTAGACGACTGCGCTGGGGATATGACACGGACGGGTGTCAAAGGATCGTCATATGTAAGTATATGTGAGTGCAAAGAGGACGTCTTTGGCTTTCTGCTGGGTTATGACACAGATGGGTGTCAAAAGAATCTGTAATACGAGTGGTTTTGTTTGCACAGAGTGTTCGGGCGACTTTATTGGGAGTGATGACACGGACGGGTGTCAAAGAGAGTATATATACTGGTGTTTGTGAATGTGAGGCAACTGATTTTGCTGGGGAATCTCCGCTGGGGATTTGGGGAAAGTATTCTGTATATTGACGGATTGTCATTATTCACAAGTGTTGATTCAAAACATGGCTCATGATTATGCTATATGCTTGATTTTTGCCGTAATGCTCCGTATTAAACGGAATGCTACGCTTTGTGGGTGATTATGATGTGAATGCCATGATTATGCAAAGATACCAAACCGGGATTCAGATCCCGTTACTACGAAGATCTTTGGCCGATTCGCTTGAAATGAAACATCCCAGCTGGGGATGAAATCGTTGGTAGATCTGATGAGATGTATCTGCTTGGGGGAATAGGTCACTGATAGACCCATCCTGATAATGAGAGACCCAGCTGGGGATCTGCAGAAGCTTTCTCTATTCTGTTGTGATTCCTTCGTGCGCTGCTCTTCTGGATAGAGGCTGGAACTCTGTGGGGAGATGGTTCCCTGACTTTTGTACTCGGCTGAGGATGAAGTGGCAACTCGGCTGGGGAGAAAACACTTCGGGTGCTGAGGTTGAGTGTTGATTTGTCACCTTGCTGGGGTGGAGCTTACATGCCCCAAGTTGCGTTCTGGATACCTGCAATCCTGAAAAGAGAGAGAAACGCACAAGTAATCCCGAGGTATCTTTTACTGGATTCCGTCATAGGAGTTTAGACACTTCTGAGAGTAAGAATATTTCCTGCAAGCACGTTTTTATTTGAAGATAAACATCTGTATTCTATGCAATCAGTTTTTCTTTTAGACATCAGACATTTTTTGCAAATAAAATGTACAAGACGAGACATGACTGAAAATCTGATTTTATTAATTCATATGCCCTGAATTGGCGAGATACAGTCAAAGAAACAAATCCCCTGAAATGAGGAGATCGTTACAAATTGAGAAACAAAATGCTGGCAATGTTGATGACGCTTTAAGGAGCTTCCTCTCTTGCTATGACTCGTATGACTTTTGACGTTCTTCTCATCTTGATTTCTGAAGAAGGCTGATTCTTACTGAGGCTTGATCCTTTCGAAGCTTACCAAGTTGTAAACGATACAGACGAATTCAGACTGCAGTTGTTCGCTTATTCCCTTATTTTGCATGGATCGCCCTTTCGGGTTTTCAATCCATCGGGATACCCATTTTTGCCTGAGTTGTCCAATGTGGCTTTTCAACTCAGCGGGTGTACATTTTTCATTTATTTTCCCTTATTTTTTCCCGAGTCTTTTATTCTGTTTTTGACTCGCCGGGATGCCCTATTTTTGCCTGGACTTACATTCTGTTTTTGTGTCCAGCGGGTCATTTTATGCGAAGTATTTTTTAACTGCATCTGAATTCACAGGGGACGGGAAGTCTTCACCATCCATGGTGCTGAGCATCAGTGCTCCACCAGAGAAAACTTTCTTTACTACGAATGGTCCTTCATAATTTGGAGTCCATTTGCCCCTGTGGTCTGTATGAGGAGGGAGGATTCTCTTCAGCACAAGATCTCCTACTTGGTACTCTCGGTGCCTGACTTTCTGATCGAAGGCTTTCTTCATTCTTTTCTGATACAACTGCCCATGACAGATTGCAGCCAATCTTTTCTCTTCAATCAGACTCAGTTGTTCGTATCGGGACCTAACCCATTCCGCTTCTCTCAGTATAACATCCATTAGTACCCGCAGAGAGGGTAATTCAACTTCAACAGGTAGGACTGCTTCCATACCATACACAAGTTGATACGGTGTTGCCCCAGTGGATGTCCTGATTGACGTGCGGTACCCATGCAAGGCAAATGGTAGCATTTCATGCCAGTCTTTGTAGGTGACTACCATCTTCTGCACAATCTTCTTGATATATTTATTTGCTGCCTCAACAGCGCCATTCATCTTTGGCCTATAAGGAGAAGAATTGTGATGTTGGATCTTGAAGTCCCGGCACAGCTCTGCCATCATTTTGTTGTTTAGATTGGAACCATTATCAGTAATGATTCGCTCGGGAACTCCATATCGACAGATGATATCTCTTTTCAGAAATCTGGCCACCACTTGTCTTGTAACGTTTGCATATGATGCTGCTTCAACCCACTTGGTGAAATAGTCAATGGCAACCAAGATGAATCTGTGGCCATTCGAAGCAGTTGGCTCAATCTTACCAATCATGTCAATCCCCCACATAGCAAAGGGCCAAGGTGAAGACATCACATTCAGAGGATTGGGAGGCACATGCACCTTATCCGCATAAATCTGGCATTCATGGCATTTCCTGGCATAGGCACAACAATCAGCATCCATTGTGATCCAGTAATAACCTGATCTTAGCAATTTCTTAGCCATGGCATGTCCTCCAGCATGGGTACCAAAGGATCCTTCGTGCACTTCATGCATCAACAAGTCTGCTTCTGTCTTATCAACGCATCTGAGGATTACCATATCAAAGTTCCTTTTGTATAGGGAACCATCAGTGTTCAAGAAGAAACTACCAGCAAGTCTTCTCAAAGTCTTCTTATCATTGGAAGATGCCCCAGGTGGGTATGTTTGATCCTCCAAGAAGCACTTAATGTCATGGAACCAAGGCTTATCATCTTTAACAACATCCGCTGCAAATACATATGCTGGCCTGTCAAGTCTGGACACTGATATCTGGGGTACAAAGTTGGCAGCCTGAACTTTGATCATGGATGAAATGGTGGCCAGAGCATCTGCAAACTGATTCTCGTCCCGAGGGATATACTCAAGCTTGACTGTTGTAAAGAAAGTCAATAACCTCCTTGTATAATCCCTGTAAGGTATCAGATGATCCTGGTGGGTGTACCATTTGCCATTGGTTTGATTGATTACCAGAGCTGAATCTCCGAATATGATCAATGTCTTGATCCTGAGGTCAATGGCTTCCTCAAGACCCATAATGCAGGCTTCGTATTCAGCTTCGTTGTTAGTGCAGTTGAAAGTGAGTTTTGCCGAGAAAGGCATGTGAACTCCTTTGGGTGTAATGAGTACTGCACCAACACCACGACCGTTCATGTTAACAGCCCCATCAAACATCATAGTCCATTCTTCTTCCGGGTCAGGCCCTTCAGTGTGAACAGGCTCTTCATGATCTTTTGCTTTTATGAACATGATGTCTTCATCAGGGAAGTCAAATCTCATAGGCTGGTAATCATCAATAGGTTGCTCAGCAAGATATTCAGACAATACACTGCCCTTGATGGCTTTCTGAGATGTGTATTGGATGTCATATTCTGTAAGGATCATTTGCCATCTTGCAACCCGTTCGGTAAGTGTTGGCTTCTCAAATATTTACTTAACTGGGTCCATCTTTGAGATCAATAAAGTGGTGTGGGTCAACATATACTGCCTCAGTCGGCGAGCAGCCCACGCTAAAGCACAACAAGTTTTCTCGAGCAGTGAATAACGTTGTTCACAGTCGGTAAAATTTTTGCTTAGGTAGTATATTGCATACTCTTTTCGACCAGACTCGTCATGCTGGCCCAGCACACACCCCATTGACTCTTCTAATACTGTCAAGTACATTATCAGAGGTCTTCCTTCAACTGGAGGCATAAGGATTGGAGGTTCTTGTAAGTATTCCTTGATCTTGTCAAAAGCCTTTTGGCAGTCTTCGTTCCACCTGACCGTCTGTTCCTTTCTCAACAATTTGAACAAGGGTTCACAGGTTGCTGTAAGGTGAGATATGAACCGTGAGATGTAGTTCAATCGACCTAAGAACCCTCGAACTTCCTTCTCTGTCTTTGGTGCAGGCATCTCTTGAATGGCTTTGACTTTATCAGGGTCAACTTCAATCCCTTTCTCGCTCACAATAAAACCCAGCAGCTTACCGGATCGCACCCCGAATGTGCACTTGTTGGGGTTCAATTTCAGTTGGTACTTCCTCAGACACTTGAACAACTTCAGCAGATTTACCAGGTGATCTTCTTCGGTAAGGGACTTGGCAATCATGTCATCCACATAACATTCTATCTCTTTATGAATCATATCGTGGAATAATGTTACCATAGCCCTTTGATACGTCGCACCGGCATTCTTTAGCCCAAATGGCATTACTTTGTAGCAGAACGTGCCCCAGGGTGTGATGAAGGTTGTCTTCTCCATGTCTTCAGGTGACATTTTAATCTGATTGTATCCTGAAAATCCGTCCATGAAGGAGAATACCGAGAACTGAGCCGTATTATCAACCAATACATCGATGTGAGGTAAAGGGAAATCATCTTTCGGGCTAGCTCTGTTCAGATCCCGGTAGTCAACACACATTCTTACTTTGCCGTCCTTCTTGGGCACAGGTACTATGTTAGCAACCCACGGTGGATAGCTAGTTACGGCAAGGAAACCGGCGTCCCATTGCTTTTGTACCTCTTCCTTGATCTTCATTGCCATGTCTGGACGAGTACGGCGCAGTTTCTGTTTAACCGGCGGGCATTCTTCTCTCAAAGGCAGATTGTGCACAACAATGTCGGTGTCCAACCCTGGCATGTCTTGATAAGACCAAGCAAACACATCCACATACTCTCGAAGCAGGTCAATCAGTTGTCTCTTCACTGAGTCTTGCAGGCAGGCCCCGATTTTAACCTCTTTCACGTCTTCATCTGTACCAAGATTGATCGTTTCAACCTCCTCCTGGTGAGGAGTAATAACCTTTTCCTCTTGTCTTAACAACCTGGCTAGCTCTTCAGGAAGCTCACATTCTTCTTCAACCCCTTCATCAGCTTGATTGATTGGATTGTCAAAGTCATACGAAGTCATAGCCGTGCTGTTGTCGGTGCTGTCTGGAAGGCATTCTCTGCAAGGGTTCAGTTTGTTCATTTTAGTGATTTGATTTTAATCTTGTTTTAGAAAAGTGAAATAAAGTTGTCATTTTGAAAACACTGCCATTTATTTTTTGTACAAAAAGAAAAATGGAAAAACAGTGAACGGAAAAGAAAAAGACTCATTTGCAAAAAGATGTCTGATATTTCATTGATTAATCTTGTTGCACAAAAAGTACAGATGGCCCGATTACAAAATGAGTCTTGTCATCTTGGGCAAGATGCAAGACTTTGATGCATGCTATAAAATACAGGAAATAATAATTACTCTGCATGAGTAACTCTTATAATTTCCTAGGAAGACCAGTTTGAGATACTGCTCCCCGGGATCTTTGGACGAATCCAGCTTTCCAGGTTGCGTTCTTCTTCCAGCTCGTCTTCCAAATTGTTGACAGCATCAGGGGTGAGCATCCCCCTACTAACAAAGTTGGGCTCTTTTGCAGCCTCTGCTTGATCTTGTTGAGTTGGTTTGTAACCCAACCCAAATCTATCCTCTTTCTTCTCCACCGGTAACAGTTTGCCCCAGCCTTGGGCAGTTCCTTCCTCAACAACCTTCCGGGCTTGTTGGTATGATGTCATTGAAGTTCCAGGTACAGCAGAAGTCTCATTCACGTTCAAGGCTTCGAAACCTTGGCTCATTGTTTCATGGATCTCCCCATCCATCTCAATGTATTTATAGGTAGCCAGGTGGCTAACAAAAATATCCTCCTCTCCACAGATAGTAACAACTTGACCCTCCCACTCGAATTTTAACTTCTGGTGAAGGGTTGAGGTCACGGCGCCAGCGGCGTGAATCCATGGCCTACCCAATAGACAGCTGTAGGCAGGCTGTATATCCATCACGTAGAAGGTCGTTTTGAAAGTTTGCGGGCCAATCGTTATGGGCAACTCAATCTCTCCCAGAACCGATCTCTTAGAACCATCAAAGGCTCTCACCACCAGGTTGCTGGGTCGCAACGCCAATCCGTCATACTCTAGCTTCACAAGGGCTTTTTTAGGTAGGACATTGAGGGATGACCCCGTGTCTACCAGCACATGGGAAAGGACTGCACCTTTACATTCCATGGTTATGTGCAAAGCCTTGTTATGGTTGCGGACTTCCGTAGTCAAATCAGTGTTGGTGAACCCTAGTCTGTGACTAGCATTAACATTTCCAACCACAGCTTCCAACTGATTGACGGTGATCTCTTCAGGCACATAAGCTGCGTGCAAGACTTTGAGTAGTGCATTCCGATGGGCTTCGGAGCACATGAGCAATGATAAGATTGAGATCTTGGAAGGCGTCTGGTGAAGCTGATCCACTATTTTGTAATCACTTTTCTTGATGATTCGCATGAACTCATCAACCTCTTGGTCAAAGGGTGTTTTCAGAGCTTCTTTAGCAATTTGCTCTTCCTGAACCAAACCTTTCCCTTTTGCCTTGGCAGCAGCTTCTGCTTTGGTAGTGGGTCTCTGAATTTGTGGAGCAAAGAGACGTCCGCTTCGAGTGAAGCCTCCGCCTCCTCCCACATTGTCTATTTGTGGTGCAGGGGTTGATGTTTCAAAAGTGATTTTTTGTCCTTCGCAGTACAGGTCAGAGCCGTAGTGCCACGGGATGGCATTACTGCTTTCATAAGGTACTGGCCCAGGCACTGTGATAGTGACTGGACTGATTGCAGCTGCGGAAGGAATTGTGATAGTCTGTGGATCGTAGTATATCGTGGCCGGTGCTCTGATGGGAGTAGCACTTTGTGAGTTGTAAGCTGAATTATTCTCTGGATCGTAATAGATTGTAACGGTTGAGACATCTTCATTGTTTGTTGCTGATGTTGTAGGAGACATTGTCGGAAGGATGGGTGTTGTTGTTGTAGGAGTTTCGAAATGAAGTGGTGCTGGAGTTGTAGAAGGAACGTTCGTTGATATCTGGTCAGTTGAAATGACAGATGAAGTACTTGTTGATGAAGCTGAAGAGTTGTCGGGAACAATGGTTGTTGCAGTTGTAGGAGATACTGGAATTGTTGCTGATGAGATTGCTGGATTTGGTGGAATTGACGTTGTAATCTGAAGTAGGCCACTCTGAATGAGACCATCTATGCCATTCCTCAGGTTATCACACCCATTTACTGAGATATTGCAGTAAGCACACCCTAACTCACACCCCGGGAACATTTGACATTCGAGGAGTTGAGCCTTGATCTCTACCAACGGTGTCCGAATCTGACCCACACTGGTTATTAAATAAGACGGCTTGTCTTCTTCAATAGCATTGATTCTGGGACCACCATGGTGTGGCATAGGGTTTTTGTTAACATTGGGTGGTGGTGCGAAATTCAGGGCCTTAGAGTCTACCAGGTCTTGTACCTTCATGTGCAAGGCTCTGCACTTTTCTGTACTGTGGCCAGGTGCATTTGAGTGAAAAGCACATCTGGCGTTGGAATCATAATTCCTGGGTAGACTATTAGGATCTGGAGGTGCCAACGTCCTTAGCTCAACTAGGTTGAGTTTCAGGAGTTGTGGCAGTAGTGTTGCATATGGCATAGGGATCGGATCGATTACCCTATTGGCCTGAGAGGGTCTCTGTTGGAATGGCCTTTGCTGATTGTTGCTGTTGGCGTTGTTGTAGTTTCTCGGAGGATACTTAGCTTGTTGATGGTACTGAGGTTGTTGCTGATAGTTTTGCTGCGGAGGTTGATAAGCTGGTTGTGGATGAGCTGGAGCGGGAATGGTGACTGCTGCCACAGACCTGTGAACATATTGAGGTTTGCCCCTGTTGGTATGGATGGCATTGGTCTCGCCAGTTCTTCTTGGGCCTGCAAAAGGCTTCCTTGTATTGCTGGACGAGCTGGCACCATTGTCAGAAATTTTTCCCATCTTTAACAGGCTCTCAATTCTTTCCCCAGCTATGACAACATCTGCAAAGCTGGTTGAAGAGAAGGCAGCTAGCCTGTCAATGTATGTTCCTTGGAGGGTGTTCATAAACATATCTGCCATTTCCCTCTCTGACATAGGTGGCTGAACAGCAGCAGCCAATTGCCTCCATCTCTGGGCATACTCTCGGAAACTTTCCCTTGATGACTGTGACATTCCCATTAGGAGGGTCCTGTTGGGTGCCATATCTAAGTTGTACTGATACTGTCTGATAAAGGCCTCTGCCAGGTCCTTCCAACACCTGATAGTTGCTCTTGTCAGATGAGAGTACCATTCCCTTGATGCTCCAGTCAAGCTATCCTCGAAATAAAACATCCATAGCTTCTCGTCCATGGTATAGGCCTTCAGCCTCCCCAGAAATGATTGTAAGTGGGTCCGGGGGCACGAAGTCCCGTTTTATTTTTCAAAATAAGGAGGCTTAAACTTATGGGGAATCCTGACCCCGTCTACCAAGCCCATGTCCATAACATCGAAACCCAAAGAGTTTTGAGACTCTAAGGATCTTAATTTCTCAGCTATCTCATACAGCCTTCTGTCATAAGCTTCCTCCCCAGCTCCCATTACTGTGAACTGATCCTCCTGGGGGTCTTCTTGCAGCACCCTACCTGCAGTGGCAGTTCCTTGAACATTGGCAAGAATGTTGATCTCTGGATGAAGATGGGGTCCAAATACAGGGGGGTTGACATGAGGTTGGACCCTCTCATTGTTGCTTGTGCCAGCAGTCCCTATATGGGGATCTTCTTGATTTTGCCTTTCAACCATGGCTCTCAATCTTTCTTGGCTCTGAGCCATATTGTTCATCACTTCCATAAACTGCGTCATCTGGGTTCTCATTTCCAATCTTTCGTTTGCCATTTGATTTCTGACCTCTGCAAGGTCCTGCTGTACCTGATCCATTTGTATGCCCGGAAGGTTGTTACGGGTTGGATATCGGTGCGGACGGTTGAGGGGAAATACCCGGCGTCGAGCAATAGTTCCTGAACATCACAACAGAGTTAGTAACAATAAAACAAAACCTACAAAACAAACAAAGGGTTAGCATGCAATGCAGTATGCTTATTTGTTTTTGAGGTATCCGGCTTGGCATTCAGTTTTGACCCTTCCAGACCCTTGAAGATGCTGTTGATGTTGCTTTTGAAGTAAACTTGGATGGAACAAACTGATACATATATTACAAAAGGCAAATGGTACATAGTTTGTTTACAAATACAAGCCCTCTGAGGGGTCAAAATACATTACAAGAAAATAAAAGTACATGGAATGAAAGCAACAACAAGCAAATGGTCAAACACCAAGACCAAACTCATCCTCCCGAACTTCCTTGAGAAGTGCTTCGGTCACAGGATCAGCTGGACGCTCCGTGAGATTCCTGATAAGGAGATTCCGGGTAGTAACAGCTGCAGTTAGCTTCTTGGACCTCTTCACTCCAGCTCTGATCTTCAGCTCTGATATCTCCCTCTGGGCTGCTGCCAGGGCTTCCTGCTGCTCTTTTGCACTAGCTTCCAGCTGCTCCATCTTGTCTTGGACTCTCTTATCTTCCAGAGTGCGAGCTTCGGTGATCCTGACCCACCTAGCTTGACTCTCCTTCAGATACAAGTCTGTCCTGGCCTTCTGGAACTGGGCTTCCTTGCAAGCATTCTTCAGAATTTGTTCTCCAGCCCTAGACTTCTTGATGTAATCCTCAGACTTCTCAATTTTAGCCAGATGCTCTACCTTCAGCTTCTCTAACCTCTCAATGTCCAACCTACCATCACTCCTCTCCCGGAGGGTCTTCTGCAAAGCCTGAGTCAACTTCTCATTTCTCTCTTTCAAGCTCTCAAACTCCTCCAAACTGACAGTGGCAGGGGGTGGTGCTGAGGATGGTCCAGGCATATCCTCCATGGTAAAGGGCATTCCAGAGAATTGGGCCCTGGCATGGGACCACTCATAATATTGTGCTGATGCCACATTGTTGCACTTCCCCAGAATGGTTACTCCCTTGGTTTGAACAATGTCCCAGGCCCAGGCTGCTTGCCTAACAATAGCCAGATTAGGCTTGTTCTCACAATAAAGAGTCTCAACCAAGTCTTGTGCCTTAGGAGTGTGGACCAGTGCATAGCCCAGTTGCCTTTTGAGCAGTAGAGGATTGTAATTAATGCTACCCTTAACTCCTATCAGGGGTACATTGGGAAAATGCCCACAACTGGTGATGATATCCCTGCCCTTTGTGCTTTGCGTGCACCACCTGATATCGGCTGAAGTCAGAGCAGTGAGTCTTCTAGCCCAGTTCCTCTGCTGATGAGGGTTCAAAAATGCATCTGTCCTGGGCAAATGCTTGAGAAGCCAAGTATGGAACAAAGGAGCACAACACCTTACTAATCTTCCCCTCTGCTTTTCATTCCTCTGGTGCACTGAGTAGTAGAAATCTCCCAACAAGGTTGGCACTGGGTTCCTTAGAATGAATAAATGGATCGCATTCTTGCTAATGAATCGAGGCTCATCTGCAAATAATATGATTCCATATATGCTCAGGGCCAATAAAGCACAGACTGCTTTCCACTCTCCTAAAGAAGCTTTCAGGGTAGCTTGAGAGATCAAGAAATCCAGATGCAGGCCAGGGATTCCAGCCTTAGAAGTCATATGCTGCCCAATCAGAACTGGTTCCAGATGCAATGCCTTTGCTACCTCTTCATTACCAGGAAAGACCATCTCAGGGTTGAAAGGGACTCCACCCCTGATAGGTATACCAACCAATGATGAGTATTCTTCCAACAAGGGTCCCAACTGAAAGTCCTGAAAAGTGAAACACCTCAGTGGGGGATCATAAAACTGAAGGCAAGTATGAATCAGGCTCCTCTGTGAAGGGTCCAAATCCATAACCACATCAAGTATATCTCCGTAGTGTTCCCTGAAGAGTGGTATATGGTCTGGAGTGATCAGGGTCTGAATCCTCCTGATGTCAGCTAGCTCTGGCTGGAAGAAGTGGTAGGTGATGTTACTCTTTTTAGGTTCCATGATGTTAAAGAAGAGTTGAGACAGATGCTGATGATAATACTGAAAATGGGCCACTGACTGGCTGATGCAGGTGACTGAAGCAGATAGCTGATAATTGAAGCAGATGCTGATGAAGATAGGTCTATACTGATGATGGGGTCAAAACCAAGCCAAAAATGAAGATGGATACCCTGAAAAACAAATAAACAAATGTCAAAATGATGCAATGAGGATGTATGCAAATGATATGCAAGGGTTTGTGACTGAGCTGGATCTGATCAAGTGCTCTGGTATAAGTCCAAGGTATATTCAAGAAATCCAGATGGAGGTCTATAAATCCAGTAACCAAGGTGGGGGGCTCAAATAAAGAGTCACATGTCCAGGGTTTAGAATCACAAGAACTGTTCCAACATGGAGTATTCTTAATCACATCAAAGTAACAGGGTATGCTGAGGCCAAGGGTACCTGCAAACCTGTAAACAGCCCAACCCCCTCACAGGTGGTGTTCTAAAACAAGGATCCTCAGACTTGGATCAGTTATGAGAAGTGTAAACACTTCTAACCCGGAGGTACAGTGTTTACAATAACCATAAAAGTTCCTCCTCTAATTCACCTCAGTTTCTGAAGGTCAATACTAAAGGTCATCCAGACTTAGCAGGCTTCCCAGATAGCCCTAGCATTGCAGGAAATCTGCAACACAGAGTTCTCAAGAAGAAACCCATATCTGAACCGTGTTTCATATTCCCGCACCAGACCGAGATGGAATGGGAAAGAATATGAACCACTCTAGCCTAGGTGTCACTCAGGTCCCAGGTATAGGACCTTAACTCTCAATGGAACACCCACCCACCAAAGCAAACAAACAGATCCAGCCAGCAGCACAGTATGACAATATGATATAATGCAAAGCTATAAAGAAAGCAGTAAAGCAACTGTACATAAAGCAAAAATAAATACAAATATACAAACACAAATAAGCACATAACACCCCAGTAAACACAAATCAATCAAGCGCTAGGAGGAACCCACAAAAAGAACCAGAAGCCCTGGTTGCAGTATAAGGGTCCCCAGCAGAGTCGCCAAGCTGTCGCTCCCGATAAATGGGAATGGCCCAGATAAAGGTACAGACGCGAACGGTCGGCGAAGGGAGGATGTGAGAACACACAGCAGTGAACTCACTGGAGATGAAAAGAGTCGCCAGCTAGGCATTTTTATCCCGGAGGAAAGGTAATGCTGCATAAACCTAAGAAAAGATATGGTTAAGACGGTTGCGAACCAGAGAGACTGAGAAAGGGGGTTGGTTACAACCTGGGAAGGTATTAGCACCCAGATTGTCCGCCATATTCGACGGGATCCACGCTTAAAAGATTTGTGTTTTAAAGGGGTAGTGTCAGTGCAATTTGTGTATAAAATAGCTGGAAGAAAATGTACAGGTGTCAGTGTAAAAGAAGTGTGAAGTGTATAAAAGTATAGTGTCAGTGCAGGGACAAGGATAAAATGCTCATGAATATGAGGCTAAAAGAATAAAGCAGGGAAGAGGGGGAATATACAGAGACTTTTGTTCAATAACTTTTAAGTTATGCCTACGTATCCTCTCGTGCAATGAGGAAGTCAGAACACCGTAGTTCGACCCAAAGAGACTGAAAGATGAATTGACTTGTGAACTGCTTGCTTGCCTATGCTCAAGTGTATGACCTGTCTGGCTCAGGTGCAAACTGTCTTGCATTAGACGGAGGAAGCAAGTTCTCGTTTATGAATGAAGGTGATGAGAAAAGAATCCCGGAGGAGACGATTATTGTTTGTTTTTGTATTTTTAGTCTTTTATTGCTTTTGAAGGTTTGTCATAAGTTAATGAGCTTAAGCCTAAACCAATGGGTTAGTAAACTCATCACATCTTCCCTCTGATTAGGGGTAATGAGAATACCTTAAGTGTGAAGTCAGATTCTCACACTTAATCACCTTTGGTGTAGGATTAAGATCATTAACCTACTTGTGATTATTTAGATGTTTTTGTGGTTTTTGTTTAGTGTTAAGTAATGAGGTTAAGCCATAATCAGGGATTTAACAGACTCATTACACCATCCTAATAGAAGGATAATAGATGAGAATGTTTAAGCTGAGGAAAGCTCCTCAACTTAATCCATGATTAGGGATTAAACTCATGACCAAACAAGCCTTTATTAGATGGATTTTATTTAATGATATGATGATGAAGTGGATTTTATGATTTGTAAGACAACTTGAGGGGGACTTGTCCATTAACACTAGGGTTAGTCCTTCTTAACCAATTAAGGAAGAATTAGAACCCTAATGCAAGGCCCAAGTTACAAGTGATGTCTTGATGATTATTAAGTGAATTGATTAATAGATTTAAACACATTAAGGGTTTAACACTTAGGATTAAAGTTATACACTCCATCCTAAGAGAAGGATGCAGGCATAAGCTTAATCACAAAGCCTTAAAGCCTTTAGGGTTTAGTCCCTGATTATGAGATAAGAAGAGATGACTCAAAAGAGACACAAAGGTAAAACTAAGAGGGGAGACTAATCAAAACCCTAATCATTGTCATGCTTGGTTGTTCCTAAGGTTTGTGAGGTTTTCAAGAGAAATCTTCAATGGAACCACCAGGAAGCAGATGAAAGGATCAAGAGAAGCAAAGTAACTTGCTTCATTCAAGAAGTCAAGTCACTTGAAGAAAGAAAGTGGGAAGAAGAAGAATGAGCAAGCTCATAACTCAAACACATATCAAAATGCAGCAAGGATGCAAGAGAGAGATGAGAAGGAAGTATGAGAAGTGAAGGCAAATTCACTTCTCAAAATCACTTACCACCTGAAAGGTTAGAAAAGAAATGCAATGCAATGCAAAATGGGATGGCATAACATGATGCAAACCAAAACCAGAAGCATATATGGGATGTTAATGATGCTATGAGATGCTACAAACTAGAAACAACACATGTGGATGATCATACAAGCTTATGAATGCAAATGAAGCAAGTTAAGAACCAAGAACATACATGAAAAGTTATGAGATGCATATGGCATACAACATGACAAATGCAATGTGCAATGATCAAACATGCTTTCAATATGTCTAATGATATTAATTGAATCAAATGGAAGTATGGAATGTCATGGCAGGTCATGTTATGCAAGAAAATGCAAGATGGATGCATATGGAAGCCCAAATTAGGGTTTATGAACTATGCAACAAACAAAAACCAAAACCAGAAGCAAACAACATTATAAAAAATTGAAAATTCATTCAAAGGATCCCTAATCCTATACTAACTCACTTCCCAAAGGAGAAGTTCCAACTCCTAACCAATTTCAAGTTATGATTTTTCTGTTTTCTAGGGTTTTAGGGTTCCTTAACAAGAAAATTATCAAACAAATTGAAAATGAAAGATCAAATCATGGCCATTTAATCTCACAAACTACATGCTAAACACAATGCAATGCAAAAAGAATCAAGGTCCAACTCTTCATGGTTAGGCAGAAATGATTTTTGGAAGTTTGGATCAAAATAATGCATCAAAAAGATTTTAATTCAATGAAAAATTCTCAAAATGCATCAAGATCAAAAATTAAATTTGGTTTGAAGGTTGGACAATGTTTCTAAATGTCTTAAAACATTTCATGAATTTTTTGGTGATTTTTAAATACCTAAAAGTATTTTTAATAAATTAATTTTCATTAATCAATTAAAAATAAACTTTTAAATATTTAAAAATACTTTTTTAATGCTAAAAATGAAAATAAAAATATTTTTGTGTTTTAAAAATTACTGAAACTCTTGGTAAAAAATTTCATAATTTTTAAAGCATTTTTGCTATTTTTAATAAATTGTATAAAACAAATGAAATATTATGAAAATAAAATGAATTTTTAAACTGAAAAAGCAAAGTAATCAGATCCAACGCGTGAGATTCAAACTGGCAAACGCGCGCATTGACTTGGCGCCAGATCCTACGGCCAGAATTCAAAATCAGCTAATTAATGCTTATGCCCTAATCCTGCCGTTAATCACCCTCAGGTGACCGGAACAGTGTTCCGGTCATCTTCTCCGTTCACTCCAAAGACCAATCTCACTCTAAACGCTTCTAAAATGAAATCTAAAAACACAGGAATGATCCCCACTCACTCACGAATCAAAACCCTCAATCAAAACAAATTTATCATTCCTAAAATGGCTGAATCGAATCAATCTATTTCTAGGGCAAAAAGTTTCAGAGACTGATTAAACTCTCATCTCTCCACCATTTTCAAAACTAAAGACATATTCATGATCAGGAAGGCAAGTAGAACAACTTAAGAACTTTAAAAATCATTTCTGGAAAAAAGTTCTTGAGCTACCTGAGTCTCGAAGCTTTCAGTTCACAGCTTTCTGGGTGCTTTCCTGCTTGCAATCAACTCCACTTGACCTCCTGAGAAGCTTTTAATGCTTGGAAAGAGTTTGTGATGGCTGGTTTTGAGGTTTGAACAAGTTCTGTTCAATGGAGGGCAGGAATCGTATTTGTGATTCTGGGGGTTTTAGGCTATGGTGATGGATGCTTTGTGATCAGAGGAACATGTTGAGTTGATCTATGAAGTGGGTTTGTGTGTTTGTGTCTTGTTTTCTGAGTTTCGAAGGTTTTTGCTTCAAGGATGGAAAATGGGAATGTGATGCTATGGCTTGCTTCAGGCTTGCTTGTTATGTGAAATGGCTGGCATTTGATCCACATAAACAAATCCCATTGGTCAGGTGATGTGACTTGGCCTGCTGTGATAGGTGAGCTAGCTTTTGCAAAAAGTCCACTCTTGTGTAAGAGAAAGCATGGGCAGCTTCTAGCCAAGTACAAGGGTGTGGGCTGTCGCAGCATGGTGAGGGGAAAGGCTAGGGCTGGTTCAGCATCCAAGGCAGCAAGTGGATGGAAGTGTTATGATGGTTTTGCAACTTGATCACTTTTGGTTCACATGAAAGTATCTTGCTCCCAAGGCCATGAAACATGAGAAATTCTTAGTCCATTCTGAACTTTAGTGTACATGTGATGTTTGTGTGATGGTTAGACATGAATTAGAAGTCACAAATGCCTTGGTACAAAGTTCTTGCAAGTTTTCCATTTGGTGCATATTTTGAAAATTAGTGATTTTAGGCAACTTTGACACACCATAACTTTTGATCCAAAATGAATTAGGTCATGTTCTTGTACTTTTTGAAAAGGGAAAGATCTAATCTACAACTTTCATGACCAAAGTTTTTCCATTTGAAGCATTTTTGAATCAAAAAGTAAGGGTTGAAAAAGTTGCATAAAATGACATTTCATTAAAAGTCAACCATGCCCTAAAAAGTCAACTTTGCAAAAACTTGTAATTCTTGAATTATGTGAACTTCAACCTTCTTCCATGATCAAATAAAGATCAAATACACTCAAAATGATGAAGATCACCCCTTGGTTGGGTCATTGGGGGCCTCAGATGCCCTGATTTTGCACTGACTTGTCCAGAAAGTCAACTCTTGATCAGATGACTTCCCCATGGAATTTCTTCATGAAAATTGATATGCACACTCCCTATACCATATAGAGACCAATAGAAACAAGAATGACCAAAAAAATTCGATTTATGGCCTCTGAAACCAAAACCCTAATTTTAGGTCAACTGTGCAGTCAAGCCTGGCTCTGCCTCCATACCAATCCCAGTTCTTGTGATTCTTTGGCATTCTTGACTTTGAGAGGATATAATATGATGCTTGAACACACATAGACCCCTTTGAAGTGATTGATGACCTTTGGAGTGGCTCAAGAAGCTCTTGGATTGCTCAGATCACAAACCCTAGATGCAGATGACTTAGAACCAATGCAAAGACTTAAAAATGTGATATGAGATGTTATGATTGTGTTTATGCATATGAAATGATCACAAGCCATGGTGTGAATGGGTGAGGGCAAATTTGAGGTGTTTACAGCTGCCCCTATTCAAACATGAGTTAGCTGTGCAGGTTGTAAGCGACGGCTTAACAGGCAAACGAGATAACTTGTGGTTGAATACCAAAGACAGTCCAAAATTTGCACTCACAGAATGAAGAAGAAAAGGGATATAGATTGTAAAAGAAAATAAAGTATATTGTAAAGTGTGGGCGACGGAGGACGACCGTCGAGCAGAGGACGACTGCTGGGTAAAGGGCAATGACGGGGACGGCCGACATGCTGGGAAAAGTGCGGAAAATAAGGCAATGACGGGGACGACCGACATGCTGGGGATAAAAGAATTATGATGGGGACGGCCATCAAGTAAAGCTGTAAAATTCTCTGGAGATCAATGAAACATGACGGGGACGGCCATCAAGTTCATAAAGGTAACCGACGATGGGGACGGCCATCGGGCTAAAAAGAAAAGGGACCACGATGGGGACGGCCATCGGGTTAAAGAATAAATGAAATAAACAGATGATGGGGTACGGTCATCAAAGGTGAAGGACGATCACCTAGCAGGGGACGGCTGCTCTGTTGGGTATAAGATGAGGGACGGTCATCTAAGGTGGAGGACGACCACCTAGCAGGGGACGGCTGCTCTCAAGGTTTACCATGACATAGGACGAATGCCTGATAACCAAAGTCAACAATGGGGACGGCCATTGGATAAAATGATGAAGGACGATCATCAAAAAGGTGGAGGACGACCACCTAGCAGGGGACGGCTGCTAAAAGTCAACGACAGGGACGGCCATCGGATGAGCATGATGGAGGACGACCATCAAGAGGTGGAGGAAGACCACCTAGCAGGGGACGGATGCTCTCAAGGTTTGTCATGACATAGGACGAATTCCAGATAACCAAAATCAACAATGGGGACGGCCATTGGATAAAATGATGAAGGACGATCATCAAAAGGTGGAGGACGACCACCTAGCAGGGGAAGGCTGCTAAAATATCAACGATGGGGACGGCCATCGGATGAGCATGATGGAGGACGACCATCAAGAGGTGGAGGACGACCACCTAGCAGGGTACGGCTGCTCTCAGGGTTTATCATGACACAGGACGAGTGTCAGATAAAAAGAAAAGAAATGCTTTGTTGGTGATCTACTGGGGAATAGTAAACACGGACGAGTGTTTATATCCAAGAAACAAAAGGTATAAGTGTTTAGATGCTGTGTATAGATTAAAGATGCGGACGAGCATCCTTAAGATTACGATACGGACGAGTATCGGGTAGAAACAAAAACTGCCACGTGCTCAGAGATGATGATACGGACGAGTATCAACTGGTTAACAGAGAACACGGACGAGTGTTGAATCTAAGAGGATTCTTCTGGGGAATAGTAGACACAGGCGAGTATCTATATTCAAGAAGGCAAAAGTGTTTGACACAGTGTATGGATTAAAGATGCGGACGAGCATCCTTAAGACTATGATACGGACGAGTATCATGTAGAAACAAACTCTCGACGCATGTTCTGAGATGATGGTACGGACGAGTACCAACGAGTTAACAAAGAACAAGGACTAGTGTTGAATCTGCGGGGATATATAAGTGGTATATATAAGATACGGACGAGTATCAGTATAAGAGTGATTGGTATACAGATGAGTATTTAACTGCTGGGGAGAGTGACACGGACGAGTGTCAAAAGGAGAAGAGTGTAATAAAACAAGTATCTGATATACAAAGTGTAGACGACTGCGCTGGGGATATGACACGGACGGGTGTCAAAGGATCATCATATGTAAGTATATGTGAGTGCAAAGAGGACGTCTTTGGCTTTCTGCTGGGTTATGACACAGATGGGTGTCAAAAGAATCTGTAATACGAGTGGTTTTGTTTGCACAGAGTGTTCGGGCGACTTTATTGGGAGTGATGACACGGACGGGTGTCAAAGAGAGTATATATACTGGTGTTTGTGAATGTGAGGCAACTGATTTTGCTGGGGAATCTCCGCTGGGGATTTGGGGAAACTATTCTGTATATTGACGGATTGTCATTATTCACAAGTGTTGATTCAAAACATGGCTCATGATTATGCTATATGCTTGATTTTTGCCGTAATGCTCCGTATTAAACGGAATGCTACGCTTTGTGGGTGATTATGATGTGAATGCCATGATTATGCAAAGATACCAAACCGGGATTCAGATCCCGTTACTACGAAGATCTTTGGCCGATTCGCTTGAAATGAAACATCCCAGCTGGGGATGAAATCATTGGTAGATCTGATGAGATGTATCTGCTTGGGGGAATAGGTCACTGATAGACCCATCCTGATAATGAGAGACCCAGCTGGGGATCTGCAGAAGCTTTCTCTACTCTGTTGTGATTCCTTCGTGCGCTGCTCTTCTGGATAGAGGCTGGAACTCTGTGGGGAGATGGTTCCCTGACTTTTGTACTCGGATGAGGATGAAGTGGCAACTCGGCTGGGGAGAAAACACTTCGGGTGCTGAGGTTGAGTGTTGATTTGTCACCTTGCTGGGGTGGAGCTTACATGCCCCAAGTTGCGTTCTGGATACCTGCAATCCTGAAAAGAGAGAGAAACGCACAAGTAATCCCGAGGTATCTTTTACTGGATTCCGTCATAGGAGTTTAGACACTTCTGAGAGTAAGTATATTTCCTGCAAGCACGTTTTTATTTGAAGATAAACATCTGTATTCTATGCAATCAGTTTTTCTTTTAGACATCAGACATTTTTTGCAAATAAAATGTACAAGACGAGACATGACTGAAAATCTGATTTTATTAATTCATATGCCCTGAATTGGCGAGATACAGTCAAAGAAACAAATCCCCTGAAATGAGGAGATCGTTACAAATTGAGAAACAAAATGCTGGCAATGTTGATGACGCTTTAAGGAGCTTCCTCTCTTGCTATGACTCGTATGACTTTTGACGTTCTTCTCATCTTGCTTTCTGAAGAAGGCTGATTCTTACTGAGGCTTGATCCTTTCGAAGCTTACCAAGTTGTAAACGATACAGACGAATTCAGACTGCAGTTGTTCGCTTATTCCCTTATTTTGCATGGATCGCCCTTTCGGGTTTTCAATCCATCGGGATACCCATTTTTGCCTGAGTTGTCCAATGTGGCTTTTCAACTCAGCGGGTGTACATTTTTCATTTATTTTCCCTTATTTTTGCCCGAGTCTTTTATTCTGTTTTTGACTCGCCGGGATGCCCTATTTTTGCCTGGACTTACATTCTGTTTTTGTGTCCAGCGGGTCATTTTATGCGAAGTATTTTTTAACTGCATCTGAATTCACAGGGGACGGGAAGTCTTCACCATCCATGGTGCTGAGCATCAGTGCTCCACCAGAGAAAACTTTCTTTACTACGAATGGTCCTTCATAATTTGGAGTCCATTTGCCCCTGTGGTCTGTATGAGGAGGGAGGATTCTCTTCAGCACAAGATCTCCTACTTGGTACTCTCGGTGCCTGACTTTCTGATCGAAGGCTTTCTTCATTCTTTTCTGATACAACTGCCCATGACAGATTGCAGCCAATCTTTTCTCTTCAATCAGACTCAGTTGTTCGTATCGGGACCTAACCCATTCCGCTTCACTCAGTATAACATCCATTAGTACCCGCAGAGAGGGTAATTCAACTTCAACAGGTAGGACTGCTTCCATACCATACACAAGTTGATACAGTGTTGCCCCAGTGGATGTCCTGATTGACGTGTGGTACCCATGCAAGGCAAATGGTAGCATTTCATGCCAGTCTTTGTAGGTGACTACCATCTTCTGCACAATCTTCTTGATATTTTTATTTGCTGCCTCAACAGCGCCATTCATCTTTGGCCTGTAAGGAGAAGAATTGTGATGTTGGATCTTGAAGTCCCGGCACAGCTCTGCCATCATTTTGTTGTTTAGATTGGAACCATTATCAGTAATGATTCGCTCGGGAACTCCATATTGACAGATGATATCTCTTTTCAGAAATTTGGCCACCACTTGTCTTGTAACGTTTGCATATGATGCTGCTTCAACCCACTTGGTGAAATAGTCAATGGCAACCAAGATGAATCTGTGGCCATTCGAAGCAGTTGGCTCAATCTTACCAATCATGTCAATCCCCCACATAGCAAAGGGCCAAGGTGAAGACATCACATTCAGAGGATTGTGAGGCACATGCACCTTATCCGCATAAATCTGGCATTTATGGCATTTCCTGGCATAGGCACAACAATCAGCATCCATTGTGATCCAGTAATAACCTGATCTTAGCAATTTCTTAGCCATGACATGTCCTCCAGCATGGGTACCAAAGGATCCTTCGTGCACTTCATGCAACAACAAGTCTGCTTCTGTCTTATCAACGCATCTGAGGAGTACCATATCAAAGTTCCTTTTGTATAGGGAGCCATCAGTGTTCAAGAAGAAACTACCAGCAAGCCTTCTCAAAGTCTTCTTATCATTGGAAGATGCCCCAGGTGGGTATGTTTGATCCTCCAAGAAGCACTTAATGTCGTGGAACCAAGGCTTATCATCTTTAACAACATCCGCTGCAAATACATATGCTGGCCTGTCAAGTATGGACACTGAGATCTGGGGTACAAAGTTGGCAGCCTGAACTTTGATCATGGATGAAATGGTGGCCAGAGCATCTGCAAACTGATTCTCGTCCCGAGGGATATACTCAAGCTTGACTGTTGTAAAGAAAGTCAATAACCTCCTTGTATAATCCCTGTAAGGTATCAGATGATCCTGGTGGGTGTACCATTTGCCATTGGTTTGATTGATTACCAGAGCTGAATCTCCGAATACGATCAATGTCTTGATCCTGAGGTCAATGGCTTCCTCAAGACCCATAATGCAGGCTTCGTATTCAGCTTCGTTGTTAGTGCAGTTGAAAGTGAGTTTTGCCGAGAAAGGCATGTGAACTCCTTTGGGTGTAATGAGTACTGCACCAACACCACGACCGTTCATGTTAACAGCCCCATCAAACATCATAGTCCATTCTTCTTCCGGGTCAGGCCCTTCAGTGTGAACAGGCTCTTCATGATCTTTTGCTTTTATGAACATGATGTCTTCATCAGGGAAGTCAAATCTCATAGGCTGGTAATCATCAATAGGTTGCTCAGCAAGATATTCAGACAATACACTGCCCTTGATGGCTTTCTGAGATGTGTATTGGATGTCATATTCTGTAAGGATCATTTGCCATCTTGCAACCCGTCCGGTAAGTGTTGGCTTCTCAAATATTTACTTAACTGGGTCCGTCTTTGAGATCAATAAAGTGGTGTGGGTCAACATATACTGCCTCAGTCGGCGAGCAGCCCACGCTAAAGCACAGCAAGTTTTCTCGAGCAGTGAATAACGTTGTTCACAGTCGGTAAACTTTTTTCTTAGGTAGTATATTGCATACTCTTTTCGACCAGACTCGTCATGCTGGCCCAGCACACACCCCATTGACTCTTCTAATACTGTCAACTACATTATCAGAGGTCTTCCTTCAACTGGAGGCATAAGGATTGGAGGTTCTTGTAAGTATTCCTTGATCCATTCAAAAGCCTTTTGGCAGTCTTCGTTCCACCTGATCGTCTGTTCCTTTCTCAACAATTTGAACAAGGGTTCACAGGTTTCTGTAAGGTGAGATATGAACCGTGAGATGTAGTTCAATCGACCTAAGAACCCTCGAACTTCCTTCTCTGTCTTTGGTGCAGGCATCTCTTGAATGGCTTTGACTTTATCAGGGTCAACTTCAATCCCTTTCTCGCTCACAATAAAACCCAGCAGCTTACCGGATCGCACCCTGAATGTGCACTTGTTGGGGTTCAATTTCAGTTGGTACTTCCTCAGACGCTTGAACAACTTCAGCAGATTTACCAGGTGATCTTCTTCGGTAAGGGACTTGGCAATCATGTCATCCACATAACATTCTATCTCTTTATGAATCATATCGTGGAATAATGTTACCATAGCCCTTTGATACGTCGCACCGGCATTCTTGAGCCCAAATGGCATTACTTTGTAGCAGAACGTGCCCCAGGGTGTGATGAAGGTTGTCTTCTCCATGTCTTCAGGTGACATTTTAATCTGATTGTATCCTGAAAATCCGTCCATGAAGGAGAATACCGAGAACTGAGCCGTATTATCAACCAATACATCGATGTGAGGTAAAGGGAAATCATCTTTCGGGCTAGCTCTGTTCAGATCCCGGTAGTCAACACACATTCTTACTTTGCCGTCCTTCTTGGGCACAGGTACTATGTTAGCAACCCACGGTGGATAGCTAGTTACGGCAAGGAAACCGGCGTCCCATTGCTTTTGTACCTCTTCCTTGATCTTCATTGCCATGTCTGGACGAGTACGGCGCAGTTTCTGTTTAACCGGCAGGCATTCTTCTCTCAAAGGCAGATTGTGCACAACAATGTCGGTGTCCAACCCTGGCATGTCTTGATAAGACCAAGCAAACACATCCACATACTCTCGAAGCAGGTCAATCAGTTGTCTCTTCACTGAGTCTTGCAGGCAGGCCCCGATTTTAACCTCTTTCACGTCTTCATCTGTACCAAGATTGATCGTTTCAACCTCCTCCTGGTGAGGAGTAATAACCTTTTCCTCTTGTCTTAACAACCTGGATAGCTCTTCAGGAAGCTCACATTCTTCTTCAACCCCTTCATCAGCTTGATTGATTGGATTGTCAAAGTCATACGAAGTCATAGCCGTGCTGTTGTCGGTGCTGTCTGGAAGGCATTCTCTGCAAGGGTTCAGTTTGTTCATTTTAGTGATTAGATTTTAATCTTGTTTTAGAAAAGTGAAATAAAGTTGTCATTTTGAAAACACTGCCATTTATTTTTTGTACAAAAAGAAAAATGGAAAAACAGTGAACGGAAAAGAAAAAGACTCATTTGCAAAAAGATGTCTGATATTTCATTGATTAATCTTGTTGCACAAAAAGTACAGATGGCCCGATTACAAAATGAGTCTTGTCATCTTGGGCAAGATGCAAGACTTTGATGCATGCTATAAAATACAGGAAATAATAATTACTCTGCATGAGTAACTCTTATAATTTCCTGGGAAGACCAGTTTGAGATACTGCTCCCCGGGATCTTTGGACGAATCCAGCTTTCCAGGTTGCGTTCTTCTTCCAGCTCGTCTTCCAAATTGTTGACAGCATCAGGGGTGAGCATCCCCCCACTAACAAAGTTGGGCTCTTTTGCAGCCTCTGCTTGATCTTGTTGAGTTGGTTTGTAACCCAACCCAAATCTATCCTCTTTCTTCTCCACCGGTAACAGTTTGCCCCAGCCTTGGGCAGTTCCTTCCTCAACAACCTTCCGGGCTTGTTCGTATGATGTCATTGAAGTTCCAGGTACAGCAGAAGTCTCATTCACGTTCAAGGCTTCGAAACCTTGGCTCATTGTTTCATGGATCTCCCCATCCATCTCAATGTATTTATAGGTAGCCAGGTGGCTAACAAAAATATCCTCCTCTCCACAGATAGTAACAACTTGACCCTCCCACTCGAATTTTAACTTCTGGTGAAGGGTTGAGGTCACGGCGCTAGCGGCGTGAATCCATGGCCTACCCAATAGACAGCTGTAAGCAGGCTGTATATCCATCACGTAGAAGGTCGTTTTGAAAGTTTGCGGGCCAATCGTTATGGGCAACTCAATCTCTCCCAGAACCGATCTCTTAGAACCATCAAAGGCTCTCACCACCAGGTTGCTGGGTCGCAACGCCAATCCGTCATACTCTAGCTTCACAAGGGCTTTTTTAGGTAGGACATTGAGGGATGACCCCGTGTCTACCAGCACATGGGAAAGGACTGCACCTTTACATTCCATGGTTATGTGCAAAGCCTTGTTATGGTTGCGGCCTTCCGTAGTCAAATAAGTGTTGGTGAACCCTAGTCCGTGACTAGCATTAACATTTCCAACCACAGCTTCCAACTGATTGACGGTGATCTCTTCAGGCACATAAGCTGCGTGCAAGACTTTGAGTAGTGCATTCCGATGGGCTTCAGAGCACATGAGCAATGATAAGATTGAGATCTTGGAAGGCGTTTGGTGAAGCTGATCCACTATTTTGTAATCACTTTTCTTGATGATTCGCATGAACTCATCAACCTCTAGGTCAAAGGGTGTTTTCAGTGCTTCTTTAGCAATCTGCTCTTCCTGCACCAAACCTTTCCCTTTTGCCTTGGCAGCAGCTTCTGCTTCGGTAGTGGGTCTCTGAATTTGTGGAGCAAAGAGACGTCCGCTTCGAGTGAAGCCTCCGCCTCCTCCCACATTGTCTATTTGTGGTGCAGGGGTTGATGTTTCAAAAGTGATTTTTTGTCCTTCGCAGTACAGGTCAGAGCCGTAGTGCCACGGGATGGCATTACTGCTTTCATAAGGTACTGGCCCAGGCACTGTGATAGTGACTGGACTGATTGCAGCTGCGGAAGGAATTGTGATAGTCTGTGGATCGTAGTATATCGTGACCGGTGCTCTGATGGGAGTAGCACTTTGTGAGTTGTAAGCTGAATTATTCTCTGGATCGTAATAGATTGTAACGGTTGAGACATCTTCATTGTTTGTTACTGATGTTGTAGGAGACATTGTCGGAAGGATGGGTGTTGTTATTGTAGGAGTTTCGAAATGAAGTGGTGCTGGAGTTGTAGAAGGAACGTTCATTGATATCTGGTCAGTTGAAATGACAGATGAAGTACTTGTTGATGAAGCTGAAGAGTTGTCGGGAACAATGGTTGTTGCAGTTGTAGGAGATACTGGAATTGTTGCTGATGAGATTGCTGGATTTGGTGGAATTGACGTTGTAATCTGAAGTAGGCCACTCTGAATGAGACCATCTATGCCATTCCTCAGGTTATCACACCCATTTACTGAGATATTGCAGTAAGCACACCCTAACTCACACCCCGGGAACATTTGACATTCGAGGAGTTGAGCCTTGATCTCTACCAACGGTGTCCGAATCTGACCCACACTGGTTATTAAATAAGACGGCTTGTCTTCTTCAATAGCATTGATTCTGGGACCACCATGGTGTGGCATAGGGTTTTTGTTAACATTGGGTGGTGGTGCGAAATTCAGGGCCTTAGAGTCTACCAGGTCTTGTACCTTCATGTGCAAGGCTCTGAACTTTTCTGTACTGTGGCCAGGTGCATTTGAGTGAAAAGCACATCTGGCGTTGGAATCATAATTCCTGGGTAGACTATTAGGATCTGGAGGTGCCAACGTCCTTAGCTCAACTAGGTTGAGTTTCAGGAGTTGTGGCAGTAGTGTTGCATATGGCATAGGGATCAGATCGATTACCCTATTGGCCTGAGAGGGTCTCTGTTGGAATGGCTTTGCTGATTGTTGTTGTTGGCATTGTTGTAGTTTCTCGGAGGATACTGAGCTTGTTGATGGTACTGAGGTTGTTGCTGATAGTTTTGCTGCGGAGGTTGATAAGCTGGTTGTGGATGAGCTGGAGCGGGAATGGTGACTGCTGCCACAGACCTGTGAACATATTGAGGTCTGCCCCTGTTGGTGTGGATGGCATTGGTCTCGCCAGTTCTTCTTGGGCCTGCAAAAGGCTTCCTTGTATTGCTGGAAGAGCTGGCACCATTGTCAGAAATTTTGCCCATCTTTAACAGGCTCTCAATTCTTTCCCCAGCTATGACAACATCTGCAAAGCTGGTTGAAGAGAAGGCAGCTAGCCTGTCAATGTATGTTCCTTGGAGGGTGTTCATAAACATATCTGCCATTTCCCTCTCTGACATAGGTGGCTGAACAGCAGCAGCCAATTGCCTCCATCTCTGGGCATACTCTCGGAAACTTTCCCTTGATGACTGTGACATTCCCATTAGGAGGGTCCTGTTGGGTGCCATATCTAAGTTGTACTGATACTGTCTGATAAAGGCCTCTGCCAGGTCCTTCCAACACCTGATAGTTGCTCTTGTCAAATGAGAGTACCATTCCCTTGATGCTCCAGTCAAGCTATCCTCGAAATAAAACATCCATAGCTTCTCGTCCATGGTATAGGCCTTCAGCCTCCCCAGAAATGATTGTAAGTGGGTCCGGGGGCACGAAGTCCCGTTGTATTTTTCAAAATAAGGAGGCTTAAACTTATGGGGAATCCTGACCCCGTCTACCAAGCCCATGTCCATAACATCGAAACCCAAAGAGTTTTGAGACTCTAAGGATCTTAATTTCCCAGCTATCTCATCCAGCCTTCTGTCATAAGCTTCCTCCCCAGCTCCCATTACTGTGAACTGATCCTCCTGGGGGTCTTCTTGCAGCACCCTACCTGCAGTGGCAGTTCCTTGAACATTGGCAGGAATGTTGATCTCTGGATGAAGATGGGGTCCAAATACAGGGGGGTTGACATGAGGTTGGACCCTCTCATTGTTGCTTGTGCCAGCAGTCCCTATATGGGGATCTTCTTGATTTTGCCTTTCCACCATGGCTCTCAATCTTTCTTAGCTCTGAGCCATGTTGTTCATCACTTCCATAAACTGCGTCATCTGGGTTCTCATTTCCAATCTTTCGTTTGCCATTTGATTTCTGACCTCTGCAAGGTCCTGTTGTACCTGATCCATTTGTATGCCCGGAAGGTTGTTACGGGTTGGATATCGGTGCGGACGGTTGAGGGGAAATACCCGGCGTCGAGCAATAGTTCCTGAACATTACAACAGAGTTAGTAACAATAAAACAAAACCTACAAAACAGACAAAGGGTTAGCATGCAATGCAGTATGCTTATTTGTTTTCGAGGTATCCGGCTTGGCATTTAGTTTTGACCCTTCCAGACCCTTGAAGATGCTGTTGATGTTGCTTTTGAAGTAAACTTGGATGGAACAAACTGATACATATATTACAAAAGGCAAATGGTACATAGTTTATTTACAAATACAAGCCCTCTGAGGGGTCAAAATACATTACAAGAAAATAAAAGTACATGGAATGAAAGCAACAACAAGCAAATGGTCAAACACCAAGACCAAACTCATCCTCCCGAACTTCCTTGAGAAGTGCTTCGGTCACAGGATCAGCTGGACGCTCCGTGAGATTCCTGATAAGGAGATTCCGGGTAGTAACAGCTGCAGTTAGCTTCTTGTGTTGACTTTGGTCCTTGGACCTCTTCACTCCAGCTCTGATCTTCAGCTCTGATATCTCCCTCGGGGCTGCTGCCAGGGCTTCCTGCTGCTCTTTTGCACTAGCTTCCAGCTGCTCCATCTTGTCTTGGACTCTCTTATCTTCCAGAGTGCGAGCTTCGGTGATCCTGACCCACCTAGCTTGACTCTCCTTCAGATACAAGTCTGTCATGGCCTTCTGGAATTGGGCTTCCTTGCAAGCATTCTTCAGAATTTGTTCTCCAGCCCTAGACTTCTTGATGTAATCCTCAGACTTCTCAATTTTAGCCAGATGCTCTACCTTCAGCTTCTCTAACCTCTCAATGTCCAACATACCATCACTCCTCTCCCGGAGGGTCTTCTGCAAAGCCTGAGTCAACTTCTCATTTCTCTCTTTCAAGCTCTCAAACTCCTCCAAACTGACAGTGGCAGGGGGTGGTGCTGAGGATGGTCCAGGCATATCCTCCATGGTAAAGGGCATTCCAGAGAATTGGGCCCTGGCATGGGACCACTCATAATATTGTGCTGATGCCACATTGTTGCACTTCCCTAGAATGGTTACTCCCTTGGTTTGAACATTGTCCCAGGCCCAGGCTGCTTGCCTAACAATAGCCAGATTAGGCTTGTTCTCACAATAAAGAGTCTCAACCAAGTCTTGTGCCTTAGGAGTGTGGACCAGTGCATAGCCCAGTTGCCTTTTGAGCAGCAGAGGATTGTAATTAATGCTACCCTTAACTCCTATCAGGGGTACATTGGGAAAATGCCCACACCTGGTGATGATATCCCTTCCCTTTGTGCTTTGGGTGCACCACCTGATATCGGCTGAAGTCAGAGCAATGAGTCTTCTAGCCCAGTTCCTCTGCTGATGAGGGTTCAAAAATGCATCTGTCCTGGGCAAATGCTTGAGAAGCCAAGTATGGAACAAAGGAGCACAACACCTTACTAATCTTCCCCTCTGCTTTTCATTCCTCTGGTGCACTGAGTAGTAGAAATCCCCCAACAAGGTTGGCACTGGGTTCCTTAGAATGAATAAATGGATCGCATTCTTGCTAATGAATCGAGGCTCATCTGCAAATAATATGATTCCATATATGCTCAGGGCCAATAAAGCACAGACTGCTTTCCACTCTCCTAAAGAAGCTTTCAGGGTAGCTTGAGAGATCAAGAAATCCAGATGCAGGCCAGGGATTCCAGCCTTAGAAGTCATATGCTGCCCAATCAGAACTGGTTCCAGATGCAATGCCTTTGCTACCTCTTCATTACCAGGAAAGACCATCTCAGGGTTGAAAGGGACTCCACCCCTGATAGGTATACCAACCAATGATGAGTATTCTTCCAACAAGGGTCCGAACTGAAAGTCCTGAAAAGTGAAACACCTCAGTGGGGGATCATAAAACTGAAGGCAAGTATGAATCAGGCTCCTCTGTGAAGGGTCCAAATCCATAACCACATCAAGTATATCTCCGTAGTGTTCCCTGAAGAGTGGTATATGGTCTGGAGTGATCAGGGTCTGAATCCTCCTGATGTCAGCTAGCTCTGGCTGGAAGAAGTGGTAGGTGATGTTACTCTTTTTAGGTGCCATGATGTTAAAGAAGAGTTGAGACAGATGCTGATGATAATACTGAAAATGGGCCACTGACTGGCTGATGCAGGTGATTGAAGCAGATAGCTGATAATTGAAGCAGATGCTGATGAAGATAGGTCTATACTGATGATGAGGTCAAAACCAAGCCAAAAATGAAGATGGATACCCTGAAAAACAAATAAACAAATGTCAAAATGATGCAATGAGGATGTATGCAAATGATATGCAAGGGTTTGTGACTGAGCTGGATCTGATCAAGTGCTCTTGTATAAGTCCAAGGTATATTCAAGAAATCCAGATGGAGGTCTATAAATCCAGTAACCAAGGTGGGGGGCTCAAATAAAGAGTCACATGTCCAGGGTTTAGAATCACAAGAACTGTTCCAACATGGAGTATTCTTAATCACATCAAAGTAACAGGGTATGCTGAGGCCAAGGGTACCTGCAAACCTATAAACAGCCCAACCCCCTCACATGTGGTGTTCTAAAACAAGGATCCTCAGACTTGGATCAGTTATGAGAAGTGTAAACACTTCTAACCCGGAGGTACAGTGTTTACAATAACCATAAAAGTTCCTCCTCTAATTCACCTCAGTTTCTGAAGGTCAATACTAAAGGTCATCCAGACTTAGCAGGCTTCCCAGATAGCCCTAGCATTGCAGGAAATCTGCAACAAAGAGTTCTCAAGAAGAAACCCATATCTGAACCGTGTTTCATGTTCCCGCACCAGACCGAGATGGAATGGGAAAGAATATGAACCACTCTAGCCTAGGTGTCACTCAGGTCCCAGGTATAGGACCTTAACTCTCAATGGAACACCCACCCACCAAAGCAAACAAACAGATCCAGCCAGCAGCACAGTATGACAATATGATATAATGCAAAGCTATAAAGAAAGCAGTAAAGCAACTGTACATAAAGCAAAAATAAATACAAATATACAAACACAAATAAGCACATAACACCCCAGTAAACAAAAATCAATCAAGCGCTAGGAGGAACCCACAAAAAGAACCAGAAGCCCTGGTTGTAGTATAAGGGTCCCCAGCAGAGTCGCCAAGCTGTCGCTCCCGATAAATGGGAATGGCCCAGATAAAGGTACAGACGCGAACGGTCGGCGAAGGGAGGATGTGAGAACACACAGCAGTGAACTCACTGGAGATGAAAATAGTCGCCGGCTAGGCATTTTTATCCCGGAGGAAAGGTAATGCTGCATAAACCTAAGAAAAGATATGGATAAGACGGTTGCAAACCAGAGAGACTGAGAAAGGGGGTTGGTTACAACCTGGGAAGGTATTAGCACCCAGATTGTCCGCCGTACTCGACGGGATCCACGCTTAAAATATTTGTGTTTTAAAGGGGTAGTGTCAGTGCAATTTGTGTATAAAATAGCTGGAAGAAAATGTACAGGTGTCAGTGTAAAAGAAGTGTGAAGTGTATAAAAGTATAGTGTCAGTGCAGGGACAAGGATAAAATGCTCATGAATATGAGGCTAAAAGAATAAAGCAGGGAAGAGGGGGAATATACAGAGACTTTTGTTCGATAACTGTTAAGTTATGCCTACGTATCCTCTCGTGCAATGAGGAAGTCAGAACACCGTAGTTCGACCCAAAGAGACTGAAAGATGAATTGACTTGTGAACTGCTTGCTTGCCTATGCTCAAGTGTATGACCTGTCTGGCTCAGGTGCAAACTGTCTTGCATTAGACGGAGGAAGCAAGTTCTCGTTTATGAATGAAGGTGATGAGAAAAGAATCCCGGAGGAGACGATTATTGTTTGTTTTTGTATTTTCAGTCTTTTATTGCTTTTGAAGGTTTGTCATAAGTTAATGAGCTTAAGCCTAAACCAATGGGTTAGTAAACTCATCACATCTTCCCTCTGATTAGGGGAAATGAGAATACCTTAAGTGTGAAGTCAGATTCTCACACTTAATCACCTTTGGTGTAGGATTAAGATCACTAACCTACTTGTGATTATTTAGATGTTTTTGTGGTTTTTGTTT
Organism: Lathyrus aphaca; assembly: GCA_963966055.1. Lineage (NCBI taxonomy): Eukaryota > Viridiplantae > Streptophyta > Magnoliopsida > Fabales > Fabaceae > Lathyrus > Lathyrus aphaca. The sequence continues at coordinate 459,600,899 of OZ014523.1, read as the reverse complement.
AGTGTTAAGTAATGAGGTTAAGCCATAATCAGGGATTTAACAGACTCATTACACCATCCTAATAGAAGGATAATAGATGAGAATGTTTAAGCTGAGGAAAGCTCCTCAACTTAATCCATGATTAGGGATTAAACTCATGACCAAACAAGCCTTTATTAGATGGATTTTATTTAATGATATGATGATGAAGTGGATTTTATGATTTGTAAGACAACTTGACGGGGACTTGTCCATTAACACTAGGGTTAGTCCTTCTTAACCAATTAAGGAAGAATTAGAACCCTAATGCAAGGCCCAAGTTACAAGTGATGTCTTGATGATTATTAAGTGAATTGATTAAGAGATTTAAACACATTAAGGGTTTAACACTTAGGATTAAAGTTATACACTCCATCCTATGAGAAGGATGCAGGCATAAGCTTAATCACAAAGCCTTAAAGCCTTTAGGGTTTAGTCCCTGATTATGAGATACGAAGAGATGACTCAAAAGAGACACAAAGGTAAAACTAAGAGGGGAGACTAATCAAAACCCTAATCATTGTCATGCTTGGTTGTTCCTAAGGTTTGTGAGGTTTTCAATAGAAATCTTCAATGGAACCACCAGGAAGCAGATGAAAGGATCAAGAGAAGCAAAGTAACTTGCTTCATTCAAGAAGTCAAGTCACTTGAAGAAAGAAAGTGGGAAGAAGAAGAATGAGCAAGCTCATAACTCAAACACATATCAAAATGCAGCAAGGATGCAAGAGAGAGATGAGAAGGAAGTATGAGAAGTGAAGGCAAATTCACTTCTCAAAATCACTTACCACCTGAAAGGTTAGAAAAGAAATCCAATGCAATGCAAAATAGGATGGCATAACATGATGCAAACCAAAACCAGAAGCATATATGGGATGTTAATGATGCTATGAGATGCTACAAACCAGAAACAACACATGTGGATGATCATACAAGCTTATGAATGCAAATGAAGCAAGTTAAGAACCAAGAACATACATGAAAAGTTATGAGATGCATATGGCATACAACATGACAAATGCAAGGTGCAATGATCAAACATGCTTTCAATATGTCTTATGATTTTAAATGAATCAAATGGAAGTATGGAATGTCATGGCAAGTCATGTTATGCAAGAAAATGCAAGATGGATGCATATGGAAGCCCAAATTAGGGTTTATGAACTATGCAACAAACAAAAACCAAAACCAGAAGCAAACAACATTATAAAAAATTGAAAATGCATTCAAAGGATCCCTAATCCTATACTAACTCACTGCCCAAAGGAGAAGTTCCAACTCCTAACCAATTTCAAGTTATGATTTTTCTAAGTTTTCTAGGGTTTTAGGGTTCCTTAACAAGAAAATTATCAAACAAATTGAAAATGAAAGATCAAATCATGGCCATTTAATATCACAAACTACATGCTAAACACAATGCAATGCAAAAAGAATCAAGGTCCAACTCTTCATGGTTAGGCAGAAATGATTTTTGGAAGTTTGGATCAAAATAATGCATCAAAAAGATTTTAATTCAATGAAAAATTCTCAAAATGCATCAAGATCAAAAATTAAATTTGGTTTGAAGGTTGGACAATGTTTCTAAATGTCTTAAAACATTTCATGAATTTTTTGGTGATTTTTAAATACCTAAAAGTATTTTTAATAAATTAATTTTCATTAATCAATTAAAAATAAACTTTTAAATATTTAAAAATACTTTTTTAATGCTAAAAATGAAAATAAAAATATTTTTGTGTTTTAAAAATTAATGAAACTCTTGGTAAAAAATTTCATAATTTTTAAAGCATTTTTGCTATTTTTAATAAATTGTATAAAACAAATGAAATATTATGAAAATAAAATGAATTTTTAAACTGAAAAAGCAAAGTAATCAGATCCAACGCGTGAGATTCAAACTGGCAAACGCGCGCATTGACTTGGCGCCAGATCCTACGGCCAGAATTCAAAATCAGCTAATTAATGCTTATGCCCTAATCCTGCCGTTAATCACCCTCAGGTGACCGGAACAATGTTCCGGTCATCTTCTCCGTTCACTCCAAAGACCAATCTCACTCTAAACGCTTCTAAAATGAAATCTAAAAACACAGGAATGATCCCCACTCACTCACGAATCAAAACCCTCAATCAAAACTAATTTATCATTCCTAAAATGGCTGAATCGAATCAATCTATTTTTAGGGCAAAAAGTTTCAGAGACTGATTAAACTCTCATCTCTCCACCATTTTCAAAACTAAAGACATATTCATGATCAGGAAGGCAAGTAGAACAACTTAAGAACTTTAAAAATCATTTCTGGAAAAAAGTTCTTGAGCTACCTGAGTTTCGAAGCTTTCAGTTCACAGCTTTCTGGGTGCTTTCCTGCTTGCAATCAACTCCACTTGACCTCCTGAGAAGCTTTCAATGCTTGGAAAGAGTTTGTGATGGCTGGTTTTGAGGTTTGAACAAGTTCTGTTCAATGGAGGGCATGAATCGTATTTGTGATTCTGGGGGTTTTAGGCTATGGTGATGGATGCTTTGTGATCAGAGGAACATGTTGAGTTGATCTATGAAGTGGGTTTGTGTGTTTGTGTCTTGTTTTCTGAGTTTCGAAGGTTTTTGCTTCAAGGATGGAAAATGGGAATGTGATGCTATGGCTTGCTTCAGGCTTGCTTGTTATGTGAAATGGCTGGCATTTGATCCACATAAACAAATCCCATTGGTCAGGTGATGTGACTTGGCCTGCTGTGATAGGTGAGCTAGCTTTTGCAAAAAGTCCACTCTTGTGAAAGAGAAAGCATGGGCAGCTTCTAGCCAAGTACAAGGGTGTGGGCTGGCGCAGCATGGTGAGGGGAAATGCTAGGGCTGGTTCAGCATCAAAGGCAGCAAGTGGATGGTAGTGTTATGATGGTTTTGCAACTTGATCACTTTTGGTTCACATGAAAGTATCTTGCTCCCAAGGCCATGAAATATGAGAAATTATTAGTCCATTCTGAACTTTAGGGTACATGTGATGTTTGTGTGATGGTTAGACATGAATTAGAAGTCACAAATGCCTTGGTACAAAGTTTTTGCAAGTTTTCCATTTGGTGCATATTTTGAAAATTAGTGATTTTAGCCAACTTTGACACACCATAACTTTTGATCCAAAATGAATTAGGTCATGTTCTTGTACTTTTTGAAAAGGGAAAGATCTAATCTACAACTTTCATGACCAAAGTTTTTCCATTTGAAGCATTTTTTAATCAAAAAGTAAGGGTTGAAAAAGTTGCATAAAATGACATTTCATTAAAAGTCAACCATGCCCTAAAAAGTCAACTTTGCAAAAACTTGTAATTCTTGAATTATGTGAACTTCAACCTTCTTCCATGATCAAATAAAGATCAAATACACTCAAAATGATGAAGATCACCCCTTGGTTGGGTCATTGGGGGCCTCAGATGCCCTGATTTTGCACTGACTTGTCCAGAAAGTCAACTCTTGATCAGATGACTTCCCCATGGAATTTCTTCATGAAAATTGATATGCACACTCCCTATACCATATAGAGACCAATAGAAACAAGAATGACCAAAAAAATTGGAGTTATGGCCTCTGAAACCAAAACCCTAATTTTAGGTCAACTATGCAGTCAAGCCTGGCTCTGCCTCCATACCAATCCCAGTTCTTGTGATTCTTTGGCATTCTTGACTTTGAGAGGATATAATATGATGCTTGAACACACATAGACCCCTTTGAAGTGATTGATGACCTTTGGAGTGGCTCAAGAAGCTCTTGGATTGCTCAGATCACAAACCCTAGATGCAGATGACTTAGAACCAATGCAAAGACTTAAAAATGTGATATGAGATGTTATGATTGTGTTTATGCATATGAAATGATCACAAGCCATGGTGTGAATGGGTGAGGGAAAATTTGGGGTGTTTACACAGTGAATAACGTTGTTCACAGTCGGTAAACTTTTTGCTTAGGTAGTAAATTGCATACTCTTTTCGACCAGACTCATCATGCTGGCCCAGCACACACCCCATTGACTCTTGTATTACTGTCAAGTACATTATTAGAGGTCTTCCTTCAACTGGAGGCATAAGGATCGGAGGCTCTTGTAAGTATTCCTTGATTTTGTCAAAAGCCCTTTGGCAGTTTTCATTCCACCTGACCGTTTGTTCTTTTCTCAACAACTTGAACAAGGGCTCACAGGTTGCAATAAGGTGAGATATGAACCTTGAAATGTAGTTCAATCTACCTAGGAACCCCCAAACTTCTTTTTCAGTTTTTGGTGCATGCATCTCTCGGATGGCTTTGACTTTATCAGGGTCAACTTCAATCCCTTTCTCACTTACAATAAATCCCAACAGCTTACCGGATCGCACCCCGAATGTGCATTTGTTGGGGTTTAACTTCAATTGGTACTTCCTCAGACGCTTGGCAATCATGTCATCCACATAACATTCAATTTCTTTGTGGATCATGTCATGGAATAATGTTACCATAGCCTGTTGATAAGTGGCACCAGCATTCTTCAGTCCGAATGGAATTACCTTATAGCAGAATGTGCCCCAGGGTGTGATGAAAGTCGTCTTCTCCATGTCTTCAGGTGACATTTTGATCTGATTATATCTTGAAAATCCATCCATGAAGGAGAATACCGAGAACTGAGTTGTATTGTCGACCAATACATCAATGTGAGGTAATGGGAAATCATCTTTCGGGCTGGCTCTGTTCAGATCCCGGTAATCCACACACATCTTCACCTTGCCATCCTTCTTAGGCACAGGTACAATGTTAGCAACCCACGGCGGGTAACTAGTTATAGCAAGGAAACCGGCGTCCCACTGTTTTTGTACCTCCTCTTTTATCTTCATTGCCATATCTGGGCGAGTACGATGCAACTTCTGTTTTACTAGCGGACAGTCTTCTTTCAGAGGCAGCTTATGCATAACAATGTCGGTGTCCAACCCTGGCATATCCTGATAAGACCAAGCAAAAACATCAACATACTCCCGAAGCATGACAATAAGTTGCTCTTTCACTGAATCTTGCAGACAGGCCCCGATCTTAACTTCTTTCAAGTCTTCTTTTGTACCAAGATTAACCGTCTCAACCTCCTCCTGATGAGGAGTGATAACCTTCTCCTCTTGTCTTAACAACCTGGCTAGTTCTTCAGGTACCTCATAATCTTCTTCAACCCCTTCATCAGCTTGATTAATTAGATTGTCAAAGTCATACAAAGTCATAGCAGTGTTGTTGTCGGTGTAGTCTGGAGGGCATTCTCTGCAAGGGTTTAGATTTGTTCCTTTTAGTGATCAATTTTATCTTGTTTAGAAAAAAGTGAAAAATGAAGTTATTATTTTGAAAAATATTGCCATTTTATTTTTGTACAAAAAATAAAGAATGAAAAACAGTGAGCGGAAAAGAAAAGACTCATTTGCAAAAGATGTCCTGATATTCATTAATTGATCGTTTGCACAAAATACAAGATGACCCGATTATAAAATGAGCCCTGACATCTTTGGCAAGATGCAGGACTTGATGCATGCTTAAAGACAGGGAATAATAATTACTCTGCAGGAGTAACTCTTATAATTTCCTGGGAAGACTAGTTTGAGACATGGTTCCCCGGGATCCTTGGACGTATCCAACTTTCCAGGTTGCGCTCGTCTTCTGACTCATCTTCCAAACTATTCACAGCATCTGGGGTGAGCATCCCCCCGCTGACAAACTTGGGTTTCCGTTGCAGCCTCTGGTTGATCTTGTCGAGTTGGTCTGTAACCCAACCCGAATCGGTCTTCTTTCTTTTCAACTAGCAGCAGCTTTCCCCAGCCTTGAGCCGTACCTTCCTCAACAACCTTCCGGGCCTGTTGATATGATGTGATGGAAGTCCTAGACACAACAGATGTTTCATTAATATTAAGGGCCTCAAACCCCTGACTCATTGTTTCGTGAATTTCCCCGTCCATTTCAATGTATTTGAAAGTAGCAAGCTGGCTAACGAAGATATCCTCCTCCCTATAAATGGTAATGACTTGGCCCTCCCACTCAAATTTTAACTTCTGGTGAAGGATTGACGTCACGGCGCTAGTGGCGTGTATCCATGGTCTACCCAATAGACAATTGTAGGCAGGCTGTATATCCATCACAAAGAAGGTCGTTTTGAAAACTTGTGGGCCAATCATTATTGGTAACTCTATCTCTCCCAGAACTGATCTTTTAGAACCGTCAAAGGCTCTCACTACCAAGTTGCTTGGTGTAGTGCCAATCCATCATGTTCCAGCTTCACAAGGGCTTTCTTGGGTAGGACATTGAGTGATGACCCTGTGTCCATCAATACGTGAGAAAGAACTGCACCCTTACACTCAAAGGTAATGTGCAAAGCCTTGTTATGATTGCGACCTTCTGTTGTCAGATCAGCGTTGGTAAATCCTAGTCCATGAATAGCGTTGACATTTCCAACCACAGCCTCTAACTAATTGACAGTAATCTCCTCCGGCACATAAGCTGCGTGCAGGACTTTTAATAGTGCGTTCCGATGAGCCTCGGAGCACATCAGCAATGATAGTATGGAGATTTTGGAAGGTGTCTAGTGAAGCTGGTCCACCACCTTATAATCACTCTTCTTGATTATCCGCATGAATTCATCAACCTCTTGATCAAACGGAGTCTTCAAAGCTTCTTTAGAAACCGATTCTTCTTGCACCGCGCTCTTCCCTTTTGCCTTAGCAGCAGCTTCTACTTCAGCAATGGGTCTTGGTATTTGTGAGGCAAAGAGACGTCCGCTTCTAGTGAAGCTTCCGCCTCCCCCCACATTTTCTATCTGAGGTGAAGAAGTTGATGACTCTAAAGTGATTTTCTGCCCCTCGCAGTATAGATCTGAGCCATAATGCCAAGGGATGGCATTATTGCTTTCGTAAGGAACTGGCCCAGGCACTGTGATAGTGCCCGGACTGATAGCAGCTGCAGAGGGGACCACAATGGTGTGTGGATCATAATATATGGTAACTGGAGCTCTGATAGGAGTAGCATTTTGTTGTGAGTTATTGGAAGGAACATTTGCGGGATTGTAGTATATCGTAACCGTTGAGACGCTTTCATTAACTGTTGCTGATGTTGTAGACGGTACTGTTGACTGAACGGGTGTTGAAGTTGTAGCAGGAACTGATGGAGTAATGGGTGTTGTTGTTGTAGAAGGAATTGTGACTGAAGTTGTATCCGTTGAAGTGATTGATTGAGTATTTGTTGGAGTTGTAGCAGAATCTGTCGGAACAATGGTTGCTGACGTTGTAGGAGTTTCTGTGATTGTTGATGAAGGAATGGTTGGAGTTGTAGTCACTGTTGTTGTAATCTGAAGAGTGCCATCTCTAATGAGGCCATCTATGCCATTTCATAGTCTCTCACATCCATTAACGGCAATATTGCAATATCCACAGCCGACCTCACACCCGGGGAACAATTGGCATTCTAACAGCTGAGCTTTGATTTCAACCAAAGGTGTTCGGATTTGTGCAACACTGTTAATTAATGTGGATGGTTTTCCCTCCTCAATAGCATTAATACTAGGCCCGTTGTGACTAGGAATTGGATTTCTTGTGACGTTCGGAGGAGGCGCAAAATTGAGAGCTTTTGAGTCCACCAAATCCTGGACTTTCATCTGTAGGGCCCTACATTTTTCAGTATTATGCCCCGGTGCGTTTGAGTGGAATGCACACCTGGCATTTGCATCATAGTTCTTTGGCATATTGAGAGGATCTGGAGGGGCCAATGTCCTTAACTCAACTAGGTTAAGCTTTAGGATTGTGGCAAGAGTGCATCATACAGCATTGGGATCGGGTCAATTACCCTATTTGCTTGTGACGGCCTCTATTGAAAGGGGCGCTGTTGTTGGTTGCTATTGTTGTCGTTGTACGACCTTTGTTGCGGATAGTGAGCTTGTTGTTGATACTGTGGTTATTGTTGTTAAGGATATGATGATTGTTGTGGAACTGGAGCTGGGATGGTGACAGCTTCCACTGACCGGTGAGCATATTGAGGTCTGCCCCTACTTGTATGAATGGAATTTGTATCACCTGCCCTTCGGGGTCCCGCAAAAGGTTTTTGGGATTGTTCGAGGAACTTGCACCACTGTCGGAGATTCTGCCCATCTTTAAGAGACTTTCAATTCTCTCACCAGCTATGACCACGTCAGCAAAACTGGTAGAAGAGAAAGCAGCCAATCTATCAATATAAGTCCCTTGCAATGTGTTCATGAACATGTCAGCCATTTCCCTTTCTGACATGGGTGGTTGGACAGCAGCAGCAAGCTGTCTCCACCTCTAAGCATAATCCCGGAAGCTCTCTCTGGAAGACTGAGACATGCCCATTAGAAGAGTTCTATTAGGAGCCATGTTTAGGTTGTATTGATATTGATGGATGAAAGCTTCGGCCAAATCCTTCCAACATCTTATGGTGGCCCTAGTTAAATGCGAATACCATTCCCTCGAAGCTCCAGTCAGACTGTCCTCAAAGTAGAACATCCATAGCTTTTCATCCATGGTATAAGCTTTGAGCCTTCCCAAGAAAGACTACAGATGAGTGCGAGGACAGGAGGTACCATTGTACTTTTCAAAGCATGGGGGTTTGAATTTGTGGGGAATTCTCACACCATCCACTAGCCCCATATCCATCACATCGAAGCCCAAAGAATTCTGAGATTCCAAAGATCTTAACTTTTCAGCAATCTTGTCCAATCTCCTGTCGTATACCTCATCTCCAGCTCCAATGACAGTAAATTGTTCTCCCTAGGGATCCTCCTGCAAGATTTGGCCCCCAGTAGCATTACCTTGACCATTTCTCGGGATGTTAACTTCTGGATTCAGATGAGGTCCATACTCCTGTGGGTCAATACGAGGCTGACCCCGTTCATTGTTGATAGTTCCTCCTGTTCCAAGATGAGGCTCTTCAGGAGTTTGTCTTTCCACCAGCTCTCTTAACCTTTCTTGACTCTGGGCCAAGCCAGTCATCACTGCCATGAACTGAGACATCTGATTTCTCATCTCTACTCTCTCATTGGCCATCTGATTTCTGACCTTAGTCAGATCCTGTTGTACTTGTTCCATTTGAATGCCGGGAAGATTGTTACGAGTCGGGTACCGGTGCATGCGGTTGACAGGGAACACTCGGCGACGAGCAATGTTTCCTGAGATCACAACAAAATTAGAAATAATAATAACAAAAACCTACAAAACAAAAACAAGGTTAGTATGCAATGCAGTATGCTTATTTGTTTTCCAAGGTATCCGGTTTGGTTCTTGGTTTTGACCTTTCCAGTCCTCGAGGAAGATACTTGATGTTGTTGAGAGAAAACCCAAATGAAAACAAACTAAAATATATTACAAATGGTGAACAATACATAGTTTGTTTTACAATACATTCCCATAGAGGGTCAAAATACAATAAAAGAGAAAAGTACATCAAAATGGAAACAAACAACAAGCAAAGAATCAGACATCTAGTCCAAACTCATCTTCCCTGACATCCTTCAGGAGTGCCTCAGTCACTGGACCAGCTGGGTGCTCTGTAATGGTCCTAATGAGGAGGTTCCTGGTAGCAATAGCAGTGGTCAGCTTCTTATGCCTGTCCTGGTCCTTTGAACTCTTCAATCCTGCTCTGAGCTTCAACTCTGATATCTCTTTCTGTGCAGCGAACAAAGCTTCCTGCTACTTCTTCTCATTGGCCTCCAACTGTTAAGTCTTAGCTTGAGTCTTCTGGTCTTCTTGTGTACGGGCTTCGGTGATCCTAACCCACCTAGCCTGGCTCTCTTGCAGATAGTGCTCAGACCTAGCTTTCTGAATCTTGGCCTCCTTACAAGCATTCTTCAATATATGTTCCCCAGCCCTTGCCTTCCTTATGTAGTCTTTTTTCCTTTCAATTTTGGCAAAATGCTCAACCCTGAGCTTTTCCAATCTCTCAATATCCAGACGACTGTCACTTCTTTCCCAAAGAGTCTTCTTCAAGGCTTGAGATAGCTGCTCATTCCTTTCCTTCAACTTTTCAAATTCTTCGAGGCTAACTGTTGCTGCAGGTTGTACTGTAGATGGTCCAGGTATGTCTTCCAAGGTGAAAGGCATTCTGGTAATCTGAGCTCTGGTACGGGACCAGTCTGAGTACTGAGCTGAGGCAACATTATTACATATTCCAAGAATAGCTACCCCTTTTGTCTGGATGTTGTCCCAAGCCCAGGATGCTTGTCTGACAACAGCTGAATTAAGTTGCACTTCACAATATAGGGTCTCAGCTAAATCCTGTCCTCTGGGAGGGTGAACTAAGGCATAACCCAGTTGTCTCTTAAATAGTAAAGGATTGTAGTTGATTCAACCTTTCACTCCTATCAGAGGCACATTTGGGTATTTTCCACAACTGTTGATAATGTCCTTGCCTTTGGTGCTCTGGGTGCACCATCTGATATCATCTGAAGTCAAGGCAATGAACCTCTTGGCCCAATTCTTCTGTTGGTGGGGGTTCAAGAAAGCATCTGACTTAGGCAGGTGTCTGAGCATCCAGGTGTAAAACAAAGGAGCACAACATCTTACCAACTTCCCCCTCTGTTTCTCATTTCTCTGATGAATGGAGTAGTAAAAATCTCCTAGCAGTGTGGGTACTGGGTTCTTCAGAAGAAACAGATGGATGGCATTCTTGCTGACAAATTTGGGCTCATCTGCAAACAGTATAGCCCCATATATGCTGAGGTCTAACAGTGCACAGACTGCCCTCCACTCTCCCAATGAAGCTTTCAGGATGGCCTGAGAAATCAAGAAGTCCAAATGCAAACCAGGAATCCCAGCTTTTGTTGTCATACTTTGCTCAATAAGGGCAGACTCCAAGTACAGTGCCCTTGCTATTTCTTCATTTCTGGGAGCAGTCATCTCTGGGTTGAAAGGGATTCCACCCCTGATAGGTACTCCAATCAATAGAGAAAACTCTTCCAGCAGGGGCCCTAACTGAAAGTCTGGAAAGGTGAAACATCTCAATGGAGGGTCATAAAACTGCAAGCATGTGTGGATCATGCTCCTCTGAGAAGGATCAAGGTCCATAACCATATCCAGGATACCTCCATAGTGCTCTCTAAATAGTGGGATGTGGTCAGGTGTGATAAGTGACTGGACCTTCCTGATACCAGTCAAAACAGGCTCAAAAAAGTGGTAGGATATGTTGCTCTTCCTGGGAGTAGTCATGAGGGCTGCTGAAGAAGCTGAAGACAAATACTGAAGAAGATTACAGACTGAAGTACTGAAGGTGAGTCTTTGGCAGACTGATGAAGATGGGTCTCTAACAGACTGATGCAGGTAGCTGAAGCAAATGCTGAAGAAGATAACTGAAGCAGAGGTCTAAGCAGGAGAAGGGGTCAAAACCAAAACCAAGATACAATGAGGTGGATACCCTGAAAAGCAAATAAACAAATGTCAAATGATGCAATGATGAGATATGAAAATGATATGCAAGGGTTTGTGATCAAGCTGGTTCTGATTATCTGTCCTAATATAAGGCCCATGTATGTTCAAAAGTCCAGATGAAGGCTCAGAAATCCAGTAACCAGGGTGGGGGACTCAAATAAAGAGTCACATGTCTAGGGTTAATCACAAGAACTGTCCAAAATGAGGTATTCTTAAACAAGATATTAACAGGTTATGTTGTGGCCAAGGGTTCCTGCAAACCTGTAAACAGCCCAACCCCCTCACAAGTAATGTTCTAGAACAAGGATCCTCAGACTTGGATCAGTTATGAGAAGTGTAAACACTTCTAACCCAGAGGTACAGTGTTTACAATAACCATAAAAGATCCTCCTCTAATTTCACCTCAGCTTCTGAAGGTCATAATAAAGGTCATCCAGACTTAGCAGGCTTCCCAGATAGGCCTAGCACTATAGGAAATCTATAACACATAGTTCTCAAGAAGAAACCCACATCTGAACCGTGTTTCATATTCCCGCACCAGACCGAAATGGAATGTGAAAGAACATGAACCACTCTAGCCTAGGTGTCACTCAGGTCCCAGGTATAGGACCTTAAACTCTCAATGGAACCCCACCCACCAAGACAACAAACCAGATCCAGCAAATGACAGTATGAAGTATGCATAAGACTGTAAAGAAAGCAAGTAAACAAAGTTGTACATAAAGCAATAAATAAAGCAAAATAAATAAACACACATAGCACATAACACCCCGGTAATCACAAATCAAACAAGCGCTAGGAGGAACCCATAAAAAGAACCAGAAGCCCTAGTTGCAGAATAAGGCTCCCTAGCAGAGTCGCCAAGCTGTCGCTCCCACCTGATGACACCCGGTCAAGAGGGGTACAGACATGAACGGTCGGCGAAAGAGGAAAGGATGAAAAGAGTCTCCAGCTAGGCATTTTTCTCCCGAAGGAAAGGTAATGCTGCATAAACCTAAGAAGAGATGGATAAGACGGTTGCGAACCAGAGAAACTGAGAAAGGGGGTTGGTTACAACCTGGGAAGGTATTAGCACCCAGATTATCCACCGTACTCGACGGGATCCACGCTTGAAAGATTTGTGTTTAAAGGGGTAGTGTCAGTGCTATTCTGTATGCAAAAGCTGGAAAAGAATGCAAGTGTCAGTGCAAAAGAAATGTGAAGTGAGATAAAAGAAGTGTCAATGTAAGAACAGGAGAGCAAATCTCAAGACTATGAGGCTTAAAGAATAATACTGGAAGAGGGGGGGAATATAAAGAGACTTTTTGTTCGATAACTGTTAAGTTATGCCTACGTATCCTCTCGTGCAATGAGGAAGTCAGAACACCGTAGTTCGACTCAAAGAGACTGAAAGATAAATTGACTTGTGAACTGCTTGCTTGTCTATGCTCAAGTGTATGACCTGTCTGGCTCAGGTGCAAACTGTCTTGCATTAGACGGGAGAAGCAAGTTCTCGTTTGTGAGTGAATGAGATGAGAAAAGAATCTAGGAGGAGACGATTATTGTTTGTTTTTGTGTTTTCAATCTTTTATTGCTTTTTTGTGTTTGTCATAAGAAAATGAGCTTAAGCCAAAACCAAGGGTTAGTAAATTCATCACATCCTCCCTCTGATTAGGGGTAATGAGAATACCTTAAGTGTGAAGTGAGCACCTCACACTTAATCACCATGATGTAGGATTAAGATCATCAACCCACTTGTAATTATTTAGATGTTTTTGGTGTTTTTGTTTAGTGTCAAGTAATGAGTTTAAGCCATAATCAAGGATTTAATGGACCCATTACACCATCCTAATAGAAGGATAATAGATGAGAACATTTAAGCTGAGGAAGGCTCCTCACCTTAATCCATGATTAGGGATTAACCTCATGACAAAACAAAGCCTTTATTAAAGTAGATTTTAGTTAATGGTAAGATTAAGAAATGGATTTTATGGTTTGTAAGACAACTTGAGGAGGACTTGTCCATTAACACTAGGGTTAGTCCTTCTTAACCAATTAAGGAAGAATTAGAACCCTAATGCAAGGCCCAAGTTACAAGCTTGATGTCTTAGTGATTATTAAATGGATTGATTAAAGGATTTAAACACATTAAGGGTTTAACACTTATGATTAAAGTTATACATTCCATCCTAATAGAAGGATACAGGTATAACCCTAATCACAAAGCCTTAAAACCTTTAAGGTTTAGTCCTTGGTTAAGAGATGAGAAGAGAAGACACAAAAGATGACACAAAGGTAAAAATAATGGGGGACTAATCAACCCTAATTGTTATCATGCTTGGGTGTTCCTAGGGTTTATGAGGCTTGCAATCTTCAAGAGAGCCACCATGGAAGAAGCAGGATGAAGGAAGGAGAAGCAGAAGAAGCAAGACAACTAACTTCATTTAAGAAGATAAGTTGCTTGAAGGAAGAAGGTGAGGAGGGAACATGAATGAGCAAGCGCACTCTAATTCACAAGCAAAATGCAGTAAAGAATGCATAAGAGAGATGAGAAGAGATTGTGAGAAGTGAAGGCAAATTCACTTCTCAAACACTTAGCACATGAAAAGTTAGCAGAAGGAAATGAAATGGAATGAAAATGAGATGAAATGCAAAGATGAAAGCCAAAGTCAGCAGCATAATAATGATGCAAATGATGCTATGATATGGTATGAAAGCAAACCAAGAGATGTGGATGATCATACACAGGATGGGAATGCAAATGAGACATGAAAGGAAGCATGGAAGTTCATGAAAACTTATGAAATGCAATGGCAAGTTTCAATATGTCCTAAGATGTCTTATATGTCATGTGGATGCACAAAATGTTATGGCAAGTTTATGTATTCAAGCATATGAAGAATGAATGCAAATGAAGGCAAAGATTAGGGTTTATGTACAAGATGCAATGCAAAATTCAAAATCAGAAGCAAATGACAAGATAAAAAATTGAAAATGGGATCAAAGGTACCCTAAACCTATATGATATCACACCCCAAAGGAGGAGACCTAACTCTTAACCCTAAGGAAGTTATGATTTTCCTAAGTTATCTAGGGTTTTAAGGGTGATCCTAAAGAGAAAATGCCAAACAAATCAAAAATGAAAGATAAATTCATGCCAATTTTATCCTAGAAACTACATGATATGTGGGATACATTGCAAAAAGAACCATTATCAAACTCTTCATGGTTAGGCAGAAAAGATTTTTCTAAGTTAGGGTAAAAAATATTGATTTTTAAGAACCCTAAATCCAAAGAAAATGTCAAAATGGATCAAGAACCAAAAAGAATTGTGTATGAATGGTTTGATAATGTCTCTAAATGTGTCAAGATGCAATGTGATTTTTTTGGGATTTTTAGAAACTTAAATGGTATTTTAATTAATTAATTTCCATTAATTAATTAAAATAAACATTTAAATATTTTAAAAATACAAATTTTATGCAAAAAATAAAATAAAAATTATTTTCAGAATGAGAAAAATATTTAAAGTCATGATGCAAAAAATAAAAATGTTGTAGATGCATTTTGCCATTTTAAATAAAATGAACAAAGAAATGCAAATAAAATGAAAATAAAATTAATTTAAATGAGAAGTCAACAGATCAAAGGGCCATAGTTTAAACTGGGGACGTGGGAATTGACTAGCGCGCGTATTTGGATGGCTGACATTCAAACTACGCTAATTATGATTAAAGCCCTAATCTGAACCCTAATGACTTTCAGGTGACTGGAACAGTGTTCCGGTCATCTTCTCTGGCCATCCACTCTTGCTATCTCACTTAATCCGTAAAATCAAACCACCAAACTCTCCAGAAATAATCCCCACCCCATTCTAAACAAGATTCAGTCATCAAACAACATTTATTTCGCATGAACAATGAGAATCGAAGCAAAACGGAAAATCTTTCAGAAATTTCAGAAGCTTCATACATGCTTAAAACTTAATCATTTTCAAAACCAAAAGGTGCAGTGTGATCAGTGAAGCATGGAGAACAATCTAGAACTTAAGAAATCATTTCTAGAAAATTTGTTCTTGAGGTTACCTGAACTGAAGCTTTCGAAAATGGCACTGTCTGGCTACTTCTCTGCTTCAAAACTCCTCCAATGATCTCCCTCAAGAGTTTGCAATACTTGGTTGGAGTTTATGTGGCCTCTATGTGCAGTTGGGTGAAGCTCAGGTCAAGGAATGTGAAAATCGTGTTTTTGATATGGGGTGTTTCAAGGCAAAATGAAGGGTGGGAAATGATCAGTGATGAATGTGGAGTTGAATGGTGGAAAAAGTTTGGAGATTTGTTGGCTGAGCTATGAGTTACGAAAGCTCTTGCAAATTGGAGTGATTTTGTGTATGCTGAGCAATCTGAAGTGTTAGGCTGCAATGTTGTGTCTTATGGCTTGGGTTTGATCCACATAACATGCTGTGATAGGCCAAAAAGTCAAAAGTTTTGTACTTGAGGTATGGGCAAGTGGCAGGCTAGGATTTGGGCATGTCCTGGTTCAGCTGAGATCAGGGAATGTTTGTGAATCAGATTTGATGAGTTGTGGCAAGTGGATGAGAGGTTTTGTACCATTTTTCAAATTCATGAAGTTTTGGCCCCTTTTGGATTTCTTCATGGGCAAGGCATGAAACTTTGAAATTCTTGGGCCAATTATGAATTATAGGTCATGTATGATGTTTTTGTAATGGTTAGAAGTTATTTAGAGGTCACAAATTGCCTTGGTATGAGTTTTTGCAAGTTTCACTCTTTGGTACATAAGTGAAATTTTGTGATTTTTCCCAACTTTGCAAGGCCATAACTTGAGTTCTATGATGAATTAGATCAAGTTTTTGTACTTTTTGAAAAGGGAATGATCCAATCTACAACTTTCCTGACCAAGAATTTTCCATTTGAAGCATTTTTGAATCAAAAAGAGGAGGTTGAAAAACTTTCCCAAAATGGCAAATTTGCATTACAAGTCACTTTCCCCAAAATGGAAATTTTGCAAATGGCTTGAAATTCTTCAATTTTGTGAACTTCTAACTTCTTCTAAGATCAAATAAAGATCATATACACCCAAAATGATGGAGAAGACCCTTTGGTTGGATGATTGGGGGCCTCAGATGCCCTGATTTTACACTGACTTGCTCAAGAAGTCATCTATTGATCAGATGCCTTCCCCATTGAATTTCTTCATGAAAATTGATATGCATGATCCTTATATCATATAGATACCAATAGAAACAAGAATGACCAAAAAAATTGGAGTTATGGCCTCTGAAATCAAAACCCTAATTTTTAGGTCATCTGTGCAGTTAAGCTTGGCTCTGCTTCCATGCCTTGCCAGTTCTTGTGATTTTATGACTTCTTTGATATTTGGAGGATATAATATGATGCTTGAACATACATGGACACTCTTGGAATGCTTGTAGGCCTTTGGAGTGGCTCAGATGGCTCAAGGATTGCTCAGATCACAAACCCTAGATGCAAATGACTTTGAACCAATGCAGTGAAGCAAAAGTGCAACATGATATGATATGATTGAACTTATGCAATATGAAAAGAATCATAAACCATGGTGAAATGAGTGATGGCAAATTTGGGGTGTTTACAATTGTGAATTGTAGATTTGATGTCGAACCGATGTAATGTTTTGGCTGTAGAGATGAGTTGTAGTGGTTGTGAAGTTGTAATCATGGTTCGGTCGTTGAACTCAAAACTGATGCGTTCTTTCTCTTGTATAGATTTTTATGCAAATTTCTTAGATTGATGATGATGAGGAAGGTGAAGATGATGCGGGATGATGAAGATTTGGGACGTTTTTGCAAGTTCAGAGAGGAAGATTCAAGATGAATTGGACTTGATGCAGAGGATTCTCAAAATTGCAGTGAGAATTGAAGATGAAATCACTCGGAAATGGTGAAGATGAGGGAAGAAAATATGGTGAAGAGAGCTTCTAAAATGGCTTGTCACTGCTTTATAGATGAATGGTGAGGGTGACTTTGGTATTTCACAGGTAAATTCAATTAGATTCAGTTGGAAGTTTGGTTATGAGTTTGTTGATTTCGGTTAGAAGTTTGTTGTAACTGAATTTTTTATTATGATTCTCCTTCTCTCATTCTCATGTGCACTGATTTTTGTTGTCGTTTGAATATTATAGAAGAGTTGAATATAATGAATTAAAGGGAGGCTTGTGATCGAAGTATATTGATGAAGGAGAGTTGACATTTCATTGACAATAATTAGAGAGAGAGATACTTGAGATTGATGAGATTGAAGAAGAGATTGATGGAGATTAAAGTCATGTTGTAGATGGTGAAGATTTAAATTTCTCGATTGAAGGTGAAGAGTGATTGGTGAAGAGTTTTTCTCGTTTCTACTTTTTTCTCCTCCTTTTTTGTAACTGACTCATTTTCTGTTATATGTCCTCTAACTGATTTTGGTGTATCAGTCCTTGTAACTGAATTTTTTCTGATATAATTTCCTTATCAACCCCTCTCATTTTCTATTATCAAATTATTTGTTAGAAACTTAATTAAGAGTTTTAAATTTTTGTTATATGATTTGTTAACTGCTGTGGAATTTTTCCTACTGCTATCTATTTTTTTAAAGTCGATTTGCTGGAAAATACATTATAGGTGATTAACACCTTTGCATTAACAATCATGCACACGGGAGAAATAACGTTTCCACTAGCCTTTGCATCCACCATTTTGTTTCCAGTTTCAGTGGATATCACATAAGCATATCAATTACTATAGCACCTTGAGGACGATTCTTAATCTCTCCCCTGGGTGTAAAATACAAAGACACGACTTCCTCAAAAAACCTCTTGTAACAGTGCCCACAAATTCCCTAGAACATATGTTGCAACCATGTTGAAAACTGAATAAGTGAGGAGATAACATGATTCATATCACTAGTATCATCTCACTTCTTTGCCTTCATTTCATCTTGACACATTCTGCTTATGTACATAAGAAACATGACAATTCTGCAGTATTCAATACTGCACTTGAAATTAGGTGTCTGACATAATGCAAGGCACTACTCCAATGATAGGGGGAACAAGTTTCATCATGCCAAGAGCAAATTGTTTTCCTTAGAATTATACTAGTTTCATGAAGAAAAATAATGAAATGTATTCCTCCAATAACTTTTAATTTGAACATCAAAAGAAAACCGGTGCAACAATTATTCGGTTGTTATCCATAAGAAAACCCCGAGAAGCACACAAAGAGGTAAGTGTGGAGCATTGAGTCCCAAAAAATAAGAGGCCTAATCCTCGAATACTCCTGAAGTTGTATCGCACATTCCCTCCATCCTTCACGCTCGTAGCTTGTACCTCGACTTTCAAGAAATCCATATACATGAATCCTAAAGAACCCAACTTGTACTTTAAGAACTTTGAAACTAATCTGCAACTCAATGCACCCTGATTTTAATTCAATACCTCCAAGCAAACCAAACTTGTATGTTAAGTTTCGTACCTCGAAAAATATGATCCTCGCGATGGGACGCGGAAAGAAACAACAGAGTCGCCACCTAATTCTATTTATTCTATGAGAGAAAAGGGATATATAGATACAACCTAAATTGGATAAGAAATGGTCAACGATACCAAATTCTAAGTTCGGTATTAGTTACACAAGGGGAAGGTATTATCACCCCTCACGTCCGTTGTACTAGACGGGAACCTCTTAGTCTAGTGCGATTAAATGTTGATTTATGTCTTTGTCTTCTAAATGATTTGTTAAGATGTTTGTTCTAAAGGAAATGAACATTATTATTTTTATTAAGACGAAGAAAAGATTATTTTTTTTTATTAATTTGCTCGCGAAGGATTAAAATCCATGTGCCTACGTATTCCCTTGTGCAACGGGAAAGTCAGAGCTTCGTAGTTCGTGCGACTACGGTTTGTGGTTTTTAATGAACGATTGTTAAAAACGCTTTTTAACTACTAAGAGTTGGATTTTACTCGCGGTGGAGGCTGAAGCGCTAGCTTGTTCGCGAGATAGAAAGATTCAAACAATTTTCGTTTAAAGAAAAGTGTTTGACCTTTGTTAAGGTGTTTTAAAACGAAAGGGCGAATGGACCACAACGTGTGGGGCTAGCCCATGAGTGATTTTATTCAAGAACACGAGGAATGCTAGATTCCTGAGATCAGTTCTTCATTAATTAATTGTGAATATGATTTGTATTTGTTGGATATGTTTTAAGTGTTTTGAGAGGAGAAAGGCCAAATGAATCACAACCCAAGGGCTAGCCTTTAAGAGTAATTCATTCAAGAACCCGAGGAATGCTAGATTCCTGAGTTCATTTCTTCCGTATAATTAATTTGTAAATTATTTGACGTTTTAGGAATGAGAGGGCGAATAAACCACAACTCGAAGGATAGCCTCAAGAATGATTTATTCAAGAACTATGTGGAGTGCTAGACTCCAAAATTTAGTTCCTCCATTATTTGATATGTGAATTACGAGTTTGTGTTTGTTTGAGTATTTTGGAAATGAAGGAGAGGATGAGACACAACTCGAGGGCTAGCCTCAAGAGTGACTCATTCAAAAAACCAGAGGAATGCTAGATTCCTAAGTTTAGTTCTTTCATCAATTAATTGTGACATGTATTTTAATAAAAGAATTAGATAAGATTATTGTGTTTTAGGTGACTTAGGGTTTATAATTTTTTAGAAACGAAGGAGCGAATGAAGCACAACTCGAGGGCTAGCCTTAAGAGTGATTCATTCAAAAACCCAAGGAATGCTATATTCCTGAGTTTAGTTCCTTCGTTAATTAATTGACGACGCGTAAAGATCATGCATATGGCAATCACCGAGGTGACCGACTTACATCTGTACAAAATGGATACGTGCTCATTTAATGTTGGACCAAGGGTTGATCTTTTGAAATTAGTATTAAGGTGATCGCGCTTATATTTTACTTAATCAAATTGTGGTCGTATCATAGGCAATGTTAATCAAACACATACGACATAAATAAATATATAAAAATCGGCCAAAAGAGAATTAATCAATTAACTTAAATAAATAGAAATATTTAATAAAACTTAGTTAAAGAATCAATTAGTCCAACTTCTCTTTTTTTTTAAAAAGAAATATTTAAAGTAATTATAAAATGTTTTGTGTTTTTTAGACAAATCAACAAGACAAAAATAAATCAACAATAAAAAGAAATAAATAAATAATAAAAAGAAGAAATAAGAAAACTAAAGGGTTGGGTTTGCTCTAGTAGAAAGGAAAGTGTTAGAAACAAGACTAACAAGGCCCACAATTAATAGGCCCACGTTGGAGAGGGAGGGAATCAAAATAGGAGAAACGCAGGGAAACAAAACCGGAAGAAAAATGGTGGAAGTACGTGTCCAGGACGGGACACCTGTTGCCCTTGAGAAATAGCCAACGATTTAATTAATTTATACAATAAAAAAGAGAAAAACGATTTCACTTAAAATCACTACACGAACTCACTCTTCCTCTCTCCCCTTCACAAAAGAGTCGACGAAACCCTAATCCGATACCAGAAAGAACGAAACCGCGACAAAAACCTCCGCCTTCTCCGGCGACCACTACCTTAAAACAGAGTAAACCAAACACGAACCCTCCTTATTTCTCTATCCTAAACACCAATTTGCACTTAGATTTTCCAGACACACAACCATGCAACGAGATCGAAGGGTTACAAAATCCAAGTTCAAGTTTTTACAATCAGCGAACACAAATACAAACAAAGGAGAAAAAAGCTACGCTACTCAAAGGAAAACAAAAGTCAAGGTGTCATGAAGAACATATATTCAAAACGGATCCATGAGTTACCCCTTTGAAGATATTCTCGGATAGGCTTCTCAGGTGAACTTTCATTAGCTTTTCTCTTTTTTGCTTCTAGTTTATCTTTTCTCTTCTTGTCTCGACTCTCTCAACGTTCGCGGCTTTTGCTTGATGAGTTGTGTTTGGTGCAGGTGTTCGTCGGTTTTTTGTGGTTCGAAGGGTAGTCCAACCTTGTGATTAAACTTAGGTTTGGTGTTTATTTGCAGTTTTGTAATTTCTCATTTAAAATTTTCCTCCTTCATTTCTCTAATTCTTTGGTATTTTATTTTTGTGAAGAATATCAATTGCGCTTTTTTGCCGTTCTGAGATATTCAAATTTTTTCCCCTCCCCTTTCTGATCACCGCTCCCCCTTTATATATTTAGAATTAGGGTTTTTCCAATTTCAAACTTTCTTTGAAAAACTTATTCAATGTTGGTATTGTTCTTCTTTTTGATACTCATAAAAAAACCGAAAACATGAAAATCTCATGTTGGCGTTTAAAACACGTTCTCCCTTTGCATTGATTTGTGATAATGCCTGCTTTCACTTTTCTATATTAGGAGTCCTTTTTGCCAATTTCATGAAACTACTTGCAACGTATACCTTGGACTCTGTTCCCTCTTGACTTTATTTACTTGCAAAGCTCTGAATTCCAACTGATACACTATGGCTTGTGCAAGTACAACTTTGGCTTATTCATAGCAAATGTGCTATTGGTACACAACAATCGAGGGAATGCTTCACGGACCCTGCTTTGAGGCTGTCCTTTGAATATATCAATGCCCTTATTTCATTTGGTGATAACTTCGCTTTGTTTGTAGGTTGACAAAATGAAGTAGCACCAATTTGTAATTTATTGTTGAAGGTAAAACTTTGGAACGGGGTGCAAGGTCGTGCCGCACAATACAAGGCTTGGGATTGCGTTTTTTTGTTTGTTGTGTCCTGGGAATTTATGACTGCTAAAGGTACCAGCAGCAGGTGAATGTTGTTGACTCCTTTACTTGGTATAGTCCCTACACATATTTTTTAACTTAAAAAAAGATGCTTGTGTACTTGTTTTTGACTGTGGTGTATAAAACATAATTCAGGTGCATCTCTTAGAAAACAAGATGCCATATGATGGCTTGGGGATAACCGATGTCGCATTGATGAAGGAGCTGAAACAAAGACGAACTTGACTGAGGATCACATAGACTTTTCTTGGAAGATGGCGTGTTCATAGCCAAAAAAAACCTTTAGGCTATATTTTAAACATTGATTTATGAATTCTTGAGATTTTCTTTTCACTTTGTAAGCCTATGTTTGTATAAAATAAACAATTGAACTTGATTTTTATATTGTCCCTTAATCCAATTTGAATTTCTTCCCATAAATTAAATTGAGATTAAACAACTAAAGTTTCCCTTTTAAATCCAAAGTCAATCCTTGAGAAACTTGAGTTTAAATGCAATGAAATAAATATTTTTCAGATAATGGGCTTGCAATTTATATCAATGGTTCTCGTTACAACACGGACCAAATGCTTGATCTTTGACCAATAAAACTTGAATTGTCAAATTAGAATTAAATTCCTACATCCTTGATCATTTTAATTGAACATACCAAAGAATTGAATCAATTCATGAGAAGACGACTCAAACGTGAACCAATTAGAAAACAAATTTGAATTTATCATGAACTTGGAAAGGATTGGAATTTTTACTTGAAAATGGTTTAGAATTAAAACAAAACTTGGGAATATAAATGGGAATTTGAAGAAATAGAAGCGGGAATAGGAACTAGGAATTGGAATTAACTTTGAAAAATGAAATGGAGACATGGAAAAAAAATTAAAGAAAATGGAATTGAATTTGAATTTAACATTTGAATTTTGAAGTGGAATTTTGACATGAGAACTGTAAATTGGAAGTCACAAAACTTGGAATAAGATATGAGGAATGAAATTAGTAAAAAACCGAATGAGAATTGAAACTTGAATAGGAAATTTGGACTTGAAATAAGGCTAGGAAAGATTGAAATTAAGACTTGAAACGAAATTCGAAGCCAAGATCAATTCCCTTAACAAATATCAGAAAAGCAAAGTCCATTTCTAACAAAACAAAAGACTTATCCTTCCTTCCTTTTCTAAATAACAACCAAAACTTATTTTCTCATAAAATCATCCAAACCAACTATCAACAAATTCTTGTCGAGGCACTGCAACCAGACACAAACCAAAGGTGACTTGAAGTCTTGAACATGTCCATGATTCAAACTTGAAATTCCATAATCCATAGCTTAAGAAATCAATCCACCAATATAAACTTCGAAGCACAAAAACCCTAATTTCTCAAACCAGACGATCAGATCTCCAATATTTGTTACAAAACCAACAAATCCTTCTTGCCATTCATGCAAAATTTCAGAATACTTGGTATGCACTTGGTATGCTGATGATGAGATGAAATATATGATATAAAAAGTTAGGGGTAAAATTTGGGGTGTGACATTAAGTCACGAATAAACTTTACCCTAATGAATCCTTAAGCCATATATTTTACTATGACTCACACTTTTTGCAACGTATACCAAAAATAATTGACTTTTTGACCTGTGCTATTTACACAAAAGGAAAGCTCTAAGGAATCTTTGAAGATGTATAAACTAGATACTTGGTTAATCTTGGCAGAGGAAAGCGTTGTTGTTGGATGAGATTTGATAGAAAGATGATCATGATGTAGTGGACTCACCCCTTTGTATCAATCTTGAATGCAATGGCCAGATAAATCACCTCTGAATAAAAAGATTCAATTCACAAGAAAAATCTTTTATCATGTATCTTAGAAACTCAATTCAAATGGATGAATGCAACATTATGACCTAATAGAGAAATTCAGGTGAATGTGAAGCACCAAGGCAGTTAGTGTAATAAATTAAGAGGGAAAATTTTGGGGTGTTACACACATTCTTGATTTTTTGACATTGAAGCTTATCCAAGCTAATACTTGATCAACAATGGCCTCATGAAGTTGATGAACAAGATCAAAACCCTAAAAATCCACTGGTTGACTTTTGCTTCATGCACAAGTAACTGATCCAATACCTGACTTCCTCAATGAATTTTTGAACAAAATTTGATCCATAGGCCCTATATACCATATATAAGCCTTTGACCACAATATTGGTCAAAGCTATGAGAAAATTGATATGAACCCAAAACCCTAATCTAATTAGGGTTTGTCTGCATAGGAGGAAGTTGCACCTCTGAGCTTCTGATGAAATTTCCCTCTTCTAGCACTTTGTGTATAACTTTGAGCTTGTATAGGATATGCGGATCCTTTGTAGGCTTCTTGCAAGACCACTTGGCTCTCAACTTGACTTTGAAGAATCATAACTTGCCAGATGACAGATCACATGCCCTATGGTTGTAACTATGAATGTCATGCCTCATTTTTCTATACAAAATGCTAAGATTTGTATACTTTATGCTATACTATATGATATGTGTCACACCCTAAATTTTGACCGTGTTTTTTTTTATAAAAAAAATTACATTCATTTGGCGCATTTTCATTGCAATATCAATAGTCAATCACTTTTTTCATTTTAATCATTAATCATTTTTTTAGTTGATTTTATCGTTTCACATCATTTTATCCATATTCTTTATTTTTGTAGAATTTCGTTTTGATTTTAAAAATAAGATGTTGTCTCATTTTATAGTTTAATTATTATTGCTATTACATTATTATTTATCTTAGACTATTTAAAATTAATTAGTTCTATGTCAATTCTAGTTTTAATTTAATTTACATTTTATCAGTTAATTTTAAGAGGATAATTTTAGTTAGTTAGTTTAATTTATTTAGATTTTATTTTTTTAAGTCTAGTTTATATATTTAGTTTATATTTTAACTCAACTTTTTAGTTTAAACTTTTATTTAAATTTAATTTTTGTAAATTGAGTCTTTCTTTATTTAAAGTTTATTTAAATTTAAGTTTAGTTTAAATTTAATTCAGTCTACATTTTATATTAACCTTCTTATTTAATCAATTTATATTAGTTTTATTTATTTTTTATTTATCAGATTATTTTGTTTAGTTTTAGTTACTCCATATAATTTGATTTCTTTTTAGTTGGTTTAGGATGTTTAGTTAGTTTTTTTAAACATGCCCACAATCCAATGTAAACCTGCTGCTATTCTGCGTCACACAAGCCTTGCACTATTGATCAAAACAATTACACAAAATTGACTCTTTTATAAACCTGCATCCAAAAAGACTTTTAAGGAGAATCAAAAGGGAATAAATTTTCACCAAAATAAGTCATCAAGAAACCTGCAAAAAAAAGTGAAAAAGAGAGTTTCATAAATTTATCAACAACTGATTCCACAACACACAACTTGTCCATTGAGAGGGACCTCTCATCAACAACAAAAATTGAATTGAATTTGGAATTTGGAATTTGTTTATAAAAAAGAAGGGGATTCACCGAAGAAAAAAAAAGAGACAGAGTCACTTTTTTTTATGAAAAAAATTCAGAATAACAGCCTCATCACTCTTCTGCTTTTGAAAAAAATTTGTCATCGCACTAAACCAACAAACTCCTCTCTGAAACCTCATTGTCTACCAATCCATATTAACACGACCACTCACCTCTTAAATCTGCCACCACGAAGCCCTCGCTCACTTCGCCTAACCCTATTAGAAGCTCACCATGTTAGACACGAATCTCGAAACGACGTTGTTTTTCTCATTAGTGTTAAAGCCATTTTATCTTTAACTTCTTACATCTTTTCCCTAATCTCCACTCAATCCGCCTTCCTTCACACCACACCTTCAACCACCAAATAACGCATATCCTAGCGAACCATTTACATACCTTCAAAACAACCTTTCTGAATCCAAACCGCGGCGAACCTAAACAAGAGAAACCGTGAGAGTGCAAACGCAGATCCAGGATCGAAACTCAGAACATGAGATAAAGAGAAATGTTTTACTCTGAAACTCATAATTGATACAAACACATAGACACCGTGAGAGATGTACACCGTTGAGTCGAGTGAGAAACACAGTGACAGAGAGACGCGAGTTGAGAGACGAGAACACTAACTAAGGGAGGTTGTAGTAGATCGGATTCGGAAAACGCGAAAAGTTGAGGGTGAGGAACCGTTTTTTTTTCTTCCGTTTTAAGATAGAAATGAACGAGTTGTGTGAGGAGGGCAGTAAACTTTCGTCCCTTTTATTCTTTTGTGTTTTTTCTATTTATTTATTTTATTATTTTGTTTTAATTCTAATTTGGTTGACCCAATTTTGAGACTGGTAGATTTTTCTTTAAGAAGCTGCATCCTATTTTATTCGCTGGATGGGCTTAGCCCATGTTTGATTTCCCTATTTATTAACTCACCCATACAACAAGCTTATACCCCCTCTGTTTTTATGATTTTATTTTTATTTTTCTATTTTAACTTTTGTTTTTGTCTTAATTTCGATTTTGGGCCAATGATATAACAAAAAGCAACGATAAATCGTTTTCGATAAATTGTGACCAATATGAGGCCATGCTTTTTTATTTATTTCATAAGCTTAATTAATTTTATTTCATGGTTATTTTATTTAGTCTGTTTATTTATTTAATTTATTTTCCCATTTTAATATAATATTAAGTTTCGATGCCTCTGATTAATTCATACACTACACACACGCTTTCTCTTGGGCAAATTACAACGAGACACTTTATTTAATCGCAATCCCATGTAATTTATTTTGTACCCCTCTCCCGATTATTTTGTATGCAATTTATCTTTCCGCTTTTATTTCACAGTTTCACATTTCTAGGAATACCCATAGGAACTAGAAATCGTTTCACTTAATCATTTAAAACAATTCATACGCCTACATTTGCACACACGTAAGTCGATCACCTATGTGATCGTCATCTGCACGACTTTACGCGCCTTAATTAATTAACGAGGAACTGAACTTCAGAATCTAGTATTCCGCGGGTTCTTTAATGAACCACTCTTGAGGCTATCCTTCGAGTTGTGTTTCATTTACTCCTTCGTTTCTAAAATATGAATCCCTAAGACATAAAAACAAAACGTCTTAATTCACAAATCAAATAACGGAGGAACTGAATTCTGGAGTCTAGCACTCCACATAATTCTTGAATTAAATCACTCCTGGGCTAGCCTCACGCGATGTGGTTTATTCGCCCTCTGGTTCCTAAAATACCGGAAATCTTTTAATTAATTATACGAAAGAATTAAACTCAGGAATCTAGCATTCCTCGGGTTTTTGAATTGAATTACTCTTGAGGCTAGCCCTCAAGTTGTGCTCCATTCGCCCTTTCACAATAAAAAAATACAATTTAAAACTTACCAACAAATACAAATCATTTAATAATTAATTAACGAAGAACGAAACTCAGGAATCTAGCATTCCTCGGGTTCATGAAGGAAAACACTCCTGGTCTAGCCCCACGCGTCGTGGTCCATTCGCCCTTTCGTTTAAAACACGTTAACAAAGGTCAACGCTTAGCAGATTAGAAAGCATTTTCAAACAATCGTTCATTAAAAACCACAAACCGTAGTTGCTCGAACTACGAAGCTCTGACTTTCCCATTGCACAAGGGAATACATAGGCACAGGGATTTTAATCCTTCGCGAGCACAATAATAAAAAATCTCAATCTTTTCTCTATAATTTAAAACATTCTTTTCCTTTTAAAACAAACATATTAACAAACATTTAGAAGACAAAGACTTTAATCAACATTTAATCGCATAGTTAGACTAACAGGTTCCCGTTGAGTACAACGGATGTGAGGGGTGATAATACCTTCCCCTAGTGTAACCGACTCCCGAACTTAGAATTTGGTTTCGTACACCATTTCTTATCCTCCTTTAGGTTGTATCTATATCTCCCTTTTCTCTCTTAGAATAAATAGAATTAGGTGGTGACTCTATTGTTTCTTTCTGCATCCCATCGCGAGGATCGTATCTTTCGAGGTACGACAGCTTGGCGACTCTGCTGAGGAGAATCTCCATGCTAGAGAGAGTCGAGCATAACTTAGTTTTATGAGTTTTTTGGTTTGATCTTGTCTTTTGTCTTATCTATGTTTTGTTATTTATGTTTGTTTATTTGTTCTTTTATCGCTTTCTCTTATTTGCTCATTATATTACTTGTCTATGGAATCCTGGGGTTACATCACGAGTAAAAAATGAGCTTTGAAAAAGAAGAGGGAACACCTAGGTTAGAATTTGTAGTAATTAGTGTTAGTCTCCAAGAACTTGCTTCTTGAGGGCCTAGCATCAAAGCTCCCCCAGATAGTTATAATTTTCGTAGATCTTGTCACAACATAGCTTGCCTGTCGCGTGACTTGATTCATGAAAGAGCTGTGACTCTGGACCCCTAAGAACCAGTTTCAATATTGGTAGTTGTGTAATGTTAGTCTCCAAGGGCTCGCCTCTTGAGGGCCTAGCATGAGAACTCCACTCAAGGTAGACATTATCGTTATTATCGTCAAAATGCAACTAGCCTGCGGCGGGGCGTTAATACGATAAACGTCCATGACCTTAAGTTTCCTAAACCATCACCGTAGAAACTATCCTGTGAGTGGGTTTTATGGGTAGAGAATGTAGAACCAATCTCTTACAACCTACCAAATAGGAAGTTTTGAGTTATTCCAGCTTTCGAGTTTGTTTGTGCTTGTGCTCCTAAGCATCCTTGCATTTCATCCATTTGCATACCATTTTATTTGCATTGCATATCATTTTCTTTCCTCGGGGTAAGCTCATCCTCGTCCTGTGTCCATAACCCGCAGTTGATTTCCCGACACCTACATTGGACTTGAAGTAGTTCTTGATTACTCATGGACCCTGGAGGACAAAAATAGACTATACCACGGGGAGACTTTGATTTTACAAAGGACCAATTGAACTAATTGATGGATGTCGTGACAACTTTGACAAGGAGAGGGGATAATGTTCAACAGGCTGCCGTAACTGAAGATGTCTCTCCACCTCAAGTGAACAACCTTGTTCAACCTCAGCCTGCAAGAATCCTAGTTGAGGCACCTGTTATTCAAGAGCATACCATTATTCGAGATGCAAACTCCTTACCTCACGATGTTGTTGAGTACCAAAGCTTTGGGTTCTCTGAGCCAAATTACCAAGGGGCAATCCCAGTGAGGGAGATCAATAGACCAGACGTTGCTGAAATGTATGAGAAATGTCGAGCGCTGAACGAAAGACTCAAAGCTGTAGAGGGGCAGAGTGCTTTTGAACTGGATGCTTTAAACATGTGCTTAGTGTCTGGTTTGGTTATACCTCCGAAATTTGAAACCCCTAATTTTTAGAAGTACTAAGGGGATAGCTTTCCAAAACACCACTTGGTGATATTCTGTCGAAAAATGACCGCATATGCTTTTGACGATAAGTTGATGATTCACTGCTTCCAAGACAGTTTGAGTGGGGCACCATTGAATTGGTACATGGAATTGGAAAGAAGTCATATTCAGTCATGGTTGAACCTAGCCAATGCTTTTGTGAAGCAATACCAATATAATTTGGAAGAAGCTCCAAGCCGCTTTCACTTGAAAGACATATCTTAAGAAAGTGATGAGCCATTCAAAAGGTACGTCCAGAGATGGAAAGAGTCTGCCGATCATATTCAACCACCGCTCTCAGAAAAGGAGTTAGTTTACCTATTTATGGATACTCTGCAAAGCCCATACTTTGAGAAGATGGTAGGCACCGCATCAACAAGTATCTCTGACATGGTGAAAATGGGAGAACGTATTGAGAGTTGTCTCAAGATCGGAAGAATCCAGGGTGCCTCTAGTCTTTAGATAATTGATAGTGAACCCCTTGTTGATTCCCAAAAGGAAGAAGAGGATGAGACTGATTCAATTGAAGAATCTCCCCAAGCTCCGCACCTAGTTCCAGACTATCAGCATCCATATGTGTCAGCTGCTCATAGTCAGCAATCTTATGGGTCTGCATACCTGATACCATTTCCTTCACATGGTCGGTATCCTCTTGTCTATCATAAACAACAACAACCATACCAACGGCAACATGCTCCTCAGCAACAACACCAGTACCCTAAGAAGCTAAAGAGGCAATTTGATCCTTTGCCAATGCCATACAGTCACATACTGCCAGGGTTGATCGATAGTGGATTGGTAGACCCGAAGAAACTGAATCCAGTGATTCCCCCATACCAACCAGACTTTGATCCTCATGCCCAATGTGGTTTCCATACTAATGCACTAGGACACTCCACTGAAGACTGCAAACAACTTCATAATAAGGTTTAGGATCTGATTGAGTCAGAGTCCATCTCATTTACGCCTCAAGGTCTTTACATCAACATCAATCCTTCGTCTGGTCAGGCAGGTCCATCAGTCTATGCTATGGAAGATATTGTCAAGGATGGGCATGAAGAGGATTGGTGCACCGACACCAATGAGCATGATGACCTCCAACTCTGAAGAAGGAAGTTCAATTCCCTAAAGCTGGCATTCCCCTGTTTGTTTCAGCATTGTTGTATTTTCTTTGCATGTTTGATTTTGTATTTGCTTGTTAGCATTTTTGTTTTTGAATTGGCAAAATTAATGAAATGTTTATGCATCTTTTGAATCGGTCCATTCATATTCACTCGTTTTCTTTCATTGTCATAAAAAAACAAAAAAAACATATTTCTCTCATTTTTATTTATCAAACTTTTGTTTTAGCAAAGATTGGAGGGAGGCGGATGAAAACCAGATACCTAAATTCTATATTTGTATGCTCTCAATTAAAACCTTGCCAATGATGTACAAACATTTTTTTCAAATTCCCAAACACTGGTGAAATAAGGATGATAATCCCTCGCTAATCCCGTTGAGCCTAGAAGTAGGAGTTTTCTTTTTCGAAAGTGCAAAAACCCTTAATTTCAAACCTGGGGCAGGGTAGTCAGTTCAGTTAATCTGTTCACATGCAATCTTCAAGAGATTCAGTCCATCATTCAGGAAGAATCAGCTACATGCTTTCCTCCGCGCATCAAAGGAGTCGTGAAAGGTCAAAAGTTTGTAGTATTTTGTTATCTATCCTCCAACAAAATGGCAATCACAATCGTTCAATAAAAGAATGAAGAAAGAAAAATAAATACAAAGAAAAAGTCCACTAAGTCAAAAACCAGAAAAGACGACTTAGGCGAAAATCAATAAAGTCAAGAAAAAGAAGTCATCAAATCCTCTTCAACGCAGGGACGAAGCAAGGTGGCTGCCATCTCGTTTTAAATCTTGATCCTTACGCCGCCAAAAACTTTTGAGATCTGGATGCATATGTCAATTTAACTGAACGTAGGATTGGAGTTCATCAAGAAGAATGGGTGGGTACAAATAAATTTTGAGCCTTTTGTCCTTTTGTTTCATAAATTGTGAACCATGCCACGTTACAACCTTTAAAAGACCTAATTGAGGCAAGGTTTATTTCAAGAGCATACTACAACAAGGTTGTGTTAACCTGACTCCTAACGATCTTTGCTAATCATTTGTATTTATCACTTCATCTGCCATTCCATATATGGCTAGATCCACTTTGTTATTTCAATCAACTCCACTGTATATCACTATCATACCAATAAATTGTGATTTCAAAAACTTGCATAAATGTTGCATTAAAATTGCCAATTTTTAAATGTATAATATTTATTTGCAAGTCAATTAAGAATCAAGGAGATCACAACGAATGCAGCCAGTTAGGGAATTTAATTTAGTAAGAGAAGCCCAGTCAGGGGAAACCACTTCAAGAATAAGTCAACACAAATCAAATATCTTCAAGAGTCAACTACTCAGAGGTTGAACCTTTTCTCATGACTCAGACTAGAGTGAGTTATCGCAAACAACTCAAGAGTTTAATGACCAATCAAGCAGGAGTTTCTCATCCCAAGGATCAGATAACCAGGGGAAAAATCTCATACATTCAAGCACTGGGGCAACCACTTAAAGGCCATTTCATGACAGGTTGATCCAAACCTTTTGTAAAAAGGATATGTTTGAAATTTCAAACCATTGATTCAGGGGCAAGATGAATCACACAGGGGCAAATCCTCTCCATGCCTTCAAGCTGTTCAAGCAGGCCTTATTCAACAACAAACTTTGAGTACAAGACAGATGTCGGCAATCATGTCTTCATTTTTGTCTCCATCAAATACCCATTACATGGGCATATTTGGAAACCATTGAGTCAGTACATAATTATTTCTCATGTGTTAGTCACGTCGCTTCACTCTTAGCGTTAAGCCATGCTACTGTCTTGCTCATCAAGCATCTACCCACAGTAGAAAAGAGTCATCCTTTGCAAAACAAGCCTCTTCTGATATGTAATATTTTGCCTCCCTAAGAAGTCTCAGGATTGCAAAAGCGTTTTCTACACTGTCATTATAAAGAACCTTTTAAAGTCCAATTGCTTTGGCACGAATCCGTTAAGCTGGTAATGAAACCCCTTTGCTTGCAGTCTAAGTCCATTTAATTTGGCATCATACATATGTTTTCCTGATGGTACTTGAAGGTCTTATTTTGACTCTTCTTTTAAGGAATTTACAGGGGTTGGATATTTTATCCTGTTGAAAACTCCAACATTTCTTCCTATTGCCAGCCGATCGCTTAGAGCCATTGATTTTTATTTGAGTACTTTGCATTCTACTTCGAGTTCCAGTCGGTCGCATAGAGCCGCTGCCCAGTCACTGTGTTTGTCTTCTTTATCCTCAGTGTCAATAGTTACACTTGAACCTGTTGATTTATCAACCGCCGAGTTGAATTGTTTTCCCGACCTCCGAGTCGATGTCCTTTATTTATTTCCTCAACCTCCGTGTTGAATTGTTTTCCCGACCGCTGAGTCTATGTCTGTTATTTACTCTCTCAACTGTCGTGTTGAATTGTTTTCCCTACTGCCGAGTCGATGTCTTTTATTTATTTCCTCAACCTCCATGTTGAATTATTTTTCCGACCGCCGAGTCGATGTCTGTTATTTATTTCCTCAACTGTCATGTTGAATTGCTTTCCTTACCGCCGAGTCGATGTAGTTTATTTATTTCCTCAACTGCCGTGTTGAATTGTTTTCCCGGCCTCCGAGTCGATGTCTTTTACCTTTCTTCAACCGCCGAGTTGACTGGTTTTCTTTACCGTCGAGTCGATATTTTTTAACTACCTTTCTCAACCGCCGAGTTGCTATATTGGGATCCCCAGCAGTCACACTTGAACCTGTTGATCGATCACTTTGGATAATTTGGATATTTCCTTCTCCTCAACCCCAAATTGAGGTGTTTTGACCCCGAGTCAATTTTGTTGCCTTCAATTTCTCAACCCGAGTTATTTTTGCTTTTGTATTATGTTGGACCCCCGAGTCATTGTCGCCTGTTGTTCAACCCCCGATTTGATATATGTTTTTGCTCGACCCCCGAGTCATTGTTGCCTTTATGTTTGACCCCCGAGTCAATGGTGTTTTCTTTTTCTTAGCCCCCGAGTTGATATTTGTCTTTATTCGACCCCCGAGTCATTGTTGCCTTTATGTTTGACCCCCGAGTCAATGATGTTGTCTTTTCCTCAACCCCCAAGTTGATTTATATTTCAGTTTGACCCCCGAGTCATTGTCGCCTTTATGTCATCAACCCCCAAGTTGATATTTGTTTTTGTTTGACCCACGAGTCATCGTTACTTCCTTTTTGTTTTTGATCCCTGAGTCGATCTTGTCTTTATTCTTGACCCGAGTAAATGTTATTTGCTTTCTCAACCCCCGAGTTGATATTTGTCTCCGTTTGACCCCCGAGTCAATATTTTTGTTCATTCCCCGAGTTGATATTTGTTTTTGTTTGACTCCTGAGTCATTATTCCTGTCTTTATTTTTTCAATCCCTGAATCGATTATCCTTTCAACCCCGAGATGATATGGTCATCCCTAGCATATGTTATCCCCAGTGAGTCTTCACCCTCAGTGTTGTTTTTGTGGATCATCCATTACCATATATCTTCATCATTTCCCGCATACCATATGCATCATATTCATCATTAAAAATCAGCATGTTAGGTTTCATTGCATCTCGCACATCATATCCCCAGCAAAACACAAAAGAGTCTCTCACGATTTCGTAACATTGCATATCATTGCATTTCATCTGCATTCGAACAAAATTTTAGGTATTTTAATATTTAATCCTCTTCTACCTCGAATGTCGAAAAAACTTTGTTATTCATACATTCGGGTTCAAGATGATTAAATAGGGGCAACTGTCACACCCTAAATTTTGACAGTTTTTTTAAAAAGTTACATTCATTTGGCGCATTTTCATTGCAATATCAATAGTCAATCACTTTTTTCATTTTAATCATTAATCATTTTTTAGTTGATTTTATCGTTTCACATCATTTTATCTATATTCTTGATTTTTGTAGAATTTCGTTTTGATTTTAAAAATAGGATGTTGTCTCATTTTATAGTTTAATTATTATTACTATTATTTTATTACTTATCTTAGACTATTTAGAATTAATTAGTTCTATGTCAATTCTAGTTTTAATTTAATTTACATTTTATCAGTTAATTTTAAGTAGATGATTTTAGTTAGTTAGTTTAATTTATTTAGATTTTATTTTTTTAAGTCTAGTTTATACATTTAGTTTATATTTTAACTCAACTTTTTAGTTTAAACTTTTATTTAAATTTAATTTTTGTAAATTGAGTCTTTCTTTATTTAAAGTTTATTTAAATTTAAGTTTAGTTTAAATTTAATTCAGTCTACATTTTATATTAACCTTCTTATTTAATCAATTTATATTAGTTTTATTTATTTTTTATTTATCAGATTATTTTGTTTAGTTTTAGTTACTCCATATAGTTTGATTTCTTTTTAGTTGGTTTAGGATGATTTAGTTAGTTTTTTTAAACATGCCCACAATCCTATGTAAACCTGCTGCTATTCTGCAGCACACAAGCCTTGCATTATTGACCAAAACAATTACACAAAACTGACTCTTTTATAAACATGCATCCAAAAAGACTTTTAAGGAGAACCAAAAGGGAATAAATTTTCACCAAAATAAGTCATCAAGAAACCTGCAAAAAAAAAAGTGAAAAAGAGAGTTTCATAAATTTATCAACAACTGATGCCACAACACACAACCTGTCTATTGAGAGGGACCTCTCATCAACAACAAAAAATGAATTCAATTTGGAATTTGTTTTTGTTTATAAAAAAAGGGGATTCACCGAAGAAAAAAAAAGAGACAGAGACACTTTTGTTTACGAAAAAAATTCAGAATAACAGCCTCATCACTCTTCTGCTTTTGAAAAAAAATCTTCATCACACTAAACCAACAAACTCATCTATGAACCATCACTGTCTACCAATCCATCTTCACACGACCACTCACCTCTTAAATCCGCCACCTCGAATCCCTCTCTCACTTTGCTTCAACCCTATTAGAAGCTCGCCATGTTAGACACGAATCTCGAAACGACGATGTTTTTCTCATCCATGTTAAAGCCATTTTATCTTTCACTTCTTACATATTCTCCCTAATCTCCACTCAATCCGCCTTCCTCCACACCACACCTTCAACCTCCAAAAAACACAGATCCGAGCGAACTGTTTACAAACCTTCAAAACAACCTTTCTGAATCCAAACCGCGACGAACCTGAACAAGAGAAACTGTGAGAGTGCGAACGCAAATCCAAGATCAAAACTCAGAACATAAGATGAACATAAATGTTTAACTCTGAAACTCAGAACTGATAAAAACACATGGACACCGTGAGAGATGTACACCGTTGAGCAGAGTGAGAAACACAGTGACAGAGAGACGCGAGTTGAGAGACGAGAACACTAACTGAAGGAGGTTGTAGCAGATCGGATTCGGAAAACGCGAAAAGTTGAGGGTGAGGAACCGCTTTTTTTTCCTTCTGTTTTTAGATAGAAACAAACGAGTTGTGAGAAGATGGCGGTGACCTTTCGTCCCTTTTATTCTTTTGTGTTTTTTCTATTTATTTATTTTATTATTTTGTTTTAATTCTTATTTGGTTGACCCAATTTTGAGACTGGTAGATTTTTCTTTAAGAAGTTGCATCCTATTGTATTCGCTAGATGGGCTTAGGCCAGGTTTGATTTCCCTATTTATTAAATCACCCATACAGCAAGCTTATACCCCCTCTGTTTTTATGATTTTATTTTTATTTTTCTCGTTTAACTTTTGTTTTTGTCTTAATTTATTTGGCTTAGAACTTAATTTAATTTATGTTGTTTACTAATCTTTAGAACTTTATTTTCATTTCGATTTTGGGCCAATGATATAATAAAAAACCACGATAAATCATTTCTGATAAATCGTGACCAATATGAGGCCATGCTTTTTTATTTATTTCATAAGCTTAATTTATTTTATTTCATGGTTATTTTATTTAGCCTTTTTATTTATTTTATTTATTTTCACATTTTAATATAATATTAAGTTTCGATGCCTCCGATTAATTCATACACTGCACACACGTTTTCTCTTGGGAAAATTACAACGAGACCCATTATTTAATCGCAATCCCGTGTAATTTATTTTGTACCCCTCTCCCGATTATTTTGTACGCAATTTATCTTTCTGCTTTTATTTCACAATTTCGCATTGCTAGGAATACCCATATGAACTAGCAATCGATTCACTTAATCATTTAAAACAATTCATAGGCTTACATTTGCACACACGTAAGTCGGTCACCTATGTGATCGCCATCTTCACGACTTTACGCGTCTTAATTAATTAACGAGGAACTGAACTTCGGAATCTATCATTCCACGGGTTCTTTAATGAACCACTCTTGAGGCTAGCCTTCGAGTTGTGTATCATTTACTCATTCGTTTCTAAAATATCAAACCCTAAGACATCCAAAACAAAACGTCTTAATTCACAAATCAAATAACAGAGTAACTGAATTCTGGAGTCTAGCACTCCACATAATTCTTGAATTAAATCACTCCCTGGCTAGCCTCACACGACGTGGTTTATTCTCCCTCTCGTTCCTAAAATTCCAGAAATCTTTTAATTAATTATACGAAAGAACTAAACTCAGGAATCTAGCATTCCTCGGGTTTTTGAATTGAATTACTCTTGAGGCTATCCCTCGAGTTGTAATTCATTCACCCTTTCGTATTCAAAACATTTAAATCTCAAATTAAAATCGTGAAAGAACTAAACTCAGGAATCTAGCATTCCTCGGGTTTTTGAATTAAATTACTCTTGAGGCTAGCCCTCGAGTTGTGCTTCATTCGCCCTTTCACAATTGTAAACACCCCAAATTTACCCTCACTAAGTTCACACCATGGCTTGTGATCTTCCATATTTGCATTAGTCTAAGCATATCATCTCATATTGCATTTTTGTTTCACTGCATTGTTCAAGTTCATCTGCATCTAGGGTTTGTGATCTGAGCAATCCAAAGATTCATCTGAGCCACTCCAAAGGTCTTCAATCATTCCAAGAGGGTCCATGTGTGTTCCATCATCATATTATATCCTTCAGATATCAATGAAGTCAAGAAATCACAAGAACTGGCAAGGCATGGAAGCTGAGTTAGGGTTTCACTGCATATATGACCTGAAATTAGGGTTTTGGTTTTAGAGGCCATAACTCCAAATTTTTTGGTCATTCTTGTTTCTATTTGTCTCAATATGTTATAAGGATCACTTGTACCAAGTTTTATGAATAAATTCATTGTGGAAGTCATTTGTTCACTGGATAACTTCTTGAGCAAGTCAGAGCAAAATCAGGGCATTTGAGGCCCCCAACAATGGAACCAAAGTGGATTTTTCATCAAATTGAAGTTATATGATCTTTATTTGATCATTGAAGTGCTTGGAAGTTCACAAAATTGAAGAAAAGTGAGCTAAACCAAAAGTTGCCAAAAATGGAAATGACTTGTAATGTAAACTTTCCATTTTGGGAAAGTTTTTCAACCTCCTATTTCTCAACCAAAAATGCTTCAAATGAAAAATTGTTGGTCATGAAAGTTGTAGATTGGATCATTCCCTTTTCAAAAAGTACAAGAACAAGTCCTAATTCATTATGGAACTCAAGTTATGGCTTTGCAAAGTTGGCAAAAATCCTAAAATTTCAAGTTTCACACCAAAGAGATTTTTTGCAATTTCACATTTCAAGCATTCAAGTGACCTCTAATTCACTTCTGAACTTCATTACATGACAATGAAACATTGCAAGCCCAAAATCATGCCTTGGATCACAAGTTTCCATAAGCCATTTTTCACAAAATTCTCAAAAGAGGGATTCTTGCAAAAATGATTTCTAAGGATTTGTATGACTTCTAAATTGTCTCAAAGCATCACAGCAACATCATGTAACACTTCATGACCAAAAATCAGCATTGAATGAGACATTTCCATGACCAAATATCTCAAAGTGCAACAAGTTGTGAAAATGCAAAACATGTGCCATCTCACCATCCATTCACTTCTGATCACTCTAAATGATCCCATGGCTATCCTTGAAGACAGCTGAACTCAGAGCAACCCTAAAACAGCTTCTGCCATGGCCCATGCTTGAAGTACACCAACTATTGACTTTTTGGCCAATTTCTCCATACCATTCCCATAGTGCATGTCAAGTCTTCTGACTCATTCCAATAGTTTAGGGATTGCATAAGGATCATAAACCAAGCATCACACAGGCTCATAACACACATACCATTAGATTACACAAAACTTGCAAAAACCTTCCCTTCTTCGATTCTCTCAAACCATCCATCAAACTTCAGAAATTCTTTATCCATCCATTCAGAAATCATCCATAGAATACAAACCAACCATTGGAGTGGCCTGAAACATCATAAACACAAACCACATTTTCTGCTACACCAGAACTGGAACCTTCCAACTAGCCATCATCAAAGCTTTTGAAGCATTTCATTATCCTCAGGAGGATCAAAGTAGACCTTTTGCACAAAGGAGGGGTCCTGAAAGCTCTCATATGCAGTTCATCAGCTCAGGTAACATGATGAACATTTTTTCCAGAATCTTATTTTCATGTTAAAATATTGTTCTATATGTTGCACTGATCATGGGGATGTGTTTAATTTTTAAAATGAGCAAGAAATGAGTATGATATGATGTTCTGAAAGTTTGACCTAAAATTTGTTTTGATTCGATTCAGCTTCATTGCGCAATATAAATGTTGTTTGTTTGTTGATTCATGATGTATGATGTTTGAGGATTGATTCTGGGCAATTTTTATGGGGATTAGTGGCTTAGGGAAGAAGATGACGTTTTTGACTCGCCGGAGAAGATGACCGGAGGTCCCCTCCGGCCATCTGAAAGTCATTAGGGTTTAGTCTCTGATTAATTAGTTTAGTTTGAATTTAGGCCATTGGATGAGGTTTCCCGCGTGTGTGGATGGTCAGGATCCTCTCACTTAACCCTAATCTCCAAATTAATTAAATTAATCAATTAATTAAGTCGGGTTAAATCCCAGCCTTTGGATCACGCGCCAGCCAATGTTTATAACCCCAGTTTGAATATGGACCATCAGATCTTCATACTTTACCATTTATTTCATTTTATTTTATATTTTATCCATTTCTTTTCATATAATTATTAAAAATAGTAAAAATGATCAAAAAAATCTGATAATTTTTATCAAGTCTTTTATTAATTTTCAGAAATCAAAAATATTTTTATTTTTATTTTTTGCATTAAAAAAGTATTTTTAAATCATTTAAATGTTTTATTTAATTAGTTAATTAATTTTAATTAATTAAAAATACATTTAAGTATTTAAAAATCACCAAAAAAAATCAGAGAACATTCTTAGACATTTACAAACATTTACAAACACACCATATAAATTTCTTTTTGGTTTTGATCATGCATTGACATTTTTCAATGAATTAGGGTTCTTAAAATTGTTCATTTTCTAACCCTAACTTCAAAAATTCATAACTTTTAAACCAAGTTGAGTTTGTGAATGATTCTTTTTGCATTGTTCTATGCATGGCTTCTAGTTTCTAAAAACTTTTTTGTTTCATTTTTATCTTTCATTTTCAATTTTTTTGGCATTTTACATTGAAGATCACCCAAAAAACCCTAGGAACTTAGGAAATTTATAACTCCTTCTAGGTTTAGCTTCTGACCTCCCCCTTTGGATGGTAACCTAGTATAGGTTTACGGTTCCTTTGAATGCATTTTCAATTTTTTATCTTGTGATTTGCTTCTGTTTTTGACTTTTGCATCTCATGTTGCCTTAAAACCCTAATTTCTCATGTTCATTTGCATTCATCTTGCATATTCATCCATTCATGAACTTGCCATGACATTTCCAGCATTCATATGGCATCTAAGACATCTTAGGACACATTAGAATCATGCTTGATCATTTCTTCATTCATTTGCCATGATGTGCATTCATTTCATTTCATGAGCTATCATGTGTTTTCATACTTCAAAACATGCTTCACTTGCATCCTCATCACTTGTATGACCATTCACAACACTTGACATGCTTTTGAATCATCTTATAGCATCATTTGTATCATGTTTATGCTTCTGGTTTTGGTTTGCATCTTTGCATACATTTCATTTTCATTTCATTCCTTTCTTTTTGCTAACCATTTCAGGTGGTAAGTACTTTGAGAAGTGAATTTGCCTTCACTTCTCATTTCTCTTCTCATCCTTCTTTTGCATCCTTGCTGCATTTTACTTTGCTTTAGAGTGAGCTTGCTCATTCATGTTCATCCTTCACTTTCTTTCTCCAAGTTACTTATCTTATTAGGAAGTAAGTAACTTGTTTCTTCTGCTTCTCCTCCTTTCATCTGCTTCTTCCATTGGTGGCTTCTCTGAAGATCTCTTGCAAGCCTTACAAACCATAGGAACACCCAAGCATGACAATAATTAGGGTTTTAATTAGTACCCCTTTAGTTTTTACCTTTGTGTCTTCTTTGTGACTCTCTCCTCATCTCATAATCAGATACTAAACCTTTAAGGTTTTAAGACTTTGTGATTAGGGTTATGCCTGCATCCTTCTCTTAAGATGGAGTGTATAACTTTAATCCTAAGTGTTTAACCCTTAATGTGTTTAAACCTCTTAATCAATCCATCTTAATAATCACTAAGACAATAGCTTGTAACTTGGGCCTTGCATTAGGGTTCTAATTCTTCCTTTATTGGTTAAGAAGGACTAACCCTAGTGTTAATGGAAAAGTCCCCCTCAAGTTGTCTTACAAACCATAAAATTCACTTATTAATCTTACCATTAACTAAAATCCACTTTAATAAAGGTTTGATTTGTCATGAGGTTAATCCCTAATCATGGATTAAGTTGAGGTATCTTCCTCAGCTTAAATGTGCTCATCTATATCCTTCTATTAGGATGGTGTAATGGGTCCATTAAATCCTTGATTATGGCTTAAACTCATTACTTAACACTAAACAAAAACTCAAAAACATCTAAATAATCACAAGTAGGTTAATGATCTTAATCCTACATCATGGTAATTAAGTTTGAGGTGTTTATCTCATACTTAAGGTATTCTCATTATCCCTAATCAAAGGGAGGATATGATGAATTTACTAACCCTTGGCTTAGGTTTAAGCTCATTAACTTATGGCAAACACAAAAAAGCAATAAAATATTGAAAACACAAAAAAAACAATAATCGTCTCCTTCGGGATTCTTTTCTTATCACCTTCACTCAAAAACGAGAACTCACTTCTTCCGTCTAATGCAAGACAGTTAGCACCTGAGCTAGACAGGTCATACACTTGAGCATAGACAAGCAAGTAGTTCATCAGTCAATTTATCTTTCAGTCTCTTTGAGTCGAACTACGGTGTTCTGACTTCCTCATTTCACGAGAGGATATGTAGGCATAACATAACTGTTATCGAACAAAAGTCTCTGTCTCTTCCCCCCTCTTCCAGCATTATTCTTTTAAGCCTCATCCCTGAGCACCTCACTTCATTTTCTTGCACTGACACTTGTACACTCTTTTCCAGCTTTTGCACACAGATAGCACAGACACTACCCCTTTAAGCACAAACTTTCAAGCATGGATCCCGTCGAGTACGACGGACAATCTGGGTGCTAATACCTTCCCAGGTTGTAACCAACCCCCTTTCTCAGTTTCTCTAGTTTGCAACCATCTTATCCATATCTTTCTAGGTTTATGCAGCGTTACCTTTCCTTCGGGATAAAAATGCCTAGCTGGAGACTCTATTCATTTCATCTTTATCTTCTCCTCTCGCCGACCGTTCGCGTCTGTACCCTTTCTGACCCTGGTGTCACTTAATGGGAGCGACAGCTTGACGACTCTGCTGGGGACCCTTATATTGCAACCAGGGCTTCTGGTTCTTTTTGTGGGTTCCTCCTAGCGCTTGTTTGATTTTTGTTTACGGGGGTGTTTTATGCTACTTATGCTTATTAATTTGCTTTATTTATTGCTTTCTGTACAACTTTATTTAATGCTTTCATTTACAGTTTTTATACTGCATACTGTCATTATCATGTGCTGGCTCTTGTCTGTTTATGTGGGTGGGGTTTCATTGAGTGATTAAGGTCCTATACCTGGGACCTAAGTGACACATAGGCTAGAGTGGCTTCATATTCTTTCCCATTCCATTTCGGTCTGGTGCGGGAATATGAAACACGGTTCAGACATGGATTTCTTCTTGAGAACTCTGTGCTACAGATTTCCTGTAGTACTAGGGCTATCTGGGAAGTCTGCTAAGTCTGGATGACCTTTATATGACCTTCAGCACCTGAGGTGAATTAGAGTAGGATCTTTTATGGTTATTGTAAACATTGTACCTCCGGGTTAGAAGTGTTTACACTTCTCATAACTGATCCAAGTCTGAGGATCCTTGTTCTAGAACATT
Organism: Lathyrus aphaca; assembly: GCA_963966055.1. Taxonomy (NCBI): domain Eukaryota; kingdom Viridiplantae; phylum Streptophyta; class Magnoliopsida; order Fabales; family Fabaceae; genus Lathyrus; species Lathyrus aphaca. The sequence goes on along the minus strand of OZ014523.1, from coordinate 459,557,775 downwards.
ACATGTGAGGGGGTCGGGATGTTTGCAAGTTTGCAGGAACCCTTGGCCACATCATACCCTATTACTAGTTTTGTTTTAAGAATGCTTAACTTTGGACAGTTCTTGTGATTACCCCGGACTTGTGACTCTTTATTTGAGTCCCCCACCTGGTTACTGGATTTCTGAGCCTCCATTTGGACTTATGAACATACATGGACTTTTACCAAGGCAGATAAACAGATCCAACACTTGATCACAAACCCTTTGCATAACATTTGCTTATTTGTTTTACAGGGTATCCATAATTTTATCTTTGGTTTGGTTTTGACCCCTTCTGCTACCCAGACTCCTTCAGTTATCCTCTTCAGCATCTTCATCAGCTTTTCAGTGATTTCTCCTCCAGCTATCTTCATCAGAGATTTATCTCCAGCATCTCCCTCAGTGATCTTCATCAGCAGTTGCTCTCAGCTTCTTCACCAGCACCCATTATCAGTATGGATACTTCAAGAAAGAGCAACATCACTTACCACTTCTTTGAGCCCACCCTGACTGGTATCAGGCAGATCCAGTCCCTCATCACTCCTGACCATATCCCATTATTCAGAGAGCATTATGGAGGCATACTAGACATGGTCATGGATCTAGATGCATCTCAGAGGAGCATGATCCATACTTGCTTGCAGTTCTATGATCCTCCACTCAGATGTTTCACATTGCCTGATTTCCAGTTGGGACCTTTGCTGGAAGAGTTTTCCTTGTTGTTAGGAGTCCCTGTCAAGAGAGGGATCCCTTTCAATCCAGAGATGGTTTCTCCCAGAAATGAAGACATAGCCAGGGCATTGCATTTGGAGTCTGCCCTTATTGATCAGAACACGACAACCAAGGCTGGAGTTCCAGGCCTCCACCTAGACTTCTTGATCTCCCAGGCTACCCTGAAGGCTGCAGTAGGAGAATGGAAGGTTGTCTGTACACTTTTAGCCCTCAGTATATATGGGGTTATCTTGTTTGCAGATGAGCCAAAGTTTGTGAGTAAGAATGCCATTCACCTGTTCTTATTGAGGAACCCAGTTCCTACATTGCTTGGAGACTTCTACTACTCAGTACATCAGAGGAATGAAAAGCAAAGAGGAAGGCTGGTCAGATGCTGTGCTCCTCTCTATTACTCTTGGCTTCTAAGACACTTGCCAAAATCAGATACTTTCCTGAACCCTCATCAGCAGAAGAATTGGGTTAAAAGGTTTATTGCCTTGACATCAGATGGTGTACTTAGAGCACCAAGGGCAAGGATATCATTACTAGATGTGGGCAATATCCTAATGTTCCTTTGATAGGAGTGAAAGGTTGCATCAACTACAAACCTTTACTATTTAAGAGACAATTGGGATATGCTTTGGTTCATCCTCCCAAAGGACAAGATGTGGCTGAAACTCTTTACTGTGAAATCCAACCTAACTCTGCTATTGTCAGACAAGCTGCCTGGGCTTGGGATAACATTCAGACCAAGGGAACAGCCATCCTTGGCAAGTGCAACAACATTGCTTCAGCACAATAGTCTGATTGGTCCCGTACTAGAGCTCAGCAACTGTCAGCCTGGAAGAGTTTGAAAAGCTGAAAGAGAGGAACACTCAGCTAGCTGAAGCCTTGAAGAAGACTCTTTGGGAAAGAAATGATAGTCGTCTGGACAATGAGAGATTGGAAAGACTCAGGATTGAGCATCTGACCAAGATTGAGAAGACGGACGACTACATCAGAAAAGAAAGAGCAGAGGAGTTGGTACTGAAGAATGCTTTCAAGGAAGCAAAGACTCAGAAAGCTAGGGCAGAGCATTATCTTGAGGAGAGACAGGCTAGGTGGATCAGGATCACTGAAACCCGTGCACAAGAAGATCAAAGGACTCAAGCTAAGATAGAGCAATTGGAGGCTAGTGAGAAGAAGCATCAGGAGGCTTTGTTGGCAGCTCAGAGAGAGATATCTGAATTCAAACTTCGGGCGGGGTTGAAGATGTCAAAGGTTCAGGATAAGCATAATAAGCTAACCAGTGCCATTGCTACCATGAACCTCCTCATTAGGACTATTACAGAGCACCCAGTGGGTCCAGTGACTGAGGCCCTCCTGAAGGAAGTCATAGAGGATGACTTTGGATTGGATGTCTGATCTTTTTGCTTGTACTTCTTTCTTTTGTTGTACTTTTCTTTTGTTGATGTATTTTGACCCACCATGGGGATGTATTGTAATCAAACTATGTATTTTCACTCTTTGTAATATATCAGTTTGTATTATTTTTTTGGTGGGCTTTATCTATCAACATCATCAGCATTTCCTCGAGGTCTGGAAAGGTCAAAACCAAAGAACCAAACCGGATACCCTTGGAAGACAAATTAGCATACTGCATTGCATACTAACATTTTTTTTTTGTTTTGTAGGTTTTTCTTTTATTGTTGTTTCTCACTTTGTTGTGGTTTCAGGAAACATTGCTCGTAGAAGAGTGTTCCCTGTCAACAGAATACACCGGTACCCGACGCGAAACAACCTTTCGGGACTCCAGATGGATCAAGTTCAGCAAGACTTGAATGAAGTAAGGACCCAAATGGCTAATGAGAGGGTTGAGATGAGGAATTAGATGACCCAATTCATGACTGTAATGACTGGCTTAGCTCAGAGCCAGGAAAGACTAAGGGAGTTGGTGGAGAGACAAACTCCTAAAAAACACCATCCAAGTAAAGGAGGTACCAGTAACAATGATCACGGGCAGCCTCGCCCTGATCCACCAGAGTTTGGGCCTCATCTAAACTCAGAAGTTAATATCATAAGGAATACTCAAGGTAACACTGCTGGAGGTAGGATCCTCAAGAAGAGCAGTTTACAATTGTTGGGGCTGGGGATGAAGTTTACGACCGTAGGCTGGATGAAATTGCAGAGAAGCTGAGGTCTCTTGAATCCCAAAATTCCCTAGGCTTTGATGTGATGGACATGGGACTGATGGAAGGGGTGAGAATTCCTCACAAGTTCAAACCCCCGTGTTTTGAAAAGTATAATGGCACATCTTGCCCACGCACCCACCTTCAATCATTCTTGGGAAGGTTAAAAGCATACACCATGGACGAAAGGTTGTGGATGTTTTACTTCGAGGACAGTCTAACAGGGGCATCCCGAGAATGGTATTCCCACCTGACCAGAGCCACAGTAAGGAACTGGAAAGACTTGGCTGAAGCTTTTATCCGTCAGTATCAATACAACTTGGACATGGCTCCAAACAGGACCCTCCTTATGGGAATGTCTCAATCTTCCCATGAAAGCTTCAGGGAATATGCCCAAAGGTGGAGGCAACTTGCTGCTGCAGTTCAACCACCCATGTCTAAAAGAGAGATGGCAGACATGTTCATGAATACCCTGCAAGGAACCTACATTGACAGATTGGCTGCTTTCTCTTCTACCAGCTTTGCTGATGTAGTGATAGATGGGGAAAGAATAGAGAGCCTATTAAAGATGGGAAAGATCTCTGATAACGGTGCCAGTTCAAGCAGTACAAGAAAACCATTTGCTGGGCCCCGTAGATCTGGTGAGACCAACTTTGTGCATTTGGGAAGAGGGAGACCCCAATATTTACCCAGAACAGTTGCTGTTGTTACTATCCCTGCTCTACCTCCTCAGTATGCTCAACAACCACAACACTTTCCACAACAACAACAATTTACACAATAGAGGTCATAAAACAATAACAACGACAATCAACAACAACGCCCATTTCAACAGCGGCCATCTCAGGTCAACCGAGTAATTGACCCCATTCCTATGCCATATGCTACACTGCTGCCACAACTCCTAAAGCTCAATCTTGTTGAGTTGAGGACATTGGCTCCACCTGATCCTCAAAACCTTCCAAGAAACTATGATGCCAATGCTAGGTGTGCTTTTCATTCCAACGCACGTGGTCATTCTATGGAAAAATGCAGAGCCCTGCATATGAAGGTTCAGGATCTGGTAGATTCAAAAGCCCTGAACTTTGCACCTCCTCCAAATGTAATGAAAAATCCTATGCCAAGCCACAGGGGGCCAAGGATTAATGTTGTAGAGGATGGTTCACCCATGAGTTTAATAGAGGACATTGCATATATTCAAACACCTCTGGCAGAGGTTAAAGCCTAACTTTTAAAGTGCCAAGTGTTTCCAAGTTGTGAGGCCTGTTGTGAGTTATGCAAAATTTCTGAGAATGGGTGTGCTAGTTCGAGGAAAGGCATCAATGATTTGATTAAAGAGGGAATTCTGCAGATTACTACCACAGCTTCTACAACTCCAGCAACCCTTTTGTCAACAACAAGTGGATCTTCTACAAATGCAACAAGTGTTTCTTCTACAACTGTAACAACCATTGTTCCAACCGATTCAGCTATAACTTCAGCAATCATCCCATCTGTCACTTCAACACACAACAATTCATTTGCACCAGCTACTACAACTTCAACAACCAATAATGATGTTTCCACTGTCACAATCTATTATGACCCGGCAACGGTCCCGAGTTCCAACAACTTTCAACCTCAACAACAGTCTCAACAAAGCTTCAATTCACCTTCACCTACACCCACCAGAGGTCCTGTAACAATCTTTTATGATCCACACCATTGTAATCCCAACAACAGCTGCAGTAAGCCCAGTCACCATCACGGTGCCCGGGCCAATTCCATATGACAAAGACAGTGATATACCATGGCATTATGGTGCTGATCTATACTGCAATGGAGAGAAAGTGCTTCTTGATTCTCCAGTTCTCACTCCCCAAGTGGACAATGTTGGGGGAGGCGGAGGCTTCACCCGAAGCGGACGTCTCTTCGTATCACAAGTCCCTAGAACCAATACTGAGGCAGAGGCTGCTACTAGAGCCAAAGGGAAGAGTGTGATACCGGAAGAATCTGCACCCAAAGAAACTCATAAGTCATCCTTTGATCAAGACGTGGATGAGTTTATGAGAATCATCAAAAGAAGTGACTATAGAGTTGTGGACCAGCTCCACCAAACTCCTTCAAATATCTCAATCCTATCTCTACTGCTGTGTTCCGAAGCCCATCTGGTGCACTTCTCAAAGTTCTGCACGCTGCCTACGTGCCAGAAGAGATCACTGTAAATCAGCTAGAACCAGTGGTATCAAATGTCAATACTAGCCATGGGCTAGGTTTTACTGATGCTGATTTGACTTCAGAAGGATGTCTCCACAACAAAGCTTTGCATATAACCCTGGAGTGTAAAGGAGTTGTCTTATCTCATGTGCTTGTAGACACTGGGTCCTCACTCAATGTCCTACCCAAGAAAGCCCTTGTCAAGCTAGAATATGATGGGATAGCTCTCCGGCCAAGTAACCTTGTGGTCCGGGATTTTGATGGCTCTAAAAGATCTGTTCTGGGAGAAGTAGAGCTGCCAGTGGTAATCGGTCCACAAGTTTTTAAGACCATTTTCTATGTGATGGACATACATCCAGCATACAACTGTTTTCTAGGTCGACCCCGGATTCACGCCGCAGGCGCAATAACGTTGACCCTTCACCAGAAACTGAAGTACGAATGGGAAGGACAGATTATCGCCATCTGTGGTGAGGAAGACATATTTGTTAGCTAGCTGGCTACTTACAAATATATCGAGATGGATGGTGAAATCCATGAGACAATGAGCCAAGGGTTTGAGGCCCTGAATGTTAATGAAGCTACTGTAGTATTGGCTGCATCTCAGGAGGACAGAATGGATACTTCAATCAAATCTTATCAGCAAGCCCGGAAGGTTGTTGAAGAAGGTACCGCTCAAGGCTGGGGCAAGCTGCTGCCAGTGGAAAAGAAGGAAGATAGATTCGGATTGGGTTACAGACCAATTCGACAAGATCAATCAGAGGCTGCCAAGGAGCCCAAATTTGTCAGTGGGGGGATGCTCACCCCAGATGTTGTTAATAGTCTGGAAGACAAGGAGGAAAGCGACCGCAACCTGGAGAGCTGGATATGTCCAAGGATCCCGGGGAACCAAGTCTCTAACTGGTCTTCCCAGGAAATTATAAGGGTTACTCCTGCAGAGTAATTATTATTTCCTGTCTTTTTAGCATGCATCAAATCCTGCATCTTTCCCAAGGTGTCAGGACTCATTTTGTAATAGGGCCATATTGTAATTTTGTGCAAATGATTAATCAATGAATATCAGACATCTTTTGCAAACGAGTCTCTTTTTCGCTCACTGTCTTTTCATTTTTTCACTTTTGTACAAAACAATAAAATGGCAATGTTTTCAAAATAAATAACTTCATTTTCACTTTTCTAAACAATATTAAAACTTATCACTAAAACGAACCAATCTCAACCCTTGCAGAGATTATCCTCTAGATTGCACCGACAACAGCACTTCTATGACCTTGTATGACTTCGACAATCCAATTAATCAAGCGGATGAAGGGGTTGAAGAAGACTATGAGTTACCTGAAGAGTTAGTCAGATTGTTAAGGCAAGAAGAGAAAGTGACCACTCCTCATCAGGAGGAGGTTGAAACAGTTAATCTTGGTACCAAAGAAGACTTGAAAGAAGTGAAGATTGGGGCCAGTCTGCAAGATTCAGTGAAGGAACAACTTATTGACATGCTTCAAGAGTACGTCGACGTCTTTTCTTGGTCATATCAAGACATGCCTGGTATGGATACTGACATTGTTATGCACAAGCTGCCTTTGAAAGAAAATTGTCCTCTAGTGAAGCAGAAGCTACGCCGTACTCGTCCGGATATGGCAATGAAGATTAAAGAAGAGGTACAAAAAAAGTGGGACGCCGATTTCCTTGTTGTAACTAGTTACCCGCCGTGAGTTGCTAATATTGTACCAGTGCCTAAAAAGGATGGCAAAGTACGGATGTGTGTGGATTACCGGGATCTGAACAGAGCTAGCCCGAAGGATGACTTCCCTTTACCTCACATTGATGTATTGGTCGACAACACAGCTCAGTTCTCGGTATTTTCCTTCATGGATGGTTTTTTCGGGTATAATCAGATCAGGATGTCACCCGAAGACATGGAGAAGACTACCTTCATCACACCCTGGGGCACATTTTGTTACAAGGTAATGCCTTTTGGGCTGAAGAATGTCGGCGCTACTTATCAACGGGCTATGGTAACGTTATTCCACGACATGATCCACAAAGAAATTGAGTGCTATGTGGATGAAATGATTGCCAAGTCCCTCACTGAAGAAGATCATCTGGTAAATCTGCTGAAGTTGTTCAAGCGTCTGAGAAAGTATCAGTTGAAGCTAAACCCCAACAAATGCACATTCGGGGTACGTTCCGGTAAGCTGTTGGGATTCATTGTAAGTGAAAAGGGAATTGAAGTTGATCCTGACAAAGTCAAAGCCATTCAAGAGATGCATACGCCTAGGACTGAAAAAGAAGTTCGGGGGTTCTTAGGAAGATTGAACTACATATCAAGGTTCATATCTCACCTTACTGCAACATGTGAGCCCATGTTCAAATTGTTAAGAAAGGAACAAACGGTCAGGTGGAACGGAGATTATCAGAAGGCTTTTGACAAAATCAAGGAGTACTTACAAGAACCTCCAATCCTTATGCCTCCAGTTGAAGGAAGACCTCTAAGAATGTACCTGATAGTATTAGAAGGATCAATGGGGTGTGTGTTGGGCCAGCATGACGAGTCTAGTCGAAATGAGTATGCAATATACTACCTAAGCAAAACGTTTACCGACTGTGAACAACGTTATTCACTGCTCGAGAAAACTTGATGTGCTTTAGCGTGGGCTGCTCGCCGACTAAGACAGTATATGTTGACTCACACTACCTTGTTGATCTCAAAAATGGACCCCGTCAAGTACATATTTGAGAAGCCAGCACTTACCGGAAGGGTTGCGAGATGGAAAATGATTCTGACAAAGTATGACATTCAGTACACATCTCAAAAGGCCATCAAAGGCATTGTACTATCTGACTATCTAGCTGAGCAACCCATTGATGATTACCAACCAATGAGATTTGATTTCCCTGATGAAGACATCATGTTCCTGAAAGCAAAAGATCATGAAGAGCCTGTTCACACTAAAGGGCCTGACCCAGAAGAAGAATGGACAATGATGTTTGATGGGGCTGTCAACATGAATGGTCGTGGATTTGGTGCAGTGCTCATTACACCTAAAGGAGGTCATATGCCTTTCTCGGCAAAATTCACCTTTGGCTGCACTAACAAAGAAGCTGAATATGAAGCGTGTATCATGGGTCTTGAGGAACCCATTGACCTCAGGATCAAGACTTTAACTGTATTCGGAGATTCAGCTCTGGTAATCAATCTGACCAATGGAAAATGGTACACTCACCAAGAGCATCTGATTCCATATCGTGACTACACGAGGAGATTATTAACTTTCTTCATAACAGTCAAACTTGAGTACATCCCTCGAGATTAAAATCAGTTCGCAGATGCTTTAGCTACCATTTCCTCCATGATCAAGGTTCAGACTGCCAATTTTGTGCCTCGGATTTCTGTATCTAGACTGGAACGACCAGCATATGTTTTTTCCTTGGACATTGCTAAAGTTGACAAGCCTTGGTTCCATGACATCAAATTCTTTTTAGAAGATCAAACATACCCACCTGGGGCATCATCTAATGATAAGAAGACATTAAGAAGGCTGGCTGGTAGTTTCTTCCTTAATGCCGATGGTTCATTATACAAGTGAAACTTTGACATGGTTCTTCTCAGATGTGTTGATAAGAAAGAAGCAGACTTGCTGATGCACGAGGGGCATGAAAGATCTTTTGGTACCCATGCTGGAGGGCATGCAATGGCTAAAACGTTGTTAAGATCAGGTTACTACTGGATCACAATGGATGCATACTGTTGTGCCTATGCCAGAAAGTTCCATAAATGCCAGATTTATGCAGATAAGGGGCATGTGCCTCCAAATCCTTTGAACGTGATGTCTTCACCTTGGCCCTTTGCCATGTGGGGAAAGATCGAACCGTCTGCTTCAAATGGCCACAGATTCATCCTGGTAGCCATTGATTACTTCACCAAATGGTTCGAAGCAGCTTTGTATGCAAATGTCACCAGGCAAGTGGTATCCAGATTCTTGAAAAGAGACATCATCTGTCGATATGGAGTACCCGAGCAAATCATTACTGATATTGGTTCCAATTTGAACAACAAAATGATGGCAGAACTGTGTCGGGACTTCAAGATCCAACATCACAACTCTTCTCCTTATAGTCCAAAGATGAATGGCGCTTTTGAGGCAGCTAACAAGAACATCAAGAAGATTGTGCAAAAGATGGTGGTTACCTACAAATACTGGCATGAAATGCTACCATTTGCTTTGCATGGGTACCGAACCTCAATCAGAACATCTACTGGGGCAACACCTTATCAACTTGTGTATGGTATGGAGGTTGCCCTGCCTGTTGAAGTTGAACTACCCTCCTTACGGGTATTGATGGATGTGAAACTAGATGAGGCAGAATGGGTCCGTTCTCGGTACAATCAATTGAGTCTGATCGAAGAAAAGAGATTAGCTGCAATCTGTCATGGGCAGCTGTATCAGAAAAGAATGAAGAAAGCCTTCGATCAGAAAGTCAGGCTTCGGGAATACCAAGTAGGAGATCTTGTATTGAAAAGACTCCTTCCTCCTCATACATACCCCATGGGCAAGTGGACTCCGAATTATGATGGTCCGTTCATAGTAAAGAAAGTTTTCTCTAATGGAGCACTGATGCTCACTACTATGGAAGGTGAAGATTTCTTATCCCCTGTGAATTCAGATGCAGTTAAAAAATACTTCGCATAAAATGACCCGCTGGACATAAAAACAGAATGTAAGTCCAGGAAAAAGTAGGGCATCCCGGCGAGTCAAAAACAGATAAAAGACTTGGGCAAAAATAAGGGAAAAATTGAAAAAAAATGTGCACCCGCTGAGTTGAAAAGTCGCATTGGACAGCTCAGGCAAAAATGGGTATCCCGGTGGATTGAAAACCCGAAAGGGCGATCCACGCAAAATAAGGGAATAAGCTGTTGGTGTAAGCCCTATAGGCCAATACTTTTTGGTACTTGTATCGGATTATTCGTTTAATAATAAAAGGCATTTCTTTATTATGTTTGTCTTTCAGAATAATAAAGTCCCTAGAATAGTTAGTCTGTTTAATGAAATGTTAAGTGTGACTTAATCATGAGATCCCATTAAACATAAAGACATTATTCTTAAAATATCCGTAGTCAAGCTTTATTGCAAAGTGGGATAACATTAAAGCATTGAGACTATTATGAAGATAGACTGATGATCACATCTCATGGATCATGGATAAAGAGTTATCAAGTCTTGACATAGGTATAAATATTAGGAGTAATATTTATACCGGATTGACCCGCTATGAGAATACTACATAGTATGTTATGCAAAGTGTCATAAGTTATTCTCATGGTGATAATGGTGTATTACCACCCTTCGACCTGAAACCACTATGGACCCTAGATGTAGAGTCGGGTGCTTTATTGCTGATCAAACATTATCCGTAACTGGATGATCATAAAGACAGTTGATGGGCACTCCACGAAGCATGCTGAGGGACATGAGTGTCCTAGATGGAATTTGCCAATCCTGCATAACAGGAGAAATGTCTAAGGGCCCAATATTGAACTGGACAAGGATGACACAGTGTATGCCTTGTGTTCAATATAGACATAGGGGCAAAAGGGTAATTGTACAAACATATATTATCACGAAAAAGGTTTTGTCAGATCACATGACATTTTCGTGACTTGGGTAGCAGTGATGTGTTGCTAGATACCGCTCACTGTTTATTATGTTAAATATATAATTTAATATAATTACCAACGTTACGAAATCCTACAGGGTCACACACATAAGGACAGTTTGATGAGAGATAGATAAATCAAAGGAACACCGTAAGGTACGGTGCACTTAAGTGAAAATAGAAATTCGGATAATATAATAATAATTATTGTTATTTTATAATGGTTATAAAATAATAATAAAATAAATATATTTATTATAATAATAGTTATTATAATAATATATAATATTATTATGGATCATGTGAATTGGGCTTTTAGCCTGCAGCCCACAAGAGAGTCTATAAAAGGAACCCTTGTGATGAAGCTTTCACTTGATGCAATTTCGTTTTTGATTCTCTTTTCTCACTCAAATAATTCCGTTCGTAAGCAGCTATCACTGTGACCGGAAGCTGTTCGTGTGGACTGAGTAGAGGCGTTGCACTTCATCAACGCTTGTGATCGCTGCATCAAAGATCTGAATCGCCACAAAGAGGTAACGATTCTATCACTGACCATGCTCATTCGTAAGGATCACTAAAGGAAAATTTTGTTTTCCGCTGCGTTTAGATCGCAATTTTCCTTCATAAGCGAACAACTGCATTCTGAATTCGTCTGTATCACTCACAACACGACAAGCTCCGAAAGGATAAAGCACCGGTCAGAATCAGCCTTCCTCAGAAAGCAAGATAAGAAGAACGTCAAGGTCATACAGGTCATAGCAAAGGAAGCTCACCAGAGCATCGTCAACATTGCCAACACCTTTATTTTTCTCAATTTGTAACAATCTCTTCATTTCAGGGGATTTGTTTCTTTGACTGTATTTTCCAACTCAGGGCACCCAGATTAATAAAATCAGATTTTCAGTCACACCGCGTCTTGTACGTTTTTGTTTCGTTTACAAAATGTCCAATATCCATGATATAATATTTGCATAAAACAAATGTGCCTTTCTAAATTAAATGCTTGCAGGAAATGTATTTACTCTCAGGGATATCTAACTCCTATGACGGAATCCGATAAGGGATACCTAGGGATACTTGTGCATTTCTTCATCTTAACAGGTTGCAGGTATTCAATACGTAACATGGGGCATGCCAGACATCACTTCCCCAGCACACCTTTTCCAAGCAGCATCTGAAATGCTTTTTCCCCAACAGAGTTGTCAAAGCATCCTCATCCCAAGCCGGGATCCCCACAAAAAACTTTAGGAAGATCGGTCAGTGATCTTTCCTCTCCCAAGCAGAGTGCCAGGTCTCCCAAAAACAAGGGAACCATCTCCCCACAGAGTTCCAGACTCTATCCAGAAGAGTAATGCCTGAAGTTCTTACACAACAAAGTGACGGAAGTCTCCTCATCCCCAGCTGGGATATCTCCTTACCGGATAGATCTATCAGTGATCTAGTCCCCCAAGCAGAACCATATATCTTATCAGATCTACCAATGATCTCATCCCCTGTTGGGATATCCTCCCAAGCTGATCAGCCAGAGATCTCCACAACAGCGGGATCCGAGTCCCGGATCGGTTTCTCTCGCATAATCATAGCATTTGCATCATATTTCCCCATAAAGCGTAGCATTCCGTCTAATACGGAGCATTACGGCAAAAATCAAACATATTGCATGATCACAAGTCAGGTTTTGAACCAGTCACCTGTAAATACCAACAACACCTCATCAGCAATATACAAAATATATCCCTTGCACATAAAAGCCAAAGCGTCCCTTTGCACCCTCAAGTACAGATACTTGTCCATAACTTGTTCTTCTCGACACTCGTCTGTGTCACCTCAATCTCCCCACAGAAAGCCAAAGCGTCCCCTTTGCACTCTCCAACACAGATACATGTTCATATATACTTTATCGACACTCGTCTGTGTCAAATCATCCCCCACAGATAAGCCACAAAAAGCCTTTGTGATTACAAATACCTATACACTCTCTTGACACCCGTCTGTGTCACCGCTCCCTAGCATGGTTGCCCAAACATTTGTCGCAAACCAAACACTTGTTTATAATACACTCTTGTTGACACTCGTTCGTGTCTTCCTATCCCCACAGGTCGCCAGAATACCTTTTATATATAAGTTCGTAAATTGTACACTTTTTCTTCTGACACTCGTCCGTGTAGACCTTTTCCCAGCAAGTTGAACACTCGTTCGTGCCTTGCTCATACTTCACAATACTTGTTCATACTTATACAGATACTCGTCTGTATCTTGTATACACTTATCACTCCCCACAGATTCAACACTCGTCCGTGTTCTTTGTTAACCAGTTGGTACTCATCCGTATCATCATCTCTGAACATGCGTCAGCGTTTGTTTCTACCGATACTCTTCCGTATCACGGTCTTAAGGATGTTTGTCCGCATCTTTAATTTATACACAGCGTCAAACACTTATACCTTTTATTTCTTAAAGCGTAAGCACTCGTCTGTGCTTACCATTCCCCAGCAGAACAACTTTTCTTCTATCCGACATTCGTCCTATGTCGTGATGCTTCCAGCAACCGTACCCTGCCAGGCGATCGTCCTTCACCTTTGGATGACCGTCCCTCCTCCTTTCCCTAGTGAGTGAAAATTTCGGACTGTCTCTGGTATTCAACCACGAGTTATCTTGTTTGTCTGTTAAGCTCGTCGCTTACATCCTGCACAGCTAACTCATGTTTGAATAGGGGATGCTGTAAACACCCCAAATTTACCCTCACTAAGCTCACACCATGGCTTGTGATCTTCCATATTTGCATTAGTCTAAGCATATCATCTCATATTGAATTTTTGTTTCACTGCATAGTTCAAGTTCATCTGCATCTAGGGTTTGTGATCTGAGTAATCCAAAGATTCATCTGAGCCACTCCAAAGGTCTTCAATCATTCCAAGAGGGTCCATGTGTGTTCCATCATCATATTATATCCTTCAGAGATCAAGGAAGTCAAGAAATCACAAGAACTGGCAAGGCAAGGAAGCTGAGTTAGGGTTTCACTGCACAGATGACCTGAAATTAGGGTTTTGGTTTCAGAGGCCATAACTGAAATTGTTTTGGTCATTCTTGTTTCTATTGGTATGAATATGTTATAAGGATCATGTGTACCCCCGGCTAAGTCTGCAAAGTGTGATCAATCAGCCGAAATTTAATTTAGTTTATTTAATTATCGGAATTTTAAACTAATAATAAAAGTGTGTTTATTATTATTTATTTGTGGTGATCAGTTATGGCCTTAGTTTATCCTTTATTATTGTTTTGGAATTTTTAAATACGGCCTGCATGTCGTGCCTCTCTCTCAATCTCTTTATGTAACTTCTTTTCTCATCTCACTCCCTCGTATGTAAAACGAGTTTTCTTATATGTAATGTAATATTATGTTATGAAGAAAAAAGAAGTATTCAATATTAAAGGAGGATAACCTTGGAGATCATGCTTGGAGAAGCTTAGATCGTCATTAGGTTAGCTTAGGTTCTCTCTCATTGGCTTGAGAGAACAATTGCGTTAGGGGCCATAATTGTATCTTTTTATATGTATGTTGATGCATGTAATTGTATGTTGATGCATGTGAGAGACGTTTTTCATGTTAAGCCGGTGAGATCAAACTAATAACAAATTCCCTCAAAATTAAATATTAAGTTTATGCTTTCCAATTTTTAGCACTCATCAAGACTAGTATCGAGCATTGTAGGTTTCGCCTACGCGAGGTGCATATTCTATATTAGTAAGGTGTGATGGGATAATTGTAATATCCAATTGCTAAAACAATGGGTCAAACTTAAGTAAACAAATTATAATAAGATTATACATGTTTAGAAGCAAAAATTGGGAATGATTCATGTGATGGATCAGAATAAGGAGTTATTCACCCAATTGAAAATATTCGAGAGTTGTATGAGATACAATTGGAAGGAGTTCCTACCTAAATAACTTAGTTTTGTGTAATCAGCCTAACGCTGACTTAAAACAAAGTGAAACATGGATCTCGACCCACTAGAAAGTCTTCCAACGGGATTTTCCGAATCAAATGATGAGGGTCATTTGTTTTGAATAAAATAGTGGGAGCATATTTGATTAAAGGCCTAATTAAATATGTTGTTTTTTAATGATACTTATATTTTCATATTTCTCTTGTAGATTACCATGACAACAAACACATCGAACAATATTTTGCGATCCATCCTAGATAAGGAAAAATTGTCTGGGACAAATTTCCTGGATTGGCACCGTAATCTGAGGATTGTCCTCAAGCACGATAAGAAGCTGTATGTCTTGGAGACACCAGTTCCTGAGGAGGAACCTCCTAGTTCTGCACCAAAGGCAGAAAGAGATGCTTATAAGAAGCATTTTGATGATGCCAATGAAACCGCTTGCCTCATGCTTGCTACCATGAACTCTGAGTTGCAAAAGCAACACGAGAACATGTCTGCGTTCGATATGATCGGACATCTGAAAATGCTTTATCAAGAGCAAGCAAGAAATGAGAGGTTTCAGGTTTCAAAGTCCCTTTTTAACAGCAAGTTAGCTGAGGGAGCCCTTGTAAGTCCCCATGTACTAAAGATGATTGGGTATGTGGAGAACCTTGACAGATTAGGGTTTCCCCTTGGAAAAGAACTTGTGATTGATCTAATCTTGCAATCGTTGCCAGAGAGCTTCAATCAGTTTGTCCTGAATTTCAATATGAATGACTTGGACAAAAGTCTTCCAGAACTGCTAGGCATGTTGAGAACTGCTGAGCAGAATATGAAGACAAAAGGGAAATCCATTCTGATGGTCAGTAATGGAAAGAAACAGAACAAGAGGCCCATCAAACAGGGTGGTAGAGGGAAAGGCAAGGAAGTTGCCAAACCCAAACCCACTCCTCCTGTTTTGAAGCCTAGTGGAGGAATAGCAAAGGAGGGCACTTGCTTCCATTGCGGTAAGACCGGACATAAGAAGAGAAATTGCCCAAAGTACCTGGAAGATAAGAATAATGGAGTAGAGACTTCAAATTCAGGTATTTTTGTTATTGAAATTAATTTATCTACTTCTGCATCATGGGTATTAGATACTGGATGCGGTTCTCACATTTGTACTAATGTGCAGGGGCTAAAAAGGAGTAGAGATTTGGCAAAAGGTGAAGTTTACCTACGAGTTGGCAATGGAGCAAAGGTTGCTGCTTTAGCTGTAGGAACTTATGTTTTAACTTTACCTAGTGGTTTAATAATTCAGTTAGAGAACTGTTATTATGTACCTGCAATTAGCAGGAATATTATTTCCGTTTCTTGTTTGGACAAGTTTGGTTTTTCATTCATAATAAAGAACAATTGTTGCTCCATTTATTTGAATGATATATTCTATGCTACTGCAAAAATGAATAATGGACTATATGTCCTTGATCTTGAAATGCCAATTTATAACATTAATACTAAAAGGTTGAAACCTAATGAGTTGAATCCAACTTACCTTTGGCACTGTCGATTAGGCCACATAAATGAGAAACGCATTTCCAAACTCCATAAAGATGGACTCTTGGACTCTTTTGATTATGAATCATATGAGACATGCAGATCTTGTTTAATTGGAAAGATGACAAAGTCCCCATTCACAGGAAAAGGTGAAAGGGCTAATGATCTTTTGGCACTCATACATACTGATGTATGTGGACCACTGAACATACCAGCCAGAGGAGGTTTTCAGTACTTCATCACTTTTACTGATGACTTCAGTAGATACGGATATGTGTATTTAATGAAACACAAATCTGAGTCCTTTGAAAAGTTCAAGGAATTCAAGAATGAAGTACAAAACCAACTAGGTAAGAATATTAAAGTTCTTCGATCAGATCGAGGCGGTGAATATTTAAGCCTAGAATTTGATGACCATCTAAAAGAGTATGGGATTCTATCCCAACTTACTCCTCCTGGAACACCACAATGGAATGGTGTATCTGAGAGAAGAAATCGAACCTTGTTAGACATGGTCCGATCCATGATGAGTCACGCCGATCTTCCAAACTCCTTTTGGGGACATGTATTATTAACAGCAGCTTACACACTTAACCGTGTTCCATCCAAAAAGGTTGATAAGACACCATATGAGATATGGAGTGGTAAGAAACCACATATGTCTTACATGAAGATTTGGGGTTGCGAAGTTTACGTCAAACGACAAATTTCAACCAAGATTGAGCCCAAATCTGACAAATGCTTATTTGTGGGGTATCCTAAAGAAACAAGAGGATATTACTTCTACAATCCTTCTGAGGGCAAAGTGTTTGTCGCTCGAACTGGAGTCTTTCTGGAAAGGGATTTTATTTCCAAAGGAAACAGTGGGAGGAAAATAGAGCTTGAAGAAATTCAAGAATCACAAAACATTGAAACACCTATGGAGGAACTAGAGCAGGAAACACAAGTAGTTGTGGAAGAGCAACCTGCTCAAGTAGAACAAGACCAGCGTAGGTCAAGCAGGATACGTCACCAACCTGAGAGATATGAATATCTCATAAGTGATCAGGGTGATGTATTACTCATGGATCAAGATGAGCCTGTGACCTACAAAGAGGCCATAATTGGTCCTGAGTCTGAGAAGTGGCTAGAAGCCATGAAATATGAAATGGATTCCATGTACACAAACCAGGTTTGGACCTTGGTAGAACCTCCTATAGGAGTTAACCCTATAGGATGCAAGTGGGTCTTCAAGAAGAAGACTGACATGGATGGTAAGGTACATACCTATAAAGCAAGACTGGTTGCAAAAGGCTATAAACAAATTCATGGGGTTGACTATGATGAAACCTTTTCACCAGTTGCAATGCTTAAATCTGTTCGGATTTTACTTGCCATCGCTGCATATCATGATTATGAAATATGGCAGATGGATGTCAAAACTGCTTTCCTTAATGGGAATCTTCTTGAGGATGTGTACATGACACAACCTGAAGGATTTGACATACCACAAGATGCCCAAAAGATATGCAAGTTACAGCGATCAATCTATGGATTGAAGCAAGCTTCCAGAAGCTGGAATCTTCGTTTTGATGAAACCGTAAAACAATATGGATTCATCAAAAATGAAGATGAACCTTGTGTCTACAAGAAGGTTAGTGGGAGCATGATCGTGTTTCTGGTATTATATGTAGATGACATATTACTCATTGGAAACGATGTCCCTACCTTGCAACAAGTGAAGACTTGGTTAGGGAATTGTTTTTCTATGAAAGACCTAGGTGAAGCAGCCTATATATTAGGAATTAGGATCTATAGAGATAGATCACAAAAACTGTTTGGCCTAAGTCAGAGTACATACATAGATAAAGTGTTGAGACGCTTTAATATGCATGATTCCAAGAAAGGATTCATACCTATGCAACATGGTCTGTGTTTATCAAAAACACAATATCCTTCAACTAAGGAAGAAAGGGATCGCATGAATAAGATTCCATATGCATCTGCAATAGGATCTATCATGTATGCCATGTTATGTACTCGACCAGATGTCTCGTATGCATTAAGTGCAACGAGTAGGTACCAATCTGATCCCGGTGATGCTCACTGGGTAGCTGTCAAGAATATCCTTAAGTACTTGAGAAGGACTAAGGATTCATTCTTGATATATGGAGGTCAGGAAGAGCTTGATGTAATTGGTTACACTGATGCTAGCTTCCAGACAGATAAGGATGATTTTAGATCACAATCTGGTTATGTGTTCTGTCTCAATGGTGGCGCTGTGAGCTGGAAAAGTTCAAAGCAAGAAACAGTTGCTGATTCTACAACTGAGGCCGAGTATATTGCTGCCTCAAATGCAGCAAAGGAAGCTGTTTGGATCAAGAAGTTCATTAGTGAACTTGGCATAGTCCCTAGCATTGTGGATCCCATTGGTTTATATTGTGATAACAATGGTGCTATCGCACAAGCTAAGGAGCCTAGATCTCACCAACGATCCAAACACATATTTAGGCGTTATCACCTCATTCGAGAGATAATCGATCGGGGAGATGTGAAGATATGCAGAGTACCTACACTTGACAATATCGCTGACCCATTAACAAAGCCTCTTGCGCAACAGAAGCATGATGGTCATACTAGATCTATGGGTATTAAGGGTATGCCTAATTGGCTCTAGTGCTAGTGGGAGATTGTTGGTGTAAGCCCTAGAGGCCAATACTTTTTGGTACTTGTATCGGATTATTCGTTTAATAATAAAAGGCATTTCTTTATTATGTTTGTCTTTCAGAATAATAAAGTCCCTAGAATAGTTAGTCTGTTTAATGAAATGTTAAGTGTGACTTAATCATGAGATCCCATTAAACATAAAGACATTATTCTTAAAATATCCGTAGTCAAGCTTTATTGCAAAGTGGGATAACATTAAAGCATTGAGACTATTATGAAGATAGACTGATGATCACATCTCATGGATCATGGATAAAGAGTTATCAAGTCTTGACATAGGTATAAATATTAGGAGTAATATTTATACCGGATTGACCCGCTATGAGAATACTACATAGTATGTTATGCAAAGTGTCATAAGTTATTCTCATGGTGATAATGGTGTATTACCACCCTTCGACCTGAAACCACTATGGACCCTAGATGTAGAGTCGGGTGCTTTATTGCTGATCAAACATTATCCGTAACTGGATGATCATAAAGACAGTTGATGGGCACTCCACGAAGCATGCTGAGGGACATGAGTGTCCTAGATGGAATTTGCCAATCCTGCATAACAGGAGAAATGTCTAAGGGCCCAATATTGAACTGGACAAGGATGACACAGTGTATGCCTTGTGTTCAATATAGACATAGGGGCAAAAGGGTAATTGTACAAACATATATTATCACGAAAAAGGTTTTATCAAATCACATGACATTTTCGTGACTTGGGTAGCAGTGATGTGTTGCTAGATACCGCTCACTGTTTATTATGTTAAATATATAATTTAATATAATTACCAACGTTACGAAATCCTACAGGGTCACACACATAAGGACAGTTTGATGAGAGATAGAGAAATCAAAGGAACACCGTAAGGTACGGTGCACTTAAGTGAAAATAGAAATTCGGATAATATAATAATAATTATTGTTATTTTATAATGGTTATAAAATAATAATAAAATAAATATATTTATTATAATAATAGTTATTATAATAATATATAATATTATTATGGATCATGTGAATTGGGCTTTTAGCCTGCAGCCCACAAGAGAGTCTATAAAAGGAACCCTTGTGATGAAGCTTTCACTTGATGCAATTTCGTTTTTGATTCTCTTTTCTCACTCAAATAATTCCGTTCGTAAGTAGCTAGCACTGTGACCGGAAGCTGTTCGTGTGGACTGAGTAGAGGCGTTGCACTTCATCAACGCTTGTGATCGCTGCATCAAAGATCTGAATCGCCACAAAGAGGTAACGATTCTATCACTGACCATGCTCATTCGTAAGGATCACTAAAGGAAAATTTTGTTTTCCGCTGCGTTTAGATCGCAATTTTCCTCCATAAGCGAACAACTGCATTCTGAATTCATCTGTATCACTCACAACACGACAAGCTCCGAAAGGATAAAGCACCGGTCAGAATCAGCCTTCCTCAGAAAGCAAGATAAGAAGAACGTCAAGGTCATACAGGTCATAGCAAAGGAAGCTCACCAGAGCATCTTCAACATTGCCAACACCTTTATTTTTCTCAATTTGTAACAATCTCTTCATTTCAGGGGATTTGTTTCTTTGACTGTATTTTTCAACTCAGGGCACCCAGATTAATAAAATCAGATTTTCAGTCACACCGCGTCTTGTACGTTTTTGTTTCGTTTACAAAATGTCCAATATCCATGATATAATATTTGCATAAAACAAATGTGCCTTTCTAAATTAAATGCTTGCAGGAAATGTATTTACTCTCAGGGATATCTAACTCCTATGACGGAATCCGATAAGGGATACCTAGGGATACTTGTGCATTTCTTCATCTTAACAGGTTGCAGGTATTCAATACGTAACATGGGGCATGCCAGACATCACTTCCCCAGCACACCTTTTCCAAGCAGCATCTGAAATGCTTTTTCCCCAACAGAGTTGTCAAAGCATCCTCATCCCAAGCCGGGATCCCCACAAAAAACTTTAGGAAGATCGGTCAGTGATCTTTCCTCTCCCAAGCAGAGTGCCAGGTCTCCCAAAAACAAGGGAACCATCTCCCCACAGAGTTCCAGACTCTATCCAGAAGAGTAATGCCTGAAGTTCTTACACAACAAAGTGACGGAAGTCTCCTCATCCCCAGCTGGGATATCTCCTTACCGGATAGATCTATCAGTGATCTAGTCCCCCAAGCAGAACCATATATCTTATCAGATCTACCAATGATCTCATCCCCTGTTGGGATATCCTCCCAAGCTGATCAGCCAGAGATCTCCACAATAGCGGGATCCGAGTCCCGGATCGGTTTCTCTCGCATAATCATAGCATTCGCATCATATTTCCCCATAAAGCGTAGCATTCCGTCTAATACGGAGCATTACGGCAAAAATCAAACATATTGCATGATCACAAGTCAGGTTTTGAACCAGTCACCTGTAAATACCAACAGCACCTCATCAGCAATATACAAAATATATCCCTTGCACATAAAAGCCAAAGCGTCCCTTTGCACCCTCAAGTACAGATACTTGTCCATAACTTGTTCTTCTCGACACTCATCTGTGTCACCTCAATCTCCCCACAGAAAGCCAAAGCGTCCCCTTTGCACTCTCCAACACAGATACATGTTCATATATACTTTATCGACACTCGTCTGTGTCAAATCATCCCCCACAGATAAGCCACAAAAAGCCTTTGTGATTACAAATACCTATACACTCTCTTGACACCCGTCTGTGTCACCGCTCCCTATCATGGTTGCCCAAACATTTGTCGCAAACCAAACACTTGTTTATAATACACTCTTGTTGACACTCGTTCGTGTCTTCCTATCCCCATAGGTCGCCAGAATACCTTTTATATATAAGTTCGTAAATTGTACACTTTTTCTTCTGACACTCGTCCGTGTCGACCTTTTCCCAGCAAGTTGAACACTCGTTCGTGCCTTGCTCATACTTCACAATACTTGTTCATACTTATACAGATACTCGTCTGTATCTTGTATACACTTATCACTCCCCACAGATTCAACACTCGTCCGTGTTCTTTGTTAACCAGTTGGTACTCATCCGTATCATCATCTCTGAACATGCGTCAGCGTTTGTTTCTACCGATACTCGTCCGTATCACGGTCTTAAGGATGTTTGTCCGCATCTTTAATTTATACACAGCGTCAAACACTTATACCTTTTATTTCTTAAAGCGTAAGCACTCGTCTGTGCTTACCATTCCCCAGCAGAACAACTTTTCTTCTATCCGACATTCGTCCTATGTCGTGATGCTTCCAGCAACCGTACCCTGCCAGGCGATCGTCCTTCACCTTTGGATGACCGTCCCTCCTCCTTTCCCCAGTGAGTGAAAATTTCGGACTGTCTCTGGTATTCAACTACGAGTTATCTTGTTTGTCTGTTAAGCTCGTCGCTTACATCCTGCACAGCTAACTCATGTTTGAATAGGGGATGCTGTAAACACCCCAAATTTACCCTCACGAAGCTCACACCATGGCTTGTGATCTTCCATATTTGCATTATTCTAAGCATATCATCTCATATTGCATTTTTGTTTCACTGCATAGTTCAAGTTCATCTGCATCTAGGGTTTGTGATCTGAGTAATCCAAAGATCCATCTGAGCCACTCCAAAGGTCTTCAATCATTCCAAGAGGGTCCATGTGTGTTCCATCATCATATTATATCCTTCAGAGATCAAGGAAGTCAAGAAATCACAAGAACTGGCAAGGCAAGGAAGCTGAGTTAGGGTTTCACTGCACAGATGACCTGAAATTAGGGTTTTGGTTTCAGAGGCCATAACTGAAATTGTTTTGGTCATTCTTGTTTCTATTGGTATGAATATGTTATAAGGATCATGTGTACCATGTTTGTTGAATAAATTCATTGTGGAAGTCATCTGTTCATTGGGTAACTTCTTGAGCAAGTCAGAGCAAAATCACGGCATCTGAGGCCCCCAACAATGGAACTAAAGTGTATTTTTCATCAAATTGAAGTTATATGATCTTTATTTGATCATTTAAGTGCTTGGAAGTTCACAAAATTGAAGAAAAGTGAGCTAAACCAAAAGTTGCCAAAAATGGAAATGACTTGTAATGTAAACTTTCCATTTTGGGAAAGTTTTTCAACCTCCTCTTTCTCAACCAAAAATGCTTCAAATGAAAAATTGTTGGTCATGAAAGTTGTAGATTGGATCATTCCCTTTTCAAAAAGTACAAGAACAAGTCCTAATTCATTATGGAACTCAAGTTATGGCTTTGCAAAGTTGGCAAAAATCCTAAAATTTCAAGTTTCACACCAAAGAGATTTTTTGCAATTTCACATTTCAAGCATTCAAGTGACCTCTAATTCACTTCTGAACTTCATTACATGACAATGCAACATTGCAAGCCCAAAATCATGCCTTGGATCACAAGTATCCATAAGCCATTTTTCACAAAAATTCTCAAAAGAGGGATTCTTGCAAAAATGATTTCTAAGGATTGGTATGACTTCTAAATTGTCTCAAAGCATCACAGCAACATCATGTAACACTTCATGACCAAAATTCAGCATTGAATGAGACATTTCCATGACCAAATATCTCAAAGCGCAACAAGTTGTGAAAATGCAAAACATGTGCCATCTCACCATCCATTCACTTCTGATCACTCTAAATCATCCCATGGCTATCCTTGAAGACAGCTGAACTCAGAGCAACCCTAAAACAACTTCTGCCATGGCCCATGCTTGAAGTACACCAACTATTGACTTTTTGGCCAATTGCTCCATACCATTCCCACAGTGCATGTCAAGTCTTCTGACTCATTCCAATAGTTTAGGGATTGCATAAGGATCATAAACCAAGCATCACACAGGCTCAAAACACACATACCATCAGATTACACAAAACTTGCAAAATCCTTCCCTTCTTCGATTCTCTCAAACCAACCATCAAACTTCAGAAATTCTTTTACCATCCATTCAGAAATCATCCATAGAATACAAACCAACCATTGGAATGGCCTGAAACATCATAAACACAAACCTCATTTTCTGCTACACTAGAACTAAAACCTCCAAACTAGCAATCATCAAAGCTTTTGAAGCATTCCATTAGCCTCAAGAGGATCAAAGAAGAATTTTTGCACAAAGGAGGGGTCCTGAAAGCTCTCATCTGCAGTTCATCAACTCAGGTAACATGATGAACATTTTTTCCAGAATCTTATTTTCTTGTTAAAATATTGTTCTATATGTTGCACTGATCATGGGGATGTGTTTAATTTTTAAAATGAGCAAGAAATGAGTATGATACGATGTTCTGAAAGTTTGACCTAAAATTTGTTTTGATTCGATTCAGCTTCATTGCGCAATATAAATGTTGTTTGTTTGTTGATTCATGATGTATGATGTTTGGGGATTGATTCTGGGCAGTTTTTATGGGGATTAGTGGCTTAGGGAAGAAGATGACGTTTTTGACTCGCCAGAGAAGATGACCGGAGATCCCCTCCGGCCATCTGAAAGTCATTAGGGCTTAATCACTGATTAATTAGTTTAGTTTGAATTTAGGCCGTTGGATGAGGTTTCCCGCGTGTGTGGATGGTCAGGATCCTCTCACTTAACCCTAATCTCCAAATTAATTAAATTAATCAATTAATTAAGTCAGGTTAAATCCCAGCCTTTGGATCACGCGCCAGTCAACGTTTATAACCCCAATTTGAATCTGGACCATCAGATCTTCATACTTTTCCATTTATTTCATTTTATTTTATATTTTATCCATTTCTTTTCATATAATTATTAAAAATAGTAAAAATGATCAAAAAAATCTGAAAAATCTTTATCAAGTCTTTTATTAATTTTTCAGAAATCAAAAATATTTTTATTTTTATTTTGTGCATTAAAAAAGTATTTTTAAATCATTTAAATGTTTTATTTAATTAGTTAATTAATTTTAATTAATTAAAAATACATTTAATTATTTAAAAATCACCAAAAAAAATCAGAGAACATTCTTAGACATTTACAAACATTTACAAACTCACTATACAAATTTATTTTTGGTTTTGATCATGCTTTGACATTTTTCAATGAATTAGGGTTCTTAAAATTGTTAATTTTCTAACCCTAACTTCAAAAATTCATAACTTTTAAACCAAGATGAGTTTTTGAATGATTATTTTTGCATTGTTCTATGCATGGCTTCTAGTTTCTAAAAACATTTTTGTTTCATTTTTATCTTTCATATTCATTTTTTTGGCATTTTACATTGAAGATCACCCAAAAAACCCTAAGAACTTAGGAATTTCATAACTCCTTCTAGGTTTAGCTTCTGACCTCCCCCTTTGGATGGTAACCTAGTATAGGTTTAGGGTTCCTTTGAATGCATTTTCAATTTTTTATCTTGTGATTTGCTTCTGTTTTTGACTTTTGCATCTCATGTTTCCTTAAAACCCTAATTTCTCATGTTCATTTGCATTCATCTTGCATATGCATCCATTCATGAACTTGCCATGACATTTCCTGCATTCATATGGCATCTAAGACATATTAGGACACATTAGAATCATGCTTGATCATTTCTTCATTCATTTGCCATGATGTGCATTCATTTCATTTCATGAGCTTTCATGTGTTTTCATACTTCAAAACATGCTTCACTTGCATCCTCATCACTTGTATGATCATTCACAACATTGACATGCTTTTGCATCATCTCATAGCATCATTTGCATCATGTTTATGCTTCTGGTTTTGGTTTGCATCTTTGCATACATTTCAATTTCATTTCATTCCTTTCTTTATGCTAACCACTTCAGGTGGTAAGTACTTTGAGAAGTGAATTTGCCTTCACTTATCATTTCTCTTCTCATCCTTCTTTTGCATCCTTGCTGCATTTTACTTTGCTTTATAGTGAGCTTTCTCATTCATGTTCATCCTTCACTTTCTTTCTCCAAGTTACTTATCTTATTAGGAAGTAAGTAACTTGTTTCTTCTGCTTCTCCTCCTTTCATCTGCTTCTTCCATTGGTGGCTTCTCTAAAGATCTCTTGCAAGCCTTAAAAACCATAGGAACACCCAAGCATGACAATAGTTAGGGTTTTAATTAGTCCCCATTTAGTTTTTACCTTTGTGTCTTCTTTGTGTCTCTATCCTCATCTCATAATCAGAGCCAAAACTTTAAGGTTTTAAGACTTTGTGATTAGGGTTATGCATTCATCCTTCTCTTAGGATGGAGTGTATAACTTTAATCCTAAGTGTTAAACCCTTCATGTGTTTCAACCTCTTAATCAATCCATCTTACTAATCACTAAGACAATAGCTTGTAACTTGGGCCTTGCATTAGGGTTCTAATTCTTCCTTTATTGGTTAAGAAGGACTAACCCTAGTGTTAATGGACAAGTCACCCTCAAGTTGTCTTACAAACCATAAAATTAACTTCTTAATCTTACCATTAACTAAAATCCACTTTAATAAATGTTTGTTTTGTCATGAGGTTAATCCCTAATCATGGATTAAGTTGAGGTATCTTCCTCAGCTTAAATGTGCTCATATATTATCCTTTTATTAGGATGGTGTAATGGGTCCATTAAATCCTTGATTATGGCTTAAACTCATTACTTAACACTAAACAAAAACTCAAAAACATCTAAATAATCACAAGTAGGTTAATGATCTTAATCCTACATCATGGTAATTAAGTTTGAGGTGTTTATCTCATACTTAAGGTATTCTCATTATCCCTAATCAAAGGGAGGATATGATGAGTTTACTAACCCTTGGCTTAGGCTTAAGCTCATTAACTTATGACAAACACAAAAAAGCAATAAAAGATTGAAAACACAAAAAAAAACAATAATTGTCTCCTTCGGGATTCTTTTCTCATCACCTTCACTCACAAACGAGAACTCGCTTCTTCCGTCTAATGCAAGACCGTTAGCACCTGAGCCAGATAGGTAATACACTTGAGCATAGACAAGCAAGCAGTTCATCGGTCAATTTATCTTTCAGTCTCTTTGAGTCGAACTACGGTGTTCTGACTTCCTCATTGCACGAGAGGATACATAGGCATAACTTAATTGTTATCGAACAAAAGTCTCTGTCTCTTCCCCCCTCTCCCAGCATTATTCTTTTAAGCCTCATCCCTGAGCACCTCACTTCATTTTCTTGCACTGACACTTGTACACTCTTTTCCAGCTTTTGCACACAGATAGCACAGACACTACACCTTTAAGCACAAACTTTCAAGCGTGGATCCCGTCGAGTAAGACGGACAATCTGGGTGCTAATACCTTCCCAGGTTGTAACCAACCCCCTAATCAAGACTTCTCTGCTTAGATCCTAAGACTTTCTTTCCTCAAACCCTTATGGTTCAAGACTTCCTTGCTTAGACCCTTTGCCTAAGACTTCTTTTTAGACCTTTGTTCCAAGCTTAAGACATATCATTCCATTGGAAATAAGCTTGCCTAGTGCACTTAATGAAGGTGTTTCCATTCCCTATTGTGCTTCCGGTTTAGGTACGATAACATCTTCATTATTGGTCATTGTAATTTCATTAGGAGAATTCATGATGGTGTCCCTTATACCCTTATCAACTGAGTTAGGAGAATTCATGAAGGTGTTTCATTAGAAGGCAATAGACTTATATCTAAACTGGTTGTTTAGAGAAGGAATAACTTACAAAAACACTTGATTAACAATCAGAGGTGTTCAAATATAATAAAATACACTTTAACACTAAGGATTTTTAAGTTATAAAAGAATAAGAACTCTATACATATTAACTTCTCTTAAGCTTATATGTATGAAGTGCGTGTATATTTTAGTTGTAGTTGTAGTGATATTATCTTGATTGATCTTTAATTCTTATGCTCCTTTTATAGATGAAGAAATAAAGTCATTGAAGTATTCTCAAAGGATATAATCAAATCAAATCTTCTAGTACATCTTCTTTTACAATAAAGCAGGTGTTGGAACTCATAGACAAAGAATTATCCACTAAACAAGGCCTTTGTCCGAAGAATTCTTCTATGAAACAAGTACAACACAATCTATTGAAGATAATGTTAATGATTTATTTTGTCCCGTGATTACAGAGCTTGAGTTGACACTACTCAGTTTCAAAGGCAGTGATAATACTTCTAATTGTGAGATGTACTAACAGTAACTTTCTGATCAGAATTTATCACAAGTACATAATCAGAACCGAACCATAGCCACTTATGTTCAAAGCTTCATGCTTTGTCCGCAAGCACGAGACTTCAATGGCTAAACATCCATTTCATATATTCCTTTTCTTCCCACAAGCACGAGTCTTCAATGCTTAATCACATTGATCGATACTTCCTTACTCTTCCCGCAAGCATGAGTCCTTAATGCCTAAACATCTAGTTCAGGACTTTCTGCTCAATCTATTCATAATGAGACTTACTCATAACACATAGGCTAGAGTATTCAGATTCTCTTAACAGAGGAATCTGGTATTAACCTTGTGTTTATATATGTGCTTTTTATATAACAGATACACAAAGTTTTACACTATTGAGAAAATATAAGTTGATCGCTCCTGAGTGTGATGTTTTCATTCTTCTTATGTCCTTGCACAATTTTTCATTTAGTTGTGCCTTTTTGTTCTTGAATATATTCACATATTCTTCCTTCAGAATATATGTGAACATGTCTCACTCTATTCTAACACACTTAACCCTTCCGGTCATATAAAATTTTGAATTGTGTTTCTCTCATATGTGTTTTCTGTAAAACACAGATTCTCTCAACTCATTTTAGTGAACTGGTTTCACATTCATATGAACACAGTCACAAAATCTTTAACTCACATTCATTCTCTTGAGAGGTAGAGGTTTTGCTCAAAGAGATCTTTACTAGATGAGAGGTTATGAATGTTTTCAATCTTCTTCTTTAAATAAATGTTGAGAATGTATTCGTTGAAGATTGAGACTACCATGGTACAAGTAGTCATTGAAGACAATATTTTAAAAACTGGATTAGACCGATCGATCCGAGAACCGGCCAGGTGTTTACTGTGCTATTTGGTAAACAACTGACTTTCCAAATATAACTTTGGTGACTCACAAGATTGATCAGATTGATCCTAGGACATGTGCTAAAAGATTTCTTGAAATATGTTTTGTAAATAACAATGAATACCTCCACAACATTCAATAAAATAACAAAGAAAGATTGCTTTCAAAAGGTAAACAAAGATAATTTTCAAAAAGACTTTAAATCGAAAGGCTGGACAAAACAGTAAACTAAACTTGGCAAGTAAACATAAATTAGATAAATAAAGGTAAACTTTAATGAAAATCTTTGATAAATTGTTTTGTATGAAAATATGGTGTTATTCTACGTACATTTCTCTCACAACTCGTTTCTCTTTACACTTGACACTTTGAGTAACACAAAGTTTTTGTACACAATTGAACACACTCAATCCAAACACTAGAACTGACTATTTATAGATAAACGAAATAACCGCTATTAACGGTCTTCAAATGAGAACGAAACAAGTGTCACTTTGCATGTTTCCATATTTGAGCGCATGCCACTTGTCCCTTTCAAAAACAAATGAGAACAAAACATTCCGTCATTTATTTGAATTTCAAATCCCAATCGAAGTACCTTTAGTAGTACTCCATCGAATCACACATTCAACTGGTTAAACACTCTTAAGTCCAAAAAAGGTGTTTTTTCCTTTTGCATAGGCAAAGACGCCTTCGACTAAAAATATTTCAATCACTTCTAATTGAAGCCTCTTATTTTCTTCATTCTCATACATGCATCGGATTTAGGAGCTAACACCAGGTAACTGGCCTAGTTCAATTACTAGATCACTTATGTCATTGAACCAGTGCGAACCGGTAAAAATCGGTGGTTTAATTATTATTTTTTAATCAAAAAAACATCGTTTTGATTATTTTTATTAAAAAATTAAAATAAAAAATTAAATAAAAAATTAAAATAAAAAATGAAATAAAAAATTAAAATTAAATTAAAATTTAAAAATTAAAAAAAAACAGTAATGATATCATTGACGAGGAAGTTATTATGGATGCGATTGATTTTACTGCAGATGATTTTAATATTGAAGAAGAAGATCCCAACATTGAAACAATTTTCCCTTCTTTGGACCAAATTTGGTACACATTGGAGTTATTTTGTTATAAACTATTTAATTAGATTATGTTGCAATTAGACTTTGTTTACAATTAGAATTTGTAGTTTTATACTATTTTGTTGTGTGATACCTTTGTTTAAAATTTGAATTTAGTTTATGAACTTGTTAATTTATGATATGATATTTTGAAAAAAATTAAGTGTTAGTTATATTTTGTAGATACTGAATCATCCGGTTCGACCAATTTTATGCCTATATAGTTTTTTATAAAGACTAATTTATTCATCCGAGTTATCCAGTTTGGTCATGCAGTTCGACCAGTGATCCAGTGGTTCGACAAATAAAATAATAACCCAGTACCCTCACCGGTTTGATGACCAGTCCGATTTTTAAAATACCGATTGCAGATCTTTAGCTGGTGGACAATAAAGTGAGCTAAAAAATCAGCTAGCATAAAGACGTTGAGAGTAGCAGAGAAGAGTTCAAAATAGTTGGAGAGAGAAGATCTTGACAACCTTACTTTATATCGATTAAACATAAAGTATTATACTATTGCCACATGATCTTCTATGGATAACTTATGACTGGAGTCTTCTTGTAGGCGTTTGTTGAAGCTTGCTCAGAGTCATTTTTATCCTTATACTTAGCTTTCCCGAATTAGAGGATTTTTATAAAATTAGATAAAGCATGATCAGAAACTAAAGTATATATTCAAAATAGGGTTGGAATGAGACTTCAGAGTCTTGAGTTTATAGGTTTTGATTTTTTCCTTCATCAGAGTCTTAATAATCAAAACTAGTTTGGATGAATACTTTCAGTGTTGATGAGTTGATGTAGACAAATTCCTATAAAGTAGTATCTTCAAAATTGCAGATGAAGCTTGTTCAAAAGATGCAGATTCGTTTCTTATGACAAAGTCTGCTTGCTTCAAATGATTCTAGTCTTCAGAGGTTTGTTGAACATTGAATTCCTAGTAAGCTTAGGTTTAGCATCTGAAAGACTTGAGTGGACTCTTCAGAGTCTGAAAGCTTGGTTCTGATCCTTCATACTCATGCCAACTTTGCTTCTTTTAATGGTTATTTTGAGTGATTAATTTGATTAATATCAAAGTTGATGTCTTTAAATCCAGCACACTTGAATAACCATTACTAAACCCTATTGTTCTCAAAATATTTTGTTATCATCAAAATATTTTAAGGGAATGAACAAATCTTGTTCTAACATCCCTTACTATATACCATCTTCTTGACATTGGTAGAATTCATCTATCCAAATAAACATTCTCAAAAATGATTTCTCCAACAAAATCGGTACCTCGGTGGCTGCATTGGTCTATGAGTTATAGAAAATCAAAGAGTAATAACAATAATTTAAAACATAGTATGAAAATATGTTGGACATTGATTCATTTAGTAAATTCATCTAATACTTGTAATTGACGTGTGGTGTAATATCAGGTGAGCCCAAAACTAAAATTTATGTTATATCTCAACAACGTGAAAAAAATATAATAAGTAACTATAAATCTTATGTCTAAGCTTTAAAATAACACTAATCTGATTCATGTATAATACTACCTCCGATCCTTTTTATAAGGAACATTTCACTTTTTTAGATTCATCAAATAATTAATGTATCTGAGTTATATTAAA
Source organism: Lathyrus aphaca (assembly GCA_963966055.1). Lineage (NCBI taxonomy): Eukaryota > Viridiplantae > Streptophyta > Magnoliopsida > Fabales > Fabaceae > Lathyrus > Lathyrus aphaca. The sequence continues at coordinate 459,526,118 of OZ014523.1, read as the reverse complement.
GACCAGATACGTTAATCATTTAATAAATCTAGAAAAGTGAAATGTTCCTTATAAAAAGGACCGAAGGGAGTAATGTCTTATGTTTATCCATATGTTTATGTCTAAAGTGATTAAATAAGCAATGTATGTCTACTCTTTACTTCAACATGTTAGTTATTGAAGTCCATTTATTAAACACTATTGCAACCTAATAAAATTTAAGAGGATTTCTTAATACACCTTTTGTAATACTTAGACACCATGTTAAATTCCATTTATGCCCCCTGATTTCGGATGTGCAAATCAGGACGCATCACTACGTTTTTTTAACAACTATTTTTCGGATGTGCATATACGTAAGGTCTCCATATATGCAAATCCCAAAGAAATGCTGATATATTTCAAATTGCATGATCACTCCCCCCATTCTCTCCATTCTCAACCTTTCTTCTTCCACACCCACCCCCACCAACCTAAAAAAACCTACTTCATCAATACCATTTCTCACTCAAAAACTCCAACTTTTTGGTGCAACAAATCAAAGAAAACAAGAGAAGATTGAATTCCAGGTGAATACTCAACTTCATCCACTACATTCCTCACATTATCAATCATGTTTTACTGAATATGAAATTATGTGACTCTCGGATGTGCTCATCCGATAGCTTTTTTTATGAACATTTTCGGACGTGCACATCCGGATGAATGCCTGACAGTATTTAATTTTAATTTTTAGAATTTATTATTTGGATCTAGTTATGTATATTTATTGTTATATTATTATTTATTAATAGATATGGTGAACCCCGATAACATCTCAAAAGAAATAGTTTCGACGAATGTTTTCAAAACCGACAACAAAAGACTCGGTCGCACGACTAAGCTAATGGCGCACCAATCCATGGGCGAGATCATTGAAGTGATCGAACTTCTCCTAACTTACCAAGACAAACGGAGGTCTGCGATGATCGCGTATCGTCCACCTTCTATTGAAAACGAAGGGAACATTACTTATAACATTATTGAACTCAAGAATCAAGAGGATGTTAGAGCGATGTGGCAAAGGTATTTCCGATACGAAGAACGATTCCTGCTCGAGTTCAAGGCAACCGTCCGTAGAACGGTCAACCAGATCTTAAAGATGTGAAAGCATCCACCGAGCTATTGATCTTTGTAATATTTAAATGGGTTAATAGTCATTTACACCCTGAAATATATGCAAGTTTTGATTTACCCCCTTTTAAAAAAAAAATTGGATTACCCCCCTGAAATTTTTGGGTACCCTTTTATAGGGGGATAATTTTTCCACCCGGGGGACAAAAGACTTAGAATTTTAAAATTTCAAGGGGGTAATCCAAAATTTATTTTTTAAAGGGGGTAAATCATAACACATTTATATTGTAGGGGATAGATGACTATTAACCATATTTAAATTTTTGTTAATTTAATGACGAATTGAATGTAATCCGATTTTATGGTATGAATGTGAGAAATGTTAGAATGAAGTAATTTTGCACTGGTTTTCTTCCAGATATGCAAATGCGAATTGTTTCTGGATGTGCACTTCTTAAAAAAACTGGAAAAAAAGTGCGTCCGAATTTACACATCCAAAAATTAGAGATATTTTTGTAAGCACGCAAGGTGCCTATTGTAGCGGTAAAATCATGAGTGTAAGCTATTGACTAACTTAAGTCAAGGTAAACAGAGTCTCCACCGCGCTTTTATTTTATTCCAAAAGGAAAAGGGAAAAAGAGCGAATAAAACCTAATGAATCTAAAAGCAAAAAAAAGCTAAAGACACACATCAGAGAAACAGGTAAGGGGATAGGTTACACAATGGGAAGGTTTTACGCACCCAAAATGTCTGTGGTACTCCACGGGAGCCCTTTGAAAAATTTACTGCTTTTGGTTTGAAAATGGTTTGTTTGAAAGAGGTTGGATAGATGAGAAGAGAAACATTTTATAATATTTTTGTGTTTGAAGAGGTTTAACGCCTCATGCCTACGTACCCACAAAGTGCAATGCGAGATCAAAACCTCGTATTTCGTGGTACAAAATTTGAAAAAAAACAATGAGTTGAATTGATTTTAAAATGTAGAGATAAGTCGTCATCCTTTAGCGAATAATTCCGCTAGAAAGAATGAATCATATCTAAACATATGAAAAGAAAAAGTGCACAAAGGCACAAAAAACAATTGAGTGAGTTTTGGATTTTTTTAAGTATTTAAGAAAAGAATTTCAATATATTTACATGGATTAAAGTTTATTAAGAAAATAAAGTGAAAAGGATAAAATCACTTGACCTAAGTCAAGGTTTGATTGCGAAAGCGTTTGAAGTTTGAAAACCAAGAAGATTTGAAAATAGGGAGAAGATTTGAAAATTTAAGAAGTGGGAGGAGATGAAGTGACTATCCTAAGACTTGAATTTAAAAGTTAAGAGAAGAGCGATCAAACCATATTATGAACATTTCTTCAAAGTAAACGGAATTCCATCTTCATAGACAAATGAAACTAACTCGAGGCCAAGGTCTTCAATCCACAATAACTTGAGCAAAGGGAGAGATCCTAAAATATAAGTCCAAACTCTAATGCTAAGGATAGTGGCCATAGTCCGAAATTAAAGTCACAAGTCTTTTTTAGATGTTTTATCCATTATTAGTGTTTTTGTGTCCAAATGGACAAAAGAAAAATCACAAGCAACAATATAAACATAAATAACATGATAGATGATATAATATGATAATAGCATAATAAAAGAGATAAGGAGCGAGAAATTGAAATAAAGAGGATAAGGTGCGAGAGATTGAATTTAAATGGTTAGTATATTAATATTATTATAATATTTACATATAAATGGTATGATGAACTTAATCAAACACAACCACAAAAGATAACAAAAAATCGAGGCAACCGGATCCAAGTGGATCTTATTCCGCATTCGGGACAAATTTAGGTCTATGTTAAGCAATCGCCGAGTAATTTACGAAGTAATTACCCTACAAATGAGGCCGGCCACCACCAATTAAGGTGGAAAATATTTATGCTAATACATGTTAGAGAAATAATATTATTGATCATTTTCCGAAAACATGTCGCACTAAAAGAAAAAGAATGATCTAATCTTAATCGAGATTTTCATTGAATTATCGAAGGTAACATATCACGGTCCCAAAGTATGGAGAATGATCCAAATGATCATTCATCCATAGATTTGAAACAATGAAGATTAAACATCTTCGAAAACCAATAATCTACGAATCGGAGATCTCATCGACCAAAAATAAAATAAGATGAAATAGAGTGGATCTAAAATTAAAATCCACAAAAAAATCAACGAATAGAATTAAGAAAACAAAAAGAAAATCATAAAGAAAATCCAAAATAAAAAAAAAATACTAAAACATCTTTTCCTAAAAAAAAATTCTAGAAATTTTTTTTTTAAAAGAAATTAAAAATGAACAAATAGAAAATGAAAGAAATAGAAAATGTCAAATAAAATAAAATAAACAAAATTAGAAGGGAGAGAGGTTCCATCACACAAAATTATGGTGATGATAGAAATTGAATCCAATTGCCAAAACAAGGCCCAAACATCAACTCAGTTTTATAAAAATAAAAAAAACTCATGAGACAGTAAAAGAAAAAAACGTATAAGGCCTCTTCTTCTTCTACACGTTGTCGGCACTGTTCACGGGAGAGAGAGTGTGGCGGAGCTCCGTTTTGGTACCGTTTCGATCGGGATGCAGAGAGGAATTCGAATATATAATTAATTTCAACCGTCGGTGCATAAATCAAACAAATCGAGGATTTGAAGTTTCTTCAAAAAAACTTCACTACCTTCAACAATGGTGAACTAGCTTCTAATCTCTTCCTCTCTTCTTCTTTAATTGTTTTGTATTGATGTTTCCAAATTTGTATGAATTTAGAGTGAAAGAAATAGAGAATTTGGAATTTGAATATGATTTATGGTTTGTGCAGAATTTTCTAGAGAGTTTTGGGAGGCTATTCAAGCTTGATTAATGAAGAAGAATATCACTCTATTTATAGAATTTGAATGTGCGATAGAGCAGAATTTGTTTATGCCGTTTTGGAGCTTTTCCTTGCGTTTTTGAAGCATGTAGTTAGCGTGCTCCTTTGCTGAATTTTTCTGCCGCGTTTTATTCTTCATTTGTTGTGTTTTGGATTTATGAGTTTTGCGTGGTATCACTTGGCTTGATGTGTGTTTGTGTTCAGCTTGTTGAAACGGCGTGGGCTGCTGCGTTTTGCTGTTATAAATATGCGTGTTGCGTCATTATGCTATTCGGCTTGTGATGTTTGTGCTACTTGAAGATGTGGTGATGTGTTTGCTTCGGCTAGCTGATACTTGAAGTCATGGAGCTGTTTTTGTTTGCCTTGGAGTTAAAAAAATGTTAATACTTTATGTGGCTGAGAATAAGTGAAGGCTTGAGATATGGCTTATGTAGTAGCATGTGTGTATATGAAACTGATGAAAAGTCACGTGTGGGAGTATAGAAAGATAAATCCTATTTTTTTTATTCTAATTAATTTGGTAAGAAAAAAATAATAAGAGATGGGTCATGAAATATTATTATTAACACCACCTTTATTTTTTTATGCACTTTGTAAATGGGTTAAATTTTAAAATGGATGGTGTCATACCCTAAATTTGTCCCACTTTTTTTTCACCTTTCCTATACCATGTTCTGTCAAGGATGTCTGACTTCAAGGAGAGATAAAGGAGAAATGTGTCCTCATGGTCAAGTTGTTCGGATATGATCAATTGATTTCAAACCTTGATCATGTATCCTTAAGTCATAGGTCAAAGCATTTGTTGCAGTCTGCTTCCAATTTTGGATTCCCTCGACATTATTCAATTCACCTCAAAAGGATTTTGGATCATGATTCGGTATATATTTTTCTTCTTAAGATGTGGGTGAATTATCTCAAAGATTGGTTTTAGTTTGGCATTGTTAATGAGTTCAATTGGATTTCAAGATATTAATGTTTCAAACTTGGTTTTTTTAATCACTAAAAGTGTGCCATAATTGAGAGAATTAAGTCACCAAGTTTATGCCAAGTATCATCAATTTTGATCTTTGAGGCATGGTATTCATTTCGTCATCAAAGGAATCCAAAAATTTCATGTTCAAATTCAAATTTGCTTCTAATATTTTTGGTGCAAAGTTGCAAGTTTATGTGTCCCATTGATTTGGTTCTACCTTAAGGCCATTATTGTTCACAGCCGAGATGAAAAGTGAGCTATAAGTCAAAAATAAAGCTGCAAGTTCATGTGAGAATTTAAGGGCCTGGAATTCAAAATGCTAAGAAAAATTTATTCATTTACTCCAAAAAGGATGCTATGAGGTTCAAAGTCTAAAGATTACATGGGAACTATGTTGAGCATTGAACATTCATCAAAGATTACAAATCAAAATCAATTGTTCATTTTAATACAAGTCAAAGCTAACAATTTCCAAAATTAAGATATGTCATACAAGCAGTGAGCTGTATCATATAATCAATGTTCATGTTATGCTTAAGGTACTAAATTTTCCAAGTCTTGTGCATCAGACTGCCTCCACAATCCCAAGCCCCATATTCATGCGCTGCCGAGAATCTCGCCATAGCCATAGTCTTCTTCATCATTGTGATAAGTACCCTGCATCTACATTGCATACCTACAAGAACAAGAAGATTCAACAAATTAAATCATCCAAGTCACAATCCAATGGTCATTACTGATAACATCATCAAAGAACACAGTAGAAATACCAAATACAAACTTGAGTATAACATAAGCATGATGAAACAGAACACTAGTAATGACCAAGATCCAAGCTGATATCAACAAAAATGCATAATTCAAAGAAGTTCGGGATTTAATTTACCTCATCTGCAAGGTCGAGGAATAAGGACTAGTTTTTCCTTCAAAGCCAATACACAGGTCATATATAATTTCAAGCCGAATTCAAATCATCTGTCAAAGAAGCATTCTCCATAATTTTGTTGATGGGCCATGTTGTGTAACTTCCTGCAAGGGATTGTTATTAACCATAAGAAGAAAGTGAGTCATTGTAGGAAAACAAAATGGTAAAGCTACTAAACCAGCTTCACCAGAAGAGTATAAAAAGGACAATCTGTCATGTTTAGGCAAAGACTCCAGGAAATTGCGGTACAATCTCAACAGCAGCCGTAGCTTGATGTATTGTGACCAAATTGTTCAAACCAAAGGCCAACGCCATGCTCAAATCAGGATCTTAGTATGACGCACAAGCATCAGGTGAAAGTAAAAGTTACACGGAGTTATGCTAACATCTACCTCAGCATCAATTCAAGCCATACAAATTCCATATCCAAACATTTGCAGACTCCTAATTCCAATGGCATAAGACTTGTCATCAGTAAACAAAAGAAAACAATACCTTCATGACAGTTCCCTCACTAATTCCCTCATCAAGTCTTCCAAATGATCTGCAACATACAGGACATACAAAACAAGTCAAGAGTTATGCCCAAAAATGTTTAATATTACTGATTGAAGAGCGGGCAACGTCAGGTGACGAAGAATATACATGACCAGAGATGTGGAACTGCACCAGCATTATTTCATCCAGGTTTTATGATTGCTACAGATATTTTGAAATGCCAAGGCCTACAAATTGAAACATCATCAAACATACAGCAATAAACAAGCAGTGAAATTTATTTTACTAACAGTAAAAACTCAGCAGAGGGACCACCTCCCTTCTAGAATCACTACAGACAAATGAGATAATGAGTCACTAACCTGTGGGACCATACAATCCTCACAAAATCACACTGAAGATTCTTTCTAATGGAATGAAAATTCCAGCACACAACATCACCCAAATTCCTCTATATAAGTATCATCATCATTCTGCAAAAGGGAGAGCAAAAAAACGATTATGTAAGCTAAACAGAAAAGGTTCAACTTCACCTTCTTTCAATAAACACAAAACCTTTCAAACCCTCCTAAACCGCGAGAAAACTCGTCCAAATCTAAGACCGTTACCACCGCCGTGAGGAATCCGTGTGAGAGCTGAGTCCGCGAGAGAAGCTAAGCGAACCTCACCGAGCCGTGAACTGTAAAACACCGACGAACACGACCTTACCGCCACCAGTGCCATCGCAAACCTTCACCGAACCGCCATCTCCCAAATCGCGACGCCATTAAACCAAAATACCGACCTCTAAATCCGGAATCACCTGCGAACTCGGATCTCTCCAAACGCAGCAACCGATCTTTAAACTAGCGATTCGAAACCCACCGTGAACCTTTGAAGTCGTGCCGCCATGAACCGAACAAAGGTGGATAATGGTCTGAGTTTGGAATTTTGTGACTTTTGAGCGTGTTTTTCAGAAGTAGGTGATTGGTTTTCTGATTAATGTTTTTATTTGTAGATCATGTGTTTTGTTTTTTTTACTGATCTTTTTTTTCCTTTCATTCTCTAACCATATGAGCTTGGGCTTAGGGCCCATTTATGTTACTAATTAGACACACATCAAACCAGTGCACCCTCCCTCTGTTTTGGGTTTCTTTTTTTTTATCATTTTTGTTATTTATTTAATAATGTTAGAAAATAGTTTTTATTTTATAATCTATCCCTTTTTCTCGTTTAGTAATGTTCTTTTTTATAATATCTTAAAAAAGGTATATCTATAATCTCTTTATTAAGGTCAATGATATAACCACGTTTCCTTGATATTCGGTTTACCGATGTTATCGGAATCGTTATGAGACCATTTTGTCTATATTAATTCGTAAGTATTTTATATACTCATTCTATTATTTATATTCATCTTATTAGGGCCAATGAAATAATTGTAACTTTTCGATATTCGATTTTAAATCGACGTTGTCAAAGTTGTTATGAGGCCATTGTTATTCTTCGCTATTTGTTTAATCGATTATTCGATTTATTCGGTTAATGATAAAAATGAGATATTTGATTATTTAATCGATGTTATCCATTAAATTGAGACCGATTCATTATTTTTATCCGTTATTCTATTTTATTATTTTGGGCCTATGATAAAAAATATGATTTATCGACATTCCATTTCACGACGTTGTCTAAATCAATTTGAGGCCGACTTTTATCCATTTATTTTATCAATTTATTGATTTATTTATGTTTATTAGTCGGTCTATGATATTATCATCCGATTTGTGACATTCCACTTTGCGACGTTGTCCAAATTGATATGAGACCACATTTTTATTATTTTATGGTTTCTAATTAATTTTAGATCCGTTTTTATTTATCGATTTAATCGGCCAATGATAAATGGTGATATTCGATTTCTAATAAATCGACGTTATCCCCTAATTTGAGGCCATACTTTTATTTTTCTTATTATTTCTCATTATCTCAAGTTATTTGATTCCGGCCGATGAATAAATATTTAAGTATTCGATTTCAAATAAATCGACGTTATTTAAATTAAATATGAGGCCAAACTTTTATTTTATTATTATTTCAACTTTATTTTATTTTTATGGTCGATGATATAACAAACGATTTAAATATTCGATTTCAACAAATCGATGTTATTTAAATCAATATGAGACTAATTATTATTTTTATCGCATTTCTTTTATTTAAATAATCATTTGATTATAAAGTAATGCTCGACTTCTTATAGAATGATTCTAACTTTGAATCGATTCTAAGATAGTTAAAGAGCTAAATTTCGACGCTTTCGGTTTAATTCGAGCTCCAACGGCTCCACCTTAGCTTAGTGTTATGAATCGATCTCGCATAACCATTTAACCCTTAACCTCCATTTTTGCACTCACCCTTCGCGATCGCTTTATGCCTCGCAATCGACCTACCAAAATGTTTCTTTAAATCCGAACCCTTGATCCAACGTCAAGTGGTCTTAGGTATTAAAACACCTTAATAATATGAGAGAAATTGTACGCCACGAGCCTTAAGTGGTAGAAAGGAGGATTACGAGCTTTCGTTATTCGCTCCGATTATTCCGTCGCAAGACACTTGGCTTGTTGGTTCGGAATAAACTATCCATAGTATTTAGTGCAATTCGACTCCTAAAGAAAGATAAATAAAATTTGAATCTTTTTCCTCTTTTAGCAAGTAATTCATTAGGCATAGACATACTTTCGCGCGTGACAACTTAGAAGGTTCCCATCGAGTACGATGGATGTAGGGGGTGCTAATACCTTCCCCCTGCATAACCGACTTCCGAACCTAAGCAATGGTTCCGACGACCTTGTCTTTATCCTTTCTTCCCGGGGTTTATCTATATTGTCCCTTTCCCTCTTCGGGAATAAATCAAAATTAGGTGGCGACTCTCAAGTCAGCCCAGCCGCGACCGCATTTGCGAGGATCGTATTTTTCGAGGTACGACAGCTGGCGACTCTGCTGGGGATTGGTTCACCCATATGCGAGTCAAGCCTAATCTTGTTTGCTTCACGCTTGTTTGTATGTTTACCTTTATGTCTTACTTGTTTTACTGCTTTCTTTATCGCTTTCCATATTATACCTTGTGGTTCTTGGATCGATATTTTGAAACTTAAGTGAAAGGCTTTATACCCGGGCTTTCGAGTGCAAACATAAGTTAGCGAGGTTGTGTAGTATGGGCTCCTGAGAGAACCACTCTCATGGGTTGTCGATACGAAAACCTCACTTGGAGTAGATTCTAATGAGAATACTGACAACCGTCAAGTCCTTGGCGTGTGTGCTCAGTTGTTTGTATTAGGGTCGTCAACTCTGAGGACCTTTAGAACCTTTTGGTTAAAACATCGGTTGATGGTTGCGTAGTATGGGGCACCAGGGTTCTCCCTCGCGTGGCTCGATACGAAAACCTCACTTGGAATAGACTTACTCAATGGAGTTGATTGACTGTCAAGAATATATAAAATTGACTTGTGCATCAAACAATTGAGGAAGGTCCATAACTCTGAGACTTTGTTTTAAACCCCGTGTCGATGATCGCTTAGTATGGGGCACCGAGGGACTTCCCTCTCGCGTGGCTCGATACGAAGATCTCACCCAAAAGAGATTCATATGGTGGAGTCAATCAACCGTCATGCTTCTGGCATGTGTGATGAACAACCATAGGGATTGTTAACTTTGGGATTCCTTTAACTTTATAGCCTACCCGGAAAAATCCTTGTAAGAAAAGCAATCTGAATATCCTCCATCTGTACTTTGGACTTATGATACCATGACTTTATGTTTAACATCTTTCCGCATTTTATTTGCATATCATTGCATTCATAGTCGCTCATGTTCATTCGTTCTCATCTTCAGTTGTTGAGTACCCGTCAAGCTGATTCCTCCACGCGGATACAGAACTAGGGCCCACGAAAGAAGACGAATGGCCGAACAAGAGGAACACAACAAGCGAGTTAGGGAAGACATCGATGACCTGAAGAGCAGTGTGAGCAAGATTATGGATATGCTCCAAATCTTGGCTACTAAGGACACACCAGCTCAGAAGACTGTCACCTCTGAAGACAGTAGTTTCGTCATTAACGCAGAGTCTTCAAGACCCGCTAGCACATGGCCAGAATTTGGATTGCCACCGGGTTATAATCCGCCATTTGTGACTACTCAGATGACTGGTACATCCACTTTTTTCGAGCCTGGAGTGTTCACTGACTCCCAACCCAATGTGCATACTGTTGCCCAAACTGCTTATGTGAATCCTCCCTTCGTGCCTAATCCATCATCTTCGGTACAAGGAGAGGCTGGAAATTTTGAGGATGTTAGGGAACAGTGTATGACTTTGGAAAAAAGGATAAGAGCTGTCGAAGGATTTGATGTCTTCAACGCTGCTGCATCAGACATGTGCTTGGTTTCGAATTTGGTTATGCCAGACAAGTTCAAAATGCCAATATTTGAAAAATACAAGGGAGATACTTGCCCAAAGAGCCACATGATCATGTATTGCCGCAAAATGGCCGCCCATGCTGATAAAGACAAGCTACTCATCCATTGCTTCCAAGATAGTTTGAGTGGGGCATCTTTGAAATGGTATATGGGTTCGAGAAAAGCCATATCCAATGCTGGCAGGATTTGCTTGATGCATTCCTAAAACAATACAAATACAATCTGGACATGGCACCTGACCGCCGTCAACTTCAAAACATGTCTCAGAAAGAAAAGGAATCATTCAAAGAGTATGCTCAGCGCTGGAGAGAGCTAGCTGCTCAGGTTGAGCCTCCCTTGGCAGAGAAAGAGCTGACTGGTCAGTTCATGGACACTCTTCAACCTCTTTACTGGGAAAGGATGATTGGCAGTGTATCATCTAGTTTTGCTGACCTAGTCACTATTGGAGAAAGGCTAGAGGAAGGAATCAGAAAGGGCAAGTTTGGAAGTGTTGAAGCTTCTAATGCTGCGAAAAAGTCCTCTGGGAACTTTCAGAAGAAGAAAGAGGGTGATACTCATGCTGTCAACACTGAAAGAAGACCCTACTACAGGCAACAGCAGTATGGTGAAGCCCAAGTAGCTGCAATTGCTCCTATGGTTAATGCTCCACCAGCTCGAGCTCCTCCACAAAGGAATGTGGGTCAGAATCAGACTCGCACTCCCCGGCCCAGGGCTCCTATTGATCCTATTCCCATGAAATATGTTGAGGTTTTCCTTGAACTGCACAAGAAAGGTCTTGTTACTACTAGACCTCTCAATCCTCCAAATCCTCTTCCACCTGGATTTAGGACCGATCTTCATTGCCCATTCCATGAAGGAGCTGCAGGTCATGATATTGAGAACTGTTACGCTTTCCAAGCTCGAGTTCAGGACTTGGTCAGGGGAGACTTGCTCACCTTCACACCGAGAAAGGTTCCCAGGGTTGAAATAGATCCCATGCCAAAACAAGGTGGCTGAAGATTTGATCGAAGAATCACAAGTTACTACCTAAAGCCAGTGGGTCAGACGGGAAAGCTCATCCTTGCTACTGACTAGACACTAGGCCTTGTTTCTTTTCAGTTTTAATTTCCTTGTTTATGTTATGTGTACTTGCTTAAAGACTTTGTTTGTTTTTTAATGTTAATGTTAATGAAATGAGCATCGCATGTTTTTGAATCAATTTATTCACTTTCATATTTGTGCATATTTATGCTTTTCATGTTTCGAAAATTCCAAAATATATATATATACCATTGTTTCTCTCATTCATTTATTGTATAAGCAATGATTGGAGGGAGGATGACGAAAAATACCCAAACTGTTGAATGATATGCTTTCGAAATAAAAACCTTGCTGATGATATACAAGCATTGTTTCAACTCCCAAACACTGGAGAAATAAGGAAGTTAATCCATTGTCAACCCCTTTGAGCCTAGAAGTTGGAGTTTCTTTCTACACGAAAAACCCACAATCTTAACCCGGGGCAGGGTAGTTCTCAGTTAATTCAAATATGCATTCAAATTCAGGAAATCATTCCTTACACCTTTAGATAAGGGTTTCAAGCCCAATTTTATCTTCGCACACATCAAATAATTGTCGAAGAAGTTGATGGCAATCATTGTCCAAATCAAAAATGAAAAAGCCGCTAAGTCAACACCTAAAAGGCGACTTAGGAAAAAATAAAAGCATCCCGGTGGACTGAAAACTTCAAAGGTACAGTCCAGGCAAAAGTTAGGGATAATAAGAATATCAAATCAAAAGAGGTCACCAAAATTCCTCAACAAATACAAGGATGAGTTGATCCAAAATCCTCATCAAATAAACCAACAAAATGTTGGGAAATAAATAATGACTGCTATCCAATAATCCTTTGTCTTTCTGAGCCATCTTCCTCAGTGCAACCTTAAGTAATCTGAATGCATAGGTTGGATTAGTTGAGCGTAGGACTGGAGATCATCATGGAGAATGGGATGGGTAAAAATTAAATTTTGAGCCTTATATCCTTTGTTTCATAAACCGTGAACCAAGCCACGTTACAACCCTTTAAAGACCTAATTGAAGCTAGGTTTGTTTTGAAAGCATATCGCAATAAGGTTGCGTAAGCTGACTCCCCATGAGATTTGCCAATCATTTGCTTTGGTATCATACCTTTTTCATATTTTCAATTTGCATTATCTTTCACTTTGCACTTTGCATGACTTAATAAACAGTGCATTCTTGCCAGCATTTCATTTTCTTTACACCAATATCATTCCAATAATGATTATGATTTCAAAAATTTGTGCTTGAGCATTGCATTAAAATTAACATTTTTGAATGACTATTTTATTTGCAAGTAAACACTCATCATCAAGGGATTTTAAATAGTTGAGGAACTTGACCGGTGATCCTATCAGGGGCACCTTACAGCCAAAGATCATATTCTTCAAGGAATCTTTACAATACTCGTGCTGGGACAAGCATTTCAAGCGACCAGTCAAACAGTCACTTCAGAATCGTTCAACATGGGACAGTCTACTTCAAGCAATCCCCCAAACAAAGCTTATCACTCCTTCCCAAAAGGATCAACATTTAGATACTTCTAACAAGTGTGATAGAAGTTATGTTCAGGATATCTTTCAAAGGGTATAAATGGAAAGGTTCACCGTGTTGTGGAATCAACTGTTTCAGCCGCACCTCTCCAAAAGAGTCTTATCCCGTGATCTCAGCATTTGCATTGCAATCATTGCACCATTTGCATCATACAATTTCATATCAAGCATAGCACGAAGTTTACTTCATGTTCATATGCATTTCCTGAGGTCTTTTCGTCTTACCTTGTGGTCAAAGTCCAATTTCGTTTGGCATCCTTAAAGTCCAATTTCTATTTGGAAACTAAAAAAATCAAAGTCCAACTTACTTGGCACTTACCAAAGCAGTAATGTCTGTCACTCTGTCTTTCATCAAATATTATTCCTGGAACCAACTTTCTCACTCCGGTTATTTCCATTGAGAAGTTATTATTACTTCCAACTTTCTCACTCCGGTTATTCCCATTGAGAAGTTATTATTACTTTCAAATTTCTCACTCCGGTTGTCCCCATTGAGAAATTCTTATTTCTTTTATTTTCTCTATCCGGTTGTTCCCATTGAGAAATTCATATATCTCTTTTAGTTTCTCTCTCCGGTTGTTCCCATTGAGAAATTCTTATTTCCTTTAACTGTCTCAATCCGGTTGTTCCCATTGAGAAACTATTCGTTTCTTTCTAAATTCTCACTCCGGTTAATCCCATTGAGAAGTTCTTATTTCCTTTAAATTTCTCAATCCGGTTGTTCCCATTGAGAAACTATTCGTTTCTTTCTAAATTCTCACTCCGGTTAATCCCATTGAGAAGTTCTTATTTCCTTTAAATTTCTCAATCCGGTTGTTCCCATTGAGAAACTATTCGTTTCTTTCTAAATTCTCACTCCGGTTAATCCCATTGAGAAATTCTTATTTCCTTTAAAGTTCTCACTTCGGTTAATCCCATTGAGAAGCTCCTATTTCTTTTAACTTTCTCACTCTGGTTGTTCCCATTGAGAAGTTATTTGTTTCTTTCTATTTTCTCTCTCCGGTTATTCCCATTGAGAAATTCGTTATTTCTTTCAACTGTCTCTCTCCGGTTCATCCCATTGAGAAGTTTAGCACAAATTTTTATTGCAAGTATCATCTCTTTGGATGCCTCGTTAAAATTTTGATGTTTCCATTGGCATACCTTCATAATTTGGTTTCATTCCGCATCTAATATTTTTTAGATGTGTTAGACGTTGATATTCAAGTTCGGTACTGGTGCATCTGTAGCATTTCTAGATGTCATTAATACCTCTTACAGGGTTTAACCCCTTTCACTCCAAGCATCCCTGATTATTCCAGGTCATCCAGACAAAGTTTCAGAAATATCTTGTGTCCTAACCAGTTTCTTACCTTTTCATTTTCATTGTTTTTTTTCTCATTCAATCATTTCATCATATTCGCAGACTTTATGTCATCATGTTTCATATTGCATTCAAACTGCATTAGATCCCCAACAATTGCATCCATGTGCATCTCACATTTCAACATTGCATCGGACAATTTTTGGGTATTCTTGTATCTAATTGACTTTTACCCTAGAATTGCGTTTCTTTGGTTCAAGACAATTAGATAGGGGCATCTGTCATACCCTAAATTTGTCCCACTTTTTTTTCACCTTTCCTATACCATGTTCTGTCAAGGATGTCTGACTTCAAGGAGAGATAAAGGAGAAATGTGTCCTCATGGTCAAGTTGTTCGGATATGATCAATTGATTTCAAACCTTGATCATGTATCCTTAAGTTATATGTCAAAGCATTTGTTGCAGTCTGCTTCCAATTTTGGATTCCCTCGACATTATTCAATTCACCTCAAAAGGATTTTGGATCATGATTCGATATATATTTTTCTTCTTAAGATGTGGGTGAATTATCTCAAAGATTGGTTTTAGTTTGGCATTGTTAATGAGTTCAATTGGATTTCAAGATATTAATGTTTCAAACTTGGTTTTTTTAATCACTAAAAGTGTGCCATAATTGAGAGAATTAAGTCATCAAGTTTATGCCAAGTATCATCAATTTTGATCTTTGAGGCATGGTATTCATTTCGTCATCAAAGGAATCCAAAAATTTCATGTTCAAATTCAAATTTGCTTCTAATATTTTTGGTGCAAAGTTGCAAGTTTATGTGTCCCATTGATTTGGTTCTACCTTAAGGCCATTATTGTTCACAGCCGAGATGAAAAGTGAGCTATAAGTCAAAAATAAAGCTGCAAGTTCATGTGAGAATTTAAGGGCCTGGAATTCAAAATGCTAAGAAAAATTTATTCATTTACTCCAAAAAGGATGCTATGAGGTTCAAAGTCTAAAGATTACATGGGAACTATGTTGAGCATTGAACATTCATCAAAGATTACAAATCAAAATCAATTGTTCATTTTAATACAAGTCAAAGCTAACAATTTCCAAAATTAAGATATGTCATACAAGCAGTGAGCTGTATCATATAATCAATGTTCATGTTATGCTTAAGGTACTAAATTTTCCAAGTCTTGTGCATCAGACTGCCTCCACAATCCCAAGCCCCATATTCATGCGCTGCCGAGAATCTCGCCATAGCCATAGTCTTCTTCATCATTGTGATAAGTACCCTGCATCTACATTGCATACCTACAAGAACAAGAAGATTCAACAAATTAAATCATCCAAGTCACAATCCAATGGTCATTACTGATAACATCATCAAAGAACACAGTAGAAATACCAAATACAAACTTGAGTATAACATAAGCATGATGAAACAGAACACTAGTAATGACCAAGATCCAAGCTGATATCAACAAAAATGCATAATTCAAAGAAGTTCGGGATTTAATTTACCTCATCTGCAAGGTCGAGGAATAAGGACTAGTTTTTCCTTCAAAGCCAATACACAGGTCATATATAATTTCAAGCCGAATTCAAATCATCTGTCAAAGAAGCATTCTCCATAATTTTGTTGATGGGCCATGTTGTGTAACTTCCTGCAAGGGATTGTTATTAACCATAAGAAGAAAGTGAGTCATTGTAGGAAAACAAAATGGTAAAGCTACTAAACCAGCTTCACCAGAAGAGTATAAAAAGGACAATCTGTCATGTTTAGGCAAAGACTCCAGGAAATTGCGGTACAATCTCAACAGCAGCCGTAGCTTGATGTATTGTGACCAAATTGTTCAAACCAAAGGCCAACGCCATGCTCAAATCAGGATCTTAGTATGACGCACAAGCATCAGGTGAAAGTAAAAGTTACACGGAGTTATGCTAACATCTACCTCAGCATCAATTCAAGCCATACAAATTCCATATCCAAACATTTGCAGACTCCTAATTCCAATGGCATAAGACTTGTCATCAGTAAACAAAAGAAAACAATACCTTCATGACAGTTCCCTCACTAATTCCCTCATCAAGTCTTCCAAATGATCTGCAACATACAGGACATACAAAACAAGTCAAGAGTTATGCCCAAAAATGTTTAATATTACTGATTGAAGAGCGGGCAACGTCAGGTGACGAAGAATATACATGACCAGAGATGTGGAACTGCACCAGCATTATTTCATCCAGGTTTTATGATTGCTACGGATATTTTGAAATGCCAAGGCCTACAAATTGAAACATCATCAAACATACAGCAATAAACAAGCAGTGAAATTTATTTTACTAACAGTAAAAACTCAGCAGAGGGACCACCTCCCTTCTAGAATCACTACAGACAAATGAGATAATGAGTCACTAACCTGTGGGACCATACAATCCTCACAAAATCACACTGAAGATTCTTTCTAATGGAATGAAAATTCCAGCACACAACATCACCCAAATTCCTCTATATAAGTATCATCATCATTCTGCAAAAGGGAGAGCAAAAAAACGATTATGTAAGCTAAACAGAAAAGGTTCAACTTCACCTTCTTTCAATAAACACAAAACCTTTCAAACCCTCCTAAACCGCGAGAAAACTCGTCCAAATCTAAGACCGTTACCACCGCCGTGAGGAATCCGTGTGAGAGCTGAGTCCGCGAGAGAAGCTAAGCGAACCTCACCGAGCCGTGAACTGTAAAACACCGACGAACACGACCTTACCGCCACCAGTGCCATCGCAAACCTTCACCGAACCGCCATCTCCCAAATCGCGACGCCATTAAACCAAAATACCGACCTCTAAATCCGGAATCACCTGCGAACTCGGATCTCTCCAAACGCAGCAACCGATCTTTAAACTAGCGATTCGAAACCCACCGTGAACCTTTGAAGTCGTGCCGCCATGAACCGAACAAAGGTGGATAATGGTCTGAGTTTGGAATTTTGTGACTTTTGAGCGTGTTTTTCAGAAGTAGGTGATTGGTTTTCTGATTAATGTTTTTATTTGTAGATCATGTGTTTTGTTTTTTTTACTGATCTTTTTTTTCCTTTCATTCTCTAACCATATGAGCTTGGGCTTAGGGCCCATTTATGTTACTAATTAGACACACATCAAACCAGTGCACCCTCCCTCTGTTTTGGGTTTCTTTTTTTTTATCATTTTTGTTATTTATTTAATAATGTTAGAAAATAGTTTTTATTTTATAATCTATCCCTTTTTCTCGTTTAGTAATGTTCTTTTTTATAATATCTTAAAAAAGGTATATCTATAATCTCTTTATTAAGGTCAATGATATAACCACGTTTCCTTGATATTCGGTTTACCGATGTTATCGGAATCGTTATGAGACCATTTTGTCTATATTAATTCGTAAGTATTTTATATACTCATTCTATTATTTATATTCATCTTATTAGGGCCAATGAAATAATTGTAACTTTTCGATATTCGATTTTAAATCGACGTTGTCAAAGTTGTTATGAGGCCATTGTTATTCTTCGCTATTTGTTTAATCGATTATTCGATTTATTCGGTTAATGATAAAAATGAGATATTTGATTATTTAATCGATGTTATCCATTAAATTGAGACCGATTCATTATTTTTATCCGTTATTCTATTTTATTATTTTGGGCCTATGATAAAAAATATGATTTATCGACATTCCATTTCACGACGTTGTCTAAATCAATTTGAGGCCGACTTTTATCCATTTATTTTATCAATTTATTGATTTATTTATGTTTATTAGTCGGTCTATGATATTATCATCCGATTTGTGACATTCCACTTTGCGACGTTGTCCAAATTGATATGAGACCACATTTTTATTATTTTATGGTTTCTAATTAATTTTAGATCCGTTTTTATTTATCGATTTAATCGGCCAATGATAAATGGTGATATTCGATTTCTAATAAATCGACGTTATCCCCTAATTTGAGGCCATACTTTTATTTTTCTTATTATTTCTCATTATCTCAAGTTATTTGATTCCGGCCGATGAATAAATATTTAAGTATTCGATTTCAAATAAATCGACGTTATTTAAATTAAATATGAGGCCAAACTTTTATTTTATTATTATTTCAACTTTATTTTATTTTTATGGTCGATGATATAACAAACGATTTAAATATTCGATTTCAACAAATCGATGTTATTTAAATCAATATGAGACTAATTATTATTTTTATCGCATTTCTTTTATTTAAATAATCATTTGATTATAAAGTAATGCTCGACTTCTTATAGAATGATTCTAACTTTGAATCGATTCTAAGATAGTTAAAGAGCTAAATTTCGACGCTTTCGGTTTAATTCGAGCTCCAACGGCTCCACCTTAGCTTAGTGTTATGAATCGATCTCGCATAACCATTTAACCCTTAACCTCCATTTTTGCACTCACCCTTCGCGATCGCTTTATGCCTCGCAATCGACCTACCAAAATGTTTCTTTAAATCCGAACCCTTGATCCAACGTCAAGTGGTCTTAGGTATTAAAACACCTTAATAATATGAGAGAAATTGTACGCCACGAGCCTTAAGTGGTAGAAAGGAGGATTACGAGCTTTCGTTATTCGCTCCGATTATTCCGTCGCAAGACACTTGGCTTGTTGGTTCGGAATAAACTATCCATAGTATTTAGTGCAATTCGACTCCTAAAGAAAGATAAATAAAATTTGAATCTTTTTCCTCTTTTAGCAAGTAATTCATTAGGCATAGACATACTTTCGCGCGTGACAACTTAGAAGGTTCCCATCGAGTACGATGGATGTAGGGGGTGCTAATACCTTCCCCCTGCATAACCGACTTCCGAACCTAAGCAATGGTTCCGACGACCTTGTCTTTATCCTTTCTTCCCGGGGTTTATCTATATTGTCCCTTTCCCTCTTCGGGAATAAATCAAAATTAGGTGGCGACTCTCAAGTCAGCCCAGCCGCGACCGCATTTGCGAGGATCGTATTTTTCGAGGTACGACAGCTGGCGACTCTGCTGGGGATTGGTTCACCCATATGCGAGTCAAGCCTAATCTTGTTTGCTTCACGCTTGTTTGTATGTTTACCTTTATGTCTTACTTGTTTTACTGCTTTCTTTATCGCTTTCCATATTATACCTTGTGGTTCTTGGATCGATATTTTGAAACTTAAGTGAAAGGCTTTATACCCGGGCTTTCGAGTGCAAACATAAGTTAGCGAGGTTGTGTAGTATGGGCTCCTGAGAGAACCACTCTCATGGGTTGTCGATACGAAAACCTCACTTGGAGTAGATTCTAATGAGAATACTGACAACCGTCAAGTCCTTGGCGTGTGTGCTCAGTTGTTTGTATTAGGGTCGTCAACTCTGAGGACCTTTAGAACCTTTTGGTTAAAACATCGGTTGATGGTTGCGTAGTATGGGGCACCAGGGTTCTCCCTCGCGTGGCTCGATACGAAAACCTCACTTGGAATAGACTTACTCAATGGAGTTGATTGACTGTCAAGAATATATAAAATTGACACGTGCATCAAACAATTGAGGAAGGTCCATAACTCTGAGACTTTGTTTTAAACCCCGTGTCGATGATCGCTTAGTATGGGGCACCGAGGGACTTCCCTCTCGCGTGGCTCGATACGAAGATCTCACCCAAAAGAGATTCATATGGTGGAGTCAATCAACCGTCATGCTTCTGGCGTGTGTGATGAACAACCATAGGGATTGTTAACTTTGGGATTCCTTTAACTTTATAGCCTACCCGGAAAAATCCTTGTAAGAAAAGCAATCTGAATATCCTCCATCTGTACTTTGGACTTATGATACCATGACTTTATGTTTAACATCTTTCCGCATTTTATTTGCATATCATTGCATTCATAGTCGCTCATGTTCATTCGTTCTCATCTTCAGTTGTTGAGTACCCGTCAAGCTGATTCCTCCACGCGGATACAGAACTAGGGCCCACGAAAGAAGACGAATGGCCGAACAAGAGGAACACAACAAGCGAGTTAGGGAAGACATCGATGACCTGAAGAGCAGTGTGAGCAAGATTATGGATATGCTCCAAATCTTGGCTACTAAGGACACACCAGCTCAGAAGACTGTCACCTCTGAAGACAGTAGTTTCGTCATTAACGCAGAGTCTTCAAGACCCGCTAGCACATGGCCAGAATTTGGATTGCCACCGGGTTATAATCCGCCATTTGTGACTACTCAGATGACTGGTACATCCACTTTTTTCGAGCCTGGAGTGTTCACTGACTCCCAACCCAATGTGCATACTGTTGCCCAAACTGCTTATGTGAATCCTCCCTTCGTGCCTAATCCATCATCTTCGGTACAAGGAGAGGCTGGAAATTTTGAGGATGTTAGGGAACAGTGTATGACTTTGGAAAAAAGGATAAGAGCTGTCGAAGGATTTGATGTCTTCAACGCTGCTGCATCAGACATGTGCTTGGTTTCGAATTTGGTTATGCCAGACAAGTTCAAAATGCCAATATTTGAAAAATACAAGGGAGATACTTGCCCAAAGAGCCACATGATCATGTATTGCCGCAAAATGGCCGCCCATGCTGATAAAGACAAGCTACTCATCCATTGCTTCCAAGATAGTTTGAGTGGGGCATCTTTGAAATGGTATATGGGACTCGAGAAAAGCCGTATCCAATGCTGGCAGGATTTGCTTGATGCATTCCTAAAACAATACAAATACAATCTGGACATGGCACCTGACCGCCGTCAACTTCAAAACATGTCTCAGAAAGAAAAGGAATCATTCAAAGAGTATGCTCAGCGCTGGAGAGAGCTAGCTGCTCAGGTTGAGCCTCCCTTGGCAGAGAAAGAGCTGACTGGTCAGTTCATGGACACTCTTCAACCTCTTTACTGGGAAAGGATGATTGGCAGTGTATCATCTAGTTTTGCTGACCTAGTCACTATTGGAGAAAGGCTAGAGGAAGGAATCAGAAAGGGCAAGTTTGGAAGTGTTGAAGCTTCTAATGCTGCGAAAAAGTCCTCTGGGAACTTTCAGAAGAAGAAAGAGGGTGATACTCATGCTGTCAACACTGAAAGAAGACCCTACTACAGGCAACAACAGTATGGTGAAGCCCAAGTAGCTGCAATTGCTCCTATGGTTAATGCTCCACCAGCTCGAGCTCCTCCACAAAGGAATGTGGGTCAGAATCAGACTCGCACTCCCCGGCCCAGGGCTCCTATTGATCCTATTCCCATGAAATATGTTGAGGTTTTCCTTGAACTGCACAAGAAAGGTCTTGTTACTACTAGACCTCTCAATCCTCCAAATCCTCTTCCACCTGGATTTAGGACCGATCTTCATTGCCCATTCCATGAAGGAGCTGCAGGTCATGATATTGAGAACTGTTACGCTTTCCAAGCTCGAGTTCAGGACTTGGTCAGGGGAGACTTGCTCACCTTCACACCGAGAAAGGTTCCCAGGGTTGAAATAGATCCCATGCCAAAACAAGGTGGCTGAAGATTTGATCGAAGAATCACAAGTTACTACCTAAAGCCAGTGGGTCAGACGGGAAAGCTCATCCTTGCTACTGACTAGACACTAGGCCTTGTTTCTTTTCAGTTTTAATTTCCTTGTTTATGTTATGTGTACTTGCTTAAAGACTTTGTTTGTTCTTTAATGTTAATGTTAATGAAATGAGCATCGCATGTTTTTGAATCAATTTATTCACTTTCATATTTGTGCATATTTATGCTTTTCATGTTTCGAAAATTCCAAAATATATATATATATACCATTGTTTCTCTCATTCATTTATTGTATAAGCAATGATTGGAGGGAGGATGACGAAAAATACCCAAACTGTTGAATGATATGCTTTCGAAATAAAAACCTTGCTGATGATATACAAGCATTGTTTCAACTCCCAAACACTGGAGAAATAAGGAAGTTAATCCATTGTCAACCCCTTTGAGCCTAGAAGTTGGAGTTTCTTTCTACACGAAAAACCCACAATCTTAACCCGGGGCAGGGTAGTTCTCAGTTAATTCAAATATGCATTCAAATTCAGGAAATCATTCCTTACACCTTTAGATAAGGGTTTCAAGCCCAATTTTATCTTCGCACACATCAAATAATTGTCGAAGAAGTTGATGGCAATCATTGTCCAAATCAAAAATGAAAAAGCCGCTAAGTCAACACCTAAAAGGCGACTTAGGAAAAAATAAAAGCATCCCGGTGGACTGAAAACTTCAAAGGTACAGTCCAGGCAAAAGTTAGGGATAATAAGAATATCAAATCAAAAGAGGTCACCAAAATTCCTCAACAAATACAAGGATGAGTTGATCCAAAATCCTCATCAAATAAACCAACAAAATGTTGGGAAATAAATAATGACTGCTATCCAATAATCCTTTGTCTTTCTGAGCCATCTTCCTCAGTGCAACCTTAAGTAATCTGAATGCATAGGTTGGATTAGTTGAGCGTAGGACTGGAGATCATCATGGAGAATGGGATGGGTAAAAATTAAATTTTGAGCCTTATATCCTTTGTTTCATAAACCGTGAACCAAGCCACGTTACAACCCTTTAAAGACCTAATTGAAGCTAGGTTTGTTTTGAAAGCATATCGCAATAAGGTTGCGTAAGCTGACTCCCCATGAGATTTGCCAATCATTTGCTTTGGTATCATACCTTTTTCATATTTTCAATTTGCATTATCTTTCACTTTGCACTTTGCATGACTTAATAAACAGTGCATTCTTGCCAGCATTTCATTTTCTTTACACCAATATCATTCCAATAATGATTATGATTTCAAAAATTTGTGCTTGAGCATTGCATTAAAATTAACATTTTTGAATGACTATTTTATTTGCAAGTAAACACTCATCATCAAGGGATTTTAAATAGTTGAGGAACTTGACCGGTGATCCTATCAGGGGCACCTTACAGCCAAAGATCATATTCTTCAAGGAATCTTTACAATACTCGTGCTGGGACAAGCATTTCAAGCGACCAGTCAAACAGTCACTTCAGAATCGTTCAACATGGGACAGTCTACTTCAAGCAATCCCCCAAACAAAGCTTATCACTCCTTCCCAAAAGGATCAACATTTAGATACTTCTAACAAGTGTGATAGAAGTTATGTTCAGGATATCTTTCAAAGGGTATAAATGGAAAGGTTCACCGTGTTGTGGAATCAACTGTTTCAGCCGCACCTCTCCAAAAGAGTCTTATCCCGTGATCTCAGCATTTGCATTGCAATCATTGCACCATTTGCATCATACAATTTCATATCAAGCATAGCACGAAGTTTACTTCATGTTCATATGCATTTCCTGAGGTCTTTTCGTCTTACCTTGTGGTCAAAGTCCAATTTCGTTTGGCATCCTTAAAGTCCAATTTCTATTTGGAAACTAAAAAAATCAAAGTCCAACTTACTTGGCACTTACCAAAGCAGTAATGTCTGTCACTCTGTCTTTCATCAAATATTATTCCTGGAACCAACTTTCTCACTCCGGTTATTTCCATTGAGAAGTTATTATTACTTCCAACTTTCTCACTCCGGTTATTCCCATTGAGAAGTTATTATTACTTTCAAATTTCTCACTCCGGTTGTCCCCATTGAGAAATTCTTATTTCTTTTATTTTCTCTATCCGGTTGTTCCCATTGAGAAATTCATATATCTCTTTTAGTTTCTCTCTCCGGTTGTTCCCATTGAGAAATTCTTATTTCCTTTAACTGTCTCAATCCGGTTGTTCCCATTGAGAAACTATTCGTTTCTTTCTAAATTCTCACTCCGGTTAATCCCATTGAGAAGTTCTTATTTCCTTTAAATTTCTCAATCCGGTTGTTCCCATTGAGAAACTATTCGTTTCTTTCTAAATTCTCACTCCGGTTAATCCCATTGAGAAGTTCTTATTTCCTTTAAATTTCTCAATCCGGTTGTTCCCATTGAGAAACTATTCGTTTCTTTCTAAATTCTCACTCCGGTTAATCCCATTGAGAAATTCTTATTTCCTTTAAAGTTCTCACTTCGGTTAATCCCATTGAGAAGCTCCTATTTCTTTTAACTTTCTCACTCTGGTTGTTCCCATTGAGAAGTTATTTGTTTCTTTCTATTTTCTCTCTCCGGTTATTCCCATTGAGAAATTCGTTATTTCTTTCAACTGTCTCTCTCCGGTTCATCCCATTGAGAAGTTTAGCACAAATTTTTATTGCAAGTATCATCTCTTTGGATGCCTCGTTAAAATTTTGATGTTTCCATTGGCATACCTTCATAATTTGGTTTCATTCCGCATCTAATATTTTTTAGATGTGTTAGACGTTGATATTCAAGTTCGGTACTGGTGCATCTGTAGCATTTCTAGATGTCATTAATACCTCTTACAGGGTTTAACCCCTTTCACTCCAAGCATCCCTGATTATTCCAGGTCATCCAGACAAAGTTTCAGAAATATCTTGTGTCCTAACCAGTTTCTTACCTTTTCATTTTCATTGTTTTTTTTCTCATTCAATCATTTCATCATATTCGCAGACTTTATGTCATCATGTTTCATATTGCATTCAAACTGCATTAGATCCCCAACAATTGCATCCATGTGCATCTCACATTTCAACATTGCATCGGACAATTTTTGGGTATTCTTGTATCTAATTGACTTTTACCCTAGAATTGCGTTTCTTTGGTTCAAGACAATTAGATAGGGGCATCTGTCATACCCTAAATTTGTCCCACTTTTTTTTCACCTTTCCTATACCATGTTCTGTCAAGGATGTCTGACTTCAAGGAGAGATAAAGGAGAAATGTGTCCTCATGGTCAAGTTGTTCGGATATGATCAATTGATTTCAAACCTTGATCATGTATCCTTAAGTTATATGTCAAAGCATTTGTTGCAGTCTGCTTCCAATTTTGGATTCCCTCGACATTATTCAATTCACCTCAAAAGGATTTTGGATCATGATTCGATATATATTTTTCTTCTTAAGATGTGGGTGAATTATCTCAAAGATTGGTTTTAGTTTGGCATTGTTAATGAGTTCAATTGGATTTCAAGATATTAATGTTTCAAACTTGGTTTTTTTAATCACTAAAAGTGTGCCATAATTGAGAGAATTAAGTCATCAAGTTTATGCCAAGTATCATCAATTTTGATCTTTGAGACATGGTATTCATTTCGTCATCAAAGGAATCCAAAAATTTCATGTTCAAATTCAAATTTGCTTCTAATATTTTTGGTGCAAAGTTACAAGTTTATGTGTCCCATTGATTTGGTTCTACCTTAAGGCCATTATTGTTCACAGCCGAGATGAAAAGTGAGCTATAAGTCAAAAATAAAGCTGCAAGTTCATGTGAGAATTTAAGGGCCTGGAATTCAAAATGCTAAGAAAAATTTATTCATTTACTCCAAAAAGGATGCTATGAGGTTCAAAGTCTAAAGATTACATGGGAACTATGTTGAGCATTGAACATTCATCAAAGATTACAAATCAAAATCAATTGTTCATTTTAATACAAGTCAAAGCTAACAATTTCCAAAATTAAGATATGTCATACAAGCAGTGAGCTGTATCATATAATCAATGTTCATGTTATGCTTAAGGTACTAAATTTTCCAAGTCTTGTGCATCAGACTGCCTCCACAATCCCAAGCCCCATATTCATGCGCTGCCGAGAATCTCGCCATAGCCATAGTCTTCTTCATCATTGTGATAAGTACCCTGCATCTACATTGCATACCTACAAGAACAAGAAGATTCAACAAATTAAATCATCCAAGTCACAATCCAATGGTCATTACTGATAACATCATCAAAGAACACAGTAGAAATACCAAATACAAACTTGAGTATAACATAAGCATGATGAAACAGAACACTAGTAATGACCAAGATCCAAGCTGATATCAACAAAAATGCATAATTCAAAGAAGTTCGGGATTTAATTTACCTCATCTGCAAGGTCGAGGAATAAGGACTAGTTTTTCCTTCAAAGCCAATACACAGGTCATATATAATTTCAAGCCGAATTCAAATCATCTGTCAAAGAAGCATTCTCCATAATTTTGTTGATGGGCCATGTTGTGTAACTTCCTGCAAGGGATTGTTATTAACCATAAGAAGAAAGTGAGTCATTGTAGGAAAACAAAATGGTAAAGCTACTAAACCAGCTTCACCAGAAGAGTATAAAAAGGACAATCTGTCATGTTTAGGCAAAGACTCCAGGAAATTGCGGTACAATCTCAACAGCAGCCGTAGCTTGATGTATTGTGACCAAATTGTTCAAACCAAAGGCCAACGCCATGCTCAAATCAGGATCTTAGTATGACGCACAAGCATCAGGTGAAAGTAAAAGTTACACGGAGTTATGCTAACATCTACCTCAGCATCAATTCAAGCCATACAAATTCCATATCCAAACATTTGCAGACTCCTAATTCCAATGGCATAAGACTTGTCATCAGTAAACAAAAGAAAACAATACCTTCATGACAGTTCCCTCACTAATTCCCTCATCAAGTCTTCCAAATGATCTGCAACATACAGGACATACAAAACAAGTCAAGAGTTATGCCCAAAAATGTTTAATATTACTGATTGAAGAGCGGGCAACGTCAGGTGACGAAGAATATACATGACCAGAGATGTGGAACTGCACCAGCATTATTTCATCCAGGTTTTATGATTGCTACGGATATTTTGAAATGCCAAGGCCTACAAATTGAAACATCATCAAACATACAGCAATAAACAAGCAGTGAAATTTATTTTACTAACAGTAAAAACTCAGCAGAGGGACCACCTCCCTTCTAGAATCACTACAGACAAATGAGATAATGAGTCACTAACCTGTGGGACCATACAATCCTCACAAAATCACACTGAAGATTCTTTCTAACGGAATGAAAATTCCAGCACACAACATCACCCAAATTCCTCTATATAAGTATCATCATCATTCTGCAAAAGGGAGAGCAAAAAAACGATTATGTAAGCTAAACAGAAAAGGTTCAACTTCACCTTCTTTCAATAAACACAAAACCTTTCAAACCCTCCTAAACCGCGAGAAAACTCGTCCAAATCTAAGACCGTTACCACCGCCGTGAGGAATCCGTGTGAGAGCTGAGTCCGCGAGAGAAGCTGAGCGAACCTCACCGAGCCGTGAACTGTAAAACACCGACGAACACGACCTTACCGCCACCAGTGCCATCGCAAACCTTCACCGAACCGCCATCTCCCAAATCGCGACGCCATTAAACCAAAATACCGACCTCTAAATCCGGAATCACCTGCGAACTCGGATCTCTCCAAACGCAGCAACCGATCTTTAAACTAGCGATTCGAAACCCACCGTGAACCTTTGAAGTCGTGCCGCCATGAACCGAACAAAGGTGGATAATGGTCTGAGTTTGGAATTTTGTGACTTTTGAGCGTGTTTTTCAGAAGTAGGTGATTGGTTTTCTGATTAATGTTTTTATTTGTAGATCATGTGTTTTGTTTTTTTTACTGATCTTTTTTTCTCCTTTCATTCTCTAACCATATGAGCTTGGGCTTAGGGCCCATTTCTGTTACTAATTAGACACACATCAAACCAGTGCACCCACCCTCTGTTTTAGGTTTCTTTTTTTTTTTTATCATTTTTGTTATTTATTTAATAATGTTAGAAAATAGTTTTTATTTTATAATCTATCCCTTTTTCTCGTTTAGTAATGTTCTTTTTTATAATATCTTTAAAAAGGTATATCTATAATCTCTTTATTAAGGTCAATGATATAACCGCGTTTCCTTGATATTCGGTTTACCGATGTTATCGGAATCGTTATGAGACCATTTTGTCTATATTAATTCGTAAGTATTTTATATACTCATTCTATTATTTATATTCATCTTATTAGGGCCAATGAAATAATTGTAACTTTTCGATATTCGATTTTAAATCGACGTTGTCAAAGTTGTTATGAGGCCATTGTTATTCTTCGCTATTTGTTTAATCGATTATTCGATTTATTCGGTTAATGATAAAAATGAGATATTTGATTATTTAATCGATGTTATCCATTAAATTGAGACCGATTCATTATTTTTATCCGTTATTCTATCTTATTATTTTGGGCCTATGATAAAAAATATGATTTATCGACATTCCATTTCACGATGTTGTCTAAATCAATTTGAGGCCGACTTTTATCCATTTATTTTATCAATTTATTGATTTATTTATGTTTATTAGTCGGTCTATGATATTATCATCCGATTTGTGACATTCCACTTTGCGACGTTGTCCAAATTGATATGAGACCACATTTTTATTATTTTATGGTTTCTAATTAATTTTAGATCCGTTTTTATTTATCGATTTAATCGGCCAATGATAAATGGTGATATTCGATTTCTAATAAATCGACGTTATCCCCTAATTTGAGGCCATACTTTTATTTTTCTTATTATTTCTCATTATCTCAAGTTATTTGATTCCGGCCGATGAATAAATATTTAAGTATTCGATTTCAAATAAATCGACGTTATTTAAATTAAATATGAGGCCAAACTTTTATTTTATTATTATTTCAACTTTATTTTATTTTTATGGTCGATGATATAACAAACGATTTAAATATTCGATTTCAACAAATCGATGTTATTTAAATCAATATGAGACTAATTATTATTTTTATCGCATTTCTTTTATTTAAATAATCATTTGATTATAAAGTAATGCTCGACTTCTTATAGAATGATTCTAACTTTGAATCGATTCTAAGATAGTTAAAGAGCTAAATTTTGATGCTTTCGGTTTAATTCGAGCTCCAACGGCTCCACCTTAGCTTAGTATTATGAATCGATCTCGCATAACCATTTAACCCTTAACCTCCATTTTTGCACTCACCCTTCGCGATCGCTTTATGCCTCGCAATCGACCTACCAAAATGTTTCTTTAAATCCGAACCCTTGATCCAACGTCAAGTGGTCTTAGGTATTAAAACACCTTAATAATATGAGAGAAATTGTACGCCACGAGCCTTAAGTGGTAGAAAGGAGGATTACGAGCTTTCGTTATTCGCTCCGATTATTCCGTCGCAAGACACTTGGCTTGTTGGTTCGGAATAAACTATCCATAGTCTTTAGTGCAATTCGACTCCTAAAGAAAGATAAATAAAATTTGAATATTTTTCCTCTTTTAGCAAGTAATTCATTAGGCATAGACATACTTTCGCGCGTGACAACTTAGAAGGTTCCCATCGAGTACGATGGATGTAGGGGGTGCTAATACCTTCCCCCTGCATAACCGACTTCCGAACCTAAGCAATGGTTCCGACGACCTTGTCTTTATCCTTTCTTCCCGGGTTTTATCTATATTGTCCCTTTCCCTCTTCGGGAATAAATCAAAATTAGGTGGCGACTCTCAAGTCAGCCCAGCCGCGACCGCATTCGCGAGGATCGTATTTTTCGAGGTACGACAGATGGGCTTATGTATTTTTGTATATATTTTGTGATAGAAAAATATAAGAATGGATAGAAAAAGAAGAAGAATATAATTATATAAAATGGATAATATATATATTTTTAATGTGATAATTGGAATAGGAGAATTATGAAAAATGAATAAAAGTGTGGATAATATAAAAAATGGATATAGAATTATGGAATTTTAGAAATTTGAAGAAAATGAATTTGACTAAAGTGGATATTTGAATAAAAGTTGGAAATGGATAGAATATGAATACTTTGGATAATGAATTGGAATTAAAAATATGGAGATAAAAGAAAAGGGTGATAGAATTTCTGAAAAGATGGACAATGGAAAATAGAAATAATTGGATATTAGAGAATAGGTGAAAATGAAAATGGTCTTAAATGATATTTGGAAATTGAAAAAATCAAAACATGGACAATGGTTAGAAATAGATGGATAGAAAATAATTGGATAATAGAAATATGGCCGAAATAAGAAAAATGGTAACTAGAAAGAAATGTATGAATCGGGTAATGGATTAAACAGTGAATTTTTATTTTAAGCCCAAAACCAAATTTTGAATTTCCACTTTCACAAGCCTCTGATAAAAAATGAACACAACCATCACTAAACCACTGAACAACTTGCCGCTTCAACCACAATCACTGAAATCGTCTGAAAATTGTCCAGATAACTCGAATCCATGCTGAGGAAAATAAATCCTCAGATGAACCCCTGATAAACTGATGAACAAACCGAACTTCACACGCAACACTTCTTGATAATCTGATGACTTTCGCACGTAACACAACTTGAACTTTTGAATACGCACTGTCTGAGGAATAAGCCACTGGCACACATAACTTGCAGTCGAAACAATTTCCTGAGAGTTTGACCAAGATTAGGTCAGACGTCCATTTGAATCGAATCATAATTGAACAACCGCCTCTGAATTAAAATCACTATCTTATCTTCGCAATCCTGCAACACAGAGAAGAAGAAGAGGCAAATTGCACATATTTTGGTATTTTGGTTAGAGATCAGTAAGTATAAACAAATAGCAGCAAATAAACATGGTGATCCCCTGCGAAGTATAGACTTGCAACCGAGCAGGGTAAACGAACCATTGCATGATCTTGTTTGTATGCAAAATGCAGATGAAATGCGAAGAAAATCTTAGGGCAAAAATTAGGGTGTTACAGCTGCCCCTATTTAAGTTTCTTCAATCCGTAGATATGGAGATTGACATCTTCGTTTCTACAAAATGGGAGAGACTTAAAACAGAATACCCAATTTTTGTCCTAAGAGAACATGATATGATATGAATATGATATGCAAGCCTAAGATCTCCGTGGGGAAAAATGACCAACAGAGAAAAGCAAAAACTTGGGGACACAGAAGAAAATCCCGCTGGGGAAACAACAGACAACAAAAGGGTTTACCAGGAAAATAAATCACTGGATAGCTGACTCCACTTGGGAAAAGGTATAACATAATCAAGGTAAAGATCCAACGAGGGAAAGTAAACACCCTGCCAGGAACTAACGACCAAACAAAGTATTTGAGTCCAAGAATGGAGAAATACTTAGTTGGAAAAGAATCATCAACTACTTGTTTACTGGGTAGCAAATATAAAGGACTCGTCTATCGATTTACTGGATAGGAGTAAAATAAAGAGGGATAACCCCCACTACCTTTTTACTGGGCAGAGAAATTCTCAACTACCTGATTTACTAGGTAGGAGCATGATCAACTACCTAATTTACTGGGTAGGAGCTCAATCAAAGGGAAACAACTTCTATTACCTTTTACTTGGTAAGAAGAAGAAATCTCGACTACCAGATTAACTGGGTAGGAGTACAAGTAAAAGAACTTGATCAATTTGGTAATATTACCCACTATCGATTAACTAATAGCTTAATTCCAAAGTAATATACTCAAGCTGGAGAAAATGTTGCCCACTATCAAACAATGATAGCTTAATTCCAAAGCAATATTACTCGCAAAAGGGAACCAAAGTTCAATCCAAGAAAAATTTGGAGAGAAACGGTCAAACAAGACTCATCCCGAGGAGGAAATATCTCAACTGGGGAAAATTCCATCCAAATAATAAACTAGGGAGGAAACTGAATCAACATCATCCACGAGAAACAAACTCAGTGGGGAATTAGAAAGAATAAACACTTTCGGCTTAATGGTTGACACTCTAAACTTGAGAGGAAGACAACACACACACTCTGTGGGGAAAGAAACCGCACCAAAGAGCAGAGAACAATGATAAATGCAAGAATGCAAGCAAATGATGCTATGCTTATGTGTATGAATATGCTTATGAATATGCTGACGAAACAGACATAAAGATAAGAAACGGGTGACATGAACACCACAACAACCAGATACTCGGCTAATCCCAAGGCAACAATGCAGGGAAACATGCTGGAGATTCAACTTGAAATCTTGCAGGGGACTGTCATAAGCCATCAAAGGAAATAAAATCCTACTACAAGACTTAACTCATGATGAGACAGCATCTGCCAGGGATATCATCATGCTGAGGAAAGGTAATAATCTGCTGAGGATGGAAGTATTCTTGATAAAATTGAATTTTGCGATGAATAACTGTCATACCACTCCTGCTCCACCTGGGGATAGAGTGCAAGACCTGCTGAAAATCACATAGGAATCTGTTGGAATCCAACATATGCAGACCTACTGGGGATCCACATGAGGATATCAGAAGTTAACATCATAGCCAAAACGCAGTTACGAGGGATTTTAAATCAATACCTACCATCAGGTAAAAGAAAACCTCTAAACTGACTGCTATATCAATACTTCTATTCAAAGATGCAAATAACTCAAACTGAGGAACAAGAGCTCGGCTGAGGATTCCCAATGCTTCTTAAGTTAAAGATAACTTGCTGAGGGAGAGATCAAAACTCAGCTAGGATTCTAAAAACATCCCTTCCAACAACTCTTCTGGAGAAAACATGGGAACTCAGAACAATCATACAATTCCCGCTCATGCTTATTGTTGGGGAACAAAACATCATTAACATCAACCTGTCAAGACTATCCAGGAACTTCGCATGGACACAACCGAATCAAACCCTGCTTTGGGAGAGACGAGTTACACACATCCAGACTTTACCATTCTTGGAATCAATATTGATATCCTTTCTTTGTTCACATATCACAAGAAATTTTTTTTTTATAATCTTCAAAGATTAAATTTATTAAATTTGTTTCAAAAATAATCATCAACAATAAATTGAAATTTTGTAAATAGAAACAATATAAAGAATTGCAAACAATGGAATAAAAGCTCAAATTCATTGATAGAATGGTAGTCAGCAAATGGCATGACTCCATGGATCATTACATGTTTGAAAAATGCTAAATACATGGAAAAGGGCTACATTGAAATACAATGATCAATATTCTCCCTATCAACTTTGAACTCCAATGTGTCCGAAACTTCAGTCAAGGATGAGTGAAAAAGAATCTTTGATGGGAAACTCTTCTGAGGGATAGAATCTGAAATCCTCGGTTGCTACAAGTGATCCAGTCTGTTGATGCAGTTACTTGCCATGATCCCTAACTTTTGCCTAGATTAACCTGTAAACACCCCAAATTTGCCCTCACCCATTCACCATGGCTTGTGATCATTCTCATATGCATAAACACAATCATATCATCTCACATCTCAATTTTGGTTCACTGCATAGTTTCTAAGTCATCTGCATCTAGGGTTTGTGACCTGAGCAATCTCAGGGCTTCTTGAGCCACTCCAAAGGTTACCAATCACTTCAAAGGGGTCTACATGTGTTCAAGCATCATATTACATCCTCACAAAGCCAAGAATTCGAAAGAATCACAAGAACTAGGGTTTGAGTGGATGCAGAGCCAGGATTGACTGCACAGTTGACCTAAAATTAGGGTTTTGGTTTCAGAGGCCATAACCCCAAATTTTTTGATCATTCTTGTTTCCGTTGGTCTCTATATGGTATAGGGAGTATGCATATCAATTTTCATGAAGAAATTCCATGGGGAAGTCATCTGATCAAGAGTTGACTTTTCAGGCAAGTCAGTGTAAAATCAGGGCATCTGAGGCCCCCAATGACCCAACCAATGGGTGATCTTCATCATTTTGAGTGTATATGATCTTTATTTGGTCATGGAAGAAGGTTGAAGTTCACAAAAATCAAGAATTTAGGGTTTTTGCAAATGTTGACTTTTTGGGCATAGTTGACTTTTCAAGAATGCATCATTTTAGGTCATTTTTCAAGCCTTGATTCTTGATCCAAAAATGCTTCAAATGGAAAAACTTTGGTCATGAAAGTTGTAGATCTCATCTTTCCCTTTCCAAAAAGTACAAGAACATGATCAAACTCTTCTTGGATCAAAAGTTATGGTGTGACAAAGTTGGCTAAAATCATTGATTTTCAAGGCATGCCTCAAATGAGAATTTTGCAAAATCATGGACCAAGGCCAATTGCAACCTCTAATTCACTTCAAACCAGTATGCAAACATTCTATATGTCCCAAAAATCAGAATTGGACCAAAGGTTACATGTTTATGGTTTGTGTAACAAGGCATTTTTCACAAAGTTTCAAAAAGCCACAAGTTGCAAAACTCATGATCACATCTCACCAACTTGCAGCATTGGCCCTTGAACCAAGCTAAGGAGTGGATTGCACTGAGGGGAGTGGCCAGAAAGTCATCAGGTTGAAAGCTCCAAATCTCAGGTAGCTTGAAAATTATTTTTCCAGAAATTGTTTTTCATGTTATAAACTTGTTCCTTATGTTCCACTGAATATCCTGGTGCTCTTAGTTTTTGAAATGGTGCTGGAATGAGAGTTTAATTGCTCTCTGAAGCTTGCGTGCCCTAGTTCTTATTTTCTTCGATTCAGCTTAGTTAGGGAAAAGAAATTTGTTTTGGGAGAGGGGTTTGATTCGTGAGTGGTTGGAGAACATTTCCCAATTCTTAGATTTTGTTTTTGTTACGTTTTGAGGGAGTTTGGAAATTTCCAGGTGAGATGCTGGCCGGAGAAGACGACCGGAAGTCTTCTCCGGCAGCCTGAGTGATTAGCCCTAATCTCAGGTCATTAATGCCAGTTTGAATGAGGAGCGTTGGATGCGTTGAAATGTTTGACTTGCCGCGCGTATAAATGGTCCAGATTTGTCATTATGCCCTAATCTTCATTATCCATTTAATTAATTGAGTTTAAGCCAGTTTAAACGTGGGCCACAGGATCTGGCGCATAGTCAATGCCCCTAAGCCCAGATTGAATCCCAGCCACCCATCCTGCATACTTTCCTTTTAATTCATTTAAATTCATTTTCTTTTCATTTAATTTGCACATTTATTTTAAAATAGTAAAAAAGGTTTTAAAATTATGAAACTTTTTCCTCTGAGTTTTATTAATTTTGTAAACACAAAAATATTTTCATTTTATTTTTTATCATTAAAAAAGTATTTTTAAATATTTAAAAGATTATTTTTAATTGATTAATGGAAATTAATTAATAAAAAATACTTTTAGGTATTTAAAAATCACCAAAAAATTCATGAAATGTTCTAAGACATTTAGAAACATTGTCCAACCTTCAAACCAAATTTCTTTTTTGATCTTGATGCATTTTAAGAACTTTTCATTGAATTAAATCATATTTTGTGCATTATTTTGATGATAAGTTCAAAAAATCATTTCTGCCTATCTAAGAGGAGTTGGACATTGATTCTTTTTGTTTTGTCTTGTGTTTTGCATGTAGTTTCTAGGATTAAATGGCCTTGATTTGTTCCCTCATTTTCAATTTGTTTGGTATTTCTTTTGTTTAAGAGCCCTAAAAACCCTAATAACTTAGAAAAATCATAACTTGAGATTGGTTAAGAGTTGAGAGTCCCCCTTTGGACATTGGTTTAGTATAGGTTTAGGGTTTCTTTGGGTGGCACTTTCCATTTTTTAAATTAGGTTTTGCTTTTGTTTTTGGTTTTTGTTTGTTGTTTGATCCATAAACCCTAATTTGGGCTTTCATTTGCATACCTCTTGCATTCTCTTGCATAACATGACTTTCCATGCCATTCCATGCCTCCATTTGATTCATTTGACATCTTAAGACACATAGGAAGCATGTTTGATCATTGCATCTTGCATTTGCCATGTTGTATGCCATGTATGCTTCATAACTTTCCATGCTTGTTCATGCTCCTTAGCTTGCATCATTTGCATCCATGATCTTGTATGAACATCTCCATGCCTTGCCTCATGCTTGCAGCATCTCATAACATCATTTTCATCATCAACATGCTTCTGGTTTTGTTTAGCATCATACCATTTCATTTCATTTTACATTGCATTGCATTTCTTTCTAACATTTCAGGTGGTAAGTAACTTGAGAAGTGAATTTGCCTTCACTTCTCATAACTTTTCTTTTCATCTCTCTTGCATCCATTGCTGCATTTCTATATGTGTTTGAGATTGAGCTTGCTCATTCTTGTTTCTCCCACTTTCTTTCTTCAAGTGACTTGACTTCTTGAATGAAGCAAGTCACTTTGCTTCTCTTGATCCTGTTCATCTGCTTCCTGGTGGTTCTCTTTGAAGATTGTTTTTGTTTAACCTCACAAACTTTAGGAACAACCAAGCATGACAATGAATTAGGGTTTTGATTAGTTCCCCTCCTTAGTTTTACCTTTTGTGTCTCTTTTGAGTCTTCTCTTCTCACCTCATAATCAGGGACTAAACCCTAAAGGCTTTAAGGCTTTGTGATTAAGCTTATGCCTGCATCCTTCTCTTAGGATGGAGTGTATAACTTTAATCCTAAGTGTTAAACCCTTAATGTGTTTAACTCCTTTAATCAATTCACATAATAATCATCAAGACATCACACTTGTAACTTGGGCCTTGCATTAGGGTTCTAATTCTTCCTTAATTGGTTAAGAAGGACTAACCCTAGTGTTAATGGACAAGTCCCCCTCAAGTTGTCTTACAAACCATAAAACTCACTTCTTCATCTTATCATTAAATAAAATCCATTTAATCAAAGGCTTGTTTGGTCATGAGCTTAATTCCTAATCATGGATTAAGTTGAGGAGCCTTCCTCAGCTTAAACATTCTCATCTATTATCCTTCTATTAGGATGGTGTAATGAGTCTGTTTAATCCTTGATTATGGCTTAACCTCATTACTTAACACTAAACAAAAACAACAAAAACATCTAAATAATCACAAGTAGGTTAATGATCTTGATCCTACACCAAAGGTGATTAAATGTGAGAATCTGACTTCACACTTAAGGTATTCTCATTACCCCTAATCAGAGGGAAGATGTGATGAGTTTACTAACCCATTGGTTTAGGCTTAAGCTCATTAACCTATGACAAACTTTCAAAAGTAATAAAAGACTGAAAACACAAAAACAAACAATAATCGCCTCCTCCGGGATTCTTTTCTCATCACCTTCACTCATAAACGAGAATTTGTTTCTTCCGTCTAATGCAAGACAGTTTGCATCTGTGCCAGACAGGTCATACACTTGAGCATAGACAAGTAAGCAGTTCATCAGTCAATTCGTCTTTCAGTCTCTTTGGGTCGAACTACGGTGTTCTGACTTCCTCATTGCACGAGAGGATACGTAGGCATAACTTAACAGTTATCGAACAAAAGTCTCTGTATATTCCCCCTCTTTCTAGCCTTATTCTTTAGCCTCATGATCATGAGCATTTCACTCCTGTCCTTACACTGACACTTTCATACTTCACATCACTTATACACTTTACACTGACACCTGTACATTCTTTTCCAGCTCTTTTACACACAGATTGCACTGACACAACCCCTTTAAAACACAAATCTTTTAAGCGTGGATCCCGTCGAGTACGGCGGACAATCTGGGTGCTAATACCTTCCCAGGTTGTAACCAACCCCCTTTCTCAGTCTCTCTGGTTCGCAACCGTCTTATCCATTTTCTTTCTAGGCCTATGCAGCATTGCCTTTCCTCCGGGATAAAAATGCCTAGCTGGCGACTCTATTCATTCTCCAGTGAGTTCACGGCTGTGTGTTCTCACTGTTCCCTCTCGCCGACCGTTCGCGTCTGTACCTTCATCTGATCCATTTTCATTTGTCGGGAGCGAGAGCTTGGCGACTCTGCTGGGGAACCTTATACTGTAACCAGGGCTTCTGGTTCTTTCTGTGGGTTCCTCCTAGCGCTTGATTGATTTGTGTTTATTGGGGTGTTATGTGCTATTTGTGCTTATGTATTTATGTCATTGCTTTATGTATAGTTTTGTTTATGGCTTTCTTTATAGCTTTATGCATATATATTCATTTTGTCATACTGTACTGCTGGCTGGATCTGGTTTTCCTTTTGGTGGGTGGGGTTCTATTGAGAGTTAAGGTCCTATACCTGGGACCTGAGTGACACCTAGGCTAGAGTGAATCATATTCTCTCCCATTCCATTTCGGTCTGGTGCGGGAATACGAAACACGGTTCAGATATGGGTTTCTTCTTGAGAACTCTGTGTTGCAGATTTCCTGCAACGCTAG
Source organism: Lathyrus aphaca (assembly GCA_963966055.1). Taxonomy (NCBI): domain Eukaryota; kingdom Viridiplantae; phylum Streptophyta; class Magnoliopsida; order Fabales; family Fabaceae; genus Lathyrus; species Lathyrus aphaca. Next base: position 459,487,358 of record OZ014523.1, on the reverse strand, counting down.
GGCTATCTGGGAAGCCTGCTAAGTCTGGATGACCTTTAGTATTGACCTTCAGAAGCTGAGGTGAATTAGAGGAGGAATTGTTATGGTTATTGTGAACACTGTACCTCCGGGTTGGAAGTGTTTACACTTCTCATAACTGATCCAAGTCTGAGGATCCTTGTTCTAGAACACCACCTGTGAGGGGGTTGGGCTGTTTACAAGTTTGCAGGTACCTTGACCTCAGAATACCCTGTTACTTTAAGAGTACTCCATGTTGGACAGTTCTTGTGATTCTAAAACCCTGGACATGTGGCTCTTTATTTGAGTCCCCCACCTTGGTTACTGGATTTATAGACCTCCAACTGGAATTCTTAAACACACTTGGACCTATATCAGGGCATTTTGATCAGATCCAGCTCAGTCACAAACCCTTTGCATATCATTTGCATACATAATCATTGCATCATATTGACATTTGCTTATTTGTGTTTCAGGGTATCCATTTTCATTTGGTTTTGGTTTTGACCCTATTGGCCCATCTTCACCAACACCTGCTTCAGTTATCAGCTGTCTGCTTCAGCTATCACCAGTACCAGCCAACCAGTGGCTCATCACTTCAGCATTGTCATCAGCACCTGTCTCTACTCAGTCTTCAGCATCATGGCTCCTAAAAAGAGCAATATCACCTATCACTTCTTCCAACCAGAGTTATCAGACATCAGGAGGATTCAGACCCTGATCACTCCAGATCACATACCTTTGTTCAGGGAGAGTTATGGAGATATACTGGACATGGTTATGGATCTGGACCCTTCACAGAGGAGCCTCATCCACACCTGCATTCAGTTTTATGATCCTCCACTGAGATGTTTTACTTTTCAAGACTTTCAGTTGGGCCCCTTATTGGAAGAGTACTCCTCATTAGTTGGTATGCCTATCAGGAGAGTAATTCCTTTCAACCCTGAGATGGTCTTTCCTGCTAATGGAGAAGTAGCAAAGGCTCTGCATCTGGAACCTGTCCTGATTGAACAGCATATGACCTCCAAAGCTGGAATCCCTGGTTTTCATCTGGACTTCTTAATCTCTCAAGCTATCCTGAAAGCTTCTCTAGGAGAGTGGAAAGCTGTTTGTGCTTTACTGGCCTTGAGTATATATGGGATTGTATTGTTTGCAGATGAGCCTCGATTCATTAGCAAGAATGCAATCCATCTGTTCATCTTGAAAAACCCAGTGCCAACTTTATTGGGGGACCTTTACTATTCAGTGCATCAGAGGAATGAAAAGCAGAGGGGGAGGTTAGTGAGGTTTTGTGCCCCATTGTTCCACACTTGGCTTCTCAGGCATCTACCCAGGACAGATGCATTTCTAAACCCTCATTAGCAGAGCAACTGGGCTAAGAGACTCACTACTCTAACTTCAGCAGATATCAGATGGTGCACTCAGAGCACCAAGGGCAGGGATATCATCACCAGCTGTGGACATTTTCCCAATGTGCCTTTAATAGGAGTTAAGGGAAGTATCAATTACAACCCTCTGCTGTTCAGGAGGCAATTGGGCTATGCACTGGTCCACGCTCCAAGGGCACAGGACTTGGTGGAGACCCTTTATTGTGAGAACAAGATTAGTTTGGCTGTTGTTAGGCAGGCTGCCTGGGCCTGGGATAATGTTCAAACCAAGGGAGTCACCATTCTGGGGAAGTGTAATAATGTGGCATCAGCACAATATTATGAGTGGTCCCGTGCCAGGGCCCAATTCTCTGGAATGCCCTTTACCATAGAAGACATGCCTGAGTCATCTTCAGCACCACCCCCTGCCACCATCAGTTTGGAGGAGTTTGAGAGCTTGAAGGAAAGAAATGAGAAGCTAACCCAGGCTTTGCAGAAGACCCTCCGGGAGAGGAGTGAATGTATGAGGGAGATTGAGAGACTGGAGAAGTTGAGAGTGGAGCATTTGACTAAGATTGAAAAGTCTGGGGATTATATCAAAAAGTCTAAAGCTGGTGAACAAATTCTGAAGAATGCTTGCAAAGAAGCCCAGTTCCAGAGAGCAAGGACAGACTTGTACTTGAAGGAGAGTCAAGCCCGGTGGGTCAGGATCACCGAGGCTCGTACCCTGGAAGACAAGAGAGTTCAAGACAAGATGGAGCAACTGGAAGCTAGTGCAAAAGGACAGCAAGAAGCCCTGGCAGCAGCCCAGAGGGAGATATCAGAGCTAAAGATCAAAGCAGGGGTGAAGAGGTCCAAGGACCAAACTCAGCACAAGAAGCTAACAGCAGCTGTTACGACCCGGAATCTCCTCATCAGGAATCTCACGGAGCGTCCGGCTGATCCTGTGACCGAAGCACTTCTCAAGGAAGTTCGTGAGGATGAGTTTGGTCTTGGTGTTTGACCATTTGTTTGTTGTTGCTTTCTTTCCATGTACTTTTATTTTGTACTGTATTTTGACCCCTTAGAGGGCTTGTGTTGTAAAATGAACAAGTTGTATTATGTCACCTTCTGTAATATATTTGCGTTAGTTTGCTTCATCTGAGTTTTCTTCAAGCAACAACAACAGCATCTCCAAGGGTCTGGAAGGGTCAAAACCGAAGGCCAAACCGGATACCTTGAGAACAAATAAGCGTAACTGCATTGCATGCTAACCCTTTGCTTGTTTTGTAGGTTTTGTTTTATTGTTGCTAACCTCTGTTGTGATGCATCAGGAACTATTGCTAGGCGCCGGGTATTTCCCCTCAACCGTCCGCACCGCTATCCAACCCGAAACAACCTTCCGGGAATTCAGATGGATCAGATGCAGCAGGACCTCACTGAGGTCAGAAATCAAATGGCAAATGAAAGGCTAGAAATGAGGAACCAAATGACTCAGTTTATGGAAGTTATGAACAACATGGCTCAGAGCCAGGAAAGATTGAGAGCCATGGTGGAAAGGCAGAATCAAGAAGAGCCCCATGTGGGAACTGCTGGCACAAGTAACAACGAGAGGGTCCAACCTCATGTCAATCCCCCAGTTTTTGGACCCCATCTCCATCCAGAGGCCAACATCCCTGTCAATATACAAGGGACTGCCACAGCAGGGAGGGTACTACAGGAAGACCCTCAAGAAGACAAGTTCACAGTAATGGGTGCTGGGGAAGAAGCATATGATAGAAGATTGGATGAAATAGCTGAGAAGTTGAGGTCCTTAGAATCTCAAAACTCTTTGGGCTTCGACGTCATGGACATGGGCTTGGTAGATGGGGTTAGGATTCCCCACAAGTTCAAGCCTCCATGTTTTGAAAAGTATAATGGGACTTCTTGTCCTCGGACCCATCTACAATCTTTTCTCGGGAGATTAAAGGCCTATACAATGGATGAGAAGCTCTGGATGTTCTACTTCGAAGACAGCTTGACTGGAGCATCAAGGGAATGGTACTCTCACTTGACAAGGGCAACTATTAGATGCTGGAAGAACCTGGCAGAGGCCTTCATCAGACAGTATCAGTATAATCTAGACATGGCACCCAACAGGACCCTCCTGATGGGAATGTCACAGTCTTCAAGAGAGAGTTTCCGAGAATATGCCCAGAGATGGAGGCAACTGGCTGCTGCTGTTCAACCACCTATGTCTGAACGGGAAATGGCAGATATGTTCATGAATACCCTTCAGGGAACCTATATTGACAGGTTGGCTGCTTTCTCTTCCACTAGCTTCGCGGATGTTGTCATAGCTGGGGAGAGAATTGAAAGCCTGTTGAAAATGGGAAAGATCTCAGACAACGGTGCAAGCTCGTCCAGTAGTACAAGAAAGCCTTTTGCAGGCCCAAGAAGAACTGGCGAGACCAATGCCATCCATTCAAACAGGGGCAGGCCCCAGTATGTTCAGAGGTCAATAGCAGCAGTCACCATTCCTGCTCCAGCCCATCCTCAGCCAGTCTATCAACCTCCTCAGCAAAACTATCAGCCGCAACCTCAGCAAAATCAGTATCCTCCAAGGAATTACAACAACAGCAACACCAACAACAACAGTCAACAGAGGCCATTTCAGCAGAGGCCTTCTCAAGCTAACAGAGTGATTGATCCGATTCCCATGCCATATGCTACTTTGCTGCCACAGCTTCTGAAACTCAACCTGGTTGAGCTAAGAACGTTGGCACCTCCGGATCCCAACAGTCTACCAAGGAATTATGACTCCAATGCTAGGTGTGCTTTTCATTCAAACGCACCTGGCCACAGCACAGAAAAGTGCAGGGCTCTGCATATGAAAGTACAAGACCTGGTGGACTCAAAGGCTCTGAATTTCGCACCACCACCCAATGTCAATAAAAACCCGATGCCAAACCATGGTGGTCCCCGGATTAACGCTATTGAAGAAGACAAGCCGTCTTATTTAATAACTAGTGTGGGACAGATCAGGACACCATTGGTAGAAATCAAGGCTCAGCTCTTGGTATGTCAAATGTTCCCAGGGTGTGAATTGGGTTGTGCTTACTGCAATATCTCGGTAAATGGGTGCGATAATTTGAGGAATGGCATAGATGGCCTCATTCAGAGTGGCCAACTTCAGATCACCACATCATTTCCAACAAATCCAGCAATATCATCAGCAACGGTTTCAGAACCTCCTACAACTGCAGCAACTATTGTTCCTGACAATTCTTCGGTTTCATCAACAAGTACTTCATCCATCATCTCAACTGATCAGTTTACAACAAATCTTCCTGCTACAACTTCAGCTTCACTCCATTTTGAGACTCCTACAACAGCAACATCCATCCTGCCACCATTATCTCCTACAACACCAGCAACAAATCATGAAGATGTCTCTACCGTCACAATATTTTATGATCCTGAGAACAACTCTGCCTACCATTCAGAAGGTGCTGCTCCCACCAGAGCACCAGTTACAATCTTTTATGATCCACAAACAATTATAGTCCCTTCAGCAGCAGCAATCAGTCCAGTCACTGTCACGGTGCCTGGACCAGTACCATATGAAAGCAATAGGGCCATCCCTTGGCACTATGGCTCTGACGTGTACTGCGAAGGAAAAAGAATCACTCTTGAAACATCAACACCTGCACCACAAGTAGATAATGTGGGGGGAGGCGGAGGCTTCACCCGAAGCGGACGTCTCTTTGCTCCACCAATTCAAAGACCTACAGCCGAAGCAGAAGCTGCTGCCAAGGCAAAAGGCAAGAGCCCGGTGCAGGAAGATCAAGCTGTTAAAGAAGCCTTGAAGACACCGTTCGATCAAGAAGTTGATGAGTTTATGAGAATCATCAAAAAGAGTGATTACAAAATTGTGGATCAACTTCACCAGACGCCATCCAAAATCTCTATCCTCTCACTGCTTATGTGCTCCGAAGCCCATCGGAATGCACTACTCAAAGTCTTGCACGCAGCTTACGTGCCTGAAGAGATTACTGTCAACCAGTTGGAGACCGTGGTTGGAAATGTTACTGCTAGCAACGGGCTAGGGTTCACCAATACTGACTTGACAGCGGATGGCCGCAACCACAACAAAGCCTTGCACATAACCATGGAATGCAAAGGAGCTGTCCTTTCTCATGTGCTGGTAGATACAGGTTCATCCCTGAATGTCTTACCAAAGAAGGCTCTGGTGAAGTTAGAATATGACGGATTGGCTTTGAGACCCAGTAACCTGGTGGTAAGAGCCTTTGATGGTTCTAAGAGATCGGTTCTGGGAGAGATCGAGCTACCTGTGACAATTGGCCCACAGACCTTTAAAACTATCTTTTACGTGATGGACATTCAGCCCGCCTACAGCTGTTTGTTAGGTAGACCCTGGATTCACGCCGCCGGCGCAATAACGTCTACCCTTCACCAAAAGTTAAAATATGAGTGGGAAGGCCAAGTTGTCACAATCTGTGGGGAGGAGGACATCTTTGTTAGCCATCTGGCTACTTATAAGTATATCGAAATGGATGGGGAGATCCATGAAACAATGAGCCAAGGATTTGAAGCCTTGAATGTCAATGAAGCATCTGCTGTATCTGGGGTCTCCATGTCATCATACCAACAAGCCCGGAAGGTTGTTGAGGAAGGAACTGCCCTAGGCTGGGGCAAAGTTTTAGCTGTGGAGGAGAAGAAAGACAAGTTTGGGTTGGGTTACAGACCAACTCAACATCAAGCAAAGGATGCTGAAGAGCCTGGTTTTGTCAGTGGGGGGATGCTTACCCCTGATGCTATCAACTGTCTGGAAGACGAGCTGGAAGAGGAGCGCAACCTGGAAAGCTGGATTCGTCCAAAGATCCCGGGGAGCAGTATCTCGAACTGGTCTTCCCAGGAAATTATAAGAGTTACTCGATCAGAAGAGTGCCTCCCAGACAGCACTGACAACAACACGGCTATGACATCGTATGACTTTGACAATCCAATCAATCAAGCTGATGAAGGGGTTGATGAAGAATATGAGCTTCCTGAAGAGCTAGCCAGGTTGTTAAGACAAGAGGAAAAGGTTATTACCCCTCACCAGGAGGAAGTTGAAGTGATTAATCTTGGTACAGAGGAAGACGTGAAAGAAGTTAGGATCGGGGCCTGCCTGCAAGACTCAGTAAAGAGACAACTGATTGATCTGCTTCAAGAGTATGTGGATGTGTTTGCTTGGTCATACCAAGATATGCCAGGGTTGGATACCGACATTGTTGTGCACAAGCTGCCTTTGAGAGAAGAATGCCCTCCAGTCAAACAGAAGCTGCGCCATACTCGTCCAGACATGGCCATGAAAATCAAGGAAGAGGTACAAAAGCAATGGGACGCCGGGTTCCTTGCTGTAACTAGCTACCCGCCGTGGGTTGCTAATATAGTACCTGTGCCTAAGAAGGACGGCAAAGTAAGAATGTGTGTTGATTACCGGGATCTGAACAGAGCCAGCCCGAAAGATGATTTCCCTTTACCTCACATTGATGTATTGGTGGATAACACGACTCAGTTCTCGGTATTCTCCTTCATGGATGGATTTTCAGGATACAACCAGATTAAAATGTCACCTGAAGACATGGAGAAGACAACATTCATCACACCCTGGGGCACGTTCTGCTACAAAGTAATGCCATTTGGGCTCAAGAATGCCGGTGCAACGTATCAACGGGCTATGGTAACATTGTTCCACGATATGATCCACAAAGAAATAGAATGTTATGTGGATGATATGATTGCCAAGTCCCTTACTGAAGAAGATCATCTGGTGAATCTGCTCAAGTTGTTCAAGCGTCTGAGAAGGTATCAACTGAAGTTGAACCCCAACAAATGCACATTCGGGGTGAGATCTGGTAAGCTGCTGGGCTTTATTGTAAGCGAGAAAGGGATTGAAGTGGACCCTGATAAAGTCAAAGCCATTCAAGAGATGCCTGCACCGAAAACTGAGAAAGAAGTTCGAGGGTTCTTAGGACGATTGAACTACATTTCAAGGTTCATATCTCACCTTACAGCAACCTGTGAACCCTTGTTCAAGCTGTTAAGAAAAGAACAAACGGTCAGGTGGAACGAAGATTGCCAGAAGGCTTTTGACAAGATCAAGGAATATCTGCAAGAACCTCCAATCCTCATGCCGCCAGTTGAAGGAAGACCTCTGATAATGTACTTGACAGTATTAGAAGAGTCAATGGGGTGTGTGCTGGGCCAGCATGACGAGTCTGGTCGAAAAGAGTATGCAATATACTACCTAAGCAAAAAGTTTACCGACTGTGAACAACGATATTCACTGCTCGAGAAAACTTGCTGTGCTTTAGCGTGGGCTGCTCGCCGACTGAGACAGTATATGTTGACCCACACTACTTTATTAATCTCGAAGATGGACCCAGTCAAGTACATATTTGAGAAGCCAGCGCTTACCGGACGGGTTGCAAGATGGCAAATGATCCTTACAGAGTATGACATCCAATACACATCTCAGAAAGCCATCAAAGGCAGTGTATTGTCTGAATATCTTGCTGAGCAACCCATCGATGATTACCAGCCTATGAGGTTTGACTTCCCTGATGAAGACATCATGTTCATTAAATCAAAAGATCATGAAGAGCCTATTCACACTGAAGGGCCTGACCCGGAGGAAGAATGGATTATGATGTTCGATGGGGATGTTAACATGAATGGCCGTGGTGTTGGTGCAGTACTTATTACACCCAAAGGAGTTCACATGCCTTTCTCGGCAAAACTCACTTTCAACTGCACTAACAACGAAGCTGAATACGAAGCTTGCATTATGGGTCTTGAGGAAGCCATTGACCTCAGGATCAAAACATTGACCGTATTCGGAGATTCAGCTTTGGTAATCAATCAGACCAATGGGAAATGGTATACACACCAGGATCATCTGATACCTTACAGGGATTATACAAGAAGGTTATTGACTTTCTTCACAACAGTCAAACTTGAGTATATCCCTCGGGATGAGAATCAGTTTGCAGATGCTCTTGCTACCATTTCGTCCATGATCAAAGTTCAAGCTGCTAACTTTGTACCTCAGATTTCAGTATCGAGACTTGATAGACCAGCATATGTATTCGCAGCAGATGTTGTCAAAGATGATAAGCCTTGGTTCCATGATATTAAGCGCTTCTTGGAGGATCAAACATACCCACCTGGGGCATCTTCCAATGATAAGAAGACCTTGAGAAGGCTTGCTGGAAGTTTCTTTCTGAACACTGATGGGTCTTTATACAAGAGGAACTTTGATATGGTACTCCTCAGATGTGTTGACAAGACGGAAGCAGATTTGTTGATGCATGAAGTGCATGAAGGCTCTTTTGGTACCCATGCTGGGGGACATGCCATGGCTAAGAAGTTGTTAAGATCAGGCTATTATTGGATCACAATGGATGCAGACTGTTGTGCCTACGCTAGAAAATGTCATAAATGCCAGATCTACGCAGACAAAGTGCATGTGCCTCCGAATCCTTTGAACATAATGTCTTCACCCTGTCCCTTTGCTATGTGGGGCATTGATATGATTGGCAAGATCGAGCCGACTGTTTCAAATGGTCACAGATTCATCTTGGTCTCCATTGACTATTTCACCAAATGGGTTGAAGCAGCCTCATATGCAAATGTTACAAGGCAAGTGGTAGCCCGATTTCTGAAAAGAGATATCATCTGTCGATACGGAGTTCCCGAGCGAATCATTACTGATAATGGTTCCAATCTAAACAACAAAATGATGGCAAAACTGTGCCGGGACTTCAAGATCCAACATCACAATTCTTCTCCTTACAGACCAAAGATGAATGGTGCTGTTGAGGCGGCAAATAAGAACATCAAGAAGATTGTGCAGAAGATGGTAGTCACCTACAAAGATTGGCATGAAATGTTACCATTTGCCTTGCATGGGTACCGCACATCAATCAGGACATCCATTGGGGCAACCCCGTATCAACTTGTGTATGGTATGGAAGCGGTCCTGCCTGTTGAAGTTGAATTACCTTCGTTACGGGTATTAATGGATGTCAAACTGAGTGAAGCAGAATGGGTTCGGGCCCGATACGAACAACTGAGTCTGATAGAAGAGAAAAGATTGGCCGCAATATGTCATGGGCAGTTGTATCAGAAGAGAATGAAGAAAGCCTTCGATCAGAAAGTCAGGCACCGAGAGTACCAAGTGGGAGATCTTGTGCTGAAAAGAATCCTCCCTCCTCATACAGACCACAGGGGCAAATGGACTCCAAACTATGAAGGGCCATTCGTGGTAAAGAAAGTTTTCTCTGGTGGAGCACTGATGCTCAGCACCATGGATGGTGAAGATTTTCCATCCCCTGTGAATTCAGATGCAGTTAAAAAATACTTCGCATAAAAATGACCCGATGGACATAAAAACAGAATGAAAGTCCAGGCAAAAATAGGGCATCCCGGCGAGTCAAAAACAGAATAAAAGACTCGGGCAAAAATAAGGGAAATAAATGAAAAAATGTACACCCGCTGATTTGAAAAGCCGCATTGGACAACTCAGGCAAAAATGGGTATCCCGATGGATTGAAAACCCGAAAGGGCGATCCATGCAAAATAAGGGAATAAGCGAACAACTGCACTCTGGATTCGTCTGTATCACTGACAACTTGGAAAGCTTTGACAGAATCAAGCTTCAATCAGAATCAACTTTCTTCAGAAAGCAAGACGAGAAGAACGTCATTGTCATACGAGTCATAGCAGAAGAGGAAGCTCCTTAAAGCGTCGTCAACACTGCCAGCATTTTGTTTCTCAATTTGTAACAATCTCCTCATTTCAGGGGATATGTTCCTTTGACTGTACCTCGCCAATTCAGGGCATATGAATTAATAAAATCAGATTTCTCAGTCATGTTTCGTTTTGTATATTTTTATTTGCAAAGGATGTCTGGTGTCTCTAAAAAATCAATGGCATAAGTACAGGTGCTTTTCTCCAAAAAAAAAAAAAAAACTAATAATAAAACACATGCTTACAGGGAATATACTTACTCTCGAAAGTACTTAACTCCTGTGACGGAATCCAGTAAAGGATACCTCGGGACCTTTTGTGCGTTTCCTTCGCAGGATTGCAGGTATACAGGACGCAACTTGGGGCACGTAAGCTTCATCCCAGCAAGCTGGCAAATCAACAAAAGATCTCAGCATCCGAAATGCTCTATTCCCAGCTGAGTTGCCTCTTGTTGCTCTCCCCAGCTGAGTTGCCTCTCATAATTCCCCCCAGCCGAGTTGCCATTTCATCCTCAGCTGAGTGCAAAAGTCAGGGAACCATCTCCCCACAGAATCCCCAGCCTCTATCCAGAAGAGCGGCGCATAGAAGATCACAACAGAGTGAAGAAAGCTTCTACAAACCCCAGCTGGGTCCCGTATTATAAGGATATGTCAACCAGTGACCTATATCCCCAAATGAATACATCTCACCAGATCTACCAATGATCTCATCCCCAGCTGGGAGGCCCTTTTCAAACAGATCAGCCAGAGATCTTCGCAGCAACGGGATCCGAATCCCGGTTTGATATCTTTGCATAATCATGGCATTCGCATCATATTTTCCCCTCAGAGCGTAGCATTCCGTCTAACACGGAGCATTACGGCAAAAATCAAACGCATAGCATAATCATAAGCCATGTTCGGAATCAACACTTGTGAATAATAATCATATACTTCCCCCAAAAATCCTCACCAGAGTCCCAGCAAAAGCAGTTGCCTCATATTCACAAATACCAGCATATTTCCTTTTGATACCCGTCCGTATCATCACTCCCCAGTAAAGTCGCCAGAACACTCTTTACGAACAAAATCACCCGTATTACAGATACTTCATGACACCCGTCCGTGTCATATTACCAGCAGAAAGCCAAAGACACCCTCTTTGCACTCACACATACCTGTATACATCTTCTAGACACTCGTCCGTGTCATATCCCCAGCGCAGTTGCTTACACCTTCATCACCCATACACTTGTTATTACACTTTTCTCTCTTGGCACTCATCTATACATACTCACTACTCACGATACACTTATACAGATGCTCGTCCGTATCTTGTATACACCATCACTTATCTCCCCACAGATTCAACAATAGTCCTTGTTCTTTGTTAACCAGTTGGTACTCGTCCGTATCATCATCTCAGAACATTGCGTCTAATGTTTGTTTCTACGTGATACTCGTCCGTATCATAGCCTTAAGGTTGCTCGTCCGCATCCTTAATCCATACACTATGTCAAACACTTTTGTCTTCTTGAATATAGACACTCGTCCTCCATCATGCTCATCCTCCTGCTGAGTGGTCGTCCTCCACTTCTTGATGGTCGTCCTCCATCATGCTCATCCGATGGCCGTCCCCATCGTTGACCTTTTATCCGGCATTCGTCCTATGTCGCGATATTTTCGGCAGCCGTACCCTGCCAGGTGGTCGTCCTCCACCTCTGATGGCCGTCCCCATCATATTTCTTTTATCCCCAACAGAGCAGCCGTCCCCTGCTAGGTGATCGTCCTTCACCTTTGATGGCCGTACCCCATCATCTGTTTATTTCATTTATTCTTTAGCCCGATGGCCGTCCCCATCGTTGGTTACTTTGCTTTATGAACTTGACGGCCGTCCCCGTCATGTTTCATTAATCCCCAGAGAATTTTACAGCTTTATCTTGATGGCCGCCTCCATCATATAATCTTATTTTCCCAGCTAGTCGGCCGTCCCCGTCTTAGCTTTACCTTCTATCCCCAGCATGTCGGCCGTCCCCGTCATCGCTTTATTTTCGTATACTTTTCCCAGCATGTCAGCCGTCCCCGTCATTGCTCCTTACCCAGCTGTCGTCCTCTGCTCGACGGTCGTCCTCCGTCGCCCACACTTTACAACATACTTTATTTTCCTTTTTACAATCTATATCCCTTTTCTTCTTCATTCTGTGAGTGCAAATTTTGGACTGTCTTTGGTATTCAACCACAAGTTATCTTGCTTGCCTGTTAAGCCGTCACTTACATCCCGCACAGCTAACTCATGCTTGAATAGGGGCAGCTGTAAACACCCCAAATTTGCCCTCACCCATTCACCATGGCTTGTGATCATTCTCATATGCATAAACACAATCATATCATCTCACATCTCAATTTTGGTTCACTGCATAGTTTCTAAGTCATTTGCATCTAGGGTTTGTGACCTGAGCAATCTCAGGGCTTCTTGAGCCACTCCAAAGGTTACCAATCACTTCAAAGGGGTCTACATGTGTTCAAGCATCATATTACATCCTCACAAAGCCAAGAATTCGAAAGAATCACAAGAACTAGGGTTTGAGTGGATGCAGAGCCAGGATTGACTGCAATGTTGACCTAAAATTAGGGTTTTGGTTTCAGAGGCCATAACCCCAAATTTTTTGATCATTCTTGTTTCCATTGGTCTCTATATGGTATAGGGAGTATGCATATCAATTTTCATGAAGAAATTCCATGGGGAAGTCATCTGATCAAGAGTTGACTTTTCAAGCAAGTCAGTGTAAAATCAGGGCATCTGAGGCCCCCAATGACCCAACCAATGGGTGATCTTCATCATTTTGAGTGTATATGATCTTTATTTGGTCATGGAAGAAGGTTGAAGTTCACAAAAATCAAGAATTTAGGGTTTTTGCAAATGTTGACTTTTTGGGCATAGTTGACTTTTCAAGAATGCATCATTTTAGGTCATTTTTCAAGCCTTGATTCTTGATCCAAAAATGCTTCAAATGGAAAAACTTTGGTCATGAAAGTTGTAGATCTCATCTTTCCCTTTCCAAAAAGTACAAGAACATGATCAAACTCTTCTTGGATCAAAAGTTATGGTGTGACAAAGTTGGCTAAAATCATTGATTTTCAAGGCATGCCTCAAATGAGAATTTTGCAAAATCATGGACCAAGGCCAATTGCAACCTCTAATTCACTTCAAACCAGTATGAAAACATTCTATATGTCCCAAAAATCAGAATTGGACCAAAGGTTACATGTTTATGGTTTGTGTAACAAGGCATTTTTCACAAAGTTTCAAAAAGCCACAAGTTGCAAAACTCATGATCACATCTCACCAACTTGCAGCATTGGCCCTTGAACCAAGCTAACCCTTTCCCCTCATTTTGCTGCGCATAGCCCATGCCTTGTACCAAGCCTAGATCATGAGCCATGCTTGCCTTACACAAAATGTGACTTTTTGCAAAAGCAAACTTACCAATCACTATAGGCCAGGTCACATCATCTGACCTATAGGATTAAAATACATTATCATTTTGCAAGCCATTTCATGTACAAGGCAAGGCTGAAACCATTCACAAGACACACATTCACAAAACACTCCATCTTGCAAGTTGCTTCGAATCTCTCTGCCCAGCCTTCAAACACTCAAACCATTTCCACACTTCAACTCACCACACTTCATAGACCTCAAAGCACCAAGAGCCAAGCCTGAAACAAGCAAGAACACCCCACTGCCATTCTTCACCTCAGCCTGCATTTTCATTCGAAACTCTCTCCATAGCTCACAAACACCCAAACAAATACCATAGATCTTCTCCACTCATTGTTCTGATCACATAGAACCCATCACAATGACCTGAAACTGCCTGAAACTCCATTGCCATTTCTGACTGAGCTTGAGCAGAAGCTGTCGAAACTCATCAACCAGCCAACATAAATTGTTCTAAAGCATTCAAACACCATCAAGAGGTCCTAAGGAGTGGATTGCACTGAGGGGAATGGCCAGAAAGTCATCAGGTTGAAAGCTCCAAATCTCAGGTAGCTTGAAAATTATTTTTCCAGAAATTATTTTTCATGTTATAAACTTGTTCCTTATGTTCCACTGAATATCCTGGTGCTCTTAGTTTTTGAAATGGTGCTGGAATGAGAGTTTAATTGCTCTCTGAAGCTTGCGTGCCCTAGTTCTTATTTTCTTCGATTCAGCTTAGTTAGGGAAAATAAATTTGTTTTGGGAGAGGGGTTTGATTCGTGAGTGGTTGGAGAACATTTCCCAATTCTTAGATTTTGTTTTTGTTACGTTTTGAGGGAGTTTGGAAATTTCCAGGTGAGATGCTGGCCGGAGAAGACGACCGGAAGTCTTCTCCGGCAGCCTGAGTGATTAGCCCTAATCTCAGGTCATTAATGCCAGTTTGAATGAGGAGCGTTGGATGCGTTGAAATGTTTGACTTGCCGCGCGTATAAATGGTCCAGATTTGTCATTATGCCCTAATCTTCATTATCCATTTAATTAATTGAGTTTAAGCCAGTTTAAACGTGGGCCACAGGATCTGGCGCGTAGTCAATGCCCCTAAGCCCAGATTGAATCCCAGCCACCCATCCTGCATACTTTCCTTTTAATTCATTTAAATTCATTTTCTTTTCATTTAATTTGCACATTTATTTTAAAATAGTAAAAAAGGTTTTAAAATTATGAAACTTTTTCCTCTGAGTTTTATTAATTTTGTAAACACAAAAATATTTTCATTTTATTTTTTATCATTAAAAAAGTATTTTTAAATATTTAAAAGATTATTTTTAATTGATTAATGGAAATTAATTAATAAAAAATACTTTTAGGTATTTAAAAATCACCAAAAAATTCATGAAATGTTCTAAGACATTTAGAAACATTGTCCAACCTTCAAACCAAATTTCTTTTTTGATCTTGATGCATTTTAAGAACTTTTCATTGAATTAAATCATATTTTGTGCATTATTTTGATCATAAGTTCAAAAAATCATTTCTGCCTATCTAAGAGGAGTTGGACATTGATTCTTTTTGTTTTGTCTTGTGTTTTGCATGTAGTTTCTAGGATTAAATGGCCTTGAATTGTTCCCTCATTTTCAATTTGTTTGGTATTTCTTTTGTTTAAGAGCCCTAAAAACCCTAATAACTTAGAAAAATCATAACTTGAGATTGGTTAAGAGTTGAGAGTCCCCCTTTGGACATTGGTTTAGTATATGTTTAGGGTTTCTTTGGGTGGCACTTTCCATTTTTTAAATTAGGTTTTGCTTCAGTTTTTGGTTTTTGTTTGTTGTTTGATCCATAAACCCTAATTTGGGCTTTCATTTGCATACCTCTTGCATTCTCTTGCATAACATGACTTTCCATGCCATTCCATGCCTCCATTTGATTCATTTGACATCTTAAGACACATAGGAAGCATGTTTGATCATTGCATCTTGCATTTGCCATGTTGTATGCCATGTATGCTTCATAACTTTCCATGCTTGTTCATGCTCCTTAGCTTGCATCATTTGCATCCATGATCTTGTATGAACATCTCCATGCCTTGCCTCATGCTTGCAGCATCTCATAACATCATTTTCATCATCAACATGCTTCTGGTTTTGTTTAGCATCATACCATTTCATTTCATTTTACATTGCATTGCATTTCTTTCTAACATTTCAGGTGGTAAGTAACTTGAGAAGTGAATTTGCCTTCACTTCTCATAACTTTTCTTTTCATCTCTCTTGCATCCATTGCTGCATTTCTATATGTGTTTGAGATTGAGCTTGCTCATTCTTGTTTCTCCCACTTTCTTTCTTCAAGTGACTTGACTTCTTGAATGAAGCAAGTCACTTTGCTTCTCTTGATCCTGTTCATCTGCTTCCTGGTGGTTCTCTTTGAAGATTGTTTTTGTTTAACCTCACAAACTTTAGGAACAACCAAGCATGACAATGAATTAGGGTTTTGATTAGTTCCCCTCCTTAGTTTTACCTTTTGTGTCTCTTTTGAGTCTTCTCTTCTCACCTCATAATCAGGGACTAAACCCTAAAGGCTTTAAGGCTTTGTGATTAAGCT
This sequence comes from Lathyrus aphaca, assembly GCA_963966055.1. NCBI lineage: Eukaryota > Viridiplantae > Streptophyta > Magnoliopsida > Fabales > Fabaceae > Lathyrus > Lathyrus aphaca. The sequence continues at coordinate 459,471,159 of OZ014523.1, read as the reverse complement.
TATGCCTGCATCCTTCTCTTAGGATGGAGTGTATAACTTTAATCCTAAGTGTTAAACCCTTAATGTGTTTAACTCCTTTAATCAATTCACATAATAATCATCAAGATATCACACTTGTAACTTGGGCCTTGCATTAGGGTTCTAATTCTTCCTTAATTGGTTAAGAAGGACTAACCCTAGTGTTAATGGACAAGTCCCCCTCAAGTTGTCTTACAAACCATAAAACTCACTTCTTCATCTTATCATTAAATAAAATCCATTTAATCAAAGGCTTGTTTGGTCATGAGCTTAATTCCTAATCATGGATTAAGTTGAGGAGCCTTCCTCAGCTTAAACATTCTCATCTATTATCCTTCTATTAGGATGGTGTAATGAGTCTGTTTAATCCTTGATTATGGCTTAACCTCATTACTTAACACTAAACAAAAACAACAAAAACATCTAAATAATCACAAGTAGGTTAATGATCTTGATCCTACACCAAAGGTGATTAAATGTGAGAATCTGACTTCACACTTAAGGTATTCTCATTACCCCTAATCAGAGGGAAGATGTGATGAGTTTACTAACCCATTGGTTTAGGCTTAAGCTCATTAACCTATGACAAACTTTCAAAAGTAATAAAAGACTGAAAACACAAAAACAAACAATAATCGCCTCCTCCGGGATTCTTTTCTCATCACCTTCACTCATAAACGAGAATTTGTTTCTTCCGTCTAATGCAAGACAGTTTGCATCTGTGCCAGACAGGTCATACACTTGAGCATAGACAAGTAAGCAGTTCATCAGTCAATTCGTCTTTCAGTCTCTTTGGGTCGAACTACGGTGTTCTGACTTCCTCATTGCACGAGAGGATACGTAGGCATAACTTAACAGTTATCGAACAAAAGTCTCTGTATATTCCCCCTCTTTCTAGCCTTATTCTTTAGCCTCATGATCATGAGCATTTCACTCCTGTCCTTACACTGACACTTTCATACTTCACATCACTTATACACTTTACACTGACACCTGTACATTCTTTTCCAGCTCTTTTACACACAGATTGCACTGACACTACCCCTTTAAAACACAAATCTTTTAAGCGTGGATCCCGTCGAGTACGGCGGACAATCTGGGTGCTAATACCTTCCCAGGTTGTAACCAACCCCCTTTCTCAGTCTCTCTGGTTCGCAACCGTCTTATCCATTTTCTTTCTAGGCCTATGCAGCATTGCCTTTCCTCCGGGATAAAAATGCCTAGCTGGCGACTCTATTCATTCTCCAGTGAGTTCACGGATGTGTGTTCTCACTGTTCCCTCTCGCCGACCGTTCGCGTCTGTACCTTCATCTGATCCATTTTCATTTGTCGGGAGCGACATAACCCTTTCGGGTTTTCAATCTACCAGGATAATTATTTCTGTTTATGTCTCTAATTTTTGCCTGGACCGCCCTTTCGGGTTTTCAATCCACTGAGACGCTCATTTTTGCCTAAGCCGCCCTTTCGGGTTTTCAACTTAGCGAGATGTTCTTTTATTTTTTAGGCGAAGTATTTCTTGACTGCATCCGCATTCACAGGGCGAGTGATCTCCTCACCATCCATAGTTGCAAGAATTAATGAACTTCCAGAGAAGGCTTTCTTGACAACATATGGGCCATCATAGTTCGGAGTCCACTTGCCCCGAGAATCTTTAAGGAAAAACTGAATATTTTTTAGCACGAGGTCGCCTTCTCTGAATACACGAGGTTTGACCTTCTTGTCAAAAGCTTTCTTCATTCTTTGCTGGTACAACCGACCATGACACAAAGCCGTTATTCTCTTTTCCTCAATCAAATTCAACTGATCAAATCAACTCTGACACCATTCAGCCTCAGTCAACTTGGCTTCCATCAGAACTCTCATTGATGGGATCTCAACTTTGACGGGGAGCACTGCTTCTGTACTATAAACAAGTGAGAAAGGGGTTGCCCCTGTTGAAGTGCGAACAGATGTACGATATCCATGCAAAGCAAAAGGAAGCATCTCATGCCAATCCTTGTACGTCACAACCATCTTCTGAATGATCTTCTTAATGTTCTTATTCGCAGCTTCAACAGCCCCATTCATCTTCGGTCTATAAGGAGAAGAATTATGGTGTTGAATCTTGAATTCTTCACAAAGCTCTTTCATCATCTTATTATTCAAGTTCGAACCATTATCAGTAATGATTCTATTCGGAACACCATATCTGCAGATAATATTATTCTTGATAAACCGAACCACGACTTGCTTGGTCACATTAACATATGATGCCGCTTCCACCCACTTAGTGAAGTAATCAATTGCCATAAGAATAAAACGATGTCCATTCGAAGCCTTGGGTTCAATCATACCAATCATATCAATTCCCCACATAGAGAAAGGCCATGGGGAAGAAATCACATTGAGATAAGCTGGTGGCACGTGAATCTTATCAGCATACACTTGACACTTATGGCACTTTTTAACATACTTGCAACAATCAGATTCCATTGTCAGCCAATAGTAACCTGCTCTCAACATCTTTTTAGCCATTGCATGCCCATTAGCATGAGTGCCGAAAGATCCTTCATGAATTTCTTTCATTAACATGTCTGCTTCGTGTCTATCCACGCATCTGAGCAAGACCATGTCAAAATTTCTCTTATAAAGCACATTTCCATTCAAGAAGAAATTGCCTGCCAATCTCCTCAAAGTCCTCTTATCTTTATCGGATGCCCCAAGTGGGTATTCCTGACTCTAGAGAAAACATTTAATATCATGATACCAAGGCTTGTCATCATGGACCTCTTTGTAAACACCCCAAATTTGCCCTCACCCATTCACACCATGGCTTGTGATCATTTCATATGCATAAACACAATCATACCACCTCATATTACATTTTTGGTTCACTGCATAGTTTCTAAGTCATCTGCACCTAGGGTTTGTGATCTGAGCAATCCAAGAGCTTCTTGAGTCACTCCAAAGGCCACAATCACTTCAAAGGGGTCCATGTGTGTTCAAGCATCATATTACATCCTCTCAAAGTCAAAAATGCAAAATAATCACAAGAACTGGGATTGGTATGGAAGCAGAGCCAAGTTTGACTGCACAGTTGACCTAAAATTAGGGTTTTGGTTTCAGAGGCCATAACTCCAATTTTTTTGGTCATTCTTGTTTCCATTGGTCTTTATATGGTATAGGGAGTATGCATATCAATTTTCATGAAGAAATTCCATGGGGAAGTCATCTGATCAAGGGTTGACTTTTCAGACAAGTTAGTGCAAAATCAGGGCATCTGAGGCCCCCAATGACCCAACCAAGGGGTGATCTTCATCATTTTGAGTGTATATGATCTTTATTTGATCATGGAAGAAGGTTGAAGTTCACAAAATTCAAGATTTTGAAGTTTTTGCAAAGTTGACTTTTTAGGGCATGGTTGACTTTTGAAGAATATGTCATTTTATGCCACTTTTCAAACCTTACTTTTTGATCCAAAAATGCTTCAAATGGAAAAACATTGGTCATGAAAGTTGTAGAATACATTTTTCCCTTTTCAAAAAGTACAAAAACATGATCTAATTCATTTTGGATCAAAAGTTATGGTGTGACAAAGTTGACAAAAATCACTAAAATTCAAGATATGCACCAAAAGGCAAAGTTGCAAATTCTCCTTTCAAGGCCAATTCAGTCATCATATGGGCTTCTAATTCACTCAACATGATCACACAACTCCTAAAAATCATATTTGAACCAAAACTTCTCATGTTTCATGGTTTGTGGGACAAGATCTTTCCATATGAACCAAGAAGGAACCAACTTGCAAAACCATCATCACACTCTCACCAACTTGCTGCATTGGATATTGAACCTTTCTAGCTTCACTCACACACCATGCTGCGCCAGCCCCCATGCTTGTACTAGCCTAGAACCAAGCCCATGCCTCTCTTACAACAAAGTGGACTTTTTGCAAAAGTGGACATCCCAATCACAGCAGGCCAGGTCACATCATCTGACCAATTGGAATTGTTTATACTATCCATTTGCAAGCAAAACATAACATCAAGCCAGCCTGAAGCAAGCCCTAGCACACCATTCACAAAAACACTCCCTCAAGCATTTCTCTTCGAATCTCTCTACACAACACACAAACACAAAAACCATTTTCATAGATCAACTCACCTTGCTTCACTGAGCCAAAACCAGCAAGACTTAGGCCTGAACCAGGCAAGAACACCATTCTTCCATTTTTCACTCTCAAAGCCAAAGCTTTCGAAACTCATTCCACAGGCCACAAACACTTGAACAAATTCCACAAACCTTCTCAAAACATCACCCTGATCACAAAGAACCACTCACATTGGCCTGAAACAACCTGAATCACCATCACCATTTTCAACTGAGCTTGAGCAGAAGCTGTTCAAACTCCTTAACCAGCCAACATAAACTCCTCCTAAGCATTCAAGGATCATCAGGGGACCAAGTAAAGTGGATTGCATCAAAGGGAGAGGTCAGAAAGTTGCTGGAGTGAAAGCTTCGAAACTCAGGTAGCTCAAGAACTTTTTTTCCAGAAATGGATTTTTAAGTTCTAAAGTTGTTCTCCATGCTTCACTGATTGCTCTGATATCTTTAGTTTTGAAAATGGTGGAGAGATGAGAGTTTAATTTGTTTCTGAAAGTTTTGCCCTAAAATATTCTTGGTTTCGATTCATGAGTTTGGGGAAAAATAAATGGTTTCTAGCTTAGGGTTTTGATTCAGGGGAGTGTGGGAATCATTTCCATGTTTTTAGATTTCATTTCAGTTGCGTTTTGAGAGTTCTAGGGATTTTCAGGTGGGGTTCCCACCGGAGAAGACGACCGGAGGTCTTCTCCGGCCACCTGAAAATCATTAGGGTTTAATCTTGCAATTAATGGGCGTTTGAATCTGGCACGTTGGATCAGTGGACTTCGTTGACTTGTCGCGCGTGTGAATGGTCCAGATGTGGTCATTAAACCCTAATCACCATTATTTATTTAATTAAATCAGAATTAAGAAGTTTGAATTCCAGCCCTTGATCTGCGCGCGCAGTCAACACAGCCTTCCCCAGAATGAATCTTGGCCCTCCACTCAGTTGACTTCAGTTCTTTTTAATTTTTATTTCATTTCTTTTCATTTAATTTGCATAATTTATTTAAAATAGAAAAATTGTTTTAAAAATTATGAAACTTTTTGTCAAGAGTTTCATTAATTTTAAAAACACAAAAATATTTTTATTTTTATTTTTAGCATTAAAAAAGTATTTTTAAATATTTAAAAGTTTATTTTTAATTGATTAATGAAAATTAATTTATTAAAAATACTTTTAGGTATTTAAAAATCACCAAAAAATTCATGAAATGTTCTAAGACATTTAGAAACATTGTCCAACCTTCAAACCAAATTTATTTTTTGATCTTGATGCATTTTGAGAATTTTTCATTGAATTAAAATCATTTTTGTGCATTATTTTGATCCAAAGTTCAAAAAATCATTTCTGCCTATCCATGAAGAGTTGGACATTGATTCTTCTTGAATTGCATTGTGTTTAGCATGTAGTTTGTGAGATTAAATGGCCATGATTTGATCTTTCATGTTCAATTTGTTTGACATTTCTTTTGTTTGGAAACCCTAAAACCCTAGAAATCTTAAGAAAACCATAACTTGAAATTGGTTAAGAATTGAAACCTCTCCTTTGGACATTGGGTAAGTATAGGATTAGGGGTCCTTTGAGTGGCATTTTCAATTTTTTATAATGTTGTTTGCTTCTGGTTTTGGTTTTTGTTTGTTGCATTGTTCATAAACCCTAATTTGGGCTTCCATATGCATCCATCTTGCATTCTCTTGCATAACATGACTTGCCATGACATTTCAAGCATCCATTTGATTCATTTGACATCATAAGACATATTGAAAGCATTTTTGATCATTGCATCATGTATTAGCCATGTTGTATGCCATATGTACTTCATAACTTTTCATGTATGTCCTTGGTTCCTAACTTGCTTCATTTGCATTCATGAACTTGTATGATCATGTCCATGTGCTTCCTCATGTTTGTAGCATCTCATAGCATCATTAGCATCATGTATATGCTTCTGGATTTGTTTCTCATCATGTCATCTCATCCCATTTTGCATTGCATTGCATTCCTTTTCTAACCTTTCAGGTGGTAAGTGACTTTGAGAAGTGAATTTGCCTTCACTTCTCATAACTTTCTCTTCATCATTCTCTTGCATCCATTGCTGCATTTTTGTTTGTGTTTGAGTTTGAGCTTGCTCATTCTTCTTCTTCCCACTTTTTTTCTTCAAGTGACTTGACTTCTTGAATGAAGCAAGTTGCTTTGCTTCTCTTGATCCTTTCATCTGCTTCCTGGTGGTTCCATTGAAGATTGTTCTTGCAAACCTCACAAACCTTAGGAACAACCAAGCATGACAATGATTAGGGTTTTGATTAGTCTCCCATCTTAGTTTTACCTTTGTGTCTCTTTTGAGTCTTCTCCTCTCATCTCATAATCAGGGACTAAACCCTAAAGGCTTTAAGGCTTTGTGATTAAGCTTATGCCTGCATCCTTCTCTTAGGATGGAGTGTATAACTTTAATCCTAAGTGTTAAACCCTTAATGTGTTTAACTCCTTTAATCAATCCATCTTAATAATCATCAAGACATCAAGCTTGTAACTTGGGCCTTGCATTAGGGTTCTAATTCTTCCTTAAATGGTTAAGAAGGACTAACCCTAGTGTTAATGGACAAGTCCCCCTCAAGTTGTCTTACAAATCATAAAATCCACTTCATCATCATACCATTAACTAAAATCCACTTAATCAAAGGCTTGTTTTGTCATGAGCTTAATCCCTAATCATGGATTAAGTTGAGGAGCTTTCCTCAGCTTAAACATTCTCATCTATTATCCTTCTATTAGGATGGTGTAATGAGTCTGTTTAATCCTTGAATATGGCTTAATCTCATTACTTAACACTAAACAAAAACATCAAAAACATCTAAATAATCACAAGTAGGTTAATGATCTTAATCCTACACCAAAGGTGATTAAGTGTGAGAAGCTTACTTCACACTTAAGGTATTCTCATTACCCCTAATCAGAGGGAAGATGTGATGAGTTTACTAAATCCATTGGTTTAGACTTAAGCTCATTAACTTATGACAAACTCAAAAAGCAATAAAAGATTGAAAACTCAAAAACAAACAATAATCGTCTCCTCCGGGATTCTTTTCTCATCTCATTCACTCATAAACGAGAACTTGCTTCTTCCGTCTAATGCAAGACAGTTTGCACCTGAGCCAGACAGGTCATACACTTGAGCATAGGCATGTAAGCAGTTCACAAGTCAATGCATCTTTCAGTCTCTTTGGGTCGAACTACGGTGTTCTGACTTCCTCATTGCACGAGAGGATACGTAGGCATAACTTAACAGTTATCGAACAAAAGTCTCTATATATTCCCCCTCCTTCTAGCTTCATCCTTTTAGCCTCATGATCATGAGCATACTCTTTCCTTACACTGACACTGTACATTTATACACCTCACTTCTTTTACACTGACACCTGTACATCCTTTTCCAGCTATTGTATACACAAATTACACTGACACTACCCCTTTAAAACACAAATCTTTTAAGCGTGGATCCCGTCGAGTACGACGGACAATCTGGGTGCTAATACCTTCCCAGGTTGTAACCAACCCCCTTTCTCAGTCTCTCTGGTTCGCAACCGTCTTATCCATCTCTTTCTAGGCCTATGCAGCATTGCCTTTCCTCCGGGATAAAAATGCCTAGCTGGAGACTCTATTCATCTCCAGTGAGTTCACGGCTGTGTGTTCTCATTGTTTCCTTCGCCGACCGTTCGCGTCTGTACCCCATTTGACCCGGCTTCATTTATTGGGAGCGACAGCTTGGCGACTCTGCTGGGGAGTCTTCTATTGCAACCAGGGCTTCTGGTTCTTTTTGTGGGTTCCTCCTAGCGCTTGGTTGATTTGTGTTTACTGGGGTGTTATGTGTTATCTGTGCTTGTGTATTTATTTTATTTATTGCTTTATGTACAGTTTTGTTTATTGCTTTCTTTATAGCTTTATGCATATATTATCATATTGTCATACTGTGCTGCTGGCTGGATCTGTTGTTTGCTTTGGTGGGTGGGTGTTCCATTGAGAGTTAAGGTCCTATACCTGGGACCTGAGTGACACCTAGGCTAGAGTGAATCATATTCTTTCCCATTCCATCTCGGTCTGGTGCGGGAATATGAAACACGGTTCAGATATGGGTTTCTTCTTGAGAACTCTGTGTTGCAGATTTCCTGCAATGCTAGGGCTATCTGGGAAGCCTGCTAAGTCTGGATGACCTTTAGTTTTGACCTTCAGAAACTGAGGTGAATTAGAGGAGGAACTTTTATAGTTATTGTAAACATTGTACCTCCGGGTTAGAAGTGTTTACACTTCTCATAACTGATCCAAGTCTGAGGATCCTTGTTCTAGAACGCCACCTGTGAGGGGGATGGGTTGTTTACAGGTTTGCAGGTACCTTGACCTCAGAATACCCTGTTACTTTGATTTGATTAAGAATACTCCATTTTGGGACAGTTCTTGTGATTCTAAAACCCTGGACATGTGGCTCTTTATTTGAGCTCCCCACCTTGGTTACTGGATTTATAGACCTCCATCTGGATTTCTTGAACATACTTGGACCTATATCAAGGCATTTGATCAGATCCAGCTCAGTCACAAACCCTTGCATATCATTTGCATACATAATCATTGCATCATATTGACATTTGCTTATTTGTGTTTCAGGGTATCCATCTTCATTCTTTTGGTTTGGTTTTGACCCTATCTTCAGTATTTGACCTATCTTCATCAGCATCTACCTCAGTTATCAGCTATCTATTCCAGTCACCTGCACCAGCCAATCAGTGGCCCACTCTTCAGTGTTATCATCAGCACCTATCTTCTCAGCATCATGGCTCCTAAAAAGAGTAACATCACCTACCATTTCTTCCAGCCAGAGCTAGCTGACATCAGGAGGATTCAGACCCTGATCACTCCAGATCACATACCATTGTTCAGGGAACACTATGGAGATATACTTGATATGGTTATGGATCTGGACCCTTCACAGAGAAGCCTGATCCACACTTGCATTCAGTTTTATGATCCCCCACTGAGATGTTTCACTTTTCAGGACTTTCAGCTGGGCCCTCTATTAGAAGAATACTCATCATTGGTTGGTGTACCTATCAGGGGTGGAATCCCTTTCAACCCTGAGATGGTCTTTCCTGGTAATGGAGAAGTAGCAAAGGCTTTGCATCTGGAACCTGTTCTGATTGAGCAACATATGACTTCTAAAGCTGGAATCCCTGGCTTCCATCTGGATTACTTGATCTCTCAAGCTACCCTGAAAGCTTCTTTAGGAGAGTGGAAAGTTGTCATTGCTTTATTGGCCTTGAGTATATATGGAATTGTATTGTTTGTAGATGAGCCTCGATTCATTAGCAAAAATGCAATCCATCTTTTCATCTTGAAGAACCCAGTGCCCACTTTATTGGGGGATCTCTATTATTCAGTGCATCAGAGGAATGAAAAGCAGAGGGGAAGATTAGTGAGGTGTTGTGCTCCATTGTTCCACACTTGGCTTCTCAAGCATCTACCCAGGACAGATGCATTTTTGAATCCTCATCAGCAGAAAAACTGGGCTAAGAGACTCACTGCACTAACTTCAGCTGATATCAGGTGGTGCACTCAAAGCACCAAAGGCAGGGATATCATCACCAGCTGTGGGCATTTTCCCAATGTGCCCCTAATAGGAGTTAAGGGTAGTATCAATTACAACCCTCTGCTGTTCAAAAGACAACTGGGCTATGCACTGGTCCATATTCCTAAGGCACAGGACTTGGTTGAGACTCTTTATTGTGAGAACAAGCCTAATCTGGCTACTGTTAGGCAGGCAGCCTGGGCCTGGGACAATGTTCAAACCAAGGGAGTAACCATTCTGGGGAAGTGCAACAATGTGGCATCATCACAATATTATGAGTGGTCCTATTCCAGGGCTCAGTCCTCTGGATTTCCATTTACCATGGAGGATATGCCTGGACCATCCTCAGCACCACCCCCCGCCACTATCAGTTTGGAGGAGTTTGAGAGCTTGAAAGAAAGAAATGAGAAGTTGACTCAGGCTTTGCAGAAGACCCTCCGGGAGAGGAGTGATGGTAGGTTGGATATTGAGAGGCTGGAGAAGTTGAGAGTGGAGCATCTGACTAAGATTGAGAGGTCTGGGGATTATATCAAAAAGTCTAAGGCTGGAGAACAAATTCTGAAGAATGCTTGCAAGGAAGCCCAGTTCCAGAGAGCAAGGACAGACTTGTATCTGAAGGAGAGTCAGGCTAGGTGGGTCAGGATCACCGAGGCTCGTACTCTGGAGGACAAGAGAGTTCAAGACAAGATAGAGCAACTGGAAGCTAGTGCAAAGGAGCAACAAGAAGCCCTGGCAGCAGCCCAGAGGGAGATATCAGAGCTGAAGATCAAAGCCGGGGTGAAGAGGTCAAAGGACCAAAGTCAGCACAAGAAGCTAACTGCAGTTGTTACAACCCGGAATCTCCTTATCAGGAATCTCACGGAGCGTCCAGCTGATCCTGTGACCGAAGCACTTCTCAAGGAAGTTCGGGAGGATGAGTTTGGTCTTGGTGTTTGACCATTTGTTTGTTGTTGCTTTCATCCCATGTACTTTTACTTTCTTGTAATGTATTTTGGCCCCTCCGAGGGCTTGTATTTGTAAAACAAACTATGTACCATTTGCTTGTTGTAATATATGTGCTAGTTTGTTCCATCCAAGTTTCACTTCAAAAGCAGCATCAATAGCATCTTCAAGGGTCTGGAAGGGTCAAAACTAAATGCCGAGCCGGATTCTTTGAAAACAAATAAGCATACTGCATTGCATGCTAACCCTTTGTTTGTTTTGTAGGTTTTTGTTTTATTGTTGTTAACTCTGTTGTGATGCTCAGGAACTATTGCTCGACGCCGGGTATTTCCCCTCAACCGTCCGCACCGTTATCCAACCCGTAACAACCTCCCGGGCATACAGATGGATCAGATGCAGCAGGACCTTACAGAGGTCAGGAACCAAATGACCAACGAGAGGTTGGAAATGAGGAACCAAATGACTCAGTTTATGGAAGTGATGAACAACTTGGCTCAGAGCCAGGAAAGATTGAGGGCCATGGTGGAAAGGCAGAATCAAGAAGATCCACATATAGGAACTGCCGGCACCAGCAACAATGAAAGGGTTCCACCTCATGTTAACCCCCCTGTATTTGGCCCCCATCTTCATCCAGAGGTCAATATTCCTGCAAATGTTCAGGGGACTGCCACTGCAGGCAGGGTACTGCAAGAAGACCCCCAAGAGGATCAATTCACAGTAATGGGTGTTGGGGAGGAAGCTTATGATAGAAGGCTGGATGAGATAGCTGAGAAATTGAGGTCCTTAGAGTCTCAAAACTCTTTGGGTTTCGATGTCATGGACATGGGCTTGGTAGACGGGGTCAGGATTCCCCACAAGTTCAAGCCTCCTTGTTTTGAAAAATACAACGGGACTTCCTGTCCTCGAACCCATCTACAATCCTTTCTGGGAAGGCTGAAGGCCTATACTATGGATGAGAAGCTCTGGATGTTCTATTTTGAAGATAGCTTGACGGGAGCTTCAAGAGAATGGTACTCTCATCTGACAAGAGCAACTATCAGGTGTTGGAAAGACCTGGCAGAGGCCTTTATCAGACAGTATCAGTACAATTTAGATATGGCACCCAACAGGACCCTCCTAATGGGAATGTCACAGTCATCTAGAGAGAGCTTCCGAGAGTATTCTCAAAGATGGAGACAGCTTGCTGCTGCTGTCCAACCACCTATGTCAGAAAGGGAGATGGCTGATATGTTCATGAACACCCTTCAGGGGACATATATTGACAGGCTGGCTGCTTTCTCTTCCACTAGCTTTGCAGATGTTGTCATAGCCGAGGAGAGAATTGAAAGCCTATTAAAGATGGGTAAGATTTCTGACAACGGTGCAAGCTCGTCCAGTAGTACAAGAAAGCCTTTTGCAGGCCCAAGAAGGACTGGTGAGACTAATGCCATCCACACCAACAGGGGCAGGCCCCAATATGTTCATAGATCAGTGGCAGCAGTCACCATTCCTGCTCCAGCTCATCCTCAACCAGTTTATCAACCTCCGCAACAAAACTATCAGCAACAACCTCAGTACCATCAACAAGCTCAATATCCTCCAAGGAACTACAACAATACCAACAACAACAACCAGCAAAGGCCATTCCAACAGAGGCCTTCTCAAGCCAACAGGGTGATCGATCCGATCCCTATGCCATATGCTACATTGCTGCCACAACTCCTGAAACTCAACCTATTTGAGCTAAGGACATTGGCACCTCCAGATCCCAACAGTCTACCCAGGAATTATGACTCCAACGCCAGATGTGCTTTTCATTCAAATGCACCTGGCCACAGTACAGAAAAGTGCAGAGCCTTGCACATGAAGGTACAAGACCTGGTAGACTCAAAAGCTCTGAATTTCGCACCACCACCCAATGTCAACAAAAATCCTATGCCAAACCACGGTGGTCCCAGAATTAACGCTATTGAAGAAGACAAGCCGTCTTATTTAATAACCAGTGTGGGTCAGATCCGGACACCGTTGGTAGAAATTAAGGCTCAACTCCTCGAATGTCAAATGTTCCCGGGGTGTGAGTTGGGGTGTGCTTACTGCAATATCTCAGTAAATGGGTGCGATAACCTGAGGAATGGCATAGACGGTCTCATTCAGAGTGGCCAACTTCAAATCACCACATCATTTCCTACAAATCCAGCAATCTCATCAACAACAACTCCAGAACCTCCTACAACTGCAACAACCATTGTTCCCGACAATTCTTCAGCTTCATCAACAAGTATTTCATCTGTCATTTCAACTAGTCAGATATCAACAAATGTTCCTTCTACAACTCCAGCACCACTCCAGTTTGAGTCTCCTACAACAACAACGCCCATCCTTCCAACAATATCTCCTACAACATCAGCAACAAATCATGAAGACGTCTCAACTGTCACAATATTCTATGATCCTGAGAACAACTTTGCCTACAACTCAGAAGGTGTTGCTCCCATCAGAGCACCAGTCACAATTTATTATGATCCGCAAACTATCACAACTCCTTCCGCAGCTGCAATCAGTCCAGTCACTATCACGGTGCCTGGACCAGTACCTTATGAAGGTAGTAACGCCATCCCCTGGCATTACGGCTCTGACCTGTACCGTGAAGGACAAAGAATCACTTTCGAATCATCAACCCCTGCACCACAAATAGACAGTGTGGGAGGAGGCGGAGGCTTCACTCGAAGCGGACGTCTCTTTGCTCCACAAACTCAGAGACCCACTGCCGAAGCAGAAGCTGCTGCCAAGGCAAAAGGGAAAAGCTTGGTACAGGAAGACCAAGCTATTAAAGAAGCTTTGAAAACACCATTCGATCAAGAGGTTGATGAGTTCATGCGAATCATCAAAAAGAGTGATTATAAAGTAGTGGATCAGCTTCATCAGACGCCTTCCAAGATCTCAATCCTATCATTGCTTATGTGCTCCGAAGCCCATCGGAACGCACTACTCAAAGTCTTGCACGCAGCTTATGTGCCTGAAGAGATCACCGTCAATCAGTTGGAAGCTGTAGTTGGAAATGTTAATGCTAGTCATGGACTAGGGTTCACCAACACTGACTTGACTATGGAAGGCCGCAACCATAACAAGGCCTTGCACATAACCATGGAATGTAAAGGTGCTGTCCTTTCCCATGTGCTGGTAGACACGGGATCATCCCTCAATGTCTTACCCAAAAAGGCCCTTGTGAAGCTAGAATATGACGGATTGGCGTTAAGACCCAGCAACCTGGTGGTGAGAGCCTTTGATGGTTCAAAGAGATCGGTTCTGGGAGAGATTGAGTTGCCCATAACGATTGGCCCGCAGACCTTCAAAACGACCTTCTACGTGATGGATATACAGCCTGCCTACAGCTGTCTATTGGGTAGGCCATGGATTCACGCCGCTGGGGCCGTGACCTCTATCATTCACCAGAAGTTAAAATATGAGTGGGAGGGTCAAATCGTTACAATCTGTGGAGAGGAGGATATTTTTGTCAGCCACCTGGCTACCTATAAGTATATTGAGATGGATGGGGAGATCCATGAAACAATGAGCCAAGGTTTTGAAGCCTTGAATGTCAATGAAACATCTGCTGTGCCTGGTACTTCAATATCATCATACCAACAAGCCCGGAAGGTTGTTGAGGGAGGAAACGCCCAAGGCTGGGGCAAACTGTTATCGGTGGAGAAGAAAGAGGATAGATTTGGGTTGGGTTACAAACCAACTCAACAAGACCAAGCAGAGGCTGCAAAAGAGCCCAACTTTGTGAGTGGGGGGATGCTCACCCCTGATGCTGTCAACTGTCTGGAAGACGAGCTGGGAGAAGAACGCAACCTGGAAAGCTGGATTCGTCCAAAGGTCCCGGGGAGCAGTATCTCAAACTGGTCTTCCCAGGAAATTATAAGAGTTACTCATGCAGAGTAATTATTATTTCCTGTATTTTTAAAGCATGCATCAAAGTCTTGCATCTTGCCCAAGATGACAAGACTCATTTTGTAATCGGGCCATCTGTACTTTTTGTGCAACAAGATTAATCAATGAAATATCAGACATCTTTTTGCAAATGAGTCTTTTTTCCTTTTCGTTCACTGTTTTTCCATTTTTCTTTTTGTACAAAAAAATAAATGGCAGTGTTTTCAAAATGACAACTTTATTTCACTTTTCTAAAACAAGATTAAAATCAAATCACTAAAATGAACAAATTGAACCCTTGCAGAGAGTGCCTTCCAGACAGCACCGACAACAGCACGGCTACGACTTCATATGACTTTGACAATCCGATCAATCAAGCTGACGAAGGGGTTGAAGAAGAATACGAGCTTCTTGAGGAGCTAGCCAGGTTGTTAAGACAAGAGGAAAAGGTTATTACTCCTCACCAGGAGGAGGTTGAGACGATCAATCTTGGTACAAATGAAGACGTGAAAGAAGTTAAAATCGGGGCCTGCTTACAAGACTCAGTGAAGAGACAACTGATTGACCTGCTTCAAGAGTATGTGGACGTGTTTGCTTGGTCTTATCAAGATATGCCAGGGTTGGATACCGACATTGTTGTGCACAAGCTGCCTTTGAGAGAAGAATGCCCACCGGTCAAACAGAAACTGCGCCGTACTCGCCCAGACATGGCAATGAAAATCAAGGAGGAGGTACAAAAGCAATGGGACGCCGGGTTCCTTGCTGTAACTAGCTATCCACCGTGGGTCGCTAACATAGTACTTGTGCCTAAGAAAGACGGCAAAGTAAGAATGTGTGTTGACTACCGAGATCTGAATAGAGCTAGCCCGAAAGATGACTTCCCTTTACCTCACATTGACGTATTGGTGGATAACACGGCTCAGTTCTCGGTATTCTCCTTCATGGACGGATTTTCAGGATACAATCAGATTAAAATGTCACCTGAAGACATGGAGAAGACAACCTTCGTCACACCCTGGGGCACGTTCTGCTACAAGGTAATGCCATTTGGGCTCAAGAATGCCGGTGCGACATATCAACGGGCTATGGTAACATTATTCCACGATATGATTCATAAAGAGATAGAATGTTATGTGGATGACATGATTGCCAAGTCCCTTACTGAAGAAGATCACCTGGTAAATCTGCTCAAGTTGTTCAAGCGTCTGAGGAAGTACCAATTGAAGTTGAACCCCAACAAATGCACATTCGGGGTGAGGTCTGGTAAGCTGCTGGGATTTATTGTAAGTGAGAAAGGGATTGAAGTTGACCCTGATAAAGTCAAAGCCATCCAAGAGATGCCTGCACCAAAGACAGAAAAAGAAATTCGAGGGTTCTTAGGTCGATTGAACTACATCTCAAGGTTCATATCTCACCTCACAGCAACCTGTGAACCCTTGTTCAAACTGTTGAGAAAAGAACAGATGGTCAGGTGGAATGAAGACTGCCAGAAGGCTTTTGACAAGATCAAGGAATACTTACAAGAGCCTCCAATCCTTATGCCACCAGTTGAAGGAAGACCTCTGATAATGTACTTGACAGTATTAGAAGAGTCAATGGGGTGTGTGTTGGGCCAGCATGACGAGTCTGGTCGAAAAGAGTATGCAATATACTACCTGAGCAAAAAGTTTACCGACTGTGAACAACGTTATTCACTGCTCGAGAAAACTTGTTGTGCTTTAGCGTGGGCTGCTCGCCGACTGAGACAGTATATGTTGACCCACACTACTTTGTTGATCTCAAAGATGGACCCAGTTAAGTACATATTTGAGAAGCCAGCTCTTACCGGACGGGTTGCAAGATGGCAAATGATCCTTACTGAATATGACATCCAGTACACATCTCAGAAAGCCATCAAGGGCAGTGTATTGTCTGAATATCTTGCTGAGCAACCCATTGATGACTACCAACCTATGAGATTTGACTTCCCTGATGAAGACATCATGTTCATAAAATCAAAAGATCATGAAGAGCCTGTTCACACTGAAGGGCCTGACCCGGAAGAAGAATGGACTATGATGTTTGATGGGGCTGTTAATATGAATGGTCGTGGTGTTGGTGCAGTGCTCATTACACCTAAAGGAGTTCACATGCCGTTCTCGGCAAAGCTCACTTTCAACTGCACTAACAACGAAGCTGAATACGAAGCTTGCATTATGGGTCTTGAGGAAGCCATCGACCTCAGGATCAAGACATTGACCGTATTCGGAGATTCAGCTTTGGTAATCAATCAAACTAATGGCAAATAGTACACCCACCAGGATCATCTGATACCTTACAGGGATTATACAAGGAGGTTATTGACTTTCTTTACGACGGTCAAGCTTGAGTATATCCCTCGAGACGAGAATCAGTTTGCAGATGCTCTTGCCACCATTTCATCCATGATCAAAGTTCAAGCTGCCAACTTCGTACCTCAGATCTCAGTGTCCAGACTTGACAGACCAGCATATGTGTTCGCAGCAGATGTTGTTAAAGATAATAAGCCTTGGTTCCATGACATTAAGCGCTTCTTGGAGGACCAAACATACCCACCTGGGGCATCTTCCAATGATAAGAAGACTTTGAGAAGGCTTGCTGGTAGTTTCTTCTTGAACACTGATGGTTCCCTATACAAAAGGAACTTTGATATGATACTCCTCAGATGTGTGGACAAGACAGAAGCAGACTTATTGATGCATGAAGTGCACGAAGGATCCTTTGGTACCCATGCTGGAGGACATGCGATGGCCAAAAAGTTGCTAAGATCAGGTTATTACTGGATCACAATGGATGCAGACTATTGTGCCTACGCCAGAAAATGCCATAAATGCCAGATCTATGCAGATAAGGTGCATGTGCCTCCCAATCCTTTGAATGTAATGTCTTCACCCTGGCCCTTTGCTATGTGGGGCATTGACATGATTGGCAAGATTGAACCGACTGCTTCGAATGGCCACAGATTCATCCTGGTTGCTATTGACTATTTCACCAAGTGGGTCGAAGCAGCCTCCTATGCAAATGTTACAAGGCAGGTGGTAGCCCGATTTCTGAAGAGAGATATCATCTGTCGATACGGAGTTCCTGAGCGAATCATTACTGATAATGGTTCCAACTTGAACAATAAAATGATGGCTGAACTGTGCCGGGACTTCAAGATTCAACATCACAATTCTTCCCCTTACAGGCCAAAGATGAATGGCGCTGTTGAGGCAGCAAATAAGAATATCAAGAAGATTGTGCAGAAGATGGTAGTCACCTACAAAGACTGGCACGAAATGCTACCATTTGCCTTGCATGGGTACCGCACGTCAATCAGAACGTCCACTGGGGCAACACCGTATCAACTTGTGTATGGTATGGAAGCATTCCTACCTGTTGAAGTTGAATTACCCTCTCTCCGGGTACTGATGGATGTTAAGCTGAACGAAGCAGAGTGGGTCCGATCCCGATTCGAACAACTGAGTCTGATCGAAGAGAAGAGATTGGCTGCAATCTGTCATGGGCAGTTATATCAGAAAAGAATGAAGAGAGCCTTCGATCAGAAAGTCAGGCACCGAGAGTACCAAGTAGGAGATCTTGTGCTGAAGAGAATCCTCCCTCCTCATACAGACCACAGGGGCAAATGGACTCCAAATTATGAAGGACCGTTCGTGGTAAAGAAAGTTTTCTCTGGTGGAGCACTGATGCTCAGCACCATGGATGGTGAAGATTTCCCGTCCCCTGTGAATTCAGATGCAGTTAAAAAATACTTCGCATAAAATGACCCGCTGGGCATAAAAAACAGAATGTAAGTCCAGGCAAAAATAGGGCATCCCGACGAGTCAAAAACAGAATAAAGACTCGGGCAAAAATAAGGGAAAATAGACAAAAATGCACACCCGCTGAGTTGAAAAGCCGCATTGGACAGCTCAGGCAAAAATGGGTATCCCGATGGATTGAAAACCCGAAAGGGCGATCCATGCAAAATAAGGGAATAAGCGAACAACTGCATTCTGAATTCGTATGTATCACCTACAACTTGGTAAGCTTCGAAAGGATCAAGCCTCAGCCAGAATCAACATTCTTCAGAAAGCAAGATGAGAAGAACGTCAAAAGTCATACGAGTCATAGCGAGAGAGGAAGCTCCTTAAAGCGTCGTCAACACTGCCAGCATTTTGTTTCTCAATTTGTAACAATCTCCTCATTTCAGGGGATTTGTTTCTTTGACTGTATCTCGCCAATTCAGGGCATATGAATTAATAAAATCAGATTTTTAGTCACGTCTCGCCTTGTAACAGCTTATTTGCAAAAATGTCTGATGTCTTAAAAGAAAAAACTGATTGCATAGAATACAGATGTTTATCTTCAAAAATAAGAACACGTGCTTGCAGGAAATGTACTTATTCTCAAGGGTGCCTAACTCCTATGACGGAATCCGGTAAGGGATACCTCGGGATTATCTTGTGCGTTTCTCTGTCTTTTCAGGATTGCAGGAATCCAGAGCGCAACTTGGGGCATGTAAGCTTCATCCCAGTAAGCTGGCAAATCAACACTCAATTTTAGCACCCAAAGTGCTCTCTCCCCAGCTGAGTTGCCTTTCATGACTCCTCCCAGCTGAGACGGCCATTTATTACTTATCCCCATCAGAATGGGCAGGTATCACAGGAGATGCCCATATCCCCGGCTGAGTCAAGAAGCTACCGTAACAGAACTTCTAGGGAGGTCTTTCAGTGATTCCTCTCTTTCTCCCCAGCCGAGTTGCCATTTCATCCTCAGCCGGAGTACAAAAGTCAGGGAACCATCCCCCCACAGAGCTCCAGCCTCTATCCAGAAGAGCAACGCACGAAGGAATCACAACAGAGTGAAGAAAGCTTCTATAAACCCCAGATGGGTCTCTCATTTATAAGGATAGGTCTATCAATGACCTATATCCCCAAGCAGATATCATATCATCAGATCTACCAGTAATCCCATCCCCAGCTGGGATGTTTACTTCAAGCAGATCGGCCAGAGACCTTCGCGGCAACGGGATCCGAATCCCGGTTGGGTATCTTTGCATAATCATAGCATTTGCATCATATTCACCCACAAAGCGTAGCATTCCGTCTAACACGGAGCATTACGGCAAAAATCCAACGCATAGCATAATCATAAGCCATGTTTTAAACCAACACTTGTGAATAATGACAGTTCATCAACGTACAGAAAAATCCCCACCAGGGTCCCCAGCAAAAGCAGCTGCCTCACAAATCACAAACACCAGTATATACTCATTTTGACACCCGTCCGTGTCATACCCCAGCAGAAAGCCAAAGACATCCTCTTTGCACTCACATGTACTTACATACACAATCCTTTGGCACCCGTCCGTGTCATATCCCCAACACAGTCACCTACACTTTGTATATCAGATATTTGTTCATATTATACTTTTCTCTCTTGACACTCGTCCGTGCCACTCCCCCCAGCAGATAAACACTCATCTATACGATGCTCATACTCACTACTCCTGTTACACTCATACAGATACTCGTCCGTATCTTGTATATACCATTCATATCCCCACAGATTCGACATTGGTCCATGTTCTTTGTTAACCAGTTGGTACTCGTCCGTATCATCATCTCAGAACATGCGTCAAGCGTTTGTTTCTACTTGATACTCGTCCGTATCATAGTCTTAAAGATGCTCGTCCGCATCTTTAATCCATACACCGTGTCAAACACTTTTGTCTTCTTGGATATAGATACTCGCCTGTGTCTACTATTCCCCAGAGGAATCCTCTTAGATTCAACACTCGTCCGTGTTCTCTGTTAACCAGTTGATACTCGTCCGTAACATCATCTTTGAACACGCGTCAGTATTTGTTTCTACCCGATACTCGTCCGTATCGTAGTCTTAGGGATGCTCGTCCGCATCTTTAATCCATACACAACATCTAAACACTTATACCTTATGTTTCTTGGATGTAAATACTCGTCCGTGTTTACTATTCCCCAGTACATCACCAACTAACAAATTTTCTTTTTTATCTGATACCCGTCCTGTGTCATGATAACCCTGAGAGCAGCCGTACCCTGCTAGGTGGTCGTCCTCCACCTCTTGATGGTCGTCCTCCATCATGCTCATCCAATGGCCGTCCCCATCGTTGATATTTAGCAGCCGTCCCCTGCTAGGTGGTCGTCCTCCACCTTTTGATGATCGTCCTTCATCATTTTATCCAATGGCCGTCCTCATTGTTGATTTTGGTTATCTGGCATTCGTCCTATGTCATGATAAACCCTGAGAGCAGCCGTCCCCTGCTAGGTGGTCGTCTTCCACCTCTTGATGGTCGTCCTCCATCATGCTCATCCGATGGCCGTCCCCATCGTTGATATTTTCGGCAGCCGTACCCTGCCAGGTGGTCGTCCTCCACCTTAGATGACCGTCCCTCATCTTACCCCCAACAGAGCAGCCGTCCCCTGCTAGGTGATCGTCCTTCACCTTTGATGACCGTACCTCATCATCTGTTTATTTCATTTATTCTTTAACCCGATGGCCGTCCCCGTCGTGGTCCCTTTTCCTTTTTAGCCCGATGGCCGTCCCCATCGTTGGTTACTTTGCTTTATGGACTTGATGGCCGTCCCCGTCATGTTTCATTAATTCCCAGAGAATCTTACAGCTTTATCTTGATGGCCGTCCCCATCGTAATTCCTTATTTTTCCCAGCTAGTCGGCCGTCCCCGTCTTGGCTTCACCTTTTATCCCCAGCATGTCGGCCGTCCCCGTCATTGCTTTATTTTCCGCACTTTTCCCAGCATGGCGGCCGTCCCTGTCATTGCCTTTTACCCAGCAGTCGTCCTCTGCTCGATGGTCGTCCTCCGTCGCCCACACTTTACAATATACTTTATTTTCTTTTACAATCTATATCCCTTTTCTTCTTCATTCTGTGAGTGCAAATTTTGGACTGTCTTTGGTATTCAACCACAAGTTATCTTGTTTGCCTGTTAAGCCGTCGCTTACAACCTGCACAGCTAACTCATGTTTGAATAGGGGCAGCTGTAAACACCCCAAATTTGCCCTCACCCATTCACACCATGGCTTGTGATCATTTCATATGCATAAACACAATCATACCACCTCATATTACATTTTTGGTTCACTGCATAGTTTCTAAGTCATCTGCACCTAGGGTTTGTGATCTGAGCAATCCAAGAGCTTCTTGAGCCACTCCAAAGGCCATCAATCACTTCAAAGGGGTCCATGTGTGTTCAAGCATTATATTACATCCTCTCAAAGTCAAAAATGCAAAAGAATCACAAGAACTGGGATTGGTATGGAAGCAGAGCCAAGTTTGACTGCACAGTTGACCTAAAATTAGGGTTTTGGTTTCAGAGGCCATAACTCCAATTTTTTTGGTCATTCTTGTTTCCATTGGTCTCTATATGGTATAGGGATTATGCATATCAATTTTCATGAAGAAATTCCATGGGGAAGTCATCTGATCAAGGGTTGACTTTTCAGACAAGTCAGTGCAAAATCAGGGCATCTGAGGCCCCCAATGACCCAACCAAGGGGTGATCTTCATCATTTTGAGTGTATATGATCTTTATTTGATCATGGAAGAAGGTTGAAGTTCACAAAATTCAAGATTTTGAAGTTTTTGCAAAGTTGACTTTTTAGGGCATGGTTGACTTTTGAAGAATATGTCATTTTATGCCACTTTTCAAACCTTACTTTTTGATCCAAAAATGCTTCAAATGGAAAAACTTTGGTCATGAAAGTTGTAGAATACATTTTTCCCTTTTCAAAAAGTACAAAAACATGATCTAATTCATTTTGGATCAAAAGTTATGGTGTGACAAAGTTGACAAAAATCACTAAAATTCAAGATATGCACCAAAAGGCAAAGTTGCAAATTCTCCTTTCAAGGCCAATTCAGTCATCATATGGGCTTCTAATTCACTCAACATGATCACACAACTCCTAAAAATCAGATTTGAACCAAAACTTCTCATGTTTCATGGTTTGTGGGACAAGATCTTTCCATATGAACCAAGAAGGAACCAACTTGCAAAACCATCATCACACTCTCACCAACTTGCTGCATTGGCTATTGAACCTTTCTAGCTTCACTCACACACCATGCTGCGCCAGCCCCCATGCTTGTACTAGCCTAGAACCAAGCCCATGCCTCTCTTACAACAAAGTGGACTTTTTGCAAAAGTGGACATCCCAATCACAGCAGGCCAGGTCACATCATCTGACCAATTGGAATTGTTTATACTATCCATTTGCAAGCAAAACATAACATCAAGCCAGCCTGAAGCAAGCCCTAGCACACCATTCACAAAAACACTCCCTCAAGCATTTCTCTTCGAATCTCTCTACACAACACACAAACACAAAAACCATTTTCATAGATCAACTCACCTTGCTTCACTGAGCCAAAACCAGCAAGACTTAGGCCTGAACCAGGCAAGAACACCATTCTTCCATTTTTCACTCTCAAAGCCAAAGCTTTCGAAACTCATTCCACAGGCCACAAACACTTGAACAAATTCCACAAACCTTCTCAAAACATCACCCTGATCACAAAGAACCACTCACATTGGCCTGAAACAGCCTGAATCACCATCACCATTTTCAACTGAGCTTGAGCAGAAGCTGTTCAAACTCCTTAACCAGCCAACATAAACTCCTCCTAAGCATTCAAGGATCATCAGGGGACCAAGTAAAGTGGATTGCATCAAAGGGAGAGGTCAGAAAGTTGCTGGAGTGAAAGCTTCGAAACTCAGGTAGCTCAAGAACTTTTTTTCCAGAAATGGATTTTTAAGTTCTAAAGTTGTTCTCCATGCTTCACTGATTGCTCTGATATCTTTAGTTTTGAAAATGGTGGAGAGATGAGAGTTTAATTTGTTTCTGAAAGTTTTGCCCTAAAATATTCTTGGTTTCGATTCATGAGTTTGGGGAAAAATAAATGGTTTCTAGCTTAGGGTTTTGATTCAGGGGAGTGTGGGAATCATTTCCATGTTTTTAGATTTCATTTCAGTTGCGTTTTGAGAGTTCTAGGGATTTTCAGGTGGGGTTCCCACCGGAGAAGACGACCGGAGGTCTTCTCCGGCCACCTGAAAATCATTAGGGTTTAATCTTGCAATTAATGGGCGTTTGAATCTGGCACGTTGGATCAGTGGACTTCGTTGACTTGCCGCGCGTGTGAATGGTCCAGATGTGGTCATTAAACCCTAATCACCATTATTTATTTAATTAAATCAGAATTAAGAAGTTTGAATTCCATCCCTTGATCTGCGCGCGCAATCAACACAGCCTTCCCCAGAATGAATCCTGGCCCTCCACTCAGTTGACTTCAGTTCTTTTTAATTTTTATTTCATTTCTTTTCATTTAATTTGCATAATTTATTTAAAATAGCAAAATTGTTTTAAAAATTATGAAACTTTTTGTCAAGAGTTTCATTAATTTTTAAAACACAAAAATATTTTTATTTTTATTTTTAGCATTAAAAAAGTATTTTTAAATATTTAAAAGTTTATTTTTAATTGATTAATGAAAATTAATTTATTAAAAATACTTTTAGGTATTTAAAAATCACCAACAAATTCATGAAATGTTCTAAGACATTTAGAAACATTGTCCAACCTTCAAACCAAATTTATTTTTTGATCTTGATGCATTTTGAGAATTTTTCATTGAATTAAAATCATTTTTGTGCATTATTTTGATCCAAAGTTCAAAAAATCATTTCTGCCTATCCATGAAGAGTTGGACATTGATTCTTCTTGCATTGCATTGTGTTTAGCATGTAGTTTGTGAGATTAAATGGCCATGATTTGATCTTTCATGTTCAATTTGTTTGACATTTCTTTTGTTTGGAAACCCTAAAACCCTAGAAATCTTAAGAAAACCATAACTTGAAATTGGTTAAGAATTGAAACCTCTCCTTTGGACATTGGGTAAGTATAGGATTAGGGGTCCTTTGAGTGGCATTTTCAATTTTTTATAATGTTTTTTGCTTCTGGTTTTGGTTTTTGTTTGTTGCATTGTTCATAAACCCTAATTTGGGCTTCCATATGCATCCATCTTGCATTCTCTTGCATAACATGACTTGCCATGACATTTCAAGCATCCATTTGATTCATTTGACATCATAAGACATATTGAAAGCATGTTTGATCATTGCATCATGTATTAGCCATGTTGTATGCCATATGTACTTCATAACTTTTCATGTATGTCCTTGGTTCCTAACTTGCTTCATTTGCATTCATGAACTTGTATGATCATGTCCATGTGTTGCCTCATGTTTGTAGCATCTCATAGCATCATTAGCATCATGTATATGCTTCTGGATTTGTTTCTCATCATGTCATCTCATCCCATTTTGCATTGCATTGCATTCCTTTTCTAACCTTTCAGGTGGTAAGTGACTTTGAGAAGTGAATTTGCCTTCACTTCTCATAACTTTCTCTTCATCATTCTCTTGCATCCATTGCTGCATTTTTGTTTGTGTTTGAGTTTGAGCTTGCTCATTCTTCTTCTTCCCACTTTCTTTCTTCAAGTGACTTGACTTCTTGAATGAAGCAAGTTACTTTGCTTCTCTTGATCCTTTCATCTGCTTCCTGGTGGTTCCATTGAAGATTGTTCTTGCAAACCTCACAAACCTTAGGAACAACCAAGCATGACAATGATTAGGGTTTTGATTAGTCTCCCCTCTTAGTTTTACCTTTTTGTCTCTTTTGAGTCTTCTCCTCTCATCTCATAATCAGGGACTAAACCCTAAAGGCTTTAAGGCTTTGTGATTAAGCTTATGCCTGCATCCTTCTCTTAGGATGGAGTGTATAACTTTAATCCTAAGTGTTAAACCCTTAATGTGTTTAACTCCTTTAATCAATCCATCTTAATAATCATCAAGACATCAAGCTTGTAACTTGGGCCTTGCATTAGGGTTCTAATTCTTCCTTAAATGGTTAAGAAGGACTAACCCTAGTGTTAATGGACAAGTCCCCCTCAAGTTGTCTTACAAATCATAAAATCCACTTCATCATCATACCATTAACTAAAATCCACTTAATCAAAGGCTTGTTTTGTCATGATCTTAATCCCTAATCATGGATTAAGTTGAGGAGCTTTCCTCAGCTTAAACATTCTCATCTATTATCCTTCTATTAGGATGGTGTAATGAGTCTGTTTAATCCTTGAATATGGCTTAATCTCATTACTTAACACTAAACAAAAACATCAAAAACATCTAAATAATCACAAGTAGGTTAATGATCTTAATCCTACACCAAAGGTGATTAAGTGTGAGAAGCTGACTTCACACTTAAGGTATTCTCATTACCCCTAATCAGAGGGAAGATGTGATGAGTTTACTAAATCCATTGGTTTAGACTTAAGCTCATTAACTTATGACAAACTCAAAAAGCAATAAAAGATTGAAAACTCAAAAACAAACAATAATCGTCTCCTCCGGGATTCTTTTCTCATCTCATTCACTCATAAACGAGAACTTGCTTCTTCCGTCTAATGCAAGACAGTTTGCACCTGAGCCAGACAGGTCATACACTTGAGCATAGGCAAGTAAGCAATTCACAAGTCAATGCATCTTTCAGTCTCTTTGGGTCGAACTACGGTGTTCTGACTTCCTCATTGCACGAGAGGATACGTAGGCATAACTTAACAATTATCGAACAAAAGTCTCTGTATATTCCCCCTCCTTCTAGCTTCATCCTTTTAGCCTCATGATCATGAGCATACTCTTTCCTTACACTGACACTGTACATTTATACACCTCACTTCTTTTACACTGACACCTGTACATCCTTTTCCAGCTATTGTATACACAAATTACACTGACACTACCCCTTTAAAACACAAATCTTTTAAGCGTGGATCCCGTCGAGTACGACGGACAATCTGGGTGCTAATACCTTCCCAGGTTGTAACCAACCCCCTTTCTCAGTCTCTCTGGTTCGCAACCGTCTTATCCATCTCTTTCTAGGCCTATGCAGCATTGCCTTTCCTCCGGGATAAAAATGCCTAGCTGGCGACTCTATTCATCTCCAGTGAGTTCACGGCTGTGTGTTCTCATTGTTCCCTTCGCCGACCATTCGCGTCTATACCCCATTTGACCCAGCTTCATTTAGTGGGAGCGACACTCTTCAACTGCAAACACATGAACTGGTCTTTCAAGTCGCATCACACTGATCATGGGAACATCATTTCACTGGTGCACTTTTATCATAGAAGCTATAGTTGCTAAAGCATCTGCCATCTGATTCTCATCACGAGGAACATAATGAAAGTCAACTTTAGTGAAGAAAGTTGATATCTTCCTGGCATAATATCTATAAGGGATCAAGTGGGGTTGATGAGTTACCCACGTACCCTGGATCTGATTAATTACCAAGGCAGAATCTCCATACACATCAAGATGCTTAATCCTCAGATCAATAGTTTCCTCAAGACCCATAATACAGGCTTCATACTCAGCTTCATTATTGGTACAAGGAAAAGTCAACCTCGCGGCAAAAGGAATATGTGAACCATGGGGAGTAATGATCATTGCCCCAATTCCTCTTCCGCGTGCATTCACGGCACCATCAAAAACTAAACCCCATCGAGATCCAGGCTCCGGCCCTTCCTCAATCAAAGGTTCATCACAATTTTTCACTTTCAAAAACATCACATCCTCATCTAGAAAATCAAACTTGATAGGTTGGTAATCATCAATCGGTTGATGTGCCAAATGGTCAGCCAAGATACTACCTTTTATAGCTTTCTGAGCTCGGTATTCGATATCATATTCTGATAACAACATTTTCCAACGAGCAATCCTCCCAGTCAAAGCAGGCTTTTAAAAGATATACTTGATTGGATCCATTTTAGAAATTAACCAAGTTGTATGATTCAGCATATACTGGCGAAGACGCTTTGCAGCCCAAGCTAAGGCACAACAAGTTTTTTCAAGCATGGAATACCGAGACTCACAATCAGTGAATTTCTTACTCAAGTAGTAAATTGCATATTCTTTTCTTCCAGATTCATCTTGCTGACCAAGCACACAACCCATGGAATCTTCCAACACAGTCAAGTACATGATCATCGGTCTACCTTCCACCGGAGGAGATAAGATAGGAGGTTCAAGCAGATATTTTTTGATACTTTCGAACGCCTTCTGACAATCATCTTTCCAGACACAACCTTTGTCTTTCTGAAGCAACTTGAAGATCGGAGCACATGTGGAAGTCATGTGAGAAATAAACCTCGAAATATAATTCAAACGGCCCAAGAATCCTCTTACTTGCTTTTCAGTTCTTGGAGCAGGCATTTCCTGAATAGCTTTCACTTTATCAGGATCAACTTCAATGCCTCTTTGGCTGACAATGAAACCTAACAACTTTCCAGAACATACACCAAAGGTGCACTTATTCGGATTCAAACGAAGCTTAAACTTCCTAAACCTCTAAAACAACTTCAGCAAATGTTCAACATGATCCTCTTCAGTCTTCGACTTAGCGATCATATCATCAACATATACCTCGATTTCTTTGTGCATCATATCATGAAAAGTGTGGTCATAGCTCTTTGGTACGTTGCACCAGCATTCTTCAATCCAAAGGGCATCACTCTGTAGCAGAATGTTCCCCATGGTGTAATAAATGTGGTCTTTTCCATGTCCTCGGGTGCCATCTTTATTTGATTATAACCGTTAAATCTGTCCATAAAAGAGAACACATCAAACTTAGCCGTATTATCTACCAACATATCAATGTGTGGCAATGGAAAATCATCTTTTGGACTGGCTTTGTTCAAATCTCTGTAATCAACGCACATTCGGACTTTTCCATCTTTCTTCGGAACAGGAATGATATTGGCCACCCATTGAGGATAAATTGACGTCACAAGAAAACCTGCATCAATCTGCTTTTGAACCTCCTCTTTGATCTTTACTGCCATGTCGGGATGAGTTATTCTCAGCTTTTGCTTTATAGGTGGACATTCAGGCTTCAACGGCAATCTATGCTCCACAATATCAGTATCAAGACCTGGCATGTCTTGATAAGACCAATCAAATACATCAACATACTCTCTGAGAAGCTCTACAATCCTTTTCTTAACATCTGGACCAAGCAATGCTCCAACTTTGACTTCTTTCTTATCATCTTCAGAACCAAAGTTGACCATCTCTATAGACTCTCCATGAGGCTAAATAACTTTCTCCTCATGCTCAAGCAACCGAGAAATCTCGTCAGGAATCTCTTCAACATCCTCTTCCTCAGCTTCAAACACAGGGAATTCAAAGTTGGGAGAGGGAATAGGATCATTGTTTTCAATGGGTTTATCAATCAATCTGCACAATGATTTTATTTTTATTTTAGAGTATGAACAAAAGTGCAAACATTATGCAGATAAACAATCATTATTATTTTTGGGTTTCTTTTTATGTTACCATTTTTCAGAATAAAGCAAAAAGGAAAAAACACACACGAAAATAACAAAATAACATTTTATTGATGATGATAAAATTTGAAACAAAGCCCGACAAACATCACTTTCACCTTGGGCAGAGTGAAAGGATTTTTGAAAGAAAATAAAACAAATTACTTTGAAGCATGAACAATAAAAGGAACATCAACAGCAATCCAGTTCTGGCAAATCTTTCCGCGCGTAACAAAGTCAGACATTTCTTCATCTTCATCATCTTCAATGATGGCAGCAGCGAAATGATCATTGATAAACCCAGCACTTCGGAAACCTTCCTGAATAGTCTTCGGGTCATTGAGAACCACGCCTGGTGCAAAGCTGATACCAAATCCTTCCTTGTTGTTGACAACATCAATAACTCGTCCCCAACCATCAGACTGACCAGTTTCAAGCACGCGTAGAGCATCCTTGAAAGAAGACATAGGCATGGCACTCTTCTTAACAATATTATTCACAACAGAAAGAGCTTGAAACGATGTTCCCACCTCTTCTTCAGCATCAATATAGGAGAAAGAAGACAAATTGCTCACAAGCATCGCCCTTTCACCGCCAATGGTCACCAATTTCCCCTCTCTCACAAACTTCAACTTTTGATGAAGAGTGGAAGTCACAGCTCCTGCCTCATGAATCCAGGGTCTTCCGAGGAGACAACTGTAAGCAGGACGTATATCCATTACTTGAAAAGTAATTTTGAATATAAATGGTCCAATAAGAATAGGAAGATCCACTTCACTAATCACTGTCTTTTTCGAACCGTCGAAAGCTTTCACAATAATCCCACTATGCCTCATGGGAGCACCTTGATACGCAAGCTTTGACAAAGTCGACTTCGGCATTACGTTCAGAGAAGATCCAGTATCAACTAGCACCTTGGACATAGCATCTTCCTGACAGTTCACTGAAATATGCAAAGCCAAGTTATGATTCCTTCCTTCTTCAGGTAAATCATCATCACAGAAACTTAAATTGTTGCACGGTGTGATATTAGCCACAATACTATCAAAATGATCAACAATCACATCATGGTCAACATAAGCTTGATCAAGAATCTTCTGGAAAGACTACCTATGAGCCTCATAGCACATCAAGAGTGATAAAACTGATATCTTCGACGGAGTATGCAACAACTGCTCAGTAACGTTGTACTCGCTCTTCTTTATCAATTTTAGCACCTCATCTTCACTATCACCAGATTGGCCTGATTGGGCAACAACATCCATAATCTGTTTACTTGCACTTGTATCTTCAACTCTCTTCGGAGGGTATGAAGCATACACTCTACCACTTCGAGTAACCTTTGTCACATTAGCAATGCTAACTACAGACTTTAGAGAAGGAATAGGAATTTCCCTACCATTTTCTATCATCGTAGCATTATACTGGTACGGAACAGCTTTATCAGACTCATATGGCACTGGACCAGGCAAATTAATCACCAATGGAGTAACAACATTTTTGCGACTATCAAAAGAAATAACCACCCTCTCAGGAACAACCTGTCGCTCCCACCAAAATGACACCTGGTCAGAAGGGGTACAGACGCGAACGGTCGGCGAAAGGGAAGGAATGAAAAGAGTCGCCAGCTAGGCATTTTTATCCCGAAGGAAAGGTAATGCTGCATAGACCTAAGAAAGGATGGATAAGACGGTCGCAAACCATAGAAACTGAGAAAGAGGGTTGGTTACAACCTGGGAAGGTATTAGCACCCAGATTGTCCGTCGTACTCGACGGGATCCACGCTTGAAAGTTTGTGTTTTAAAGGGGTAGTGTTAGTGCTATTTGTGTGCAAATGCTGGAAAAGAATGCAAGTGTCAGTGCAAAAGGAAATGTGGAGTGAAATGAGAGGGTGTCAGTTCAAGGAAAGAATGCAAAGCTCAAGACTATGAGGCTTAAAGAATAATGCTGGAAGAGGGGGAATTGACAGAGACTTTTGTTCGATAACTGTTAAGTTATGCCTACGTATCCTCTCGTGCAATGAGGAAGTCAGAACGCCTTAGTTCGACTCAAAGAGACTGAAAGATAAATTGACTTGTGAACTGCTTACTTGTCTATGCTCAAGTGTATGACCTGTCTAGCTCAGGTGCAAACTGTCTTGCATCAGACGGACGAAGCGAGTTCTCGTTTATGATTGAATGAGATGAGAAAAGAATCCCAGAGGAGACGATTATTGTTTGTTTTGAAGTTTTCAATCTTTTATTGCTTTTTGATTTTTGTCATAAGAAAATGAGCTTAAGCCTAAACCAAGGGTTAGTAAACTCATCACATCTTCCCTCTGATTAGGGGTAATGAGAATACCTTAAGCATGAAGTAAACACCTCACACTTAATCACCATGATGTAGGATTAAGATCATTAACCTACTTGCATTTATTTAGATGTTTTTGGAGTTTTGTTTAGTGTTAAGTAATGAGTTTAAGCCATAATCAAGGATTTAATGGACTCATTACACCATCCTAACAGAAGGATAATAGATGAGAACATTTAAGCTGAGAAAGGCTCCTCAACTTGATCCATGATTAGGGATTAACCTCATGACAAAACAAAGCCTTTATTAAAGTGGATTTTAGTTAATGGTTGGATTAAGAAGTGGATTTTATGATTTGTAAGACAACTTGAGGGGGACTTGTCCATTAACACAAGGGTTAGTCCTTCTGAACCAATTAAGGAAGAATTAGAACCCTAATGCAAGGCCCAAGTTACAAGCTTGATGTCTTAGTGATTAATGAGTGGATTGATTAAAGGATTTAAACACATTAAGGGTTTAACACTTAGGATTAAAGTTATACACTCCATCCTAATAGAAGGATACAAGCATAACCCTAATCACAAAGCCTTAAAACCTTTAAGGTTTAGTCCTTGATTAAGAGATGAGAAGAGAAGACACAAAAGATGACACAAAGGTAAAACTAATGGGGGACTAATCAAACCCTAATTGTGATCATGCTTGGGTGTTCCTAGGGTTTATGAGTCTTGCAAGAAGATCTACAGGAGAAAAGACCACCAAGGAAGAAGCAGATGAAAGGAGAAAGAAGCAAGAAGAAGCAAGACAACTTGCTTCAATTAAGAAGACAAGTTGCTTGAAGAAAGAAAGTAAGGGATGAACATGAATGAGCAAGCTCACTCTAATACACAAATGAAATGCCGAAATGAATGCATAAGAGATGAGAAGAGATTATGAGAAGTGAAGGCAAATTCACTTCTCAAATACTTACCACCAGAAAAGTTAGTAAATGAAATGAAAATGAGATGAAATGCAATGATGCAAACAAAATTCAGAAGCATAAACATGATGTTAATGATGCTAAGAGATAAATCAAACACAAGTCAAGAGTTGTGGATGATCATACAAGGATGAGGATGCAAATGAAGCATGCTTTGAACCATAAAAGTTCATGAAAGTTTATGAAATGGAATGAATGCATAACATGGCAAATGAATGCTGCAATGATCAAACATGATTCTAATATGTCCTAAGATGTCTTATATGTCATGTTGATGCACAAAATGTCATGGCAAGTTCATGAATGCAAGCAAATGAGAGATGAATGCAAATGAAGGCAAGAAATTAGGGTTTATACATAACATGCAACACAAAATTCAAAATCAGAAGCAAATGACATGATAAAAAATTGAAAATAGGATCAAAGTAACCCTAACCCTACACAAGTTCACTGCCCAAAGGAGGGGACCTAAGTCTTAACCTAATGGAAGTTATGATTTTCTCAAGTCAACTAGGGTTTCAAGGCACTTCAAAAGGAAAAATGCATATCAAATTGAAAATGAAAGATAAATTCAAACCAATTTTACCCTAGCAACTACATGACATGAAGAATGCAATTCAAGAAGAACCATCATCAAACTCTTCATGGTTAGGCAGAATGAATTTTTCTAAGTTAGGACCAAAATATTGCCTTTAAATAACTTTAATTCCAATGAAAAATGTCAAAATGCATCAAGAACCAAAAAGAAATTTGTTTGAAGAGTTTGATAATGTTTCTAAATGTTTTAAAATGCAATGTGAATTTTTTTGTGATTTTTAAATACATAAATGCATTTTTAATTAATTAATTTCAATTAACTAATTAAAAATAAACACTTAAATGATTTAAAAATAGTTTTTAATGCAAAAAATAAAAATAAAAATGTTTTTGGGTTCTGAAAATTAATAGAAGGTTTGATAAAAATTTTCAGAATTTTTTAATGTATTTTAATATTTTTAAAAATTCGTACAAAAGAAAATAAGAAAAATGCAATAAAAATTAAATAAATGGAAAGTAAGCTGAATGGATGGACAAGATCGTTTCTGGGCTTGGGAGGGTTGACCTGGCGCGCATCTGGACGGCCCAGGTTCAAACCTGACTAATTTCATTAATTAATTTAATTAAACATTATTAAATCAGAATTAGGGCTAATGACTAGATCTCACCCATTGAAACGCGCGCGGGAAACAAAATCCAATGGCTCACATTCAAATGAAACCCTAAACCTGATTAAAGCCCTAATGACTTTCAGGTCACCGGAGAAGAGCTCCGGTCGTCTTCTCCGGTGACATCCCTCCCTGAAAAATCTCAACTTCTTCCCTAGGTCATTTCTGGAGCTCTAAAGCTCCAGATTTGTTCCTCTCACTCCCCTAAACCTAAATCCAACCTCAAATGGAATTTATTTTCAGTCACAAGCATGATTCGAAGCCAAGAACACAAATATGCAAAACTTTCAGACAAGCAATACACCCTCATCTCTCCATCATTTTCAATAATTTCAAGTTCATTACACTCAGGGGATCAAACACGACCAATTAAGAACTTAAAATAAAGGTTCTGGAAAAAAGTTTCTCATGGCTACCTGAGATGATGCTTTCAATCCCAGAGCTTTCAGGCTGCTTTCCTGCTTCCAAATGCCTCCAATGGACTCCCTGAAGAAGCTTTGAAGCTTGGATGGAGTTTTTTATGGTTGTTTTGTGAGTTTGTGATCAACTGGTCAGAAAATCGTGTTTCAGTTTCAAGGGCTTTCATGGCAAGGTGAAGGGTGGTTTATGCTCTATGAAGCTTTTCTGAATGAATGGTGAAGTTGGTTTTGAGGTTTGATGTTTGTGTAATGAGATTCGAATGAAAATGCAAGGAGGGGGGTTTTTGTGAACTATGGTGATGCTCTGGTTTCAGGCTCTAAGATTGTGTGAAATGTGATCCTTGAGGCATGTATGTGAAGCTGTGATTGGTCAGAGTAGTTGGTGTGGCTCAGTTTGATTGGTATGGCTCAAGTTGCATAAAGTCAACTTTTGTGTAAGTGAAGGTATGGGATGGTTCAGTCATGGTACAAGGGCATGGTTCGAATTAGCTTGCTTCAAGGAGGTCCATGGAAGTCATATTTGGCAGCTGGCACAAGTGGATGAGAAGCTTTGGGTCATTTTGCAAATTCATGGAGTTTTGGCCCCTTTGGATTTCTTAATGATCAAGGCATAAAGATGAGTGATTCTTTGGGCCAATATGAGTTTTAGGTCATGTGTTGTGTTTATGTGATGCTTAGAAGTCATTTTGAAGTCATGGAAATGCTTGGCATGTGAATTTGCAAGTTTCCCTCTTTGGTGTAAAAGTGAAAATTTAGTGATTTTTCCCAACTTTGACAAGCCATAACTTTTGATCTAAAATGAATTAGAATGAGTTCTTGTACTTTTTGAAAAGGGAATGATCCAATCTACAACTTTCATGACCAAGAATTTTTCATTTGAAGCATTTTTGAATCAAAAAGAGGAGGTTGAAAAACATTCCCAAAATGGCAAGTTTGCATTACAAGTCACTTTCCCAAAAAGGCAACTTTGCAAATGGCTTGAAATTCTTCAATTTTGTGAACTTCTAATCATCTTCTATGATCAAATAAAGATCATACACATTCAAAATGATGGAGAACACCCTTTGGTTGGGCGATTGGGGGCCTCAGATGCCCTGATTTTGCACTGACTTGCTCAAGAAGTCATCCTGTGATCAGATGCCTTCCCCTTTGAATTTCTTCATGAAAATTGGTATGCATGATCCTCATAACATATAGAGACCAATAGAAACAAGAATGACCAAAAAATTTGGAGTTATGGCCTCTGAAACCAAAACCCTAATTTTAGGTCATCTGTGCAGTTAAACCTGGCTCTGCTTCCATGCCTTTCTCAGTTCTTGTGATTCTTTGACTTCCTTGATCTTGGGAGGATATAATATGATGCTTGAACATACATGGACCCTCTTGAGATGATTGAAGACCTTTGGAGTGGCTCAGATAGTTTAGGGACTGCTCAAATCACAAACCCTAGATGCAGATGGCTTTGAATTAATGCAGTGAAACAAAAATGCAATATGAGATGCTATGGTTGAACTTATGCAAATGAAAAGAGTCACAATCCATGGTGAAATGAGTGAGGGAAAATTTGGGGTGTTTACACAACCCTCTCGGGAAGATTGAACTGAGGCATAATAACATTCACTTCATTCTCATACTCATCTCTTTTTGTTGTTACTTCAATCAACTTATCATCCATCATCTTTTGAATATCTCTCTTAACAATCACGCAACCACGAGGGTTCACCGAGCAGATGCAACATCCAGCATAATCGTTATCAATATCGTGATATTCACTTAAGAAAGCATGCATCTCAACCAAAGACCTTCGAATATGACGAACCTCATAGATCTTGAACAAACCAGGACAACCATCAACCATATTCACAGACGCATTACCATGGTTCGGTAGCGGATTTTTCTTCACATTTGGATTAACATCATTGAAATACAGAATATTGTTCCTCATCAATTTATGTACTTCAAACTTCAATGGATAACAATTCTCAACATCGTGCCCCAGGGCACCTTGATGAAAAGCACAGCGAGCCTCTGGCTTATACCACCATGGGATAGTCTCTGGAACTGGAGGTGGAGGACGTGTTTGCACAAGATTCTTTGCAATCAAAGATGGGAGCAAGTCCGCATACAACATCGGAATAGGATCAAAACTTGGCTTAGCCCGAACCTGCTGATTACCACCTTGTTGCACAGAAGGTTGTTGATAACAAGGTTGTTACTTTGGAGCTGTTGGTGCAGTTGGAGCCGCATTAATCATCGGAGTTACAGAAGCTACATGTTGTAGATGGAAATTCCTACGACCATGGGGTCTTCTATAACTTTCACGAGACACAGCATTAGTCTCACCTTCTTTCTTTTTTCCAAAGTTGAACCTTCTAGAGCTTGAGCCATTACTATTCTCTTGACTTAACCGTCCCTCACGGACACCTTCTTCTAAACGCATCCCCATACTCACCATTTCAGTGAAATCAGAAGGAGCACTTTCTATCATCCTCTCATAGTAAAAAGAACCTAAAGTCTTCAAGAAGATCTTCGTCATTTCTTTCTCTTCCAGCGGAGGAACAATCTGAGCTGCCAGCTCGCGCCATCTCTGCGCATATTCTTTAAAAGTCTCTTTGTCCTTCTGGGATATAGCACGAAGCTGATCTCTATCTGGTGCCATATCAATGTTATACTTGTATTGCCTCACAAACGCTTCTCCCAAATCATTGAAAGTCTTGATTTGGCTATTATCCAAACTCATATACCACCTCATGGGTGCACCGGTCAAACTATCTTGGAAATAGTGAATCAGCAGCTTATCATTGTCAGTCTGAGCAGACATCTTTCTAGCATACATAGTCAAATGACTCAACGGACAAGTGTTGCCTTTATACTTCTCAAACTCAGGCAACTTGAACTTGTAAGGAACTTTAACATTAGGTACCAGACAAAGATCATAGGCATCTTTTACGAACAAATCCTTATGCTTCAAGGCTCTCATCTCCCTCTGTATCTCAACAAAGCGTCCCTGGAAATCATCAAGTCTTTCAGCCACTCCAGTGCCTTCACTGGGCTCAGCATGGTAAATCATTTCATCATGATGCGGAATAGTGTGCATCACAGGCGATGCAGTAGTCATAACTGGAGGAAGAGTATTCCACACTGGTGGGAAAGTATTAAATGCAACAGTCTCAGGAGGAGGAGGAGGATAACCAGCAGGAATGAAATCAACCGGCATGCCCCAAGGTGTGCTAGCAGGCATACGATAGCGAGGAGAAATGGCAGTCTCAACAGGGATTGATGCGGTAACAATCTCGGAGATGACGGTATTCTAAACAGGAGAATTAGGAGGAGGTGGCTGATTCTGAGCAGCCACCAAGCTTTCCATCATGGTAGAAACTCTTTCCAAGCTTTCCCTCAGAAATGTAACCTCTTCACGCAGCTCGCGATTCTCTTGTTGTAAAGTTTCCATCACCTTCTTCCGATTAGCTCGAGTATCAAATCGGTGAGTCAGCTTGACAGGCAAACTGAATGAAGACCAAGAAACAACATAAGATCCCTGGAGAACACTCAAAAAGCAAAACAAATGTGGATATGATGCATGGTATGCGTATGCAAATGCAAAGATTTCAAAGGACTATAAGATAACTTGCAATATTTATAAAGAGACGCTTCTTGAAGTACTTAAAAACTCATTCTCATTAAAATCAAAGTAAGGATTACAAGTGAAGTACAAGCCTCAACAATACTAATACATGAGAGAAAAAGTAAACTAGGTCTAGGGAATCATATCCGAAGAAGTTCCGAATCCTAGCTGATACTTCATGCGAATCCTCTTAATCTCTTTCTTGTACCGATCTTCCATGGCTTCCTTATCCTTCACCAACTTGTCAACAATTGCCTTCCAAGCACCGGATGTAGGAGGAATGGTAGATGGAGTACTAGAGGAAAATAAATCCTCTCTTGGCCTTTTCGTAACATGCCGCTCAAGTAACTCAATGAGATCATCCTTCTCCTTCAGTTGCCCTTGCATCGTAGTCTTCTCAAGTAGCCATTCTTCTTTCTCTTTCTTCATCTTGTCTAACTCTTCTTGAAGAGCCATCTTCTCATCAACGGGAGGAATAAAGGCGGACAATGGTAATATAGGAAACAAAGGCTCCTCAGGTGGATAAGGCATCTTGAGCTTGGAAGCCCTAGATCGAACCCACTAGATGTAACACTCGGAGGGAGCAAGGTGTTGTCTTCCCAATTGACCTTTCTCTTTCCGATGAACCACATGCCAAGAATGAGAAATCCTTTTCTTCATTTCTACATGATCTGCACCATTAAGAAAGAAGAAACGGGATAAGGAAATATTTTTTGGTATGTCCTTCAAACAATATCCCAACTGTCGCCTAGCAAGAATAGGGTTGTAGCTAATTCCCCCACGTGTACCAAGAAGAGGTACATTAGGAAATTCTCCACAACTATCAATAAGAACTCCAGTAACATAATGAGAACAATACCATGTCATATCCTTATGAGAAAGTGACATAATCCTTTGAGACCATCTTCGATTCTCTCTATTGTCCTTGAAGACATCGGACTTTGGTAGGTGCGAAATAAACCACCTATAGAGAAGAGGCGCACAACACACAATCTCTCCATCACCTTTGGAGGTCCTATAATGAAAAGCATGATACATATCTCTAAGCAAAGTAGGTACCGGATTCTTCTTCAAGAAGATCTGAATAGCATTCTCATCCACAATACCATCTAAGTTGGGAAACAAGACAATCCCATAAATGAGCAAAGCAAGAATAGCCTCAAATGTATCCGTATGACCCAAAGTAAGTGAAGTAGAAGCTTTTCCCATCAAGAACTTAGCATTAATACCACGAACACTCCCCTTTGGAAGAAACTTCCCATTAAGATCGGACTCCTTAAGAAAAAGTGCTTTGGCGATGACTTTGATAGTAAGCTCCTTCTCTAAACCACTGAAAAGAAATTCCTTGTCCAAAATAGGTAAACCTATCCAATGAGAGTACTCCTCCAAAGTCGGCACAAGCTGATAATCAGGAAAGGTGAAACAATGATGCAACGGATCATAAAACTGAGCCAAGGTAGGGAGAATCCCCTCAGGTACATCGGTATCCAACATAAACAAAAGCTTCCCATGACATTTCCGGAACTCCTGGGTATCAACAACCAATGCTCCTAGCTTTCTCAACTCTACTACATTAGGATTCTTGAAGGTGCACTTCTTTGTGTTCCTCCTTTCAAAATTCATAGCCATAGACATCTGAAATTTTGCAAAAGTTCCTTATGAGTCCCTTGAAATCTTAAACACAATGCTCATGAATGCATGATGGCATGTATGCAACAACCACAAACAAGATCACACAAAACACACGAGCTTAGGTTCCAAGTCACGAGCATGAAGTCAAGGTAACAGAACACCAACCCACACAGGTAAGTACTAAGGTTTTGTCTTCATTGTACCTGCAGAAAACCAAAAGGGTGCTAACAGAGGTGCCCGGAGTTAACAACCATCTTTAGAATATCATCGGTACGTTGGATTACTCCCCAACCGATAACATTCTTAAAATAGACCTCGTCCGAGTGTAGTATCGCGTGACAACCACCTTAGGTTTACACCCAGACAGTTTCCGCACTACGTTCCTAAATTGGCTTGGATGGGTTAAGGGTTCTACGGTCCTCAGTATGATCAGCTCAAGGTCGGAAAATAATGCCACGTATGATTACTCATCATGACATTGATAGTCCAAGAGAGCCTAACCGAGTGGAGATTATCAAATTGATATAGCTTTGGACTACTCCATCGCTTATCGCTTCGAATATCGCCGTCCTATCATAAGTTCCACTCAGATCCGGGTTAGAATCTATCTCACACAGAGGATCACCAAAACCAAAACAGAACAAACAAATAACAAAAAAATCAAACCAAAGCAGTAAATAAATCAAAGTAGGCCGAATCCACTTAGAGATTACTCCCCAGCAGAGTCGCCACTTTTCTGTAGCGGTAAAATCATGAGTGTAAGCTATTGACTAACTTAACTCAAGGTAAACAGAGTCACCATCGCGCTTTTATTTTATTCCAAAAGGAAAAGGGAAAAATAGCGAATAAAACCTAATGAATCTAAAAGCAAAAAAAAGCTAAAGACACACATCAGAGAAACAGGTAAGGGGATAGGTGTAAGCTCATAATTTCGACATGTTGAAATTTAGAGCTTGAAGCCATCTCTGTCGAAGAATGATGAAAGAAAAGAAATTCAAGAGATGCTGACAAGGTTAAAGGCTCCAATGCTTCGACAAAAGGACAAATAGTATTCTGGCAGGATAAGTTTGGGAAACTGTTTGTAGCTAGGCATTTGACAGAATAAGGTTGTCTTTCGACATTTCGACAGAGAAGAGTTGTTTTGACAGAAGCATTATTTGGCAGATTTTGAAAGGGTTGTTTCTTCTTTAAAGGCTTCGACAGATTGAAGAGGTGCAAGGTTTTGTCACCAAAGGGGAGAATTCAAATTTAAACGTTGTAACCTTTGACAGTTGGACACATGGAAGGTTCAGGAAAAGAAGTTACATGCAGGCTGACACTTGTCATTTATTTATGATTTTTCCGTTCTAGGCAGTTACTTTGTTTGTATATAAATAGAATAGTTTTTGTTTAGAATAGGTGTGTGAAAACTGATACAAAATTCCTGTAAATACTCTAAGTACCCAGTGTGAGAGAAAATGAGTTTGATATTTGGAACCATGTACGTTTGAACACCATCTTTCTTTTAAAGTTATTTAAATTACCAGTTTGTTTCATCAAGTTTATTTCATCTTTAAGTTTTATTTACTTTCTGCAAGTTACATCTTTCGACACTTTTCTTATTTTAATTTAAGACTTCACTTTATTTTAATTTCAAACTCAAAGCATTGAATACTTTGACACCATAAACAAAAGAAACCATAGATCAATCACAAACACTAAGAGTAGTTTCGACAGAATAATTGCACATGTGTCCCAGGACTTGTTTGGTTGGTCCTGCAAGTAACCCAGTTTTCTGAGAAATTGGTTAACCAGAGGTTGTTCTCCAGAAATCACTGCGAACAAATTGGCACACCCGGTGGGACAAGTGCAGTTAATAAAGTCTAATAGAGAACTTTCTTAGAAAAATTGTTCCTTGCTATGTTGTATGATTCATAGAAGCGGTAAAATAGCCGTAACCGACGTAGAAAGACCAAAGAGAACAAGAGGAAGAAGGATGGCTAACTTGCCAAATACTTCAAACAATCCTGACGAAACCATTCCAGTTTCCAATCCTATCCCTTCTGATAACGAGAAAACGTATCGATTATATTGCTAGGTTTCATTAACGTTTTACCGAATAATCGTCGTTTTAACACTCGATTTCTCGAGTTTTTCTTACCATTTTGCAGGTACACAATTATGTGGAGTTAAATCATGAACTAAGAGAAAAAGGAACAAAATCGGTCATAAAAAGTTGAAGAAATGAAGCTCTCTGCAAAACTGCATATTTTGCAGCAGTCACGACCGTTACAAGGGTGTCACGACCGTGACACCCTAAAATGAAGCATCACGACCGTAAGATATGTGTCACGACCGTGACACTTAAAAGTCACAAGTCACGAGCATAAAAGCATTGTCACGACCGTGACAAGTATTATTCTAGGTTTTTGACCAAGGCAACGTGAAGGCATTACGTGAAGAAGTGGTTTCCTATTTTGTTGCCACTACCTACATTTTCTCCACAAATTCAGCAAGGCCCATTTCAACTAAAGTCCAAAAATCCAGCCCATTTAGAGTTCTATAAATAGCACCAGTTCTATGAAGAATGTACAGAGCATTTTTCTATTCAAATTCCTGCGGAAGCTCTGCCGAACTGATTTACGACCCGTTTCTTATTTCTGCATTATTTTCTGTTTCGTTTTATTGTATCCAAACCCGCCATATAACAATTTCCAACATCAGGAAATTG
Organism: Lathyrus aphaca; assembly: GCA_963966055.1. NCBI lineage: Eukaryota > Viridiplantae > Streptophyta > Magnoliopsida > Fabales > Fabaceae > Lathyrus > Lathyrus aphaca. The sequence goes on along the minus strand of OZ014523.1, from coordinate 459,429,252 downwards.
TTATACGTTTATTATTTTTTTCTAAACCTTCAGCATTCGTTTATTTTTGATTTCGCCAACTCCGAGCTTTCCGGTCTGTGGAAGAAGGAGTCTGCTCTAATATTGTTAACCAGGTTTTTTATTTATATTGCAATTTAATTATTTATAATGTTTATTTATTTTCCTGCCATGAGTATTTTATCATTTAATTTTCTGTCTCTGTCTGGTTCAACATCGATGAGTAGCTAAACACCTTAGGGCGGTATGTAGTTAGAACAAACTTAACCGGTAAAATATAACCGTAGGCTAAAAATAATTAATCACTTAACATTTCTGGCTGAGACTTTTTAATTAAATAGACCTTTTCGTTACGAGAGTAAGAAAAGAGTATTAGGTTAGGTCAAGACCACGAGAGTGTGAGATTTTAACCAGATAGCTAAAGTTAGGCATTTAAATTAAACACAGCGAGAGCGCTTTAAGATAAATTAGAATTACTTAGTTTCCAAAAATTACCTCTAAACACTTATGGGCTAGAGAGAGCAGGCATAGGGCTTTAGGGATAAGATCTGATATAAGACCACGAGAGTGTGAGTTGAGGGTATTTAAACTGGTAATCTCTACCGAATAGATTAAGTGAACACCTTAAATAAGCCTAGGTTAGATTGATCCACCTAAGTTAATATAATTACATACCGACCGCCTTAGAATTACTTAATTAAAACTTAAATTTAATTCCGCCTTTAATAGTCTTAAAAATCAACAAAAAATCGTGACAACCATTCGCCTTAGCTAAACTAGAAAGTTCATCTAGCACTAAGTAACCATAGAATCCCTGTGGATCGATAATCTTAAATATTACTTCGATAGGCTGTGCACTTGCAGTAAGATACCGCTAGACGCATAAGTAGACACGTCTTTAGCCCATCAAGTTTTTGGCGCCGTTGCCGGGGATTCCTTAATTTAGTTACTAGTACATTTAGGTAGCATTGTCTAGACTAAGGTATCAACTATTTAATTTAATTTAATTTCCGAGTGTATGCCAAGTACTCGCTCTAAAAGCGAAGACTTGCAACCTCTAATCCCTGAATCGGAACGCTTCTTACACGTAAGAAGACGTATATTCGATTACGAAAAAAGTTACAGTATTCCAGATCTTCAATCAGATCCGCCTAAACCAGTCGTAACATCAAAGGACGCAGAGATGGCTGAAGAACAAACTCATCCACTCAAGTATTACGCCAGTCCTTCGCAAGCTGAACCGCATTCAAGCATTGCAGCGCCGGCTATCAACCGAAACGATTTCGAACTAAAACCTTCGTTGATATCAGCCGTGCAACAAAATCAATTCGCCGGAAATCCTACCGAGGATCCGAATCATCATCTTTCGATCTTTGTACAATATGCAGATACCGTAAAAGCCAATGGAGTTACCCAAGAAACTATTAGACTACGTTTATTTCCTTTTTCGCTTCGAGACAGAGCAAGAGCTTGGCTTCAATCTCTGCCTTCGAACTCAGTAACTACGTGGGAGGAACTTAAGAGAGTTTTCTTGAACAGATATTTTCCACCTAGCAAGACAGCTATGCTGAGAGCTCAGATCAACGAATTTAAGTAAAGGGAAAGTGAATCATTATTCGAAGCTTGGGAACACTATAAGGATCTACTGAGACTTTGTCCACATCATGGATTAATAGAATGGATGGTCATCCATACCTTCTATAATGGACTCTTGTACAATACAAGAATGACAATTGACGCTGCCACGGGCGGTGCATTGATGGACAAAGAATATAATGATGCCTATGCACTTATCGAAAGTATGGCTCAAAATCATTACCTTTGGGGAAGCGAGAGAGTCGCAACTGAGAAACCAACAAAGGGAGGTATGTACGAAGTAAGTAGTATGGACCAAGTCAATGCGAAGTTTGACCAACTAAGCCAAAAGATCGACAACTTGGCCATAACACCAACAGCCACCGTGGCTGCAGTAACACCTAACTGTGAGTTATGTGGAGTTTCAGGACACGAAGTTTCTGATTGTCAACTATTGACAGGAACTCCCACTGATCAAGTGAATTATGCTCAAGGAAACCCTTACTCAAACACATATAACCCAGGTTGGAAGAATCATCCGAACTTCTCCTATAAGAATAACAACGTTTTATACGCACCAGGTCAAGCACCAGCTACATCACCAGGATATCAAAAGACTGCTCCTAATATCCCTAGAAAATCGAACCTTGAGTTGATGATGGAGAACTTTATAGCTAACCAATCTCAAACAAACAAGGACTTCTTAAACCAAAACATTCACACTAATGAGCAGATTAAACAATTAGTGAGCAAAGTAGATGCATTAGCTACACATAACAAAATGCTGGAAACTCAGATTTCACAAGTAGCTCAACAACAAGCACCTACTGCTGCACCAGCTGGAGTGTTCCCTGGACAACCTCAACCAAATCCGAAAGGACATGCTAACGCTGTGATATTAAGAAGTGGCAAGGAACTTGACGGACCTACCGATCCAAGACTTGACAATCCAGCCATGTACCAACAACCGGATAAACCGACTGAAGTGGTGAATGATCCAGAAGAAAAGGAAGATGATAATCAAGAAGTAGTGGAGAAAGAACAACCTTACGTGCCTCCACCACCCTATAAACCACCAATTCCGTACCCTCAAAGATTAATAAATTCTAAGACGACGAGTCAATTTAAGAAATTTGTTGAACTTCTGAAACAGTTGAATATTACTATTCCGTTTACAGAAGCAATCACTCAAATACCCTCGTACGCTAAGTTTTTAAAAGAAATCTTATCCAATAAGAAAAAGATAGAGGATAACGGAACAGTTACACTTACTGCCGAGTGTAGCGCAATAATTCAGAATAAAATGCCTCCTAAGCTAAAAGATCCAGGAAGTTTCTCTATACCCTGTGTAATAGGAAAATTCGTCATTGACAAAGCTCTATGCGATTTAGGAGCCAGTATCAGTGTTATGCCCTTAACGATTTGCAAGAGGCTAGACATGGGAGACCTAAGATCAACTAAAATGTCTGTTCAACTAGCCGATCGCTCTGTCAAATATCCTGTAGGCATACTAGAAAACGTCCCAGTACGTATAGGACAATTCTATATCCCTACTGATTTTATAATCATGGACATCTCTGAGGACTCCACTACACCTATCATACTAGGAAGACCATTCTTAGCTACCGCCGGAGCTATAATAGACGTAAAAAGAGGAAAGCTAACCTTTGAAGTGGGTGAAAAGAAAGTTGAATTTATTTTAACACAATTCTTACAATCACCAGCTATAGAGGATACATGCTATCTATTGGACGTAATTGACGAATGTGTAAAAGAAATGGAACTAAAAGAGACCACTTATTCTGAAATAATGAAAATTCAAATCCCTCCGATTTTCGAAGATGATAATTGGCGTAAACCATATCAGGATGATAGTCTAAGCGAAAGTTTAGCACTTACACCGGATCCTATGCCAAGTAAAGATAAACCTACATTAGGATTAAAAACTTTACCTCATAACCTAAGGTACGAATTCTTAGACGTTGAATGTAAAAGACCAGTTATAGTAAATTCCAGTTTAGGAACTATAGAAACAAAGAAACTTTTATATGTCTTGAAGAAATATCCAACTGCATTAGGATATAACATATCCGATCTCAAAGGAATATGTCCTTCAGTGTGTATGCATCGTATTCTGCTAGAAGGAGATTGCAGAACCTCCAGAGAATCTCAAAGAAGAATTAACCCAACCCTTAGCACTGTAGTAAAAGAAGAAGTTAAGAAACTATTAGATGCCGGAATAATATATCCAATCTCTGATAGTGAATGGGTTAGTCCAATACATGTAGTGCTAAAGAAAGGAGGTATCACTGTTGTGAAAAACGCTCAAGGCGAATCGATATCGCAAAGAGTAGTGACGGGATATAGAGTGTGCATAGATTATCGTAAACTAAACAAAGCCACTCGAAAAGATCATTTCCCACTACCTTTTATAGATCAAATGTTAGAACGATTAGCCAAGCATTCTTACTTCTGTTATCTTGACGGTTACTCAGGATTTTTCCAAATCCCTATCCATCCAGACGATCAAGAGAAAACTACATTCACATGCCCTTATGGAACGTTCGCTTATAGACGAATGCCATTTGGACTATGCAACGCTCCTGCAACCTTTCAAAGATGTATGATGTCAATCTTCGCAGATTTTATAGACAACATCATGGAAGTGTTCATGGACGACTTCTCTGTATGCGGGCAAAGTTTTGAAGGATGTTTATCAAACTTAGAAATGGTATTAGAAAGATGTGTAAAAGTAAACCTCGTACTTAACTGGGAGAAATGTCATTTTATGGTCAACGAAGGAATCGTATTAGGTCATGTAATATCCGACAAGGGAATTGAAGTTGATAAAGCTAAGATTGAAGTAATAAAAGATCTTCAACCCCCTAAAACCGTTCGAGAAATAAGAAGTTTTTTAGGACACGCCGGTTTTTACCGACGATTCATCAAAGATTTCTCGAAAATTACTAAACCTCTTACTGGTTTATTAATGAAAGACGCTGAGTTCATATTCAACGAAGATTGTCTCAAAGCATTCGAAACTCTAAAAACAGCCCTCATCACCGCACCAATCATGCAACCCCCTGACTGGAGATTACCTTTTGAAATCATGTGCGATGCGAGTGACTATGCTGTAGGCGCAGTTCTAGGCCAGAGGAAGGAAAAGAAACTTCATGCGATTTACTATGCCAGTAGAACCTTAGACTCTGCCCAGATGAACTACGCCACTACCGAAAAAGAATTGTTAGCAGTTGTCTTTGCGCTTGACAAATTCCGTTCTTACCTAGTTGGAGCGAAAATAATCATTTACACAGACCATGCTGCTATACGATATCTATTAACTAAGAAAGATGCTAAACCAAGACTCTTAAGATGGATTTTACTCTTACAAGAGTTTGATCTAGAAATAAAAGATAAGAAAGGTACTGAGAACGTCGTAGCGGACCATTTATCTAGAATAGAAGGTATTAAACCTGAACAAGTGCCGATTAACGATGATTTTCCGTATGAACAGCTGATAGCACAATTAGGAAGCGACCTAGCTCAGTTAGATATAAATGAACCAGAATCCGTGGAAACAATCCAGACAACTGTAGGACTGCCATGGTACGCTGACATTGCCAACTACCTAGCTGCAGGAGCTCTTCCACCCAACCTAACCTATCAGCAGAAAAAGAAATTCTTTCATAATCTGAAACATTACTATTGGGATGAACCATTATTGTTCAAAAGAGGACCAGATGGAATCTTTCGCCGATGTATTCCCGAAGAAGAAATAGAAGATGTCATTGCTCAATGCCATTCATCTCCTTATGGTGGACATGTAAGCACTTCCAAGACTTGTGCAAAAATCTTGCAAGCCGGCTTATTCTGGCCTAATCTATGGAAGGATGTCCACATCGCTGTTATAAATTGCGATCGGTGTCAACGCACTGGCAATATTTCAAGAAGGGATGAAATGCCTCAAAAAGGAATATTAGAAGTAGAAATCTTTGACGTTTGGGGAATAGATTTCATGGGACCGTTCCCATCATCTTTCGGTAATAATTACATACTCGTAGCTGTTGATTATGTTTCGAAATGGATTGAAGCCATAGCTTCTCCTACAAACGATACGCGAGTAGTAATAAAGCTTTTCAAAAATATAATCTTTCCCAGATTTGGTGTGCCTAGACTCGTCATAAGTGACGGTGGCTCGCACTTCATCTCAAAAATATTTGACAAATTACTATCTAAGTATGGAGTAAGACACCGTGTGGCTACACCATATCACCCACAAACAAGTGGACAAGTCGAAGTCTCAAACAGAGAAATTAAACAAATCTTAGAAAAGACTGTCGCCATATCTCGGAAAGATTGGTCATCTAAACTTAATGAAGCTTTATGGGCTTATAGGACCGCTTACAAGACACCCATAGGTACTACACCTTTCAAACTCGTTTATGGAAAATCTTGTCACCTACCAGTAGAACTAGAACACAAAGCTTATTGGGCGATTAGAACTCTCAATATAAACTATAATGCTGCAGGAGAAAAGCGAATCCTAGACATTAACGAATTAGAAGAATTAAGATTAGATGCTTATGAGAATGCTAAGATATATAAAGAAAGAACTAAGCGATGGCATGATAAACGCCTATCTAGGAAAGAATTTAGTGTGGGAGACGTTGTACTCCTCTTTAATTCAAGACTTAGGCTCTTTCCTGGAAAATTAAAATCTAGATGGTCAGGACCATTTGAAATAATTAAAGTATTCCCGAGTGGAGCAATAGAAATTAAGGGTAGGAATAGTGAACCATTCATAGTAAACGGACAACGTTTAAAACATTATCATAAAGTTGAAAATAGAGATTATGCGAATAATCTAAAGCTTTTAGAATTTTCCACTAATTCCCCTGATTAATCTAAATCTAAACATCATGTCAGGCTTTAGACGATAAAAACAGCGCTTAGTGGGAGGCAACCCATTTACTTATCTAATTATTTAAATTATTCTCTTTATCATTTTATTATTTATCGTATTACTATTTGTTTAATTGTTTTGTCATTTTATAGTTTTATTTTATATTACTATTATTGCCATTACATTATGCATTTCATTTTCTTATATTTATTTTAAATCACTTTTTACAGATTTTCTAAAAGTCTTTTCCACTTTCCTTCTTCTCCTGATTTGTTTCCTCCATATTTGCACTGACCATGGCTAACCAACCAATTAACCATATGGAAACCAAATTTAGAGGTAGGAACCAAAGAATGAAATTTGAAGAGTTATCACAGAGGCAAATGGATTTGACCCTGTACCCGGATGATCGGACTATGGAAACCTTAGGTATACATGATAGCATCATGTACTTGTTTAACCGACTCGGATGGGAGAATGCATTGATTCAACATAAGTTTGTGACTTACCGCGAGCTCACTCTTGAGTTCCTTAGCTCCTTAATTTACCTACCTGAGCGCGGTTTTGGATTTAGGAAAGGATTTATTAGTTTCCGCCTGTTTGGAATAGAATATGACTTTAACCATAAAGAACTAGCTGACTTGTTAGGATTCCCTATTGGACCATTTGCTTTTACTACCACACAGGTAGAATTGATGGATATTGAGCTAGATTTCTTTTGGGGAACTTTAACCGGAAACTACCACCCTGAACCAAATAACATGAATAATGATGAGATCCATAATCCTGCTCTCCGTTACTTCCATAAATTCCTTGCCCACACATTCTTTGGAAAAGAAGAAAACATTACCGGAGTTTCTAAAGATGAAATATTTATTATTTCATGTTTTACTAATGGACAGCCTGTTAATGGTGTACCTTTCATGATGCAAACCTTCACCCGTATCCAAGAAGAACCTGAATTACCTATATTAGTAGGAGGTCTTGTAACCATGATTGCTGATGCCATAGGACTTAGGTACCAATTGCACAGGTGCAACCGTTTAGGTAACATCCGTCCTATGGATCTTAACTTCTGCTTCAATAGACATATCATAAGGAATTTAGGACATCCACCTTTTGAGTACCTAATCCGGAACGAAGTAGTAACCCTGTTCACATTGCCTAACCATGCTAAAGTAAGTGTTCATAATAAGGATAACTGGCTTTATGAGTTAAACCCACCTGATTATCCACCCACTCCTGAGACACCTCAGTCGTACAAAATAAAAGATGATACAATGACCGATGTCGAAACTGACCCTGAGACACCTCCTGGTTACCATGACATTGACCACACTGAAGAAGTTTATGAAACCCCTGAAGTGAATCAAGGAGAGTATGCTAACAACTTACAAAACATCATGAACACTCTCAATGCTTACCAAACTGACATTAACTTATTTAAAGAAGATATTAAGAGCATGCGATTGGACATTATAGGTTTGACTGACATAACCTACGAACAATTCTATCACTTGAACCGCGCCATCGAAGACTTGAAGAAACGCTTTTGATAATGTTATAAGTGATTTAGTTTATTTTCTCATTGTTTTCGTTTCTAGTTAGATTTATTTTTCGCAACAATTTCTTATCGTTTTTCCATTTATGTAATTTCATTTTCAAGTACTTTATGCAATGCATCTTTAATTCCAAAATTTCTCCATTTTTAGCAATTTATGTATTTTTCATTCTATGTACTTTTATGCTTGCATTTATTCATTATATATACAAATCTCTCATGCCTTGCAAGTTATTGAAGTACTGTGTTGAAACTATATACTATGTGGTATTTATAATTTAATATGAGTGTTAGTGAAGAAAATACATTAATATAAAATATGTAAAACAAGTGAGAAAGTGTTTTTCTAGAAATTAATTATTTAACGTATCAAGCCTCACGGTCGTCATTGCCCCATAACGATCGTGACACGCTCTTTTTGGGTGTCACGACCGTCGTACCCCTGTCACGACCGTGACGACCTTTATACCAGAAATCGTGAGAAACAGAACTGTTTCTCTTCGTGCCTCTTCTTCTTCTTCTCCATAACTTCCTAAAAAACTACCCATCTTCTACATAACCTCCGTAACCCCCCATTACGAACTTTAATCTCATTAACCCCCCATTATCACAACCTACCACATTCTCACTCTCCATCATTTATCCCGAATCAATATTTCTCTCATTTTACCATTTTTTCACAAAAACTTCAAAAATCTTCATTCTTCACTCTAAGCTCTTGCATGCAATGGATTCTATCACTTTTAGAGAAGGTGATGCTGGAGAAACTCAGAGAGAACGATTTCTCCGATTCCAAAGCCGCGGTGTGCAACCTACACGTTACATCGACACTGTGTGTTTGAGGGAACTCGGAATGCTTGCCAGTGTTACAAGCCTGCTTCAAAAAGTCGGTCTGTGGGACCTTTGCAGTCAACCTCAGCCAACATTCGAGCTTCTGACACTGGAGTTCTTAAGCTCCTTCAGTTACATCACCGGTACCGGTTCTCTGAGTCAGCTCACCGGTTTCGCAAAATTCAGATTGCATGGCCAAGAGTTCAACCTTTCGCAAGACAGGATCGCCGAGTTGTTAGGCTTCCATCACGGAACTGAAGCTCACCGTCGCGTGCCCGATAATTTTAGTGAACAAGCTTTCACTCTATGGAACGACTTAACCAACACCCGTGCATCAGCCTTCCAAAGCCTCAACGCCACGCACATTCACAATCCGGCAATCCGCTATTTCCACAGAGTCATTTGCAACACCATCTTTGCTCGAGAGAGCAACCATAAGCTCAACTCTAAGGAGCTTCTATTCTTGCATTGTGCTCTTAATGACGAGCCGATCAATGCTGCCCCTTTCATGCTTTACCACATCCAGGCTATTGCGCACAGAGGATCCACTCCGTTCTTCATTGGCAGCATTGTCACCACCCTTGCCATTCAGTTGGGGCTTGGTGACTTGGTCGCAGATCAGCCTCACCTAGCCGCTGAACTCCTCACCAAGAATTATTGCAGGTCCGCTCACCTGATTATGCAGCAAGAGGATGGCAGGTATAGCCCTGTTGTCCATGGCACCATATTTCATCATATCACTCTGCCGTCCCGCGACCGCATCGACCCATCCAGCCGAGCCAACTGGCTCTTTGTTCTACCGATGCTACTGACCACGCTCCTATCCATGATCAGGCAGATCTCCCTGCGGACGAGATGCAGGACGCTATGGATGCAGGTGAGCCTGTCCAGGATATACCAGAGACATCTACCCGACAGCCTCCTGCACAGGATTTCACTCTTGAGGAAGTCCTCCGTGCGATTCATCAGCAGAACCAGATGAACGCCGCACTGGAGCGAAGGCATAAGGAGCAGTACGATGCTTTGCTCGGCACTATTGCAGCAAACCAGGCAGCTACTAATGAGAGGTTTGACGCGATTTTTGGAGAATTAGACGCCTTGCGTATCGACATCACTGGGACCACCAGCACCGGTTCTGATCCTGAAGCGACTCCTTCCAGACGCCGCTCCCGCACCAGAAGCCGACCCCGCGGTCCTCAGCAGCCATAGTTCTAGTTTAGTTTTTCTTATATTTGTTTTTCGTTCCTGTCGTTTGTACTGTACTTTTACCTCATTTATATCACAACATTGAGGACAATGTCTGATATAGTGTGGGAGAGGTACCTTTCATTTCCGCATTTTTCCGTTTCGCACTTTTCCATTTTCGTTGTATTTTCAATTCCGTTGTATTTCCTTTTAGTAATTAATGAAGCGAGCAAAATCTTTATGATATTTTCTTTAGTTTCGAATCTTCCCGTTTATTTAGCCATAACCGAAAAATTTTTATTCGCATTACCCGACTTACCTACGAAATCGTAAATAGGAAGCTGAGAACGATCAAACAAGACCAATACAATCTTGACACCTTTGATTTCCTACTTAAGCGATTCTATCCCGATTACCATTACGAGTACACTTCTAGTTTCAGTTCAAAAGTAACCCCGAGTAGTTTATACAAGCAGTCAGCACCGTCTGAACAAAAACCACGTGGGGAGCCGATGAATATAAGCGTTTGATGCCTAATCAATAATGATCCTTCATATCTCGATGCAAAATGAAAAGAAATTGCACCAAAGTACACGGTCGCATACAAGAAACGAGAAATATGAGAAGGAGTCCATTGCGGGTTGGTTCAGAGGTACTGGTTCTGAACTCGGTAGGGCGTGCTACGGCTCGATCCCCCACAACCTCCAATTCGGATACAAAATGTAGGGTTACCACACTCGTGTACCAGACCCCGTGCTTAAAAAGGATCAAAGTCGCTAACCGGCTACTCCACTACGTGCGTGCTAAGGCAAAGGGCTTAATGTGATTGCGCTAGAATGAAACCGGGCGAAATAAGATCGAAAAACTTTAGGTGAAATCGTAAAGTAATTGCCGATTGGCTCATTTAACGGGAAGTCGACGACATAGCTTGTTGCTTGTGTCATTAGTGTATCGGTAGTGTTCTATCAAAGTATCAGATTATCCAACAAAGCGATCCCTCGTATGATTTGTTAGGAGTATGCGTGAATGACATCTTGTCCGCCGATTTTCAACCGACTATTTGCTTGAGGACAAGCAAAGGTTTAAGTTTGGGGAAGTTTGATAACGAGAAAACGTATCGATTATATTGCTAGGTTTCATTAACGTTTTACCGAATAATCGTCGTTTTAACACTCGATTTCTCGAGTTTTTCTTACCATTTTGCAGGTACACAATTATGTGGAGTTAAATCATGAACTAAGAGAAAAAGGAACAAAATCGGTCATAAAAAGTTGAAGAAATGAAGCTCTCTGCAAAACTGCATATTTTGCAGCAGTCACGACCGTTACAAGGGTGTCACGACCGTGACACCCCAAAATGAAGCATCACGACCGTAAGATATGTGTCACGACCGTGACACTTAAAAGTCACAAGTCACGAGCGTAAAAGCATTGTCACGACCGTGACAAGTATTATTCTAGGTTTTTGACCAAGGCAACGTGAAGGCATTACGTGAAGAAGTGGTTTCCTATTTTGTTGCCACTACCTACATTTTCTCCACAAATTCAGCAAGGCCCATTTCAACTAAAGTCCAAAAATCCAGCCCATTTAGAGTTCTATAAATAGCAACAGTTCTATGAAGAATGTACAGAGCATTTTTCTATTCAAATTCCTGCGGAAGCTCTGCCGAACTGATTTACGACCCGTTTCTTATTTCTGCATTATTTTCTGTTTCGTTTTATTGTATCCAAACCCGCCATATAACAATTTCCAACATCAGGAAATTGTTATACGTTTATTATTTTTTTCTAAACCTTCAGCATTCGTTTATTTTTGATTTCGCCAACTCCGAGCTTTCCGGTCTGTGGAAGAAGGAGTCTGCTCTAATATTGTTAACCAGGTTTTTTATTTATATTGCAATTTAATTATTTATAATGTTTATTTATTTTCCTGCCATGAGTATTTTATCATTTAATTTTCTGTCTCTGTCTGGTTCAACATCGATGAGTAGCTAAACACCTTAGGGCGGTATGTAGTTAGAACAAACTTAACCGGTAAAATATAACCGTAGGCTAAAAATAATTAATCACTTAACATTTATGGCTGAGACTTTTTAATTAAATAGACCTTTTCGTTACGAGAGTAAGAAAAGAGTATTAGGTTAGGTCAAGACTACGAGAGTGTGAGATTTTAACCAGATAGCTAAAGTTAGGCATTTAAATTAAACACAGCGAGAGCACTTTAAGATAAATTAGAATTACTTAGTTTCCAAAAATTACCTCTAAACACTTATGGGCTAGCGAGAGCAGGCATAGGGCTTTAGGGATAAGATCTGATATAAGACCACGAGAGTGTGAGTTGAGGGTATTTAAACTGGTAATCTCTACCGAATAGATTAAGTGAACACCTTAAATAAGCCTAGGTTAGATTGATCCACCTAAGTTAATATAATTACATACCGACCGCCTTAGAATTACTTAATTAAAACTTAAATTTAATTACGCCTTTAATAGTCTTAAAAATCAACAAAAAATCGTGACAACCATTCGCCTTAGCTAAACTAGAAAGTTCATCTAGCACTAAGTAACCATAGAATCCCTGTGGATCGATAATCTTAAATATTACTTCGATAGGCTGTGCACTTGCAGTAAGATACCGCTAGACGCATAAGTAGACACGTCTTTAGCCCATCACCTTCGTCAGGAATAATACCAGTTTCTGGCCCTGTTTTAGAACATATTAGGCCTCCATTAGGGGATTCAATACCAACGGGTTCAGGGTCCCAGAATGCGCCTAGTTCTTCCACCATGGGACACGCCAGACCCCTTGGAACCCCTCCCCCTGGAGGAAATACCTTCAGGCCATATCTGAATTATTCTCAGCCCTTGACCGGGAGGGAACAACCATATGGAATGCCAACTTCAATGATGGAAAGCCTACATAATTCGTCACCATTATTCTCTGATGCTATGGCTCAAATGTCATCACCATTGCAGGGATCAGGATATGGTGGAAATGGAAATAGAATGAATCAAGTTCCACCAGGTTTCCATATGCCCACTATGACAAACCATTCTGCACAAGTAATTCGTCAACAGATGGATGAGCGAAATCATGATATGGTGCAGGCTTTGACACAACAAATGGGGGAAGTGTTCAATCCTTTAATACAAAACACTACCCAAACAAACCAAATATTGGCAGAACAGATGGCACGCATTGCTGACTTTTTCGGAGTCCCTCAAACACAGCAAAGACTGCAATTGAATCAAAATCCTGCCAATAGGCCTGCAGAAGAGTAACTTACTATAAACCAAAGGCCCTTAGGAAACCCTCATGAAAATCCCAGGGGCCAAGAGGTGATAGTTGAACAACCTAATGCAGAAGAGCCCATTCGACAGGAACCAAGAAGAATAATAGTCCAGAGAGACCAAAATGCTGATGAAATATTACAGCAGAGAATGCGTTACAATAACCTTCCTGTCGAAAATAATATTGCCACCATGGTTGAGAGAATAATGGCGCAAAATGGGGTGAACGTAGGATTACAAAGGCCTAGTTATACTTTCCCCTTGTCTGAATTTGTCTTACAACAAGAATTACCACCAAGGTGGAAAGTCCCCAAATTCACCAAATTCTCAGGGGATGCTAGTGAGTCCACCATAGAACACGTAGCGCGTTATTTGATAGAGGCAGGAGAGATTGCTAATAATGAGAACTTAAGGATGAAATACTTCCCAAGTTCTTTGACAAAAAATGCTTTCACTTGGTTTACTTCTCTTCCTGCAACTTCAATATTCCCATGGACCCAATTAGAGAGATTGTTCCATGAACAATTCTATATGGGACAAACTAAGATAAGTTTGAAAGAATTGGCGAGTGTCAAGAGAAAATTCTCTGAACCTATAGATGATTACTTAAATAGGTTTAGGTTATTAAAAGCCAGATGCTTTACACAGGTGCCGGAACAAGAACTAGTCGAAATGGCTGCAGGGGGTCTAGATTATTCCATAAGGAAAAAACTGGATACCCAGTACTTGAGAGACATGGCACAACTGGCAGACAGAGTGAGGCAAATGGAAAGACTAAAAAATGAAAAATTTAGATCAAATAAAAACAAGAAGGAAAGAGTGGCCTACGTGGGCATAGTTCAAGAAGATGATTATGACGAAAATGAACCAGTCATTTTCGACCAGCAAGAAATTGATCTGGCAGAACTAAAATAAGGCCCTCCATATTCTTGTAAAGTTTTAGCCCCGTCGAATGGAAAAAATCCAGTCGAAGTAGAAAAGAATGACAGGTTCCCTAAAAGAACCTATACATTCGACATCACCAAATGTGATGAAATTTTTGATTTATTAGTCAAAGATGGTCAGTTAATAAAACCAGCAGGCACTAAGGAGCCTCCTGTAGACCAACAGAAAAAGAGAGGTTTTTGTAAATACCATAATTTCTTGGGTCATAAAACTTCTCAATGTTACCTTTTCAGGGATCTTGTCCAGAATGCAATCCAAAATGGAAGGCTGAAGTTTGGAGACAAAGCCAAGCAACAGATGAGGATTGACTCCAATCCCATGCAGGTTGTGGAGGCCAATTATGCTGAACCAGAAATGGTAAATGTGGTCGAAATGGAGATCATGGCGGAGGAAAGTTTTGAAATGGTAGAAGTTACTGAAAGCTTCGACACCAACTTCACCAAGATAGAAGCTGCTGAAGGTTTCGACACCCATGTAAATGTGGTAGAAGAGGGTGACGATCTTGCAGACCAGGCTGAGGAAGAAGAAGTCAAAGCTTCTGAAGACTTCGACAGTGAGAATGCCATTGAAACTACTGAAGGTTTCGACGAAAGAAATACAGTCAAAGCGGGAAGAAGCTTCGACAAGAAAAACTATGAAAGAGATGCTGAGCAGGGGGTGATCTGGGACACTTTAGGAGAGTCGAATGGGAAGTTCGACTTCATGGTGAAATATTCAGCACCACCATGCTCCAAAACAGATATCAACAAAATCAAACCCACAGGATGGGGAGATTCTTTCAAAAATGATGACGAAGAGGAGGATAACAAAACCCTCACTGTCCAAAAAGAGGCCACTGAGGGCCTTGACCAAGATAAGATCAAAACAACAGGGACTGATGACAATGCCCTTACTGTCGAACCAATAAACAGTAGTACCATCAGAACTGAAGAACATTCTGTCGAAGGTGTTGCACATTGGTGCAAATACATCTATAAGGGTTTACACCCAAAAGGCAGAGTGAATCAGTCAAAGGAGAATATCCCAGAAGAAATGATGCTAGTCGAAAAAATGAACAAATTGAAAATCACAACTGAACAGAATGTTGGGATTCATATGGTGGAAATTACTCAAAAGGTAGGACCAGACACCAACAAGGGAAAGAAACGTCAAGAGAAGCATCAGAAGCTGGTTTACCCAGAAGAGAACGAAAGTCTTGTCGAATTCATCCAGAGGTGTCAAAGGAAGAACGCAGAAGTTATGCTTTGCCCAAGATGCAGTGTTGTGTTCGACAGGAAAGCAGCTGATGACTTAGAAGCAGCAGAAAAGACCCAGAGGAAAAGAAACTGGGGAACAGTCCCACCAACCAGAAACGAAAGATTCGACCCAAGAAGAGGGAAGCATCACATCCAAGGAGTGGGAGAAAGATGTTTCAACACTTATAAACCATCCAACAGACCAAATGACGACAAATGGGTTCAACCTATAAGGGATGCCCAAGGTCAGAAGAGATGGAAGATTTTTGAAGTGAACAGGGGTCCCTCAATGGAAGTAAAAAAGGAGGCAAGGCCAAAGTACGTCTCTGAAAACTACAAAGGGAAGAATCCTATGTCCAGGTCCCAATGGAGAAGATTCCAAAGGTAGAAGAAAATTGAAAAAGAAACTATAGAACACAAAAGGGTTGGGCAGAAGGAAGCTGAATCAAGCAAGTATATGCATATTACAAGCAAGGGGAGACCTCTGGCAAAAGAAGAACCCCCTCAGAAGAATGGATCTAATGACACCACAAAAATGCAGAAAACAAACAACAAAATGTCAGTGGATGAAGAAGTTACAGATGACTTCAGTTCAGAGTCTGATGCGTCCTTCGACGTAACCTGCAATGTGGTTTCTGTGTTGCCCAGAGACTATGACAGGATAATGGAAGTCGAAGATGAAGAGGATGACATGGCAGATGACAGCATAGGCCTTAAGCCTGTATGCTACTATATAATGAACAATGGTTGTGTCGAATAGCAAAATGCCTTATTCGAAAAGCCAGATGATGCAATGAAGGCTCACTTAAAACCTCTTTTCATAAAAGGAAAGGTAGAAAACGTGGGTGTCAACAAAATTCTGATAGATGGAGGAGCAGCTGTAAATTTAATTCCTCATTATATGATAAAGAGGATTGGGAAAAATGACTCCGACACTAAGCCTCACAACATGGTGTTGTCCAACTATGAGGGTAAGGTAGGGACAACATTGGGGGTAATACAACTGAACTTGACTGTAGGATCCATTACCAGGCCTATAATGTTTGTGGTGATAGCATCGAAGGAAAACTACAACTTGCTGTTGGGAAGAGAATGGATCCATGGGATTGGGGCTGTGCCATCCTCCATGCATCAGAGGATAGCAATCTGGAGGCCAGATGGGATTGTCGAAAACATAGAAGCAGATCAAAGTTACTTCACAATTGATGTGAACAATGTCACCAGTCGTAACTTCGACAAGAACCTGGCCCATATAGCACCATGCAATCCTGCTGGTTTTGACCTAACGGCCTCCGACAACGCCTATTGTTCCATGTACCTCCACCCTACGCATGGCTTCTAGTGGGATAAAGAAGTAATTGGGGAGACAAATTACACTTGGGGAACTGCCCATGTCAATCCAACTGGATGGGGGAGTGAGTTCAGTGAAAATGACTGAGGCATCAACAATAGAAAAGATTTCGGCTTATATAGCCGAAAAACAACTCAAAGCGGCCCTTGAGGCTGAAGTAAGAAACATGGCTGTCGAAGCCAACACACAAGTTGTCGAAGAACAACATCCTCAAGAAAACATTGAGGAACAACATACAAAGCAGAGTTTAGAAGAAGATTCTAATGGCGAATGGCAGAGTCAAAGACTTGATGCCATTTATGATGACGAACCCTTGGGGTTTGAAAAGGATCCAGCTCCAACCAACATGAAAATGGTGGCACAGGATCCTTTGGAGGAGATTAATCTGGGATTGGGGGCAGAGAAAAGGCCAACTTACATCAGTGCCAAGATGAATCCTCAACTCAGAGTCGAAATAATCCAACTGCTGAATGAGTTTAAAGACTGCTTCACATGGGATTATGACGAAATGCCTGGTTTAGACAGAAATTTAGTCGAATTGAAGTTGCCAATACTGGAAGGGAAGAAGCCAATAAAGCAGACTCCCAGACGCTTTGCACCTGAAATTCTGTCGAAAATCAAAGAGGAAGTCGAAAGGCTTCTAAAATGCAAGTTCATTCGTACAACAAGGTATGTCGAATGGATTGCTAATATTGTTCCTGGGATTAAGAAAAATGGAAAACTAAGGGTATGCATTGATTTTAGAGACCTAAACTCAGCTACCCCTAAGGATGAATATCCTATGCCAGTAGCAGAAATGCTAGTAGATTCGGCAGCAGGCCATGAGTATTTAAGTATGCTTGATGGATATTCTGGTTATAACCAGATTTTCATTGCCGAAGAAGACGTTCCAAAAACAGCTTTTCATTGTCCAAGAGCAATAGGAACATATGAGTGGGTAGTCGTGCCCTTTGGTTTGAAAAATGCTGGAGCTACTTACCAAAGGGCTATGAATTCTATTTTTCATGATTTCATTGAAACATTTATGCAAGTTTATATAGATGATATTGTGATTAAATCTGCCTCAGGCTCAGACCATATTAACCATCTTCGACAGTCCTTTGAAAGGATGAGGAAGTTTGGTTTGAAAATGAATCCTCTTAAATGTGCTTTTGGTGTGCAGGCTGGGGACTTCTTAGGCTTTGTGGTCCACAAGAAAGGGATTGAAATTAATGAAAACAAAGCTAAGGCCATAATGGAAGCGAAAGCGCCATCGACAAAGAAGGAATTGCAGTCTCTACTAGGGAAAATCAACTTTCTCAGAAGGTTCATCTCCAACCTTAGTGGAAAAACTCAGGCCTTCTCACCTCTACTTCGACTGAAGAAGGAGGGCTTCACTTGGGGGCAAGAACAGCAAGATGCCTTCGACAAGATCAAGGAGTATCTGGCAAATCCTCCAGTCTTAATATCTCCTTGTCGAAAAAGAAGCATGAGGCTTTACATATCAGCATCTGACAGAACATTAGGAAGCATGCTTTGTCAAGAAGATGAACATGGCGTCGAAAGAGCCATCTATTATCTCAGCGGAGTCTTAAATGATGCTGAAACTAGATATAGTATGATAGAGAAATTATGTTTATGTGTATATTTCTCTTGTACAAAATTAAAGCATTATATAAAACCCATTGATGTACATATATCTTCTCATTTCGACGTAATAAAACATATGTTGTCTAAGTCTATTCTACATAGTCGAATTGGAAAATGGGCTTTAGCCTTGACTGAATATTCTTTAAAATATATGCCTCTAAAAGCTGTTAAAGGACAAGTAGTTGCTGACTTTATATCTGACCATTCCATACTTGGAGATGAGACAAATTATGTCGAAAGAGAGCCTTGGAAATTATATTTCGACGGTTCCAGTCATAAAAATGGAACAGGTGTTGGGGTATTAATCATTTCTCCCAATAAAATTCCAAAAAAGTTCAAGTACAAAATAGAAGGGTTTTGTTCAAATAATGAGGCAGAATACGAAGCTTTAATTGCTGGACTTGAAATTTTGTTGGAATTGGGGGCAACAGAGGTCGAAATAATGGGTGACTCTGAATTGGTGATAAAACAATTGACAAAAGAGTACAAATGTGTCAAAGAGAATTTGATCATGTATTTTGTGATAGCCAACAGACTCCTCAAGAGATTCGACAGTGTAGTCTTTAGACACATTCCTAGATTAGAAAATCAGGAAGCAAATGACTTGGCCCAATTGGCCTCAGGCTATAAAGTGTCGAAGGAAAACCTGATGAAAGTTGTCGAAGTAAGAGGAAAAGTTTTATCCACCAGACTGTCCCCATCTGATTTGGAGACCATAAGACTGGGATATGGTGATGAAGAAAACTTTGAGATTTTTAATGTAGATAATCCAGGGGTAGGAGATTGGAGAAAACCTATCAAAGATTATTTACAAAATCCAAACCAGACAGTCGAAAGAAAGATAAAGTATAGAGCTATAAGTTATGTGCTCTTTGGAAATGAATTGTTTAAAAAGACTGCAGAGGGAGTTCTACTAAAGTGCCTAGGAGAGACTGAAGCTTATATAGCTTTGTCGAATGTGCATAGTGGTGCATGTGGTGCACACCAGGCAGGGCACAAGATGAAATGGTTACTATTTCGACAAGGGATGTATTGGCCAACAATGTTGAAAGATTGTGTCGAATTTGCGAAGGGATGTCAAGAATGTCAAATTCATGCAGGCATACCTCATGTGCCAGGAAATGAGTTACATTCCATTATAAAGCCTTGGCCATTTAGAGGTTGGGCTTTAGATTTGATTGGTGAAATTCGACCAGCCTCTTCAAAAGGGAAGAAGTACATTTTAGTTGGGGTAGACTACTTCACTAAGTGGATTGAAGCCATACCATTGACGAATGTAGACCAGGAAGCAGTCATAGACTTCATCCAGAAACATATAATGTATAGATTTGGAATACCAGAGACTATAACCACTGATCAAGGATCTGTGTTTACTGGAAGAAATATGCAGGCATTTGCAAAAGAGACAGGTTTTAAGTTGCTAACTTCGACACCTTATTATGCCCAAGCAAATGGTCAGGTCGAAGCAGCCAACAAAGTAGTGATAAATCTGATAAAGAAGCACGTGGGTAAAAAACCTAGAAATTGGCACAAGACTCTGGATCAAATCCTTTGGGCTTGTCGAACGTCTCCTAAGGAGGCAACTAATTCCACCCCATTTAAGTTAACCTACGGACATGATGCTGTATTGCTAGTCGAAATCTGTTTACAGTCAATACGGATTCAAAGGCATCATGAGATTCCATCTGAAATTTATTGGAGTATGATGATGGATGAGTTGGTTGATTTAGATGAAGAAAGGTTACATGCTTTAGAATTAATAAAAAGGCAGAAAGAAAGAGTCGAAAAGTTTTACAATAAGAAAGTAAAATTTAAAGCCTTTTTAGTAGATGATTTAGTTTGGAAAGTAATTTTGCCCATAGAAAAGAAAGATAGGTTGATGGGAAAATGGTCCCCTAAATGGGAAGGGCCTTTCAAAATTCTAAGAGTTTTTTCAAATGGTGCATATGAGGTCGAAGAAATAGAAAAAGACAGAAGAGTGCTGAAAATAAATGGCAAGTACTTGAAGAAGTATAAACCAACATTGCAAGAAATAAAAATAGGAACAGAATGAAATTGCAAATAAAAACTTGTCTTCGCCAAACAGATGGCGTAAAATAACATTACATATGAAATTGCAATAAGTTCTTAAAACAATAAAATTTCCTAATTACAAACTACTGTTGAAGGAAGGTGGTTTTGAGTTCGTCGAATTTTTTCTTTTGAAGCTGAATTCGACGCTCGCAGAGACTCTTACTGACAGTCAGTTCGTCAATCTCCCTGTGAAGTTGTTGGGCTGATTCTACATGTTGGAGACCCTTTTGAAGTTCACTGTCGATTTCCTCTTGGTTGGGTTGTTGGAGGGTGGCCTGGCGTTCCTTCTCTTGGAGGATTTTCTTTTGAAGTTCAGCAATCTGAGTCTAATAAGCCTGAATGTTGTTTTCACACTCAGCAGCAGCTTTGGTGTATTCGTCAGAAAGCTTGTTCAGTTCTGAAATTTTGTCCGTCGAAGAAGCTACGATATTCCATTCTGAAACTTGTTCTTCAGATTTGGCTGTAATGTTCTGAGAAAATTCCTTTTGACGAACCAAATCAGCACTTACAGAATCAATCATTGACATCAGGTCCATCACCAGACGACTCTCTTCAGTCGAAGCCTCCAGCAAATTGGCTCGTTTCAGGAGTTTCTTTAAATCATACTGGGCAGAAGGATTTTCAGCCAGGGTCTCAAACAGGTCCACCCCAAGGATTTTTGCTTTGATTTCATCCATGATGACACTGATGGGTTGAATGTCAGAAGTGGCCCCTGAAGCTGTCGAACCGCTGTGGGAAGAGTCTTGGAAGTTGTACCTGGAATTGAGTAGAGCTTTTAAATATTCCAGAGGCTTTCTAACTTTCAAGCTTTCAATTTCCTCGTGTGATAAGCTTGTTGAACCAGTACCCAAAGGGGTTTCTGTAGGAACTTCTGATGGAGTAGGAACATTTTGGGAAGTTCCTCCAAGGCTCAAGTTGGTTTCTGGTTGATTCGACAGATCAACCTCTTCTTCGACAATTTCTTTGTCAGCCTCTGTGGTATCAGTTGGCTCTTGGGCTTGTACATCCTGGCCAAGAGCATCTTCGTCAATTTCTATTGCAGCAGTTGGTCCTTGAGTTGGTGCATCCTGGTCTGGAGCTATTTTTTCCTCCGCAGTAAAGTCTGGGCGAAAGGGAGAATTATTGCCAGAAGATTCAAAGTCACTAATGTTGAATTCGTCCAAAGTTTGAGGTCCATAGACACCTGTATCTGGGGTGGCGTCTTCTTGAAGCCTTTCAGCCAGAGTCTTCTCAGAGTCAGAAGGAATAACTTCTTCTTGGACTTTAGAAGTCTCTTCGACATCAATAACAACCTAAAGAGAGCATAAAAGGGAAGTATAAGATAAGAATATATGCAGTAAAGACTAGGAATGTTGTCAGTCGAAAATAAATACCTGAGGAATCTCAGTGTGAATACTTGAGTCCCCACTTTTTTCACTCCTTGAGGGAATTTTGTTGGTTGGACTGGCAGGGGGAGTTTGTCTGTGAACTATGGATCTTTGGGATGCCACTGTTTTTATTTTCAGACCTTTGTTTCTTTTCAGAGGTTGAGGTTCAGGAGATTCATCCTCAGACTCTTCGACATTCATCTCCTTTTCTTCTTGTTTTCTTTTCTTGGCTGGTGTACGAGTTACCTGCAGTAAAAAAAAGAGGAGGTATTCAGTATAAAGGAATATTGAGATACATAAATAAGAAGGAGGTGTTTTCTATTTGTCGAAACCTTTTTGGCAGTTATGGGAGATTTTTCGACTGTCTTGGAGGAGGTTCCTTCGCCAGCAGTTTTCTTGACAATTCTAACAGCTGAAAGAGAAAGAATTGCATGAACATTGATATAAAAATAAAAGGAGTTAGAGATAAGAGGAGGAATGTAATTTCTTCGACACCTTCAAGAATGGGTTCTTCCACACTAATATGTTCTATCCCAACATGAAGGTGCCAAGTGAAGTTGCCCAAGTAATACTTCGTCGGAACCACACGTTCGGCAAGTTTCTTGCTGGACTCGCGAAGCAGTTTTAAATCAGATCCACACACAAACCAATCTGGAAATGGAGGGCACAAAGCCACGCCAAATTCTGCAGAAGGGAGTGGAGGGAATTTTGGAGGAAAAGTGGTGAATGCAAAATTGTAACGTGCATGTGGTGGGATAGACGAAGGCACCCCCAACTTATCCAATTTTTCTGTAAACTTCTGTTTTAAAGTTACTGCTGCTTCGCCTATGGTTCGACGAAGATCACTGGGCCTGTAAATAGTTTCAAAATACTTTTGAAACTTTTGAATTTCTTTGATATGTTTATCTGTACCTTATTTCTTCTTATCCTGCACAAAAGTAAAAGCGTTCGTCAGGAGAGTGGTGAAAGTTGCTACATCAAAGAATTTGTTAGTATAGTATTCCTTCCACCAAACGTCGAAGTCTTCAGTGCATAGGAAGCTTGGTCGAAAGATGGTGGGGGTAAACTTCCAAAGATGAGTCGAAGAATTTGTTGTATAACTCTAAACTTCTGTCGATGCTTTGAAATGAGTTATAGAATATAATAGAGCCTTTCTTGTGTTAAATGGGCTTCGTCTTCGTCTGTATTAGCCCAAATTATCTAGCCACCAGGTTGGGTTGGTAGACAATGAGAGACACTTTAGTGTTGTTGAGACTGTGGTGGGAGAAAAGGTGCCTTGGCATAAGGAAAGCCTCCCAAATGGATATATAAGAGTCTTCTTCTTTCTGGTTCTCCACTGGGAGTTGTCTTGTGAACCATCTAGGACCCACATTTCTGTTGGCAAATGGTGCCATGGAAGGAGTGAACTTATAACGTTTGGCGAACATCATTATGTAACTGGTGAATGCTTATCGAATACATATGTTGTCATCAGTAGGGGTTAGTTGGACTAACCTAGGCCATTCGACGCGCCTTTCTTTCACCTCTTCTTCGTCAACTGGCATTTTGACAGGGATGCAAGCTTCGAAGGTTGCGTTTAACCACAATTGTAGGAGCCAGAAGGGGCCTGTGAGACTAATATTGCCTTTGTCCTTGAGGGTTTTTAAATTACTCACACTCTCACTCAAGGATTCGTAGAGGTTTGCCAAAAGCAACTCACTCAGGCAGAATGCAACTCCATTATGAAGTTGATTAGCCATGATAAAATAACTTCTGGCAACTTGAAGTGACCTAGTGCAGAAGACGAATTTAGCTAGCCATAGAGTGAGAAAGGCAATGTGCTCTCTGTCAGATACTTCCTCATTATCTTCGCCTTGGTGATGAGTGATAAAGACGGAATATCCAGCATGTTTGGTGTCGAAGCATATGGGGTCCTTATTTAGGTGTTCAGGGTTGAAAATTTCTCCTAAAGGACTGAGGCCAGTAATGGCTGCTATGTCGAACAGGGTAGGAGTAACCATACCACAGGGTAGGTGGAAAGTGTTGAAGGTACTATCCCAGAAGTACAAAGAGGCCAGCAACATGTTCTGGCAATAGCGTGGACCTTCCTTCGACAGTTGGATCAGGTCATAGATGCCAGTTTTCTTCCAGAATTTCTCTTTGACTCTTTCGACCCTAGTGAGCCAAGCTAAGTAGTCGGAAGGATCTTTCGTCAGGGGAGGACTCCTAAAAATCCTAGTTTGATTCAAATAAGACAGATCTATTTCTGTCGAAGCTATGGGAATTTCAGGTTTTTTGGATGTTGTTTCGACAGGCCTAGGGTTCTTATTAGCAGCTATGGGTTTGGAACCAGAGTAACAGGGATAAAAGTCTTTCAAACGATTAGGGTCAGCATTAGGATCAAAAATGGGACCTAGCATGGCATGGTGAACTCCAGAAACTGAGATAGGAATCATTACCTGAGACCTGTAGATGCTTGCTTTCTCCCTTTCATTTGGGGGTTCTGGAATGTATTGTTGTTGCTGCACTTGCATGGGTCCAGATAGTATATGAGCAGGAGGAAGGTCAGCTGTTTTCTTGGTCTTCTTGGCACTACGATCAGCAACAGTTTTTGGAGGAGCCATTGATGTGAGAAGATGAGAAGTTTGAAGGAGCAGAAAGCTTTGAAAAGGGTTTTTGATGGAGTTTCTGCGTTAGGTAGGAGAAGAGTTGTGAGGATGTGAAAAAGAAAAAAAGGGTTTTTAAGGTGGTATTTATAGAAAAAATGAAATGATAAAAAGAACTGAAAAGACTTTTCAGTTGGAAAAATGGAAACATGCGTTTTTGATCCATTGGTGGTGATTGAAAGTGACGGTTGGTAGGGAGCCATGATTTAGCTAAAATATAGGGTCATGGGAGATTGTGTAAACGTGGGCTAGACGTGACGTTTTTCAGAAAGTGGAAATCATGGTGTTTTCTTGGGACTCAACAAAGTCACTTTATAATAAATGAGACTGACAGGATGTCAAAGGTCATTTCGACAGCAAAAGATATTTCTCCAAGACTAATCGAAAACATCTTTGCTGGGGGGCAATTTGTAAGCTCATAATTTCGACATGTTGAAATTTAGAGCTTGAAGCCATCTCTGTCGAAGAATGATGAAAGAAAAGAAATTCAAGAGATGCTGACAAGGTTAAAGGCTCCAATGCTTCGACAAAAGGACAAATAGTATTCTGGCGGGATAAGTTTGGGAAACTGTTTGTAGCTAGGCATTTGACAGAATAAGGTTGTCTTTCGACATTTCGACAGAGAAGAGTTGTTTTGACAGAAGCATTATTTGGCAGATTTTGAAAGGGTTGTTTCTTCTTTAAAGGCTTCGACAGATTGAAGAGGTGCAAGGTTTTGTCACCAAAGGGGAGAATTCAAATTTAAACGTTGTAACCTTTGACAGTTGGACACATGGAAGGTTCAGGAAAAGAAGTTACATGCAGGCTGACACTTGTCATTTATTTATGATTTTTCCGTTCTAGGCAGTTACTTTGTTTGTATATAAATAGAATAGTTTTTGTTTAGAATAGGTGTGTGAAAACTGATACAAAATTCCTGTAAATACTCTAAGTACCCAGTGTGAGAGAAAATGAGTTTGATATTTGGAACCATGTACGTTTGAACACCATCTTTCTTTTAAAGTTATTTAAATTACCAGTTTGTTTCATCAAGTTTATTTCATCTTTAAGTTTTATTTACTTTCTGCAAGTTACATCTTTCGACACTTTTCTTATTTTCATTTAAGACTTCACTTTATTTTAATTTCAAACTCAAAGCATTGAATACTTTGACACCATAAACAAAACAAACCATAGATCAATCACAAACACTAAGAGTAGTTTCGACAGAATAATTGCACATGTGTCCCAGGACTTGTTTGGTTGGTCCTGCAAGTAACCCAGTTTTCTGAGAAATTGGTTAACCAGAGGTTGTTCGCCAGAAATCACTGCGAACAATAGGTTACACAATGGGAAGGTTTTACGCACCCAAAATGTCCGTGGTACTCCACGGGAGCCCTTTGAAAAATTTACTGCTTTTGGTTTCTAAATGGTTTGTTTGAAAGAGGTTGGAGAGATGAGAAGAGAAACATTTTTTAATATTTTTGTGTTTGAAGAGGTTTAACGCCTCATGCCTACGTACCCACAAAGTGCAATGCGAGATCAAAACCTCGTAGTTCGTGGTACAAAATTTGAAAAGAAACAATGAGTTGAATTGATTTTAAAATGTAGAGATAAGTCGTCATTCTTTAGCGAATAATTCCGCTAGAAAGAATGAATCATATCTAAACATATGAAAAGAAAAAGTGCACAAAGGCACAAAAAACAATTGAGTGAGTTTTGGATTTTTTAAAGTATTTAAGAAAAGAATTTCAATATATTTACATGGATTAAAGTTTATTAAGAAAATAAAGTGAAAAGGATAAAATCACTTGACCTAAGTCAAGGTTTGATTGCGAAAGCGTTTGAAGTTTGAAAACCAAGAAGATTTGAAAATAGGAAGAAGATTTGAAAATTTAAGAAGTGGGAGGAGATGAAGTGACTATCCTAAGACTTGAATTTAAAAGTTAAGAGAAGAGCGATCAAACCATATTATGAACATTTCTTCAAAGTAAACGGAATTCCATCTTCATAGACAAATGAAACTAACTCGAGGCCAAGGTCTTCAATCCACAATAACTTGAGCAAAGGGAGAGATCCTAAAATATAAGTCCAAACTCTAATGCTAAGGATAGTGGCCATAGTCCGAAATTAAAGTCACAAGTCTTTTTTAGATGTTTTATCCATTATTAGTGTTTTTGTGTCCAAATGGACAAAAGAAAAATCACAAGCAACAATATAAACATAAATAACATGATAGATGATATAATATGATAATAGCATAATAAAAGAGATAAGGAGCGAGAAATTGAAATAAAGAGGATAAGGTGCGAGAGATTGAATTTAAATGGTTAGTATATTAATATTATTATAATATTTACATATAAATGGTATGATGAACTTAATCAAACACAACCACAAAAGATAACCAAAAATCGAGGCAACCGGATCCAAGTGGATCTTATTCCGCATTCGGGACAAATTTAGGTCTATGTTAAGCAATCGTCGAGTAATTTACGAAGTAATTACCCTACAAATGAAGCCGGCCACCACCAATTAAGGTGGAAAATATTTGCGCTAATACATGTTAGAGAAATGATATTATTGATCATTTTCCGAAAATATGTCGCACTAAAAGAAAAAGAATGATCTAATCTTAATCGAGATTTTCATTGAATTATCGAAGGTAACCTATCACAGTCCCAAAGTATGGAGAATGATCCAAATGATCATTCATCCATAGATTTGAAACAATGAAGATTAAACATCTTCGAAAACCAATAATCTACGAATCGGAGATCTCATCGACCAAAAATAAAATAAGATGAAATAGAGTGGATCTAAAATTAAAATCCACAAAAAAAATCAACAAATAGAATTAAGAAAACAAAAAGAAAATCATAAAGAAAATCCAAATTAAAAAAATACTAAAACATCTTTTCCTAAAAAAAAATTCTAGAAAAATTTTTTTTATCCAAAAGGAACTCTATATCAATTCTCTTCTTTTTTTTAAAAGAAATTAAAAATGAAGAAATAGAAAATGTCAAATAAAATAAAAAAACAAAATTAGAAGGGAGAGAGGTTCCATCACACAAAATTATGGTGATGATAGAAATTGAATCCAATTGCCAAAACAAGGCCCAAACATCAACTCAGTTTTATATAAAAAAAAACTCATGAGACAGTAAAAGAAAAAAACGCATAAGGCCTCTTCTTCTTCTACACGCTGTCGGCACTGTTCACGGGAGAGAGAGTGTGGCGGAGTTCCGCCTAATCTGAGCGGCGGAGCTCCGTTTTGGTACCGTTTCAATCGGGATGCAGAGAGGAATCCGAATATATAATTAATTTCAACTGTCGGTGCATAAATCAAACAAATCGAGGATTTGAAGTTTCGTAAAAAAAACTTCACTACCTTCAACAATGGTGAACTAGCTTCTAATCTCTTCCCCTCTTCTTCTTTACTTGTTTTGTATTGATGTTTCCAAATTTGAATGAATTTAGAGTGAAAGAAATAGAGAATTTGGAAATTGAAATTGAATATGATTTATGGTTTGTGCAGAATTTTCTAGGGAGCCTTGGGAGGCTATTCAAGCTTGATTAATGAAGAAGAATATCACTCTATTTATAGAATTTGAATGTGCGATAT
This sequence comes from Lathyrus aphaca, assembly GCA_963966055.1. Taxonomy (NCBI): domain Eukaryota; kingdom Viridiplantae; phylum Streptophyta; class Magnoliopsida; order Fabales; family Fabaceae; genus Lathyrus; species Lathyrus aphaca. The sequence goes on along the minus strand of OZ014523.1, from coordinate 459,401,061 downwards.
GCCGTTTTGGAGCTTTTCCTTGCGTTTTTGAAGCATGTAGTTAGCGTGCTCCTTTGCTGAATTTTTCTGCCGCGTTTTATTCTTCATTTGTTGCGTTTTGGACTTGTGAGTTTTGCGTGGTATCACTTGGCTTGATGTGTATTTGTGTTCAGCTTGTTGAAACGGCATGGGCTATTGCGTTTTGCTATTATAAATATGCGTGTTGCGTCATTATGCTATTCGGCTTGTGATGTTTGTGCTACTTGAAGATGTGGTGATGTGTTTGCTTCGGCTAGCTGATACTTGAAGTCATGGAGCTGTTTTTGTTTGCCTTGGAGTTAAAAAAATGTTAATATTTTATGTGGCTGAGAATAAGCGAGGGCTTGAGATGTGGCTTATGTAGTAGCATGTGTGTATATGAAACTGATGAAAAGTCACGTGTGGGAGTATAGAAAGATAAATCCTATTTTTTTTATTCTAATTAATTTGGTAAGAAAAAAATAATAAGAGATGGGTCATGAAATATTATTATTAACACCACCTTTATTTTTTTATGCACTTTGTAAATGGGTTAAATTTTAAAATGGATGGGCTTATGTATTTTTGTATATATTTTGTGATAGAAAAATATAAGAATGGATAGAAAAAGAAGAAGAATAGAATTATATAAAATGGATAATATATTTTTAATGTGATAATTGAAATAGGAGAATTATGAAAAATGAATAAAAGTGTGGATAATATAAAAAATGGATATAGAATTATGGAATTTTAGAAATTTGAAGAAAATGAATTTGACTAAAGTGGATATTTGAATAAAAGTTGGAAATGGATAGAATATGAATACTTTGGATATTGAATTGGAATTAAAAATATGGAGATAAAAGAAAAGGGTGATAGAATTTCTAAAAAGATGGACAATGGAAAATAGAATTAATTGGATATTAGAGAATAGGTGAAAATGAAAATGGTCTTAAATGATATTTGGAAATTGAAAAAATCAAAATATGGACAATGGTTAGAAATAGATGGATAGAAAATAATTGGATAATAGAAATATGGCCGAAATAAGAAAAATGGTAACTAGAAAGAAATGTATGAATCGGGTAATGGATTAAACAGTGAATTTTTATTTTAAGCCCAAAACCAAATTTTGAATTCCCACTTTCACAAGCCTCTGATAAAAATGAACACAGCCATCACTAAACTACTGAACAACTTGCCGCTTCGACCACAATCACTGAAATCGTCTGAAAATTGCCCAGATAACTCGAATCCATGATGAGGAAAATAAATCCTCAGATGAACCCCTGATAAACTGATGAACAAACCGAACTTCACACGGAACACTTCTTGATAATCTGATGACTTTCGCACGTAACACAGCTTGAACTTTTGAATACGCACTGTCTGAGGAATAAGCCACCGGCACACATAACTTGCAATCGAAACAATTTCCTGAGAGTTTGACCAAGATTAGGTCAGACGTCCATTTGAATTGAATCATAATTGAATAACCGCCTCTGAATTAAAATCATTGTCTTATCTTCGCAATCCTGCTACACAGAGAAGAAGAAGAGGCAAACTGCAACATATTTTGGTATTTTGGTTAGAGATCAGTAAGTATAAACATATAGCAGCAAATAAACATGGTGATCCCCTGCAAAGTATAGACTTGCAACCGAGCAGGGTAAACGAACCATTGCATGATCTTGTTTGTATGCAAAATGCAGATGAAATGCGAAGAAAATCTTAGGGCAAAAATTAGGGTGTTACACCTATGTAATGCAAGAAAAATATTAAGAAATCCTCAAATTTAATCTAACTCTAACGTGATCAAAATCATAATCAAATATATGAAAAATCACATGAACTAAACATAACATTCATTCACATTTAAAAGATTACTATTTTATAAAAGTTTACATTATCCAACAAATATGATTTATCTCATATTAAGCAAGGAAAATTCAAAATGATGACAACCTTGATTACATATATCTAAACAATAAGAATGGAAATGATAAACTTAAAGAAGTACTTGAATCCCTTGAAGAAAAACCGGAGACTAAAATAACCTTAATAATAATAAATCGTTATCTTAAAAAGTGTGAAAATCTCAAAGAGGACACCTATTGTTGGCACCTAGACCAAACCAACCTATGCATCTCCCCTACGTGTTCCACTCAGTCAACTACCTCCATTATTTTCTTCTAGTATTGTATAGTAGTTGGGCCATGGGCAAGGCCAAGTGATAGGTCATATTTGCTCCTACGCATTTCTGTACAAATCCTCTATGATCCTAACTAATCCATCCCATGAGAGGAATCTTGGCCCATCGCTAGGGGCACATTATAAATACCGTCTTTCATTAGAGGGTCATGTATTCCATTCTTCACTACTTTCTGTACTTGCACTCCTTACCTCTTTCTCACGTTGACATCAAAATACCTTGTAAGTACACCCCCTTCATTTCTCCACTGTAGCTGTTCATCACTAGAAGGTTCCTCTTGATAAGGTCAAATTATATAATAACATTACAAAACTCACTTTGACATCAAAATACCTTGCAAGTACACCCCCTTCGTTTCTCCACCGTAGTTGTTCATTATTAGAAGGTTCCTCCTGATCATGTCAGATTATATAATTATAATACAAAAAACAGTCTTATAAGAATCAAACATGTGGCCTTGGACTAGCAAAATGCAATACAAATATACACATACTTCATCATAATTTGTACACTTAAACCCTTAATTATAGAAAAATTTAAAATGTTTAGGGTGACCATGGTTACCCCTGCCATGTTGTAGCTCCGCCACTGAGTGAAGCCTAGTTTGTCATGATACTTAAAAGAAGCAAGGAAGCATTGAGTCGAATTTCAAACCATATGAAGGAAAAAGATGAAGCCATAAAAACTAACTTTTAACTTGTTCGTACAATGGTTTCCTTCACTATATATGTGAGTGATGAGAAAAACAACCATAAATCTAACTTTGACCATTACATTCAGCCACCTAGTTTGAATGTTCCAAGGAACAACCTTTAAATTTTTAGTCGTAAGGATGACCATGGTCGAATTCGTTTCCAACCATAACTTTATCCAGCCAAAGTGTGAAGCAACCTCTATAGCTCTAATGATACCATAACCATCTTATTTTTATTACTTTTCTAGTTTTCTCGCTCTCCTTTCTTTTCATTTTATTCTTTTATCTTATTTTTAAAAACCAAACAAATGAATACTCTTTTGGACTAATTTTATCCCTTTTAAAATTTGAATTTTGTTAGAAATTATTTTATCTAAAGATAAATCATAATAAACACAAACAATATTACACAATTATTTCGAACAACATTTATTATTATAGGAACTTGTTAAACAAGTTTTAGTAATACATATTTTATTTATTTAATTTATTTATAATTATTATAATTTTCATGTTTAAGTCATTGCCTTCTTAATTGCAGTTGCTAGTCCATCATAAGCTATTTCCCAAGCAGTGCTCACCTCTTCACTCCAATTATTTCCAGATGCTTTCTTTATTGTCTGCAACAAAGCTTCTTTAACCACCTACAAGACACCAATGCATAAATTATGGGTTAAGGATTTGATGATTTAAAAAATAAAATAAAATTGAAGAAGAAAAAATCACTATTAATTTGAAAGTTTTAAATTTAAAAATTAATCTAATATGATTTTGTGTAACTATTCCTTTATAATATTTATAAATTAAAAACAAATTGCATGGAACAAAAGATGCTTATTTATTATTATATTATTGAATTAGAAATACTTTCTGTTATAAAAAATGCATCAATTAAAATATTAATTAATAAAAAAAATTATTATATAAAAATACCACAAAATGAGGATCAACGACTCCCTTTTGAACGTGAATAGCACCTAATGTAGCATTTCCTAAAACTACTTCTCCTTTTGCTCGGAGTTGAGCAGCTGAGTCACGCACCTATAAATAAAAAGAAATTAATATTTTAAAATAAATAATATTCATCTTAATAAAACTATTAAAATAAATACTACTTGAATTTGGTATTAGTAAGAACCAATACTAGATTACACTTACCAATCCAAATACTTGTTCAGCATGGGCTTGAAGTTTAGGACTATCCTCTACTCCAGCAGTGTCTTTAAGAAAAGAGAACAAGCCCTTAGCTGCAGGTGCTTTCTCGAGTATACTTTTATCAAAACAATCAAACATGTTTTTTTGTGTTAAATTACACCATATTTTAAAAATGATAATAAATAAAAAGATAAAACACAAGATATAAAACTTACATAGTATAGAAAAAAATACTATTGCCAGAAAGATTTTGTTTGAATGACTCATATGAACTATTAACTAAAGCCTCTTGCTTATCAGTAAAACCCATATTTCTTTTTGTTTTTTTTACTTTTACTTCTTTTTGTTTTTTATTTTATTTTGTTATTTGCTTATGTGAATCGTAGACCTATTTATACATAAAATTTGGAGGGGTAATGAGATGTAATTAATTGATTTATTATTTTTATTATAAAACTATTGGCTTGTGGAGGTGGCCATTGACACTATAAAGAGACAAGAGTCTTTTCAAAAACTTAATCAAACAAAAATTATTAAATATTTTTTTCTTTTTCAAAACAAAAAATATAAACATTCTTTCTAAGGATAAAAATGTAATAAAATACACTACTACAGATATTATATTTTATGACAACGTTTTCACTTTACGTAAAGAAACATTGAGGTACAATACCTTAACGCATCATCTTTTTTTAAATGAACAAACTATTCCCTAGGTTTTCTAGAAAATTTGAGGGGTAAACTTATTCAGGTTATCCCAACAACATCAGTTTATATTTAGAATTATTTTATCCATCAGTTTTTTTTAGAAAACTGAGAGATAAACTAATTTAGAGTACATACTTCAAATCCCAACAACTTCAGTTTATGTTTTTAATCCAAAAATAATCCACTTTTCACCTCGGTTTTGTTTACCAACCGAGGTGAAATTGTATCTCATCAAGATCACAAGCACGATATCCTCCTAACCTTCACCTCTTTGGGGTTGCCTTTGCGGGAGATTAGCAAGCACCTTTGTATTTCTTCTTACCTCTATTGCTTGCTTACATTCTAACTTTTCTAACCTTATTCAAAATACAAAAAAAAATATGTGTTAGTTTTTTTTCTTATTGCACAAGGTAGGGGCTTGCGATCAAATGGGCAAGCTTGGTTTTCTAAATTGGGGTTTTGGTTCCTGTTCTGGACTGGACTGGCATATGGCCCATTTTCGGCCAAGGCCTAATCCAGTCCAGCTTCGTGCAAGGCCCAATAAGGAATCTAACGCGATATAGTCGTTAAGGATATAGCCATTGAAAATATAGTCATTGGGGACATAGACATTAGGGACGTCCTCCTAACACGCTTGACAGTTCACGCGACAAACTATCCCTCCAAAGATTACATAGTCGGTTGGACCACGTCGAAGATCACATGCTAGGTCTTCCTCGTTTCTACGGTAACCCTGGAAGTATCCCATTTTGGGCTTGACACTTCAGCCCAAATGGGGGGACCTTGACCTAGTGCTGGGGGTAACTTATAAATACCATCCTCGTTTGGGAGGCCAGATATTCAACTCTAATAATTCTAACATATTTTGTACTTGCCTTTGCTCTCCCTCCAATACTTTAGCATCAGAGTTCATGCAGGTACACCATTCCTCTCCTATAACAACTATTGATGTCCTATGTTGAATGCCATAAGATCTATCCTGATCAGTTCGGATCAGTGGCACAATCTTTGGGAACATCTGTTTTCCTATCTTTCTCGACAAGATTCTTCATTCTTTTTTGAAATAAGACCATATCACTCCCTTCAAAACCTTCTTAGATCTTCATGGCTTCTCAGCATAACAACAAAGTCATCAACGATTCTGCCATCACTACCCCTCCCAATGGCGGTGATAACATCAACGACCATCGTGTGATCACTCATTAGACCGAACATCGTGACAAACAAATTTCCTCCCCTCATAAGATAATATGAAACCCACAATCATCGCACAATTTGATCAAACCTTAAAGTCTATCCTCGTTCCTTTAGACGCGAACCCAATCACTGCGACCCTAATCGTCTCCCTCAACAAGTCCAACTATGTGCTTTTCCAACAAAGTAAGCACCTTTATATACTAGAAAACAATTGTTGATCACATTCTCCCATGCGGAGACACCGACGACAAAAGACTCGAATTCCATCTACCCGTTCATGTTCTCACCCTCAGAGACGTCAACGAGATGCTCTTCGAAGCCTGTCTCCACTGAAAGAATGACTATATATGGAGAGATCACGCCAGTATATTACTAGGAAACACGATCACACTCCTCCTCGGAAGGTGCGACGTTCCTCGGTTATGAAGAAGAGCAAAGTTTCATACCCTAAATATTGACCTCAATATCCCATGATATTTTCATAAATTTGACATCATTTTCATACACATTTTATACATCACTAACCCATTGAAGAAAACCAAAGTTTGTTTTTTGTTTTACACTTATAATGAACTAGGGTTTTGAGCTTCACAAGAAGATTCATGCAATGGATCAATCAAGAAATGACATGATATTCAACTCTTTAAAGCTCCTATATCATCCATGGAAGTCAAGAGATCCTCAATTTCCAAGATCAAGCACACGATTTCATAATTCAAGAAAATCAAGCCTCAAGACCCTAAGTATCACCAAATTAGGGTTTTGGTCGAATGAGGCCCCCAGAGGGAAATTTTAATTTTAGAATGAGCCAGTACCATAGGACAGGGATTGAGTAGCTCATATACACCTTTGAAGTCCATCACAAGTTTAGAGATGCCTCAGAAGATGCACTGGCCCAAAATCGGGAATTAGGGTATCACAATGTAAATTTCATCTGGAACAAAAAGTCAAAGTTTGAATTTTTAGCCAAAAATGATCCTTATAACCTATAATTCAAGAACATATAGTCCATTGATGCATTTGAACAAAGAATAATCAAGAAATCAAGGTTACTTGTAAAAGGGGAAATCTAAGAAAAATGAATTTTTTTCTATGTTATATGGAAATAAATTTCAAGTACCTATCTTCTAAGGATCATAACTTGTTATCCAAGCAACACATTTTCATGGTTCAAAGCTTGAATGGTAGTCCTTGTTATATACTACAAAATCTTAAACTACAACTCATTCCAATTCCTCATGGATTTTAAATTATGGGTTGATCAAAATCAAAGAAAATAAGGATTGCACTTTGATACTTAGTGAAATCTGCCCAAGTCAAAAACAGTCTAAACATCAAAATGTAGGAGAAATTTTCACTATGATCCAAAGGGAATTGGAACCAAAGTTGCACATCAACGTTATAGTACATCATACCAGCTTTCCAAAATGTCCAAATCCATCTCCAAATTTCAAGTGAGCAAGAAGATACAAGCCTTGTGTAAACACCCCAAATTTTCCCTCACTCATTTCACCATGGCTTGTGATCTTTTCATGTGCATAAGTTCAATCATAGCATCTCATACCACATTTTTTATTCACTGCATTGATTCAAAGTCATCTGCATCTAGGGTTTGTGATCTAAGCAATCCAAAAGCCATTTGAGCCACTCCAAAGGTCTTCAATCACTTCAAAGGGGTCAATGTATGTTCATGCATCATATTATATCCTCACAAGATCAAGGAAGTCAAAGAATAACAAGAACTGAGCAAGGCATGGAAGCAGAGCCAGGTTTAACTACACAGAGGACCTAGAATTAGGGTTTTGGTTTCAAAGGACATAACTCCAAATTTTTTGGTCATTCTTGTTTCTATTGGTCTTTATATGTTATGAGGATCATTCATATCAATTTTCATGAAGAAATTCCATGGGGAAGGCATCTGATCAAGGGATGACTTCTTGAGCAAGTCAGTGCAAAATCAGGGCATCTGAGGCCCCCAATGACCCAACCAAAGGGTGTTCTCCTACATTTTGAATGTGTATGATCTTTATTTGATCATAGAAGGTGTTAGAAGTTCACAAAATTGGAAAATTTCAAGTCATTTGCAAAGTTGCTTTTTTGGGAAAGTGACTTGTAATGAAAACTTGTCATTTTGGTAAAGTTTTTCAACCTCCTCTTTTTGATTCAAAAATGCTTCAAATGAGAAAACTTTGGTCATGAAAGTTGTAGAATGGATCCTCCCATTTTCAAAAAGTACAAGAACTCATTCTAATTCATTTTGGATAAAAAGTTATGGCTTGTCAAAGTTGGGAAAAATCATGAAATTTTCACTTTTGTACCAAAGAGGCAAAGTTGCAAAACCTCATGCCAAGGAAAAATGTGACTTCAATGTGACCTCTAATCATCATACAAACACAACGCATGACCTAAAATTCAGTTTGGCCCAAGGAATTTCCCATTTTCATGTCTTAAATTTCAAGTAACCATAAGCCATTTTCCATAAAAGTGCAAAAGGGGGGATTCTTGCAAAATGATTCCCAAAGGTTTGTATGATCTCTAGCTGGTCTCAAGACATTACCATAACCTCATGAGACATCTCACACCAAAAATGCAGCAAGGGATATCACATGTTCATGACCAAAAACCACAAAATGTGACAAGTTGCCAAAATGCAAAATCATTTCAAACTTATGATCAAAGCCATACAGCTCACCACAACTGATCCAAGAGTCATCCTTGAACTCAGCTGATGCAGTACAAGCCAAGAAACCATCTCTGCCACAGCCCATGCCTCAAGTACACCAAACCTTGACTTTTTGCAATTTCTCCCATACTCTTGGAATAGTGATCAACAACCTCTACTAACCTGCTCCACAGCCTACTCAAACATTATGGGAGTGATATAGCAACTCATTTGGCATTGAAACAAGACATAATCCAACTTGCACAAAATCTGTCCAAAACTTCTTCTCTTCGAATCTCTTCACACAGCCATCAAACTTCACTTTTTCTTTCACCAACAAGTCACAAATTATCCTTAGAACAAAAACCACCCCCTGAAACAGCTTGAAACATCACACATAAAGACCTCCATTTCTGCTACACCAGAACAAAACAGCCATAACCAGCCACTCTCAAAGTTTTCTAAGCTTCATTCCATCATCAGGAGGTTCAGGGAAGCAGGTTTGCACAAAGGAAAAGTTCAGAAAGCTCAAAATCAGAGAGGCTTCATCTCAGGTAACATGAATAACATTTTTCCCAGAAGTTAATTTTTGAGTTCTTTTATGATGCTATATGTTCTCCTGATCATGAATATGTATCTATTTTTGAAAATGGTGAAGAAACCAGCATGTATGACATCTCTAAACATTTTCCCGTGTTTTACATTTTGTTTCGATTCAGGCTTGTGAGAGAAAATAAATGAATTTGAGATGAGGGTTTAGGTTTAGAAGGATGTGGGGATCATTTTGGTGAAAGAAATTTGGTGTTTGGTAACCTGTAGAAGAATCTAGGGTTTGTGCTCGCCGGAGAAGATGACCGGAACCACTATTCCGGTCATCTGAGTGTCATTTGCCCTAATTGTGTTTAATTAGCAAGTTTGAATAATGGCCTTAGGATCATGATTCCCGCGCGCACTTGGATTGTCCAGATAGCTCACTTAAACCCTAATCAGCAATTAATTAGTCTAACCTAGGATTAATTAATTATTAAATAAAATCAGCCAGGTTTGAACTTGGGCCATTGGATGTGGCGCCAAGTCAACATCCCCTAGCCCAGATTCAATCTAATCCTTCCATTTTGCATACTTCCCATTTTATTTAATTTTATTTTCATTTTCATTGCATTTATTTATACGAATTATTAAAAATAGTAAAACATATTTAAAAATTCTGATTTTTTTTGTCAAGCATTTCATTAATTTTCAGAACCCAAAAATATTTTTTATTTTTATTTTTTGCATTAAAAATCATTTTTAAATCATTTAAATGTTTATTTTTAATTAGTTAATGAAAATTAATTAATTAAAAATGCATTTAGGTATTTAAAAATCACCAAAAAATTCACATTGCATTTCAAAACATTTAGATACATTATCAAACTCTCAAAACAAATTTCTTTTTTGTTCTTGATGCATTTTGACAATTTTCATTGGAATTAATTTCTTTTAAAGGCAATATTTTTGTTCAAACTTGGAAAAATCCATTTTGCCTAACCATTGAGAGTTTGATGATGGTTCTTCTTGCATTGCATCCTTCATAACATGTAGTTTATAGGATAAAATTGGTTTGAATTTATCTTCCATTTTCAATTTGTTTAGCATTTTTCATTGTGAGGTACCTTGAAACCCTAGTTGACTTAGAAAAATCATAACTCCCATTAGGTTAAGAGTTAGGTCCCCTCCTTTGGGCAGTGAGCTTGTGTAGGGTTAGGGTTCCTTTGATCCCATTTCCAATATTTTTGTCATGTCTTTTGCTTCTGGTTTTGAATTTTTGCAATGCATGTTGTATGTAAACCCTAATTTGTGCCTTCCCTTGCATCCATCTCTCATTTGCTTGCATTTAAGAGCTTGTCATGACATTTTGTGCATCCACATGATTCATAAGACATCATAGGACATATTAGAATCATGTTTGGTCATTGCATCTTTCATTTGCCATGTTATGCATTCATATCATTTCATAAACTTTCATGAACTTCCATGGTTGTAAGCATGCTTCATTTGCATCCTCATCCTTGTATGATCATCCACAACTCTTGACATGTGTTTGCATCATCCCTTAGCATCATTAACATCATGTTTATGCTTCTGACTTTGGTTTTCGTCATGACATTTCATCCCATTTGCATTGCATTTCATTTCTTTTGCTAACTTTTCAGGTGGTAAGTTGTTTTGGGAAGTGAATTTGCCTTCACTTCTCACAATCTCTTCTCATCTCTCTTTCATCATTGCTGCATTTTATCTTGTGTATTAGAGTGGGCTTGCTCATTCATGTTCTTTCCTTCTTTCTTCCTTCAAGCAACTTATCTTCTTAAGTGAAGTAAGTTGTCTTGTTTCTTCTGCTTCATTCTCCTTTCATCTACTTCTTTCCTGGTGGCTCTTTGAAGATTCTTTCTCTCTTAAGCCTCACAAACCCTAGGATCTCCAAGTATGATAACAATTAGGGTTTTATTAGTCCCCCATTTAGCTTTTACCTTTGTGTCATCTTTGAGTCTTTTCCTCTCCTCTCATAATCAAGGACTAAACCTTAAAGGTTTTAAGGCTTTGTGATTAGGGTTATGTCTGCATCCTTCTATTAGGATGGATTGTATAACTTTAATCCTAAGTGTTAAACCCTTAATGTGTTTAAATCCTTTAATCAATCCATCTAATAATCATCAAGACATCAAGCTTGTAACTTGGGCCTTGCATTAGGGTTCTAATTCTTCCTTAATTGGTTAAGAAGGACTAACCCTAGTGTTAATGGACAAGTCCCCCTCAAGTTATCTTACAAACAATAAAAATCACTTCTTCATCTTACCATTAACTAAAACCCACTTTAGTAAAGGCTTGTTTTGTCATGAGGTTAATCCCTAATCGTGGATTAAGTTGAGAAGCCTTCCTCAGCTTAAATGTTCTCATCTATTATCCTTCTATTAGGAGGGTGTAATGAGTCCATTAAATCCTTGATTATGGCTTAAAATCATTACTTAACACCAAACAAAATACCAAAAACATCTAAATAATGGCAAGTAGGTTAATGATCTTAATCCTACATCATGGTGATTAAGTGTGAGGTGTTTACTTCATGCTTAAGGTATTCTTATTACCCCTAATCAGAGGGAGGATGTGATGAGTTTACTAACCCCTTGGTTTAGGCTTAAGCTCATTTTCCTATGACAACTCCAAAAAGCAATAAAAGATTGAAAACACAAAAAACATACAATAACCGTCTCCTCCGGGATTCTTTTCTCATCTCATTCACTCACAAACGAGAACTTGCTTCTTCCGTCTAATGCAAGACAGTTTGTACCTGAGCCAGACAGGTCATACACTTGAGCATAGGCAAGTAAGCAATTCACAAGTCAATTTATCTTTTAGTCTCTTTGAGTCGAACTACGGTGTTCTGACTTCCTCATTGCACGAGAGGATACGTAGGCATAATTTAACAGTTATCGAAAAAAAGACTCTGTATATCCCCCCCTCTTCCAGCATTATTTTTAAGCCTCATGGTCTTGAGCATTTCATTCTTGTTCCTACACTGACACTTCTTCATATCACTTCACATTTCTTTTACATTGACACTTGCATTCTTTCCAACTTTGATACACAGATTGCACTGACACTACCCCTTTAAAACACAAATCTTTCAAGCGTGGATCCCGTCGAGTACGGCGGACAATCTGGGTGCTAATACCTTCCCAGGTTGTAACCAACCCCCTTTCTCAGTCTCTCTGGTTCGCAACCGTCTTATCCATCTTTTCTCAGGTTTATGCAGCATTACCTTTCCCCTGGGATAAAAATGCCTAGCTGGCGACTCTATTAATTCATTTCTCTTTTCGCCGACCATTCGCGTCTGTACCCCATTTGACTTAGCCTCATTTGGTGGGAGCGACAATCTTGTATGGCTTTTTGACCTAATTACTTCATATGTTTTCATCATATGCCTCTCTTGATTACTTGTGTGCCTCAAACATGATCATCTTTCCATCTCATTTGCATTTCATACATGAGATGTTACTGAATCATACCTAAAAATCTATACTTGTATGCCATTATGCATCTTTTGCATCCATTTCAAGTATGAAACATCCATTTCCTAATGTGACTTCCTCTTACATGTTTGCTAAGTTGTATGAACTTGATTGCCATGAATATTTGCCATGATCATTTGTGCATCTTTAACATGTCATATTATGCATATGCTTCTGACTTTGACCATTTCATATCATCTTTGCATCTTATAATTTCATCTTCACATCACTTGTCTTATAACATGAATGTATGTTTGCATTTCTCTCCTCATCTCACATTCTACCATGAACTAACTCATACATTTTTGGTATATTCATTTAGGTGACATTAGGCATCCAAATGTATGGTTTGAGTTCTGACGTTGAGGTTCATCATGTGTCCTTAACCATGTTTGTGCACCTTTTTTTCCTTACTTCTTCTTTTGCATCTTCCTTGAACTTTGTAACACCCCAAAATTTTCCCTCTCATTTTCATGGCATTTAGCATGTTGCATTGCATATCCGCCCATAAATAAAATAATAAAAATAAAATAATTCATTCCGCATTGGTTAGTGTGCAAGGCATGTGATTAGGGTTTACTCAGTGGCAAAATCAAATATTAGAACCCAAGGTTGAAGCTGCCTCAGAACGAACAATGGAGATGCATTCTGAGGGTTTTCCACCAGAATGGGGGAAAATCAAAATTTCCATATGTTAACCGGTTAACGCAAGGGGTTAACTGGCTAACGCTGGCGAAATTTGGGCAAAAATTTCAAAAGTTAGCTGGTGCTTATTTTTTCCTTCCACTTTCCACTTTGCTTTGTGTTTCTACCAAGTTCTAGAATATTCCACATCCTTCTCAAGGAATATTCCCAGAATATTCCCATCTAACCCTTAGCTTAGGATCCAAGCCTTGTGCCCTAACATAACCCTAGCTCCAAACCTATGCTTATATAAACCCTATTCACCAAGCAAAAAGGGGTTGGCCATTTCTTCTTCACAAAATTCATCATTTTTCATCATCTCAATTCTCTCATCTTCTTCCATTTTCCCCAAATCACCAAAGCTTCATCATCAAGATCTTTCAAGCTTTCACATCGAAACTCAAAAGATCGGAAGCTTAGCCTTCATCTTCTTCATCATTTCAGCGGATAATTGAAGATTCAACACAATTATGGTGTTTATTTCACCATTCGGAAGCGTTTCGGATCAATTGCATTTATTTTGCACTCTCGCGGATCGAAGCTTGGAATCCCCGGTATTCTCTTTGTTTATGCATTGATGGACATTGCAACAATCACCAAAGAAAGCCTTCGTTTTGTAGGTTGGTAGATCCGAAACCGTTTCTTGATTTAATTTATTTCTCTTCATCTCGCCATAAGGCATTCTTTGATTCTTTGATTGCTTTTGTGATGTTTTATTCAATTTAGTTGTTAGTAGCTAGAATTGTAGCTCGTTCTTGGTGCTAATAGGTGTTAGAAGGCTGTATTTAGGTAGTAATTTTGTGCTAATATATTCATGGTTGTATTAGGAGCTTTTCGAAGTAAGTTGATAGCTAGAAGTGTTTTTTTCCTCACTGTTCTTGCATTCTGGTTTAGTGTTAACTAGTTAACACTCAGGGTTAACCGGTTATCACGTTGTTTTCCCTTTGAAATTGACTTTTTAAAGCCGTTAACTGGTTAACCCTGGGCGTTAACCGGTTAACGCTTTACAGATTTGGATTTTTGAGTTATTTCATTGCATGTTTGTGCATCACTCTTCCTTTATCATCGTATCTTGTTATATTATGATTTTAGAGAATTGTTAGGAGTTGTTTTAGCGCAAGTGTCCGTAGTTTCGGTAGCTTTCGACATGCATTTCGTTAGTTTCAGATTTTGTGCATAAATGTTGCTTATGTGCCTACAGCATGTTAAGATCATTGTTTGCATGGTTTAGCATCCTTCATAGCATGATAATAATCGTGTACACTTCTGTTTTGCATCGCATTTGAAGTCCATTCATGTTTTGGTTAAAATCATGTGCATGAATGAAAATTGCATATTGTTAAAAACACCATATTCCTCTAATTTTCATCCATTGATTGCATGATGATGTTGCATTTCATTGTTTATAACTCATTCCATGCTATTGCATTAATTTTTCATAATCATTGCATTCCATTGTGTGCACGAAAAATCATGTTTGTGCATTTGAAAATCATGGAAATCTGTCTTGTTTTCATAGCTGCATTTTGAAACAGGAGCTGTAAAAAAACATGTTGGATTCATTCTGTTTGGTTTTTTACACCTATTTTGCATGTTGTTTGGTAGCTGTAATAAGTTGTTTGTGTTATGCATTGTATTTAGTAGTTGTTTACACTATAGGAGTTGTAATAGCTGCTGGATTTTTGCTTTGTCTAGTTTTTAGGTCCCTTAGACTTATGATTGAGTCTAGTTAGGTCATGGAGGAATTAGGATATGTTTGGTACTTGTTTACCTTCATTCCTATTATCGTTTTTCTTTGTCCTACTAACCTTTGTTTTGGAGGGAGGTGGAGGTAAGTTTATCCACAACTTCTTCGTTTTAAATTCTTTATGCTTTATGAGTGTGTTTGCTTTAGCATTTTGTGCTTAGTTTGTACAACTTCATGCTAAATCCCCTTTAGAAACGACTTAGCTTCCTTAGGAAGTAAGTTTCTTTCTAGTTTCCCTTCTTTTTTTTTTCCTTTTCTCATTAGGATTAGAAAGCCACACTAACCTAAGTTCATCCATGCATGACAACACTTAGGATTATTAGTCTCCCTTTAGACTTCTACCTTTGGTTCGCTTTGCTTTCTTTCTCATCTCAAAGAAAAGTGAAAAACACCTAATAAAGGTTGAGCTTTCTCGTACGCCATGAGACTTTGCCGTGGGTTAATTATGCGCGTCTCATTTCGGGGCGAAGTGTAAGGCATCTACCACGATGAAAAAGTCTTAGTATGAGAATGTTTCACTAACAACAAACTCAAAAAACTTCTTCTAAAAGACAGTAAATAAACATAAAGCATATTTTCCTGTGGGAATTCTTTTCTCATCTCATTCACTCATAACAAAAGAACTCGCTTCGACATGTCTCTTTGCAAGATGATAAACGCACTCGTACCAGACGAGCTTGGAACACCTGAGCATAGGCTTAAGCATTTCAATTCGTAAGAAACACAAACGAGTTTCCGCCTTAGTTAGACGAACTACGACGACTCTGATCCTTATTTTCCCGATGAGGTACGTAGGCAGTGGGGTAGGACCCATTCGAGCACACTCTTTTATTTTCCCTACACCCCCTTTCTTTTCGGTTCTCCAGTTTCATTCTTTCTTTTGCAGCAGCTTTCATTTCTTCACCCTTTGAAACAGTTTCTTTGCAAGCGTGGATCCCGTCAGATACAGCGGACGATCTGGGGTGCTAATACCTTCCCAGGTCATAACCGACTTCCAAACCCAGATCTTTGGTTCGTAGTACCTTTCCCATTCATTCGGAATAAACATGTCTGGCTGGCGACTCTACCTTTTCCATGCCACATTCGCGTTTGTACTAGGATGAAAATCCCGAGAGCGACAACTGGCGTCTCTGCTGGGGATCGAACCTAGAATATCTGGTTTCCCCTTTGAGAGTCAATCCCAGCGCCTGTTTGTTTCTGTTTATTTGGATGTTTATCTGTGTGCTGTTGTGTGTTTATTTACTGTTATTTATAGTTTTTACTTTACAACAATTATTTTCCGCTTTCAGTATTCATTTTCCATACATCATATATACTGGACTGTGTTGGTTTGGTTTTTTATGGGATTGGGGCTACTGTGAGATAAGCCAACTACCCAGCTTGAGTGCACCCTAGGATTAACATTGACAAATATTGTACTCGCATGGTATCATGATGAGTGGCGATGTGTTCCACACCCAGACTGCGACCGTCTTGGAACTATTCTGTGTGGGGATCTCCTCCACTTCAGGGTACAACCTTGATAGTTATGTGCATCTGGTGACCGATCATTGAGGACCTTAGTGGAAACAACCCTCTCTAGTGATGACACTGGCAGACCACATTTGTTGGAAAATCCACTCGCATCCGAGGGCCCACTGGGAACTCGCATAGGATGGCCTGGTTCTCTCATAGGAACCCAGTTAAAGCAAACTATTCGTATGACGATAGTACTGTATCCCAAGGGCTGAATGTACTATTGTTTCTCGATTCAGTTCTTGAAGATGGGGACTTGTGAGGGATGCTTGTTTCCTTGGACTCTGCTGAGACCTCCCTGAGTAGTACATAATGCCAAACGGTTCCCTGATTTGGTCATGAGCCATTTCTCGAAAATGGTGAACATATTATTGCTATTCGGCTTTGAGAGTCAGTGATGTTGACCCGAGTAGTACACCCTTGAGATGGGAGGGGTTTACAGGTTTACAGGAACCCTAAAACTTCAAACATACCCAGTTTTCCAGTATTGTTCAGTATTGTGATGTGGTTCTATGGTTCTTTGGTTCTGAGATCCGACATTTCTATTCAAAGAAACTATTACCGTGATTTCTATTGTTACCCTGCACAGACACTTGAGTATCTGATTTGCACAACACAAACACTTCATTGATCATATGCCTTGCCTTGCATAAGCATCATCACATCATTAATCATCTGTGTTCTTTTTCATTCTCAGGGTTCATACTATTCTCGGTTCTCGGCCAAACCTCTATTTCAGAAATGAAAGATGTCCAAAAGAAGAATGTGCACTACAAGTTCTTTGAAACTAAAGTGGATCTACTCAACTAGATGGTGTCTCTTATTACCCCGGGTCATTCAGGATTCCTCAAAGATGATTATGGAGATATTTTAGATCTAGTGATTAACCTGGATAGTTCTCAGAGGAGTGCAATTCATACTTTGTGGCAGTACTACGATCCTAGGCTCCGATGCTTCACTTTTCATGACTTCTAGTTAGGTCCTCTGCTTGAAGAGTATGTTGTGATGTTGGGTGTCCCGCTCAAAGACTGAATCCCTTTCAATTCAGATATGACTAGACCAAATTATCTTGATATTGCTAAAGCTCTTTATTTGAGCTCATCTAAAGTGGAGGCTAACTTGACTGCTACCAAGGCCGGGGTACTCGGATTTTCTCTTGACTTTCTGGCCAGAAGAGCTGGAGAACTTGTTGTTGCTGCTCGGTGGGATTCGGTTTATGCTATCTTAGCCTTGTCCATCTATGGGATCATCATGTTTGTTGACATGGATAAATTTATGGATATGAATGCAATCCATCTATTTTTGTTGAAGAATCATGTGCCCACCCTCCTGGGTGACTTGTACTATTCAGTGCATTACAAAAATGAGAAGAACAAAGGTGGTATAGTCCGGTGTTGTGCTCCTCTATTTTACAATTGGTTCATGAGACACCTACCCACTACCGAAGTCTTCACCGATCCCAATGTAATATGGTCCCAGAAACTGAGCACGTTGTCAGCTAAGGACATCAGATGGTTTACCCTGAGGTTGAAAGGGAAGAACTTTATCACTAGTTGTGGAAGTTATCTCAATGTACTATTATTAGGAGTGGCTGGGTGTATCAGTTATAACCTCATGCTTTTGAGAAGACAGTTGGGATATGCACTCAAATATGTTCCCGAAGAATCGGAGTTATTCCAGACATTTTACTTCCCGGTGAAAAATAACCTTCCTTTGGTCAGAAAAGCTGCAGGTTCCTGGAAGCTTATTAGAAGGAAAGACGTAGCCTGTCTAGGCAAAAGCAACAATCAGATGTCCCCTGAGTATGAAGCTTGGATAAAGGAGAAATCCCAAGTGGTCCTAACCCCCTTTTAGGCACCAGTTCCATCTCCTTCTACTGTGCCATTGGAGGATTATCAGAAGTTTGAGGCCTTCGTCCAACAACTTAGAGCTGAAAATATGGAGGCTAAAAATGCTTGTCAGAAGCTGATGATCCATAACAAGAAGCTAGAGGAAAGATCTCATAAATCTGAAAAGATAGTCTAGCTCAAGCAAAAGGACTTCGAAGAAAGGGGGCTCTACTTCAAGAAGAAGATGTTGGCTGAAACCCATAAGGCGGATCAGCGCCGAAAAGACAAGAAATCTCTGGAAAAAAACTAACGAATTTGTGACCCTTTGGCAAGAAAAATGGGATGATAATCTGAAAAAGAAAAAGGAGGTAGAGGATGAGTACCAACTGAAAATCAAAAGCCTTTGAGAGATCCTGGCTGAACAAAAATGGATACTTTAGAAAGCCCACGAGAAGCATGAAGATTACCTTCGAAAGATGGCCCAAGGTTAACAAGTAGTGGAAGATATCCAGAAAGTGGTAGAAGAGCTGAAACTTCGGGTTGACGTCAAGAAAGTCAAGACTGAGCCAAGCAAAGAGAATGAAGAGGTGTTCCTACAACAGATCAATGAACTGCATGCTTCCTTTGATTAGAGGGATCTCCTTATTCAGAAGTTGGTCCAGGAGCCGGGTCATCCAGACATAGCTCAACTATTCCAGGTGGTCAAGCGTCTCAACTGGAGGCTGAAGGACATGGAGCTTCCTAGGGCTTAGTTTCATTTGCTTGTACCAGGATTACCCACAGGCCTATTATGGGATTCCTCTTTACTTTGTGCTTTGCTATTGCTGTATGGATTGGCACCCTTCGGGGAATTTATTATCTTCAGATTTTAGTTTATGGTATTTAACTTGGTTGGAATCTCTAATTGTTATCCTTGCACTGACACGGTGTTCTAAGCACCACTTCCCCACAATTATCTGATTCAAGCTTCATGCAGGGTCTTTTTCCCTAAAATCATAATTTTCAAAGGCTATCTGAATTCTCTAAATACCGGAACGGGAATGTACAAAACCTTGAGAATGAAAAGAACACAGCATTGCATGCATTCATATCATTTTCATTTTTTCCTTTTTGCAGGTTATTCGAATTTCTTAACTTATCTGTTTATTCAGGAAAGATTGCGAGAGCCACAAAGGCCCGTCTTCTTCGACACGACAGTCCTCTGCATCGGTACGCTACTCGCCGCAACCAGAGAAACACCATGGACACAGTACAAACTGAGCTGAATGAGTTCCACACCAGGATGGCGGAGTTTATGACTATGATGCAGGGCATGACCCAACGGTAGCAGGAGCTAAGAGCTACTATTCTCAGACTTGATCCACCATAGACGGACTGTCTAGTTGTCACTTTGGATGCTCAGGGCAATCCAATCAAAAACATTGTTATTCCACCTAGGGGTAATAGACCTCTAACTCTAGAGGGTGGAGGTCCTATTCCTTTTCATGTGGAAGATCGTCAAGAAGATCAGTTCACCTTGGTCAATGAAGAAGTGGGCTTTGGAACTGGTGGTAACTCCCAATACTTTCAGATGCTGGATGAGAAAGTTAGGGCTTTGGAATGCATGGATACTCTAGGTATTGATGTTTCTGACATGAGCCTGGTCCAAGGGATGGCCATCCCTCCAAAGTTTAAGCCTCTAGATTTCGACAAATACAACGACAATTCTTTCCCAAAAACTCATCTGCAAGCTTTTTACCGCAAGATTGCTGCACACACCAAACATGAAAAGCTTTGGATGTACTATTTCCAGGACATCTTGTCTGGAGGCTCACTGGAATGGTACATGAAATTGGAGAGGACCATTGTTCGCAATTGGAAAGAGCTCGGGGAGGCTTTCCTCAAGCAGCGCCAGTATAATATTGACATGGCTCCAAGTCGAACCCAACTGCAAAGGTTCTCTCAAAAGAGTTCCAAAAGCTTCAAGGAATATGCACAGAGGTGGCGCGAAGTCGCAGCTAGAGTTCAACCCCCGCTGTTGGAGAGAGGAATGGCTGATCTCTTTATGGATACCCTCTTTGGGAAGTTCATGGAAAGATTAGCAGGTTGTTCATCTAGCGGTTTTTCTAAAATTATCCTAACTGGCGAGAGAATTGAAAGTTGGATAAAGTAGGGGAAAATTCATAATAGCGGAGCATCGACCTATGGGGTCAAGAAACCTTTCGTGAAGCAAAGAGAAGGTGAATTTGGGGCTGTGTACACCCAAAGGAAGAGGGGGAATCAAAAATCCTATCACCAGGCAGCTCCTGTTACCATTTCTTCTCCCACAAATCAACGGCCTCAGCAACAACAAAGAGGGTCCCGACAGGGATACCAACCAAGGGAAAAGATGGTTGATAGACACTTCGAGGCTCCACCGATGTCCTATTCCCAGCTTTTGCAAAATCTTCTTCAACTTCAAATGATCCAATTGAGAACACTCCGAGGCCGGGACAGATTCCTGAGGACTATGACGCTAATGCTCACTGCGAGTTCCATTCCGGAGCTCCAGGCCACAATACTGAAAATTGTAAAGCCCTTAAACAAGAGGTGCATGATTTGATAGACTCCAAGGCAATCAATTTCGCTCCAAGCCCGAACGTGTTGCAAAACCCCATGCCTCCACATGGAAGGACCATAGGAGATATTGACGATGGTGAGGGATTAAATCTGATATACGACGTCAATGCTTTGAAAACTTCACTATTAGCCGTGAAGAGTTGTCTAGCCGAGAAGAATAAGTTTCCGGGCTGTGAAGAGGGCTGTTCAGATTATGAGAACTCCGTTGATGGTTGTGACCAATTGAGATCGGGTATACATAGAATGATTGACGAGGGCAGTATCCAGTTTAACAAAATCGTGAAAGAGGATGAAGTCTCAACGGTGACTATCTACTACAATCCGGTACAAGTTCAAGCACTAGCAAAGGTGACACCTATGACATTTACCACTCCTTGACCAATTTCGTACCAAAGAGAAAGAGTCGTCCCATAGTCCTATGGGGCAGAGGTTTACTACAATGGTCAGAAGTAAGATTTGACCTCTTCCAGCTCAGCTCAATACCAAGTTGAAAATGTTGGAGTTGGAGGGTTCACAAGGAGCAGGAGATTATTCGCGCCGGAAACGCTAAGAAATAATAGGGTGCCACCAAGGGACAATACAGAGGCTCAAGCCAGAGCCAGGGGCAAGCAACCTGTGACGAATGATGCTCTGACACCAACTCTGGATCCTGATATCACCTTTGACAAAGAAGCGGAAGAATTTCTGAGGATCATTAAAAAGATCGATTACAAAATAGTTGATCACTTGCATTAAACTCCCTCCAAGATTTCAATCTTGTCCTTGTTGATATGTTCAAAATCACATTGGAAAATTCTGCTAAGGATTCTAAACAATGCCTACGTGCCGCAGGATATATCAGTAAACCATCTTGAAATGGTAGTGTCAAGTGTGAACACCAGACATGGTTTAGGGTTTACGGATATGGACATGACCACTGAGGGACACGACCACAACCGAGCTCTACACATTTCTATGGAATGTAAAGGAGTTGTGCTCTCTTATGTATTTATGGATATGGGATCATCCCTGAACGTACTTCCGAAGAAAGCACTAATTAAGTTGGATTATGAAGGGATTGTGCTTAGTGTAAACAACCCAAATTTTCCCTCTTTTTTTTCATACCTTGGCTTGTGATCCTTCATATTGCATTGCATAAGCATACCATCTCACACTGAATAGTTATTTCACTGCATAAGTTGCATAACTAGGGTTTGTGATCAAATGAATCTTAGAAGTAGTTTGAGCTATCTCAGAGGCCATAAAGCATTCCAAGAAGTTACTTGAGTGTTCTAAGGTCATATTATACCCCCAAGGGTTCTTGAAAGTCAAAAGATCACAAGAGATTGTAGAGCCACCCAAGAAGGCTTAAGGTTCCTACACAGATGACCATAAATTATGGTTTTGGGTTTGAGGCCCTTACACTCAAATGTTTTGGCCATTCTTGATTCTATTGGTCTATATATGTTATAAGGAGCATGTGTATCAAATTTGAAGCAAAACTTCCTTGTGGAAGTCATCTGATCAAATGGTAACTTGTTGTGCAAGAAAAGTCAGAATCAGGGCATCTGAGGCCACCAACAAGGGTTCCAAAGGGTCATCATCATCAATTTGAGGATACGTAGGCATAACTTAACAGTTATCGAACAAAAGTCTCCGTATATTCCCCCTCTTTCCAGCCTTATTCTTTAAGCCTCATGGTCTTGAGCATTTCATCCTTATTCTTACACTGACACTTCACTTATACACTTCACATTTCTTTTACACTGATACTTGCATTTTTTCCAGCTTTGATACACATATTGCACTGATACTACCCCTTTAAAACACAAATCTTCTAAGCGTGGATCCCGTCGAGTACGGCGGACAATCTGGGTGCTAATACCTTCCCAGGTTGTAACCAACCCCCTTTCTCAGTCTCTCTGGTTCGCAACCGTCTTATCCATCTTTTCTTAGGTCTATGCAGCATTACCTTTCCTTCAGGATAAAAATGCCTAGCTGGCGACTCTATTCATTCCCTTCTCCTTTCGCCGGCCGTTCGCGTCTGTACCCTCTCTTGGCCCTGTGTCATTTGGTGGGAGCGACAACACCATGCAAAAATTCAAACATATACATACAAAGCATAAGCCAGTTTTGGTACCTTGCACAAAAGTCCGAAACATCGGTTGCTCAATCAGACCAAAACATCCCCATAGAGGATACCCCAATACATTACCGGACATAATTTCAGGTAAAATCAATGGATCATAGATGTTTTAATCTTTACCTCAGATACTTGCTATCCCCTGCAGAATCGTCCTTCATGGCATTCTTTGTAAAACCATCTTCGGCTTGGTCTTACCCCTTTTTCGAGTTCACCTTCGGCTTGTTCTCGAAGTTTATCGTAAGTATCACCTCAACTTAGTCTTACATTTACGATTTCATCTTCGGCTTGGTTTCGTATCCTTGTTCGAGTCTACCTTCGGCTTAGTCTCATTCTTTGTAAGTCCACCTTCGGCTTGGTATTACTTTTTCGAGTTCACCTTTGACTTGTTCTCGAAGTCTATCATAAGTCTACCCTCAGCTTTGTATTACGTTTACGATTCCACCTTTTGCTTGGTTTCGTATCTTTGTTTGAGTCTACCTTCGACTTAGTCTCATCCTTTGTAAGTCCACCTTCGGCTTGGTCTTACTTTTTTGAGTTCACCTTCGGCTTGTTCTCGAAAGTCTATCGTAAGTCTAGCTTCGACTTAGTCTTACGTTTACAATTCCACCGTCAGCTTGGTTTTATATCTTTGTTTGAGTCTACCTTCGGCTTAGTTTCATCCTTTGTAAGTCCACCTTTGGCTTGGTCTTACTTTTTCGAGTTCACCTTCGGCTTGTTCTCGAAAGTATATCATAAGTCTACCTTCGGCTTAGTCTTACGTTTAGGATCCCACCTTCGGGTTGGTGTCGTATCTTTGTTTGAGTCTACCTTCGGCTTAATCTCATTCTGTGTAAGTCCACCTTCGGCTTGGTCTTACTTTGTCGAGTTCACCTTCGGCTTGTTCTCGAAATTTTATCGTGAGTCTACCCTAGGCTTAGTCTTACATTTACGATTCCACCTTAGGCTTAG
Source organism: Lathyrus aphaca (assembly GCA_963966055.1). Taxonomy (NCBI): domain Eukaryota; kingdom Viridiplantae; phylum Streptophyta; class Magnoliopsida; order Fabales; family Fabaceae; genus Lathyrus; species Lathyrus aphaca. Next base: position 459,376,938 of record OZ014523.1, on the reverse strand, counting down.
TCTAATTTTTATGATCCCACCTTCGACTTGGTTTCGTATATTTGTTTGAGTCTAGTCTCATGTAACTCCACCTTCGACTTGGTCTTACCCCTTTTAGAGTTCACCTTCGGCTTGTTCTCGAAGTCTACCTTCGGTTTAGTCTTTTGTTTATGATTCCACCTTCGGCTGAGTCTCATATCCATTTTGAGTCTATTGATCGAGGTCAGTATGTCTCTTTTGTGAAGTCTGTCTGAGGGCAGTCTTTGTGTTTTTGGTTATCGACCTAGGCCGGTATACCATTACGTCTCCATTCGAGGATGGTTTCACGCTAGATCCGAGGATCATGTTGTAAGTTGTCATCCAAGAATGTCATTTTTCCCAATGCATTTTATTTCCCACATAGTTCAAATTTTATGTTTTATTCGGGTATACAATCCCTCCATACCTTGAACGTCTGAAAGCAATTGCTATCGTCCCTTCAGGTCTGCAGTTGATTGAATAGGGGCAGCTGTAACACCCCAAAATTTTCCGTCTCATTTTCATGAAATTTAGCACGTTGCATTTCATATCCGCCCATAAATAAAATAATAAAAATAAAATAATTCATGCCGCATTGGTTAGCGTGAAAGGCATGTGATCAGGGTTTACTCAGTGACAAGATCAAATATCAGAACCCAAGGTTGAAGCTGGCTCAAAACGAACGGTGGAGATGTATTATGAGGGTTTCCCACCAGAAGGGGGGAAAATAAACATTTTCATTCGTTAACCGATTAACGGCAGGGGTTAATCGGTTAACACTGGCGAAATTTAAGCAAAAATTTCAAAAGTTAGTTGGTGCTTCCCTTTTCCTTCCACTTTCCACTTTGCTTTATGTTTCTACCAAGTTCTAGAACATTCCACATCCTTCTCAAGGAATATTCCCAAAATATTCCAAGAATATGACAAGGAATATTCTAGGAATATTACCATCTAACCCTTAGCTTAGGATCCAAGCCTTGTGCCCTAACCTAACCCTAGCTCCAAACCTATGCTTATATAAACCCTATTCACCAAGCAAAATGGGGTTTCCCATTTCTTCTTCACAAAATTCATCATTTTTCATCATCTCAATTCTCTCATCTTCTTCAATTTTCCCAAATTCACAAAAGCTTCATCATCAAGATCTTTCAAGCTTTCACATTGAAACTTGAAAAATCGGAAGCTTAACCTTCATCTTCTTCATCAATTCAGCGGATAATCGAAGATTCGGCACGATTACGGTATTTATTTCACCATTCGGAAGCGTTTCAGATCAATTGCATTTATTTTTCACTCTCGCAGATCGAAGCTTGGAATCTCCAGTATTCTCTTCGTTTGTGCAACGATCGACATCGCAACAATCACCAAAGCAAGCCTCTGCTTTGTAGGTTGGTGGATCCGAAACCGTTTCATGATTTAATTTATTTCTATTCATCTCACCATAAGGCATTCTTTGATTCGTTGATTGCTTTTGTGATGCGTTATTCAATTTAGTTGTTAGTAGCTATAAATGTAGCTTGTTCTTGGTGCTAATAGGTGTTAGAAGGCTATATTTAAATAGAAATTTCGTGCCAATATGTTAATGGTTGTATTAGGAGCTATTAGAAGTAAGTTGATAGCTAGAAGTTCTTTTTTCCTCATTGTTCTTGCATTCTGGTTCAGTGTTAACCGGTTAACACCCAGGGTTAACTTATTAACACGTTGTTTTTCCCTCTGAAATTGACTTTTAAAACCGTTAAACGGTTAACCCTGGGTGTTAACCGGTTAACGTTGTGCAGTTTTGGATTTTTGAGTTGTTTCATTGCATGTTTGTGCATGACTCTTCCTTTTATCATCATAGCTTGTTAGATTATGATTTTAGAGAATTGTTAGGAGCTAGTTTAGCACAATTGTGCGTAGTTTCGGTGGCTTTCGACATGCATTTCGTTAGTTTCCGATTTTGTGCATAAATGTTGCCTATGTGTCTATAGCATGTTAAGATCATTGTTTTCATAGTTTAGCATCCTTCATAGCATGATAATAATCATGTACACTTCTGTTTTGCATCACATTTGAAGTTCATTCATGTTTTGGTTCAAATCATGTGCATGAATGAAAATTGCATATTGTTAAAAACACCATATTCCTCTAATTTGCATCCATTGATTGCATGATGATATTGCATTTCATTTTTTATAACTCATTCCATGTTATTTCATTAATTTTTCATAATCATCGAATTCCATTGTGTGCACTAAAACTCATGTTTGTGCATTTGAAAATCAGGGAAATCTGCCTTGTTTTGATAGCTGCATTTTGAAACAGGACCTGTAAAAAAACATGTTGTATTCATTCTGTTATGTTTTTTAAACCTGTTTTGCATGTTGTTTGGTAGCTATAATAAGTTGTTTGTGTTATGCATTGTATTTAGTAGTTGTTTATGCTATAGGAGTTGTAATAGCTGCTGGATTTTTGCTTTGCCAAGTTTTTAGGTCCCTTAGACTTAGGATTGAGTCTAGTTAGGTCATGGAGGAATTATGATATGTTTGGTACTTGTTTACCTTCATTCCTATTATCGTTTTTCTTTGTCCTACTAACCTTTGTTTTGTAGGAAGGTGGAGGTAAGTTTATCCACAACTTCTTCCTTCAAAGTTCTTTACGCTTTCTAAGTGTGTTTGCTTTAGCATTTTGTGCTTAGTTTGTACAACTTCATGCTAAATCCCCTTTAGAAACGACTTAGCTTCCTTAGGAAGTAAGTTGCTTTCTAGTTTCTCTTCTCTTTTTTCCTTTTCTCATTAGGATTAGAATGCCACACTAACCTAGGTTAATCCATGCATGACAACACTTAGGATTATTAGTCTCCCTTTAGACTTCTACCTTTGGTTTGCTTTGCTTTCTTTCTCATCTCAAAGAAAAGTAAAAAACACATAATAAAGGTTGAGCTTTCTCGTACGCCATGAGACTTTGTTGTGGGTTACTTATGCGCGAATGGTTGGCAAAGATTTGCATCCCGGTACAAGCGCGAACGGTTGGCGAAGAGAGAAAATGAAAGTGAAGTGAATAGAGTCGCCAACTAGGCATTTTTATCCCGAAGGAAAGGTAATGCTGCATAAACCTCAGAAAAAGATGGATAAGACGGTTGTAACCAGAGAAACTGAGAAAGGGGGTTGGTTACAACCTGGGAAGGTATTAGCACCCAGATTGTCCGTCGTACTCGACGGGATCCACGCTTACAAGATTGTGTTTAAAGGGGTAGTGTATGTGATATCTGTGTGCAAAAGCTAAGAATAGAATATACAAGTGTCAGTGCAAAAAGGTGAATTTCTCAGGAACTGAGGCTTTTAAAGAATGCTGAAAGAGGGGGAAGACAAAGAGAATTTTGTTCGATAACAGTTAAGTTATGCCTATGTATCCTCTCGTGCAATGAGGAAGTCAGGACACCGTAGTTCGACTCAAAGAGACTGAAAATAAAATGACTGTGAACTGCTTGCTTGCCTATGCTCAAGTGTATGACTCGTATGGCTCGAGTGCTAACTGTCTTGCATTAGACGGAAGAAGCAAGTTCTCGTTTGTGAATGAGTGTGATGAGAAAAGAATCCCAAAGGAGACAATTATTGTTTGTTTTTGTGTTTTCTGTTTTGTTATTGTTTTTGGTGTTTTGCATAAGCTAATGGGCTTAATCCTAAATCAAGAGGCTTGTAAACTCATTATATCCTCCCTGATTAGGGATAATGACCCTACTTATGTATGAGATAAGCATCTCAACTTAATTTACCATGATGATGTAGGATTAAGATCATTAACCTACTTGTGATTAATTAGATGTTTTTGGGTTTTTGTTTAGTGTTAAGTAATGAGTTTAATCTCTAATCACAAATTAGTGAACTCATTACACCATCCTAATAGAAGGATAATAGATGAGAACACTTAAGCTGAGGAAGATACCTCAACTTAATACATGGTTAGGGATTAAATTCATTATATAACAAACCTTTATTAAATGGATTTTAATTAAGGGATGAGATTAAGAAATGGGTTTTAAGTTTGTAGGACAACTTGAGGGGGACTTGTCCATTAAACACTAGGGTTAGTCCCTCTTAACCATAAGGAAGAGTTAGAACCCTAATGTAAGGCCCAAGTTACAAGATAAAGTCTTGGTGATTATTAATGTGTTTTGATTAAAAGGTTTAAACAAATTAAAGGTTTAACACTTAGGATTAAAGGTATACACTCCATCCTAAGAGAAGGATGCAGGTATAACCCTAATTCCAAAGTCCTAAAACATTAAGAGTTTAGTCTTTGATTTTTGAGATGAGAAGAGAGACTCAAGGAGACACAAAGGTAAAAAGATAAGGGGGGCTAATTACAACCCTAATCATTATAATTCTTGGATATCATATGGTTTGTGAGGCTTAAGAAAGATCTTCAAGGAAGCCACCAATGGAAGAAGCAGATGAAAGGAGGAGGAAGAAGAAGAATAAGTTACTTACTTCCTAAAAAGATAAGTAACTTAAAGGAAGAAAGTGAGAGAGATGGAACATAAGTGAATCAAATTCAATTCAAAGACAAGTTAAAATGCATATGAATGAGATAAGAAGAAGTGAGAGGTGAAGGCAAATCCACCTCCCAAAATAACTTACCAAACCTAAAAGTGTTAGTATGAATGCATAAAGTATGAAGCATAAAGATGTGAAGTGAAATGAGATGCAATGATCAAAGTCATAAGTGCTTATGCTAGGTAAATGTCATGTAAGATGATGCAAAGTCATACAATATGCATATGTGTGATCATACAAAGATGAGATGTTATGGGAGCATGCTTTGAAGTTTAAAAACACATGAAAGTTTATGAAATGAAATGGATGCTAAACATGGAAAATGAATGAAGAAATGATCAAGCAAGGTTCTAAAATGTCTTAAGATGTCTAAGATGACATATGAATTCATGAAATGTCATGGCAAGTTCATGTAATGATGCATATGCAAGGTGAATGCAAATGAACATGAGAAATTAGGGTTTTATGGACATGTGAGATGCAAATGGCTAAAATAGAAGTAATCAACATGATAAAAATTTGAAATTACGCTCAAATAAACCCTAATCCCATATTAGGTCACACCCCAAAGGAGAAGGTCAGAAGCCTAACCTATCAAAAGTTATGGTTTTCCTAAGTTTTCTAGGATTTTTGGGTGACTCAAAAGGAAAAATGCAAATCAAATTGAAAATGCAAGACAAATTCATGAGGAAAATGGCCTATAAACTACATGCAATATGTAACACAATGAAAAAAGAGTCAAGTTCAAACTCTTCTTGGTTAGGTAGAAATGATTTTTCAAAGTTAGGGTTCAAAAATGTGATTTTAATGACCCTTAATTCAAAGAAAATTGGCAAACTATGATCAAACTTAAAAAATAATTGTGTGAAGAGTTTGAAAATGTTTCTAAATGCATTGTAATGATTCATGATTGTTTTGGTGATTTTTAGAAACCTAAATGTATTTTTAACTAATTAAAATACTTTAATTAATTAAAAATAACATTTAAATATTTAAAAAATACTTTTTTAATGCAAAAAATAAAATAAAATTTTTTTTTAAATTAAGAAAAAATATTTAAAGTCAGAATGCAAAAGAAAATTTTTTTTGATGCTTTTAACTATTTTTAATAAATTGTGCAAAAGAAATGAAAAGAAAATGAAATAAAATGGATTTAATATGAAGTCAACGCATCTGAAGGTTGAGGTTCAAACTTGGCTTGACTGCGCGCGCAGATGTGAGGCTAAGATTGAATTTGACTTAATTAATTGATTAATCTAATTAATTAGAAATTAGGGCTAAGTGAAAGGATCTGGGCCATTCGTGCGCGCGAGAAACAGGATCCTATGGTCATAATTTAAACCTGGCTTAATTAACCCTAAATCAAACGCTAATCATTCTCTGGTGACCGGAGAGAGCTCCGGTCATCTTCTTCGGTCACTCCAAAACCTCGACTTCTTCTCTAAGCCACCCCAAGCCCTAAAAACTGCCCAGAATCAATCCCCAAACACCATGGAACATGAATCAGCAAACAAACAACATTTATTTCACATGAATAATGAGATACGAATCAAAACGGAAAACACGCAAAAATTTCAGAAGTCAAATATATCCTACACACTCAACCATTTTCAATGATTCAAAGCTCAAAATGATTAGCACATCACATAGAATCAATTTATAACTTAAAACACAAGTTCTGAAAAAAAATGTTCTTGGATGATACTTGAAATGAAGCTTTGTGTTGTTGAGCTTTCTGATCCTTTCTTTGGTGCAAATCACCTCCAATGACCACCTTGATGCTATTGAGAAGCTTGAATGGAGTTTAAATGGCCTCCTTTGTGAGTTTCAGTTCTGAGAGGTGAGAAATCGTGTTTGAGTTTGAGAGTGTTTCAGGCTATGGTGATGGGTGGGAAATGATCCTGAGGTGATGCTGAGTTGAATGGTGAAGAAAGTTTGAAGTTTGAGTGGTTGTGCTATGAATTTCGAAGAGGTGAAAGTTTCTTGAGGTTTTTGGAAATCTGAGTGTTGAGAGGCTTTCAGGCTTGTGTGTTGTGTGAAATGAGTTGCTTAATGTCCACATAAACAATGGTGATTGGCCAGAGAGTTGTTGTGGCACAGGCTGATTGGTATGGGAGGTTTTGCAAAAAGTCAAGATTGTGTACTATGAGGTATGGGCACGAGTCAGAGGTTGTTTGGAGGGGTGTCTGGCCTCAGCTTGCATCAAGGATGGCCATGGGATTGAATTTGATGTGCTGGAAGGGTTGGATCATGAGATGGCATAGATTTTTCAACTTTCCCTCTTTGGTGTTTCTTGGATCACAAGCCATAAAAACCCTAGGTCTAAAGGCCAATTCTGATCTTTTGAGATTTCTTTGACATGTTATGAAGTGTTTGTGCACAATAGAGGTCATTAGATTGCTTGGCAAGTGAAATTGCAAAATTCCCTCTTTGGCATGAACTTGAAAATTATGTGATTTTTGCCAACTTTGAAAGGCCATATCTTGAGTTATAGGATGAATCAAGACATCTTATTGTACTTTTTGAAAAGGGAAAGACCTAATATACAACTTTCATGCCCAAGAAGTTTTCATTTGAAGCTTTTTTGGTCATGAAAGAGGATGTTGAAAATCTTTCCCAAAATGGAAAGTTTGCATTTCAAGTCATTTCCAAAAATGGCAAGTTTGCAACTGGCTCAAAATTCTTCAATCTTGTGAACTTCCAACCACTTATAAGATCAAATAAAGATCATTGAACTTCAATTTGATGAAAATACCCTTTTGGTTCCATTGTTGGGGGCCTCAAATGCCCTAATTTTGACTTAACTTGTTCAGGAAGTTATCTAGTGAACAGATGACTTCCACAATGGTTTTCTTCATCAAACTTGGTACACATGATCCTTATAACATATTAAGAGTATTAGAAATAATAATGACCCAAAAATTGGGAGTTAAGGTCTCTGAAACCAAAACCCTAATTTTGGTCATCTGTGTAGTGAAAACCCTAGCTCTGCTTCCATGCCTTTGCCAATTCTTGGGATCTCTTGACTTTCATGAACTTAGAGGAGTATATTATGATGATAAAACACACATGGACCCTCTTGGAAAGCTTTGAAACCTTTGGGATTGCTCAGATGGATTCTTGGATTGCTCAGATCACAAACCCTAGATGCAGATGAACTTGAACTATGCAGTGAAACAAAAATGCAATATGAGATGGTATGCTTATGTAAATGCAAAAATGAAAGACCACAAGCCATGGTGTGATAAAGAGTGAGGGAAAATTTGGGGTGTTTACAGCTGCCCATATTAAAACATGAGATAGCTGTGCAGGATGTAAGCGCCTGGCTTAACAGACAAACAAGATAACTTGTGGTTGAATACCAAAGACAGTCCGAAATTTGCACTCGCTGGGAGAAGAAGAAAAGGGATATAAATTGTAAAATATAGTATAGTATGATTATCAAATATAGGCGATGGAGGACGACCATCGAGCAGAGGACGACTGCTGGGGATAAAGTTGTAAATAAAGCAATGACAGGGATGACCGACAAGCTAGGGAAATAAAGAGATCATGATGGGGACGGCCATCGGGTAAAGAAACAAGATTCTATGGGGGTTAGAGTAATGATAAAAGCAATGGTGGGGACGACCACCAGGCTTTGGAAAGTAAAGTAAACAACAATGGGGATGACCATCGGGTTAAAGGATAAATGAAATAGTGATGAGGGACGGTCATCAAAGATGAATGACGATCACCTAGCAGGGGACGGCTGCTCTTTATCACGACATAGGACGAATGTCGGATAGAAAAGGTCGACAATGGGGACGGCCATCGGATAAGCATGATGAAGGAAGATCATCAAGAGGTGAAGAACGATCACCTAGCAGGGTACGACTGCTCTCGGGGTTTATCACGACATAGGACAAATCTCGGATAATAAGATCAACGATGGGGACAGCCATCGGATAAAATGATGAGGGACGGTCATTAAAAGGTGAGGGACGATCACCTAGCAGGGTACAGACGCGAACGGCCGACGAAAGGAGGAAATGAAATGAAAGTGAAAAGAGTCGACAGCTAGGCATTTTTATCCCAAAGGAAAGGTAATGCTGCATAAACCTAGAAAGAAATGGATAAGACGGTCGCGAACCAGAGAAACTGAGAAAGGGGGTTGGTTACAACCTGGGAAGGTATTAGCACCCAGATGTCCATCGTACTCGACGCGATCCACGCTTAAAAGATTTGTGTTTAAATGGGGTAGTGTCTGTGCTATATGTGTGCAAAAGCTGGAAAAGAATATACAGGAGTCAGTGCAAGAATGTGAAGTGAAATGCTCAGGAATGAGGCTTAAAAGAATATTGTTGGAAGATGGGGGAAGAGACATAGACTTTTGTTCGATAACTGTTAAGTTATGCCTATGTATCCTCTCGTGCAATGAGGAAGTCAGAACACCGTAGTTCGACTCAAAGAGACTGAAAGATAAATTGACTGATGAACTGCTTGTTTGTCTATGCTCAAGTGTATGACTTGTCTGGCTCAGGTGCTAACTGTCTTGCATTAGACGGAAGAAGAAAGCTCTCGTTTGTGAGTGAAGATGATGAGAAAAGAATCCTGGAGGAGACGATTATTGTTTGTTTTTGATGTTTTCAATCTTTTATTGCTTTTTGTGTTTGTCATAAGTTAATGAGCTTAAGTCTAAACCAATGGGTTAGTAAACTCATCATATCCTCCCTTTGATTAGGGATAATGAGAATACCTTAAGTATGAAGTAAGCACCTCAAACTTAATTACCATGATGTAGGATTAAGATCATTAACCTACTTGTGATTATTTAGATGTTTTTGGTATTTTGTTTAGTGTTAAGTAATGAGTTTAAGCCATAATCAAAGATTTAATGGACCCATTACACCATCCTAATAGAAGGATAATAGATGAGAACATTTAAGCTAAGGAAGATACCTCAACTTAATCCATGATTAGGGATTAACCTAATGACAAAACAAACCTTTATTAAAGTGGATTTTGATTAATGGTAAGATTAAGAAGTGAGTTTTATGGTTTGTAAGACAACCTGAGGGGGACTTGTCCATTAACACCAGGGTTAGTCCTTTTTAACCAATTAAGGAAGAATTAGAACCCTAATGCAAGGCCCAAGTTACAAGCTATTGTCTTAGTGATTTATTAAAATGGATTGATCAAGAGATTTAAACAAATTAAGGGTTTAACACTTAGGATTAAAGTTATACACTTCGTCCTAAGAGAAGGATGCAGGCATAACCTTAATCACAAAGCCTTAAAACCTTAAAGGTTTAGTATCTGATTATGAGATGAGAAGAGAGACTCAAGAGAAGACACAAAGGTAAAAACTAAAGGGGGACTAATCAAAACCCTAATTTTTATCATGCTTGGATGTTCGTATGGTTTGTAAGGCTTGCAAGAGATCCTCAGAGAAGCCACCAATGGAAGAAGCAGATGAAAGGAGGAGAAGCAGAAGAAACAAGTTAACTTACTTCATTGAAGAAGATAAGTTACTTGAAGAAATAAAGTGAAGGAAGAACATGAATGAGCAATCTCACTCTAAAGCAAAAGAAAATGCAGCAAGGATGCATAAGATAGATGAGAAGAGAAATGAGAAGTGAAGGAAAATTCACTTCTCAAAGTACATACCACCTGAAATATTAGCACAAAGGAAAGAAATGAAATGAAAATGAGATGTATGCAAGGATGCAAACCAAAACCAGAAGCATATTCATGATGCAAATGATGCTATGAGATGATGCAAAGACATGTCAAGTGCTATGAGTGTTCATGCAAGAGATGAGAATGCAAATGAAGCATGTAGGATGCATGAAAGCACATGAAAGTTTATGAAATGAAATGAATGCATATCATGGCAAATGGATGAATAAATTATCAATCATGGTTCTAAATGTATTAAGAATCATGTGAATGCATGAAATGTCTTGGAAAGTTCATGAATGAATGCATATGCAAGATGTATGTGAATGAACATGAGAAATTAGGGTTTTAATGCAACATGAAATGCAAAAGTCAAAACTAGAAGCAAATCATAAGATAAAAAATTACAAATGATCTTAAAGGAACCCTAACCCCATATAATATCACACCCCAAAGGAGGAGACCTAACTCTTAACCTAAAGGAAGTTATGATTTTTCTAAGTTATCTAGGGTTTTAAGGTACCTAAAGGGGAAAAATGCAAATCAAATCAAAAATAAAAAATCAATTTATGACAAAAATATGCTAGATACTACATGTCAAATGAAGAATAATGCAAAAAGAATCAATGTCATACCATTCATGGTTAGGCAGAAAAGAATTCTTGAAGTTAGGGTTCAAAAATAGGAATTTTATGAACCCTAAATTCAAGAAAAATGTCAAAATTGATTCAAAACCAAAAATAAATTTGTGTGAATAGTTTGACAATGCTTCTAAATGTCCTAAGAGGCAATGTGATTTTTTTTGGGGTTTTTAGAAACCTAAATGATATTTTAATAAATTAATTTCCATTAATTAATTAAAATAAACATTTAAATATTTTTAAAATGATTTTTTAATGCAAACAATAAAAATATAAATGTTTACTGGTTGAGAAAAATATTTGAAATGAAAATGCAAAAGGAAAATATTTTTAGGATTTTCTAACTATTTTAAATAAAATATGCAAAATAAATGAAATAAAATGAAATAAAAATATGAATTAAGTGAAGGTATGCTTATCTAAGGGCTTAGATTTGAATCTGAGGGGGAAAGAGTTGACCAGTGCCATATCCAAGGGCCACAATTCATTCTGAGTTAATTTATTAATTAATTCTGATTAATTTAATTAAATAGGAATTAGGGTATTAATGATGACATCCCAGCCATTCAAACACGCGGGGAACAAAGATCCTACGACCATAATTCAAACCAACCCTAATTACACTGATTATGCCCTAATCACACTCAGGTGGCTGGAGAAGACCTCCGGTCGTCTTCTCCGGCGAGACCCCTCCCCTGAATCCCTCAAAACTCCACAAAAACATGCCAAACTCTCCAGAAATGATCACTAAGTAACATTAACAAGAATCAAGCCACAAAATTCATTTATTTCACATCCAACAAGAGAATCAAGCCAAACAAGTTCCACGGGAAAAATTTCAGAAACTTCATACACACTCCTTTTCCAACCATTTTCAGAAATAAATACATCAGTGTGACCAGCATAACATATAAAATCACATTGTAACAAAAGAAATGAGTTCTAGAAAAATGTTTTTGGATGGTTACCTGAGCTTGAACTTTGCAACTTTGAGCTTTCTGGACCTCTTCCTTGGGCAAACTCACTCCCTTTGACCTCCTGATGAAGCTGCAATGCTTGGAAAGCTTTGAGAGTGGCTGGTTTTAGTGGTAGCAACTCAACTGGTCAAGAATCGTGTTTTGGCTATGGAAGGTTTTTGGCTGTTTTAATGGTTTCTTTGTGTTCTATAGATGATTTTGAGATGAATGGTGAAATTTGTTTGGAGTTTTGATGGCTGAGTAGAGAGTTTAGAAAGTTTTTGCAAGATGGAGTGATTTTGGGAACTTGATGAATCTGAGGTTTCAGGCTGGCTTCTTGTGTGTTATGGCTTGGGTTTGATCCACATAACAAGTTGTGATAGGTCAGAGAAGTGGTTGTGGCCTATGGTGATTGGTATGGGCTTCTTGCAAAAAAGTCAAAAGTTTTTGTCCTTGAGGTATGGGTTGGGACAGAAGTGGTACAAGGGCATGTCTGGTTCAACATAGATCAAGGATGTCCATGGAATTGGTTTTGAGGCAATTCAGCAAGTGTATGAAAGGTTATGTGCCCTTTTGCAATTTCATGAAGTTTTGGCCCCTTTGTGATTTCTTCATGGGCAAGGCATGAAAACTTGAGATTCTTTGGGCAATTTTGAGTTTTGGGCAATGCACTATGTTTGTATGATGCTTATAAGTGTATTAGAAGTCACAAAATGGCTTGGCAATGTAGGATCAGAATGCGCCTAAGAGGGGGTTGAATTAGGTGTTATAATTTTTCTCGATTCTTTTTCTTGGATGTATAGAATTTTTCTTTTAAGTGTGTAAAAAAGGAAAGCAATGAGACAGAAAATAAAAGTGACACGGAGAATTATCCTGGTTCCCTTCACAGTCCGAAGGTACTATCGCTCCCGGGATTTTCATCCTAGTACAAACGCGAAAGTGGCGCGGAAAAGGTAGAGTCGCCAGCCAGACATTTTTATCCCGAAAGAATAGGAAAGGTAATGTTGCACAAACCTGAGGAAGAAGGAAAAGGACGAGGCCTTGCGAACCAAAGATCTGGATACGGGAGTCGGTTACGAATTGAGAAGGTATTAGCACCCCAATCCGTCCGCCGTACCCGACGGGATCCACGCTTGCTTGTTTTGTTTCAAAGGGTGTGAAATAAGAATGCTGCTGAATAAAACCGCTAACTGGAACTGGAATGGGAATGATAAAGGAATAAGAAAAGAGAATGAAAAGAAAGGGGGAAATGTAAGGAAAATAAAGAATGTGCTCGAACGGGCCCTACCCCGCTGCCTACGTACCTCATCGGGATAATGAGGATCAGAGTCGACGTAGTTCGCCTAACTAAGGCGGGAACTATTTGTTTGTGTTTTTTACAGCTGGAACTGCGTATGTCTATGCTCAGGTGTTGCAAGCTCGTCTGGTACGAGTGCGTTTACCGTCTTGCAAATGAGACAAGTCGCCGCGAGTTCGCGTTGTGAGTGAATGAGATGAGAAAGAGAAGTTCCTGCAGGATAGTCGCTTGTTATTTGTTTTTTGTCTTTTAAAAGAAATGTTTTTGAATTTGTTTGTGAACATTCTCATACTAAGACCTATCCATCGCGGTAAGTATTTACACCTCGCCCCGAAACAGGACGCGTATAAATACTCCACAACAAAGTCTCGTGTCGTACAAGATTGTTCGGTTTTTATTAAGTATTTTATTGCTTTTCTTTATGAGATGAGAAAGAATGACTCAAGTTGAAAAAAGGACAAACTAAGGGGACTAAAACACAACCCTAAGTTAGTTATTATGTACAAGAGAGGTCCTATGGTTAATGAGGTATTCTAATCCTAAGAAAGAAAAAGAAAAGAAGAAAAGAGAGTTAGAAACTAACTTACTTCCTAAGGAAGTTAAGTTGTCTCTAAAGAAAGGGAAAACCTAAAAGCAAAACACAAGGTGCTAAGGCAAACAAAATTAAAATGCATAAGAGATGGGAATGAAGTAATGCTTACCTCAATCTTCCCCCCTACAAAATAAAAGTTAGCATGACAATGCATATTGAAAGTAAAATCAAAGCATAAAAGCGATTAAGTACCATAAACGTCCTAGAATGGAACTGGGGTTCAAATTAAGACCTAAGTCTAAAGGTGAAGGTACCTAAAGGTTACATGACTTCTAAAATCAGTAGCTAAATGATATAGATCCCTAAGGATGCTAGGATACCCCACAAGATCAAACTATGTCAAACTATGTACAAAACATTCACCTAAGTTCACATAAATGCGAATTAGGGCTCATGGATGAAGTATGAATGAATATGGCTTACAAACATGAATTAATGCATAAAATGAAAATCAAAGTCAGTAGTGAATTCTTATGAAAATGGATGAATGAATATACAATCATGGATGCAATGGATTAGGCATATGGAGCAATGAGAAGAAGATGTGAGATGAAATGGAACAAACATCGCATAAGATCGCAAATGATGCAAACTAAGGAAGAATAGCATGTGAATATGAATGAAATGATTATGGGTCAGTAGCATACAAGATGTGAAATGCAATGAGAATGCATGAATAGGCATTAATGATTTGCACATAATTCAAGTTATTATTTAGAGAAGAGAATCTATTTTAGGTTAAATTTAATTCACATAAGTATGCACTTTAAAGCACCAAAACAAACCAAATGAGCATGGTTCAAAAAATGACCTATGACTGGAATTAAAGACATACAAATGACCTATAATAAACTCTTAAAAAGCTACCAAAAAGTTCCTCAATCAAATGGCATGAATTCCTTCTTAACACTTAGGTTATGCGACACATAAACATATGAATCAACCTAGGATCTAGGTGACATGGAAAATAGAAAAAAGCCTTTAAAAATTATGAAATTAAATCCTTGGAATAATATAGTTATTATCTTACATGGTCCAAAAGGATTCTACAAAATTATGCACCAAAGTGCCAAAACAATTCCTTGACTAGCAAGGTAACAAAGCATGGTTACCAAAAAACAACTCCACAAAGTGGATCAAAAAGGGCATATAAAATTATGAAAAAAATGCCTAATTAGCATCATAATATTACAATTTCCAGTGGTTAATCACACACATAAAATAGGTCTCACACCTATGAGAAAAAATTGTTTTCGGTCCCTTATGTCAAAACATTCCTTTTTGGGACAGCTTATGATCTAAAATCCAAATTAATTATTAAAACCACCCAAATATGGAAAAAAAAATGAAAAATTAATTAAGAGGATGAGGATCACTCATGGATATTTCCAGAATTTTATCCCACCTAAAACTATTTTTAATAATTGCGACGAAACGGGAAAAAAAGGGGATTTTGAGGGGAAGTGAAAGGAAGCGATCCTAATGGTTCGTAACCTAATCCCTAAGTTCCGAAATCGATACATATCATCAAAAATCACAAATAAATCCAATGCCTCAGGTGGGAGGGCTCAATATGCACCTTAAGTTATATGATCCTAAGTCGCATACAACTAGAATGGTGCATTAAAGTAGAGAATCGAGATTACTTACTTGGTCGAAGTGCCGATTCTTTCACATAAAAGAAATCCAAAAAAAAAACTTCAAGCCAAGCCTTGTAATCTCCCATGAGCAAAATAAATGCTCATCTTCCATAATTGCTTTGTGAAGATCCCCCATAATCGAAACAAAAACAACGGCACAAAATATCATTTGAATCCAAAGGTATCCCACAAATAAAGTGGAATACCAACCAAACAACCGTCGTTAAGATCTTTGCGAGAACCTTGCATGAACTCAACAAACGCATTAGAGACCAAAAAGAGGTGCAACCGGAAGTTGCACCTATGCCTCACAACTCCAAATCAAGTAGAAATATGAATATACGAATCATGGACATGCATTGAAATTTACGTTTCAAAACGGGGCAGCACTTATGCCCTAACATAAACAACATGCAAACTCAAACCGGAATCGAACAAATTTACATGCAATGAATGGCAAATGATCAACAAACATATATACAAGTCAAAACAATATTAATGCATCGAAATCGCACCAAACCAAACTTAAAAAGCCTTAAAACGAAAAAACGCATCAAAAATCACCGACTCGTAATTGAACGAAAATCGCATGGTAACTTGAAAACGTGCCAACGGATTCAAATATGCAATCGGTTTTTGAAAATTCCGCTTGGAAGTGATACTTTTTGACCGATTTCGTCGGCTGGCAGTAGCAAAATAGCCGAAAAAATTTGTCCGAAATCGACTAAAAAGTTCACCAATGGCTCCGAAATAATCAACAAAGTCAATTTACACTATTCATATTCGCTAAAACGCGCTACGGTTAGGAAGTTATGACCAAAACATATTCTCGACACGCGACACATGAACAACATCAACAATTAAGCCTCAACCTATCCTATTTCAAATTTGCACATTGAAACAAGCATGAATTTAAAAGTCAAGCACTTCAATCAATATCAAGTTATAATAATTAGCTCTCTTAGGAATTTTGTCAAACACCTAACATTCACCGATTATTCTATGTCAACTTTACCAAGCCTTTTCAATCATGCACCACAACAATTATTAGGATAAATTAATCAAGAATCAATCAATAATCAAATCATGAATCAATGCACATAATCTCCACAAGACTAATTCAACTTCAAAATTCAATTCAAGAAACAATTCAACAATTATTCATGAATTAAAGTTTAAGAAGCTTACCGAATGAAGAATCGACGAAGAAATTGCGAACCCGAAGGAAGTGAGACGCGATCATGAACGGAGGAGAGGAGGAGAGGCCGCGTGGCTGCCGGTGGCGGAAGAAGGTGGTCTTACGGTGGTGAAGTTGACCGGAGGTGGTGGTTCGTGGCGGCTCGGCTACCGGAAGCTTGATCGGAATTGTTGTGTTCTTGAGTTCTTGATGAAGTTGTTGTTGTGTTCTTGAGAAAGAGTTGAGAGAATGAAATTTGATCCTTTAGAGAGGGTTTGTGAGAGTTTTTTTGTGTTTGTAAATTATGATTGAAGTTATGAGACAAATTGTGGGTCAACAGAATATATAGTGGAGTGTAAAATGAAAGGCAAAAGGTAGAATTTCGGCTTAAGTGAAAATAACAATATCTTCGGCAAGAAATTTCGACTCTGAGCCTTCCACAATATCGTCCGCCTCTGAATCACAGTTGCAACACAAAAATAACGGACGTCATACGATCAAATTCGAGTGTGATCGATACGTTTAAGCTGCAAGACGTCACTGAATAAGTTGTTTTTTCGGCTTATTTGGTGTCCGCTACTCGAAAATGTGACGAGGCCAACCTCTTCGGAGCATAATCTCGACTCGACTTTGTCATAAAAGTTGTAGATCTATGAGTCAGTGACCTGGTGTAAAAATCTAAGCTCAACCGGACAAACGACGAGGGAGATATGAATTTTCTCGTGAAACCACTTTCAGCATTTTTCTTCGGTTCAGCACTTCAGTTTTGTGAAATAAACAAAAATGAAAATCTTTGGAGCACCGTTCGAACTCACTTTTGTATTTGAAATTGAAGAGGATAAAATTTGTGAACCAACGCTTCAAGAAAGGGTGATATCCGATGAAAATTGACCGAGTTATGAATTTTACAAAATCTGACAGACAGTGCACTGCATCAAAGAACCTTACTGGTAATTCGCATTTTAGAGATCCTTCAGCTCGGACCTAACCCAAACTGAATTCACATAATGAAGATAACATCTAAACGGAATTTTAGGCACCGAAACAACATCAATTCGATGAACGAGCCAAGAGTTATGAATTTTTTAGTGTTCAAAACTCACCGGTTCAGCACTATTTTTCACTATGTCGACTCTAAAGACTCGCACATTCTGAGATCTTCTTCAAAGAATTAGTTCTCGGCAAAAACCCAAAAGTTAGAAAGGATATCAAGACAGAACTTTTGGCATATGAATCTCTCAAACATGTTGACCCAATCAGAAGTTACGAACTCTTGAATACCGCTAGCACGGTTAATCGGCGAAACCGAAATTTCAAAAACAAATAATTCCCGCCATTTTCCTTGATGAATTGGCCTCCGAGCCGAACACAAAAGTTGTAGAGAATACCGAAATAGTCTAAACTATTGAGTTTCAAGCCAAAATGAGTTTCCGAGCATAAGTTACAACTTTATCAAACTGCACCATAAAACTAATATTCTGCTTAAACTCCTTTGAATCAACCGAGAACTTTTGGTTTCTTCTAAGATTCTTGTGCACGTTCCGCATGAAAAAATAAAGGCCAGTCGCAACCTGTGAAAGCTCAAATGGAGATGTATATTCATGTATGTTTATGATGCAATTGTGATCTAAATGCAATGCAATGTATGAAAGGATATGCTAAATGGTATGAAAATGAGAGGGCAAATTTTGGGGTGTTACAGGTACATCCAGTCCCCTTTCAATTTGAAAGAGATTTCCACTAGTTTTTAGAAAAAGTACAACCTATCACACCTTCAATGGTGAGGCCTACTTTCTAACAAACTATATAAACAAGTGTGCAAGAACAATCCTCTTGCCACACTTACCCTTATGTCCAAACAATCCTTGGAACACAAGTCATAAAATAGAAATACTTTTCTATACTTTTGTAATATTGAGTGAGTAATACAAAGATTGGTTATCAATAATGATCTTCTCCTATGTACACAAATCACTTTTCAAATATTAATACAAGTGTTCAAACATGCAATATGAAAGATGAAGATCTTATGAACACTTTTAGAAGAATAAAAATATTTGAATATTGGTGAATTTGATTTAAGTGTTTTTCATAAAAATTGTAGGAGGTGTTTTATGAATTTGAAAAAATTTAGATTTTATAATAATCAAGACACCCTTTTGAAAAGGTATGAAAATTATGAAACAAAATAATTTATGAAGAGATATAATCAAAAGGTGTAATTTGAAATTCAAAGAAAATATTTTTCAAAAATCTTACAGTGTTAACCGGTTAACCAAATGGTTAACCGGTTAACGCCTATAAACGTTAACTGGTTTTCTGAAATTTTGAACCCGTTAACCGGTTAACCAAATGGTTAACCGGTTAACACTGTTAAAAACAGAAACAAAATGTTTTCAAAAAGTGTTAAACGGTTTGAAAAATTAATCAAAGTATTTTATGCAATATGCTAACATATGATTGAATGAGCGAACACTTGTACATCAATTTAAAAGAGGGATTGATATACCTAAACAAAAATGTCCAAACTTGAAGTAGACCGATGATGCAAGAGAAGCTTGATCGCAAAGCCGGTTGCTTGTAGCTTGATCAGTTGGAGCTCTTTACTTTTTGCAGATCTGAAAAGCATGTGCCGTGTTGTCTTCATCAAAATCTTCGAGGTTGAAGGCGTGCTTCTACAGGCAAGTGGTTTTGCAAAACTACCTCTTTGGTGCATTCTTGAAAATTATGTGATTTTTGCCAACTTTGACAAGCCATAACTTGAGTTCCATGATGAATTAGAACCTGTTCTTATACTTTTTTGAAAAGAGAATGATCCAATCTACAACTTTCATGACCAACAATTTTCCATTTGAAGCATTTTTGGTTGAGAAAGAGGAGGTTGAAAAACTTTCCCAAAATGGAATGTTTACATTACAAGTCATTTCTATTTTTGGCAACTTTTGGTTTAGCTCACTTTTATTCACTTTTGTGAACTTCCAAGCAATTAAATGATCAAATAAAGATCATATAACTTCAATTTGATGAAAAATCCACTTTGGTTCCATGTTGGGGGGCCTCAGATGCCCTGATTTTGCTCTGACTTGCTCAAGAAGTTACCCAGTGAACAGATGACTTCCACAAGGAATTTCTTCATCAAACTTGGTACATATAATCCTTATAACATATTGAGACCATTAGAAACAAGAATGGCCAAAAAATTTGGAGTTATGGCCTCTGAAACCAAAACCCTAATTTCAGGTCATCTGTGTAGTGAAACCCTAGCTCTGCTTCCATGCTTTCCCAGTTCTTGTGATTCTTTGACTTCCTTGATCTTTGAGGGTTATAAAATGCAAATTTGGGGTGTTTACAGCTTCCCCTATTCAATGATGAGTTATCTGTGCAGGATGTAAGCGCCTAGCTTATCAGACAAACAAGATAACTTGTGGTTGAATACCAAAGACAGTCCGAAATTTTCACTCACTGGGGAGAAGAAGAAAAGGGATATAAATTGTAAAAGAAAGTATAGTATGATTATAAAGTGCGGGCGATGGAGGACGACCATCGAGCAGAGGACGACTGCTGGGGAATAAAGTAATGACGGGGACGGCCGACATGCTGGGGAAATAAAGAGATTATGATGGGGACGGCCATCAGGTAAGAAACAAGATTCTCTGGGGATTAAAGCAAATGTGATGATGGGGACGGCCATCAGGTTCACAAGGTAAAGTAAACAACGATATGGACGGCCATCGGGCTAAACTGATGAAGGACGAACATCAGGAAAAGGAAAAGGGACCACGACGGGGACGACCATTGGGTTAAAGAATAAATGAAATAATGAGGGACGGTCATCAAAGGTGAAGGACGATCACCTAGCAGGGGACGATTGTTCTTTACCACGACATAGGACGAATGTCGGATAGAAAAAGTCGACGATGGGTACGACCATCGGATAAGCATGATGAAGGACGATGATCAAGAGGTGAATGACAATCACCTAGCAGGGTACAGCTGCTCTCGGGGTTTATCATGACATAGGACGAATGTCAGATAACAAGATCAACGATGGGGACGGCCATCGGATAAAATGATGAAGGACGGTCATAAAGAAGGTGAAGGACGATCACCTAGCAGGGGACGACTGCTAAATATCACGACATAGGATGAATGTCAGATAGAAAGGGGTTACAATAATGGAGACTTCACTGGGGAGAAGGACGAGGGACGATCATCCAAAGGTGAAGGACGATCACCTGACAAGGTACGGCTGCCGAAAATATCACGACATAGGACGAATGTCGGATAGGAGAAAGAGGTTACTTTACTGGGGAATGGTAAACACGAATGAGTGCTTACGCTCAAGAAATAAAAGGTATAAGTGTTTTGACACTGTGTATAGATTAAAGATGCGGACGAGCATCCTTGAGATTGTGATACGGAAGAGTATCAGTAGAAACAAACGCTGACGCATGTTCAGAGATGATGGTACTGACAAGTACCAACTTGATAACAAAGAACACGGATGAATGTTGAATCTGTGGGGAATAAGGGTATACAAGATACGGGCGAGTATCTGTATAAGTATTGTGAAGTATGAGCAAGACACAGACGAGTGTTCAACTCGCTGGGGAAAAGTGACACGGACGAGTGTTAAAAGAGAAGTGTATAAGTAATGAACTTATGAGTGTAAAAGGGTACTGTGGGGATAGGATGACATGGACGGGTGTTGAAAAGGAGTGTATTATAAACAAGTGTTTGGTTTGCAACAAGTGTTTGGGCAACCATGCCGGGGAGTGGTGACACGGACGTGTGTCAAGAAAGTGTATAAATGTATCTGTATTCAAAGAGGATGTTTGTGGCTTATATCTGAAGGGGATGATATGACACGGATGGGTGTCGAAAGAGTGTATATGAACATGTATTTGTGTTAGAGAGTGCAAAGGGGACACTTTGGCTTTCTATTGGGGAAATTGAGATGTATTTTGTATACGGCTGCTGAGGTACTGTTGGTATTTACAGGTGACTGGTACGAATCTGACTTGTGATCATGCAATATGTTTGATTTTTGCCGTAATGCTCCGTATTAGACGGAATGCTACGCTCTGGGGGAAAAATGATGCGGATGCTATAATTATGCAAAAGAAGCCGATCCGGGATTCGGATCCTGCTGCGGTGAAGATCTCTGGCTGATCTGTTTGGAAGATGTCCCAGTTGGGGATGAGATCATTGGTAGATCTGATAAGACATATGGTTCTGCTTGGGGAACTAGATCATCTGATAGAACTATCTGATAAGGATATATCCCAGCTGGGGATGAAGAAACTTCCGTCACATTGTTGCGTGAGAATTTCAGACATTGCTCTTCTAGGTAGAGGCTTGGACTTTGTGGGGAGATGGTTCCCTTGACTTTGCTGAGGATGAGAGATCTAGTACTCTATTTGGGGGAGGAGAGATCATTGAACGATATTCATAAAGTCTTCTGTGGGGATCCCGGTTGGGGATGAGGATGCTTCGACAACTCTGTTAGGGAGAAAGCATTTCAGATGTTGCTTGGAGAAGATGTGCTGGGGAAGTGGTGCTTGGCATGCCCCATGTTGCGTATTGAATACCTGCAATCCTGTTAAGACAAAGAAACACACCAGTGTCTCGAGGTATCCCTTATCGGATTCCGTCATAGGAATTAGATATTCCTGAGAGTAAATAAATTTCCTGCAAGCATTTTATTAGAAAGGCATATTTGTTTTATGCAAATATTATATCATGGATATTGGACATTTTACAAACGAAACAAAAATGTACAAGACGAAGTGTGACTGAAAATCTGATTTTATTAATCTGGGTGCCCTGAATTGGCAAATACAGTCAAAGAAACAGATCCCCTGAAATAAGGGGATTGTTACAAATTGAGAAAAGCAAAAGTGTTGGCAATGTTGACGACGCTTTGGTGAGCTTCCCTTTGCTATGACCCGTATGACCTTGACGTCCTTCAAACCTTGATTTCTGAAGAAGGTTGAGTCTGACCGATGCTTTAACCTTTCGAAGCTTGCCATGTTGTTGAGATACATACGAATTCAGAATGCAGTTGTTCACTTATTCCCTTGTTTTGCGTGGATCGCCCTTTTGGGTTTTCAATCCACCGGGATACCCATTTTTGCCTGAGCTGTCCAATGCGGCTTTTCAACTTAGCGGGTGTACATTTTTTTTGATTTTCCCTTATTTTTGCCCGAGTCTTTTATTCTGTTTTTGACTCGCCGGGATGCCCTATTTTTGCTTGGACTTACATTCTGTTTTTATGTCGAGCGGGTCATTTTATGCGAAGTATTTTTTAACTGCATCTGAATTCACAGGGGATAAGAAATATTCACCATCCATAGTAGTGAGCATCAGTGCTCCACCAGAGAAAACTTTCTTTACTATGAACGGACCATCGTAGTTCGGTGTCCACTTGCCCCTGTGGTCTGTATGAGGAGGAAGGAGTCTTTTCAGCACAAGATCTCCTACTTGGTATTCCCGAAGCCTGATTTTATGATCGAAGGATTTCTTCATTCTCTTCTTATATAGTTTCCCATGGAAAATTGTAGCTAATCTCTTTTCTTTGATCAGACTTAATTGATTGTACCGAGAACAAACCAATTCTGCTTCATTCAGCTTTACATCCATCAGTACCCGTAAGGAGGGTAATTCAACTTCAACTGGTAGGACTACTTCCATACCATACACAAGTTGATATGGTGTTGCCCTAGTGGATGTTCTGATTGAGGTACGGTACCCATGCAAGGCAAATGGTAGCATTTCATGCCAGTCTTTGTAAGTAACTACCATCTTCTGCACAATCTTCTTGATATTCTTGTTAGCTGCCTCAACAGCGTCGTTCATCTTTGGTCTGTAAGGAGAAGAATTGTGATGTTGGATCTTGAAGTCCCGACACAGTTCTGCCATCACTTTGTTGTTCAAATTGGAACCATTACCAGTAATGATTCGCTCGGGTACTCCATAACGACAGATGATGTCTCTTTTTAGGAATCTGGCTACCACTTGTCTGGTGACATTTGCATACGAAGCTGCTCCAACCCATTTGGTAAAGTAATCAATGGCTACTAAGATGAATCTGTGGCCATTTGAAGCAGTCGATTCGATCTTTCCAATCATGTCAATGCCCCACATGGCAAAGGGCCAAGGTGAAGACATCACGTTCAAAGGATTCAGAGGCACATGCACTTTGTCTGCATAAATCTGGCATTTATGACACTTCCTGGCATAGGCACAACAGTCTGCATCCATTATGATCCAGTAGTAACCCGATCGTAACAACTTCTTGGCCATTGCATGCCCTCCAGCATAGGTACCGAAAGATCCTTCATGCACCTCATGCATCAGCAAGTCTGCTTCTTTCTTATCAACACATCTGAGAAGAACCATGTCAAAGTTTCGCTTGTATAACGAACCATCAGCGTTCAGGAAGAAGCTACTAGCCAGTCTTCTTAATGTCTTCTTATCATTGGATGATACCCCAGGATGGTATGTTTGATCCTCTAAGAAGCATTTGGTGTCATGGAACCAAGGCTTGTCATCTTTAGCAATGTCCACAGAGAATACGTATGCTGGTCAGTCCAGTCTGGATACCGAAATCCGAGGCACATAATGGGCAGTCTGAACCTTGATCATGGAGGAAATGGTAGCCAAAGAATCTGCGAACTGATTTTAGTCTCGAGGGATGTACTCAAGTTTGACTGTTGTGAAGAAAGTCAATAATCTTCTCGTATAGTCACGGTATGGAATCAAATGCTTTTGGTGAGTGTACCATTTACCGTTGGTCTGATTGATTACCAAAGCTGAATCTCCGAATACAATTAATGTCTTGATCCTGAGGTCAATGACTTCCTCAAGACCCATGATATAGGCTTCGTATTCAGCTTCGTTGTTAGTGCATGCAAAGGTGAGCTTTGCCGAGAAAGGCATATGAACTCCTTTAGGTGTGATGAGCACTGCACCAACTCCGCGACCATTCATATTGACAGTCCCATCAAACATCATTGTCCACTCTTCTTCTGGGTCAGACCCTTCAGTATGAACAGGCACTTCATGATCTTTTGCTTTTAGGAACATGATGTCTTCATCAGGGAAGTCAAATCTCATAGGTTGGTAATCATCAATGGGTTTCTCAGCTAGATAGTCAGACAGTACACTTCCCTTGATGGCTTTTTGAGATGTGTACTGAATGTCATACTCCGTCAGAATCATTTGCCATCTTGCAACCCTTCCGGTAAGTGCTGGCTTTTCAAATATGTACTTGACTTGATCCATATTTGAGATCAGTAAGGTAGTGTGAGTCAACATATACTGTCTTAGTCGGCGAGCAGCCCACGCTAAAGCACAACAAGTTTTCTTGAGCAGTGAATAACGTTGTTCACAGTCGGTAAATTTTTTACTTAGGTAGTATATTGCATACGCTTTTCGACCAGACTCGTCATGCTGGCCCAACACACATCCCATTGATCCTTCTAATACTGTCAGGTACATTATAAGAGGTCTTCCTTCAACTGGAGGCATAAGAATTGGAGGTTCTTGTAAGTATTCCTTGATTTTGTCAAAAGCCCTCTTACAATCTTCGTTCCACCTGACCGTTTGTTCCTTTCTTAATAGTTTGAACAGGGGCTCACAGGTTGCAGTAAGATGAGATATGAACCTTGATATGTTGTTCAATCTACCTAAGAACCCCCGAACTTCCTTTTTAGTCCTATGTGCAGGCATCTCTTAGATGGCTTTGACTTTGTCAGGATCAACTTCAATTCCTTTTTCACTTACAATGAATCCAAGCAATTTACCGGACCGTACCCCGAATATGCATTTGTTGGGGTTTAGCTTCAGCTGATACTTTCTCATACGCTTGAATAACTTCAGCAGATTTACCAGATGGTCTTCTTCAGTAAGGGACTTAGCAATCATATCATCCACGTAGCATTCAATTTCTTTGTGGATCATGTCGTGGAATAACGTTACCATAGCCCGTTGATAAGTAGCACCGGCATTCTTTAATCCAAAAGGCATTACCTTGTAACAAAATATGCCTCATGGTGTGATGAAGGTTGTTTTCTCCATGTCTTCGGGTGACATTCTGATCTGATTATATCCTGAAAATCCATCCATGAAGGAAAATACCGAGAACTGAGTTGTGTTGTCGACCAATACATCAATGTGAGGTAATGGGAAATCATCCTTCGGGCTAGCTCTATTCAAGTCCCGGTAATCCACACACATTGGTACTTTGCCATCCTTCTTAGGCACTGGGACAATATTAGCGACCCACGGCAGGTAACTAGTTACAGCAAGGAAACCGGCTTCCCACTGTTTTTGCACCTCTTCTTTAATCTTCATTGCCATATCTGGACAAGTACGGCGTAACTTCTGCTTCACTGGAGGACAATCCTCTTTCAAAGGCAGATTGTGCATACAAATGTCAGTATCCAGACCTGGCATGTCTTGATAGGACCAAGCAAAGACATCAACGTACTCTCGAAGCATGTCAATAAGCTGTTCTTTTACTGAATCTTGCAGATTGGCCCCAATCTTCACTTCTTTCAAGTCCTCTTCGGTTCCAAGATTAACTGTTTCAACCTCCTCCTGGTGAGGGATGATCACTTTCTCTTCTTGCCTCAACAACCTAGCTAACTCTTCAGGTAGCTCATAGTCTTCTTCAACCCCTTCATCAGCTTGATTAATTGGATTGTCGAAGTCATACAAGGTCATAGCAGTGTTGTTGTCAGTGCGATCTGGAGGATGATTTCTGCAAGGGTTGAGATTGGTTCGTTTTAGTGATCAATTTTAATCTTGTTTAGAAAAAGTGAAAATGAAGTTATTTATTTTGAAAACATTGCCATTTTATTGTTTTGTACAAAAGTGAAAAATGAAAAGACGGTGAGCGAAAAAAGAGACTCGTTTGCAAAAGAATGTCCTGATATTCATTGATTAATCATTTGCACAAAATACAATATGTCCCTATTACAAAATAAGTCCTGACACCTTGGGCAATATGCAGGACTTGATGCATGCTAAAAGACAGGAAATAATAATTACTATGTAGGAGTAACCCTTATAATTTCCTGGGAAGACCAGTTAGAGACTTGGTTCCCCGGGATCCTTGGACGTATCTAGTTCTCCAGGTTGCAGTCGCTTTCCTCCCCGTCTTCTAGAATGTTCACAACATCTGGGGTGAGCATCCCCCACTAACAAATTTGGGCCCCTTGGCAGCCTCTGATTGATCTTTTCGGATTGGTCTGTAACCCAACCCGAATCTATCTTCTTTCTTTTCCACTGGAAGTAGCTTGCCCCAGCCTTGAGCAGTACCTTCTTCAACAACCTTCCGGGCTTGCTGATAAGAGATGATTGAAGTTCCCAACCTGTCTTCCTGAGATGCAGCTAAAACTCCAGTAGCCTCATTGACATTTAGGGCTTCAAACCCTTGGCTCATTGTCTCATGGATTTCACCATCCATCTCAATATATTTGTAAGTAGCCAACTGGCTAACAAATATGTCTTCCTCACCACAGATGGTGATAATCTGTCATTCCCATTCGTACTTCAATTTCTGGTGAAGGGTCGATGTTACTGCGCCTGTGGCGTGAATCCAGGGTCGACCTAGCAGACAACTATAAGCACGTTGTATGTCCATCACGTAGAAAATGGTCTTGAAGACTTGTGGACCGATTACCACTGGCAATTCTACCTCTCCCAAAACAGATATTTTAGAGCCATCAAAATCTCGAACCACCAGATTACTTGGCCTGAGTGCTATCCCATTATACTCTAGCTTGACAAGGGCCTTCTTAGGTAGGACATTGAGTGAGGACCCAGTGTCTACAAGCACATGAGATAAGATAGCTCCTTTGAATTCCAAGGTTATATGCAAAGCTTTATTGTGGAGACTTCCTTCTGAAGTTAAATCAGCATCAGTGAACCCTAGCCCATGGCTAGTGTTGACATTTGATACTACTGTTTCCAGCTGATTAACAGTGATCTCTTATGGCATGTAGGCAGCGTGCAAAACTTTGAGTAGTGCATCCCGATGGGCTTCGGAACACAACATCAATGATAGGATCGAGATCTTTGAAGGAGTCTGGTGGAGCTGGTCCACAACTTTGTAGTCACTTCTTTTGATAATTCTCATAAACTCATCCACATCTTGGTCGAAGGATGATTTATGAGTTTCCCTTGGTACGGATTCTTCTGGTATCACACTCTTCCCCTTTTCTCTAGTAACAGCTTCTGCCTCTGAGTTGGTTCTAGGGACCTGTGATGTGAAGAGACGTCCGCTTAGGGTGAAGCCTCCGCCTCCCCCAACATTGTCCACTTGGGTAGTGAGAACTGGAGAATCGAGAAGGACTTTCTCTCCATTGCAGTATAAATCAGCACCATAATGCCATGGTATAGCACTGTCTTTGTCATATGGGATCGGCCCTGGCACTGTGATAGTGACTGGGCTTACTGCTGCAGTTGTTGGGACTATAATGGTCTGTGGATCATAAAAGATTGTTACAGGACCTCTGGTGGGTGAAGGTGATGGTGAACTGAAGCTTTGTTGAGACAATTGTTGATTTTGCTGAAAGTTGTTGGAACTCGGGACCGCTGCTGGGTCATAATAGATTGTGACAGTGGAAACATCATTATTTGTTGTTGAAGTTGTAGTAGATGGTGCAAATGAATTGTTGTATGTTGAAGTGATAGATGGAATGATTGTTGAAGTTGTAGCCGAATCTGTTGGAACAATGGTTGTTGTATTTGTAGAAGAAACACTTGGACATATGGTTGTTGATGTTGTAGAAGATTCACTTGTTATTGACAAAAGAGTTGTTGGTGTTGTAAACGTTGTGGTTGTAATTTGCAGAATTCCTTCATTAATCAAATCACTGATGCCTTTCCTTAAGCTGGTACACCCATTCTCATAAAGTTTGCATGATTCGCAACAGGCCTCACAACCTGGAAACACTTGGCACCTTAAAAGCTGGGCTTTAACCTCGGCCAGAGGTGTTTGAATACATGCAATGTCTTCTATTAAACTCGTGGGTGAACCATCCTCTACATCATTAATCCTTGGCCCACTATGGCTTGGCATAGGATTCTTCATCACATTTGGAGGAGGTGCAAAGTTCAGGGCTTTTGAATCTACCAGATCCTGAACCTTCATATGCAGAGCTCTGCATTTTTCTGTGGAATGACCAGGTGCGTTAGAGTGAAAAGCACACCTAGCATTAGCATCATAGTTCCTTGGAAGGTTTTGAGGATCAGGTGGAGCCAATGTCCTTAACTCAACCAGATTGAGCTTCAGGAGTTGTGGCAGCAGTGTAGCATATGGCATAGGAATGGGGTCAATCACCCGGTTGACCTGAGATGGTCGTTGTTGAAACGGGCATTGTTGTTGATTGTTGTTGTTATTGTTATATGATCTTTGTTGTGGAAATTGTTGTTTTTGCGAAAAATGTTGTGGTGGTTGAACATACTGAGGAAGTGAAGTAGGGATAGTAACAACAGCAACTGTTCTAGGCATGTACTGGGGTCTCCCTCTTCCCATGTGCACAAAGTTGGTCTCACCAGATCTACGGGGCCCAGTAAATTGTTTTCTTGTACTGCTGGAACTGGCACCGTTATCTGAGATCTTCGCCATCTTCAAAAGACTCTCAATTCTCTCACCAGCTATAACTACATAAGCAAAACTAGTGGAAGAGAAAGCAACAAGTCTGTCAATATATGTTCCTTGGAGGGTGTTCATGAACATGTCAGCCATTTCTCTTTCAGACATTGGTGGTTGAACTGCAGCAACAAGTTGTCTCAACTTTTGGGCATATTCTCTGAAGCTCTCATGGGAAGATTGAGACATTCCCATTAGGAGGGTCCTGTTTGGAGCCATGTCCAAGTTGTACTGGTACTGCCGGATAAAATCTTTAGCCAAGTCTTTCCAGCTCCTCACTGTGGCTCTAGTCAGGTGGGAATACCATTCTCGGGATGCCCTAGTTAGACTGTCCTCGAAGTAAAAAATCCACAACTTTTCGTCCATGGTGTATGCTTTTAAACTTCCCAAGAATGATTGAAGGTGGGTGCGTGGACAGGATGTGCCATTATACTTTTCAAAGCACGGGGGTTTGAACTTGTGAGGAATTCTCACCCCTTCCACCAGTCTCATGTCCATCAAATCAAAGCCTAGGGAATTCTAGGATTCAATAGACCTCAGCTTCTCAGCAATCTCATCCAGCCTACAGTCGTAAACTTCATCCCCAACCCCAATAACTGTGAACTGCTCTTCCTAAGGATCCTCTTGCAAGATCCTACCCCCAGCAGTGTTACCCTGAGTATTCCTTATGACATTCACTTCTGGGTTTAGATGAGGCCCAAACTATGGTGGATCAATGCGAGGCTGCCCGTGATCATTATTACTGGTACCTCCTGTACCTGGATGGTGTTCATCAGGAGTTTGTCTTTCCACCAACTCCCTTAGCCTTTCCTGGCTCTGAGCTAAGTCAGTCATTACATCCATGAATTGGGTCATCTTATTCCTCATCTCAACCCTTTCATTTTCCATTTGGGTCCTTACTTCATTCAAGTCTTGTTGTACTTCATCCATCTGAATTCCCGAAAGGTTGTTTCTCGTTGGGTACCAGTGTATTTTGTTGACAGGGAACACTCTTCTGCGAGAAATGTTTCCTGAAACCACAACAAAGTGAGAAATAGAAATGAAAACAAAAAACCTACAAAACAAAGAAAATGTTAGAATGCAATGCAGTATGCTTATTTGTCTTCCAAGGGTATCCAGTTTGGTTCTTTAGTTTTGACCTTTCCAGACCTCGAGGAAATGCTGATGATGTTGATAGATAAAGCCCACCAATAAATGATACAAACTGATATATTGCAAAAGATTAAAATACATAGTTTGATTACAATACATGCCCATGGTGGGTCAAAATACATCAACAAAAGAAAAGTACAACAAAAGATAGAAGAAATACAAGCAAAAGGATGAGACATCCAATCCAAAGTCATCCTCCCTAACTTCCTTCAGGAGGGCCTCAGTCACTGGCCCCACTGGGTGCTCTGTTATAGTCCTGATGAGGAGGTTCCTTGTAGCAATGGCACTGGTTAGCTTCTTATGCTTATCTTGATCCTTTGACCTCTTTAACCCCGCCCGGAGTTCCAATTCAGATATTTCCTTCTGAGCTACCAACAAAGCTTCCTGATGCTTCTTCTCATTAGCCTCCAACTGCTTTATCTTAGCCTGAGTCCTTTGGTCTTCTTGTGCATGGGCTTCAGTGATCCTGATCCACCTAGCCTGGCTCTCTTCTAGATAATGCTCTGCCCTAGCCTTCTGAGTCTTTGCTTCTTTGCAAGCATTCTTCAGTACTAACTCCCCTGCTCTTGCCTTCCTGATGTAGTCATTTGTCTTCTCAATTTTGGCCAGATGCTCAATCCTGAGTCTTTCCAATCTCTCATTATCCAGACGACTGTCATTTCTCTCCCAGAGAGTCTTCTTCAAGGCTTCAGCTAGCTGAGTGTTCATCTCTTTCATCTTTTCAAACTCTTCCAGGATGACAGTTGCTGCAGGTTGTACTATAGAAGGTCCAAGTGTATCTTCCAAGGTGAAAGGCATCCGGGTGATCTGAGCTCTAGTACGGGACCAATCAGAATACTGGGCTGAAGCAATGTTGTTGCACTTTCCAAGGATGGCTGTCCCTTTGGTCTGAATGTCATCCCAAGCCCAGGCAGCCTGTCTGACAACAACAGAGTTGGGTTGAATTTCACAGTAGAGAGTCTCAGCCAAATCTTGTCCTCTAGGAGGATGAACCAAAGCATATCCCAATTGTCTCTTAAATAGTAAAGGGTTGTAGTTGATGCAACCTTTCACTCCTATCAGAGGCACATTAGGGTATTGCCCACAGCTGGTAATAATATCCTTGCCTTTGGTGCTCTGGGTGCACCATCTGATGTCAAGGCAATGAATCTCTTAGCCCAATTCTTCTGATGATGGGGGTTCAAGAAGGTATCTGATTTTGGAAAGTGTCTGAGCAGCCAAGAGTAGTACAGAGGAGCACAGCATCTGACCAGTTTCCCTCTTTGCTTTTCATTCCTCTGATGTACTGAGTAGTAGAAGTCTCCCAGCAAGGTAGGAACAGGGTTCCTCAACAAGAACAGGTGGATGGCATTCTTACTCACAAATTTGGGCTCATCTGCAAACAAAATAACCCCATATATACTGAGGGCTAGAAGTGCACAGACAGCCTTCCATTCTCCTACTGCAGCCTTCAGGGTGGCCTGGGAGATCAAGAAGTCTAGGTGGAGGCCTAGAACTTCAGCCTTGGTTGTCATGTTTTGATCAATGAGGGCAGGCTCCAAATGCAATTCCCTGGCTATGTCTTCATTTCTGGGAGCAACCATCTCTGGATTGAAAGGGATTCCTCTCCTGATAGGAACTCCTAACAACAAGGAAAACTCTTCTAGTAAAGGTCCCAAATGGAAATTAGGGAAGGTGAAACATCTGAGTGGAGGATCATAGAATTGCAAGCAAGTATGGATCATGCTCCTCTAAGATGCATCTAAATCCATGACCATGTCTAATATGCCCCCATAGTGCTCTCTGAATAGTGGGATATGGTCAGGTGTAATGAGGGATTGGACCTTCCTGATGCCAGTCAAGGTGGGCTCAAAGAAGTGGTAAGTGATGTTGCTCTTTCTTAGAGTTTCCATGAGTGTTGATGAAGAAACTGAGAGCAACTGCTGATGAAGGTCACTGTATGAGAAGCTGGAGGTAAGATCCTGATGAAGACAAAACTGGAGATGGGTCTCTGACAAACTGGTGAAGGAGCTGGAGAAGACAGCTGAAGCAGTCTGAGTAGCAGAAGGGGTCAAAACCAAACCAGAGATGATAGGATGGATACCCTGTAAAACAAATAAGAAAATGTTAAATGATTCAAAAATGATGTATGCAAAGGGTTTGTGATCAAGAGCTGGATCTGATTATCTGCCTTGGTAAAAAGTCCATGTATGTTCAAAAGTTCGGATGGAGGCTTAGAAATCCAGTAACCGGGTGGGGGACTCAAATAAAGAGTCACAAGTCTGGGGTAATCACAAGGACTGTCCAAAGTGGTGCATTCTTAAAACAATATAAGTAACTAGGTATGATGTGGCTAAGGGTTCCTGCAAACCTATAAACATCCCAACCCCCTCACATGTAATGTTCTAGAACAAGGATCCTCAGACTTGGATCAGTTATGAGAAGTGTAAACACTTCTAACCCGGAGGTACAGTGTTTATAATAACCATAAAAGATCCTCCTCTAATTCACCTCAGATGCTGAAGGTCATAAAAAGGTCATCCAGACTTAGCAGGCTTCCCATATAGCCCTAGCACTACAGGAAATTTGTAGCACATAGTTCTCAAGAAGAAACCCATATCTGAACCGTGTTTCATATTCCCGCACCATATCGAAATGGAATGGGAAAGAATATGAAGCCACTCTAGCTTATGTGTCACTCAGGTCCCAGGTATAGGACCTTAATCACTCAATGAAACCCCACCCGCCAAGGAAAACCAGATCCAGCACAATGATAATGACAGTATGAAGTATAAAAACTATAAATGAAAGCAATAAATAAAGTTGTACATAAAGAAACAAATAAAGCAAATAAACAAGCACAAGTAGCACATAACACCCCCGTAAGCACAAAACAAACAAGCGCTAGGAGGAACCCAAAAAAAGAACCAAAAGCCCTGGTTGCAATATAAGCATCCCCAGCAGAGTCGCCAAGTTGTCGTTCCCGCTAAGTGACACCAGGTCAGATAGGGTACAGACGCGAACGGTCGGCGAAAGGAGAAAAGGAAATGAAAGTGAAAAGTGTTGCCAGCTAGGCATTTTTATCCCGAAGGAAAGGTAATGCTGCATAAATCTAGAAAGAAATGGATAAGACGGTCGCGAACCAGAGAAACTCAGAAAGGGGGTTGGTTACAACCTGGGAAGGTATTAGCACCCAGATTGTCCGTCGTACTCGACGGGATCCACGCTTAAAAGATTTGTGTTTAAAGGGGATAGTTTATGTGTTATCTGTGTGCAAAAGCTGGAAAAGAATATACAGGTGTCAGTGCAAGAAAGTAAAGTGAAATGCTTAGGAATGAGGCTTAAAAGAATAATGTTGGAAGAGGAGGGAAGATACATAGACTTTTGTTCGATAACTGTTAAGTTATGCCTATGTATCCTCTCGTGCATTTAGGAAGTCAGAACACCGTAGTTAGACTCAAAGAGACTGAAAGATAAATTGACTGATGAACTGCTTGTTTGTCTATGCTCAAGTGTATGACCTGTCTGGCTCAGGTGCTAACTGTCTTCCATTAGACGGAAGAAGTAGGTTCTCTTTTGTGAGTGAAGATGATGAGAAAAGAATCTCGGAGGATACGATTATTGTTTGTTTTTTATGTTTGCAATCTTTTATTGCTTTTTGTGTTTGTCATAAGTTAATGAGCTTAAGTCTAAATCAAGGGGTTAGTAAACTCATCATATCCTCCCTTTGATTAGGGATAATGAGAATACCTTAAGTATGAAGTAAGCACCTCAAACATAATTACCATGATGTAGGATTAAGATCATTAACCTACTTGTGATTATTTAGATGTTTTTGGTATTTTGTTTAATGTTAAGTAATGAGTTTAAGCCAGAATCAAAGATTTAATGGACCCATTACACCATCCTAATAGAAGGATAATAGATGAGAACATTTAAGCTGAGGAATATACCTCAACTTAATCCATGATTAGGGATTAACCTAGTCACAAAACAAACCTTTATTAAAGTGGATTTTGATTAATGGTAAGATTAAGAAGTGGGTTTTATGGTTTGTAAGACAACTTGAGGGGGACTTGTCCATTAACACTAGGGTTAGTCCTTCTTAACCAATTAAGGAAGAATTAGAACCCTAATGCAAGGCCCAAGTTATAAGCCATTGTCTTAGTGATTATTAAAATGGATTGATTAAGAGATTTAAACAAATTAAGGGTTTAACACTTAGGATTAAAGTTATACACTCCGTCCTAAGAGAAGGATGCAAGCATAACCTTAATCACAATGCCTTAAAACCTTAAAGGTTTAGTCTCTGATTATGAGATGAGAAGAGAGACTCAAGAGAAGACACAAAGGTAAAAACTAAAGGGGGACTAATCAAAACCTTAATTGTTATCATGCTTGGATGTTCCTATGGTTTGTAAGGCTTGCAAGAGATCCTCAGAGAAGCCACCAATGAAAGAAGCATATGAAAGGAGGAGAAGTAGAAGAAACAAGTTAACTTACTTCATTGAAGAAGATAAGTTACTTGAAGAAAGAAAGTGAAGGAAGAACATTAATGAGCAAGCTCACTCTAAAGCAAAAGAAAATGCAGCAAGGATGCATAAGAGAGATGAGAAGAGAAATGAGAAGTGAAGGCAAATTCACTTCTCAAAGTACTTACCACCTGAAATGTTAGCACAAAGGAAAGAAATGAAATGAAAATGAGATGTATGCAAGGATGCAAACCAAAACCAAAAGCATATTCATGATGCAAATGATGCTATGAGATGATGCAAAGACATGTCTATAAACACCCCAAATTTTCCCTCACACATTCACACCATGGCTTGTGATCTTTTCATGTGCATAAGTTCAATCATAGCATCTCATACCACATTTTTGCTTCACTGCATTGCTTCTAAGTCATCTGCACCTAGGGTTTGTGATCTGAGCAATCCAAGAGCCATTTGAGCCACTCCAAAGGTCTTCAATCACTTTAAAGGGGTCCATGTATGTTCAAGCATCATATTATATCTTCACAAGGTCAAGGAAGTCAAAGAATCACAAGAACTGAGCAAGGCATGGAAGCAGAGCCAGGTTTAACTGCACAGATGACCTAAAATTAGGGTTTTGGTTTCAGAGGCCATAACTCCAAATTTTTGGGTCACTCTTGTGTCTATTGGTCTCTATATGTTATAAGGATCATGCATATCAATTTTCATGAAGAAATTCAATGGGGAAGGCATCTGATCATAGGATGACTTCTTGAGCAAGTCAGTGCAAAATCAGGGCATCTGAGGCCCCCAATGACCCAACCAAAGGGTGTTCTCCATCATTTTGATTGTGTATGATCTTTATTTGATCATAGAAGATGTTAGAAGTTTACAAAATTGGAGAATTTCAAGCCATTTGCAAAGTTGCCTTTTTGGGAAAGTGACTTGTAATGAAAACTTGCCATTTTGGGAAAGTTTTTCAACCTTCTCTTTTTGATTCAAAATTGCTTCAAATGAGAAAACTTTGGTCATGAAAGTTGTAGAATGGATCCTCCCATTTTCTAAAAGTACAAGAACTCATTCTAATTCATTATGGATCAAAAGTTATGGCTTGTCAAAGTTGGGGAAAATCATTAAATTTTCACTTTTGCACAAAGAGGGAAACTTGCAAATTCACATGCCAAGCCTTTATGTGACCTCTAATTGACTTCTATGCATTACACAATCATAAACCATGACCTAAAATTCAGAATGCACCAAAGAATTGTTCATTTTCATGCCTTAATCTTTAAGAAACTTCAAAAGGGCCAAAAGATCACAAAATTGCAAAACCACACATAAACTCCAATCCACTTGCTGCATTGCCTCAAATTCATTTCCATGGTCAGCCTTGAATCAAGCTGCAGCAGACATGCCCTTGTACCATGACTGAACCAGCCCATACCTTCTCTTACACAAAAAGTTGACTTTATGCAAGTTGAGCCATACCAATCAAGCTAGGCCAGCAACAACTCTCTGACCTATCCAAACTTGATACATGTACCAAAAGGAACTCAACACAACACACAAGACAGCCTGAAACCTCCCACAAGTCAGCACTCTCAAAAATCCTCCTTTATGCATTTTCATTCGAATCTCTCCATACAAGCTTCAAACCTCAAAACAAATCCCACAGAACAACTCACCCTAGCCTTCTGATCATTTCCCAACCATCAATTTGCTCTGAAAGGCCCACAATCAAAAACACGATTTCCACACTTCACAAACTGAACCTCTGCCATTTTCATTTTAAGGCCATATAAACTCCAGCCAAGCCTCAAAGCTTCCTCAAGAAGATCATTGGAGCCATTTTGAAGCAAAGAAGCAGTTAGAAAGCTCCTGGATTGAAAGCTCCATCTCAGGTAGCCATGCGAATCATTTTTCCAGAAACCTTGTTTTAAGTTATTGAAATGATCTACATGCTCCCCTGAATGCAATGAGCTTTGAATTTTTGAAAATGATGAAGAGATGAGGATGTATGGTCTGTCTGAAACTTTGCCCGTGAAAATGATTTTTGCTTGTTCCTCTTGGTTCATGAAAAATAAATAGATGTTGTTGTTGGATTCTTGTTTAAGATGTTTGGTTGAGTGAATCTGGAGATTTTGACATGTTTTAGTGAGGTTTTGAGAGAGATAGGATGAAGGTCTCGCCGGAGAAGACGACCGAAAGTCTTCTCCGGCCACCTGAGGGTCATTAACCCTAATCTGAGTAATTAGCCAACTTTGAATGTGGACCATGGATTTTGTTGACCCGTGTTGACCCGCGCGCGTTTGTGTGGCTCAGATCACCCCATTAAGCCCTAATCCACGTCATTAACATAATTAATTAGGTTTTACTTTTAATTCAGCCAGTTTGAATCTGGGCCACAGGATCTGGCGCCAGTCAACTCCCTCCAAAACCATTTGAATCTCAGCCATGGATCTTGCATACTTCCCATAATTTCATTTTTAATTCATTTATTTTGGATTTAACTTCTACGAATTTTAAAAAATAGTAAATCATATTTAAAAATTCTGATTTTTTTGTCAAGCATTTCATTGATTTTCAGAACCCAGAAATATTTTTATTTTTATTTTTTGCATTAAAAATCATTTTTAAATCATTTAGGTGTTTATTTTTAATTAGTTAATGAAAATTAATTAATTAAAAATGCATTTAGGTATTTAAAAATCACCAAAAAATTCATATTGCATTTTAAAACATTTAGAAACATTATCAAACTCTCAAAACAAATTTCTTTTTGGTTCTTCAACTATTTTGACCTTTTTCATTGGAATTAAATTCATTTAAAGGCAATATTTTTGTTCAAACTAAGAAAAATCCATTCTGCCTAACCATGAAGAGTTTGATGATGGTTCTTCTTGCATTGCATCCTTCATATCATGTAGTTTCTAGATTTAAATTGGTTTGAATATATATTTCATTTTCAATTTGTTTTGTATTTTTCATTGTGAGGTACCTTGAAACCCTAGTTGACTTAGAAAATTCATAACTTTCACTAGGTTAAGAGTTAGGTCCCCTCCTTTGGGCAGTGAACTTGTGTAGGCTTAGGGTTCCTTTGATCCCATTTTCAATTTTTTTATCATGTCATTTGCTTCTGGTTTTGAATTTTTGCATTGTATGTTGTATGTAAGCCCTAATTTGTGCCTTCCTTTGCATCCATCTCTCACATGCTTGCATTCAAGAACTTGCCATGACATTTTATGAATCCATATGACATGTAAGACATCTTAGGACATATTAGAATCATGTTGGATCATTTCATCTTTCATTTTCCATGTTGTGCATTCATATCATTTCATAAACTTTCATGAACTTCCATGGTTCAAAGCATGCTTCATTTGCATCCTCATCCTTGTATGATCATCCACAACTCTTGACATGTGTTTGCATCATCTCTTAGCATCATTAACATCATGTTTATGCTTCTGACTTTGGTTTTCACCATGGAATTTCATCTCATTTGCATTGCATTTCATTTCTTTTGCTAACTTTTCAGGTGGTAAGTTGTTTTGAGAAGTGAATTTGCCTTCACTTCTCACAATCTCTTCTCATCCCTCTCTTCAATCATTGTTGTATTTTATATTGTCTTTGAGTGAGATTGCTCAATCATGCTCTTTCCTACTTTCTTTCTTCAAGCAACTTGTCTTCTTAAGTGAAGCAAGTTGTCTTGCTTCTCTCTGCTTCTTTCTCCTATCATCTGCTTCTCTCCTTGGTGGATCTTTGAAGATTCTTTCTCTATTAAGCCCCATAAACCCTAGGATCTCCAAGTA
The DNA here is from genome assembly GCA_963966055.1 of Lathyrus aphaca. Classification (NCBI taxonomy): domain Eukaryota; kingdom Viridiplantae; phylum Streptophyta; class Magnoliopsida; order Fabales; family Fabaceae; genus Lathyrus; species Lathyrus aphaca. Next base: position 459,338,363 of record OZ014523.1, on the reverse strand, counting down.
TGATAACAATTAGGGTTTTATTAGTCCCCCATTTAGCTTTTACCTTTGTGTCATCTTTGGGTCTTCTCTTCTCATCTCATAATCCAGGACTAAACCCTAAACGTTTTAAGGCTTTGTGATTAAGCTTATGCCTGCATCCTTCTCTTAGGATGGATTGTATAACTTTAATCCTAAGTGTTAAACCCTTAATGTGTTTAAATCTTTTAATCAATTCACCTAATAATCATTAAGACATCAAACTTGTAACTTGGGCCTTGCATTAGGGTTCTAATTTTTCCTTAACTGGTTAAGAAGGACTAACCCTAGTGTTAATGGACAAGTCCCCCTCAAGTTGTCTTACAAACCATAAAATCCACTTCTTCATCTTATCATTAACTAAAATCCATTTAATAAAGGCTTTGTTTTGTCATGAGGTTAATCCCTAATCATGGATTAAGTTGAGGAGCCTTCCTCAGCCTAAATGTTCTCATCTATTATCCTTCTATTAGGATGGTGTAATAAGTCCATTAAATCCTTGATTATGGCTTAAACTCATTACTTAACACTAAACAAAAACCACAAAAACATCTAAATAATCAACAGTAGGTTAATGATCTTAACCCTACACCATGGTGATTAAGTGTGAGGTGTTTACTTCACACTCAAGGTATTCTCATTACCCCTAATCAGAGGGAAGATGTGATGATTTTACTAACCCTTGGTTTAGGCTTAAGCTCGTTAACTTATGACAAATCCAAAAGCAGTAAAAGATTGAAAACACAAAAAACAAACAATAATCGTCTCCTCTGGGATTTAACCTTAGACTGTAACTAGGGCTTCTGGTTCTTTTTGTGGGTTCCTCCTAGCACTTGTTTGATTTGTGTTTACTGGGGTGTTATGTGCTAATTGTGTTTATATATTTGCTTTATTTATTGCTTTATGTACAGCTTTATTTATTGCTTTCCTTTATAGTTTTTCATATTTCATACTGTCATTATCATTGCTGGATCTGGCTTCTGTCTTGGTAGGTGGGGTTCTATTGAGAGTTTAAGGTCCTATACCTGGGACCTGAGTGACACCTAGGCTAAATTTGTTCATGTTCTTTCCTATTCCATTTCGGTCTGGTGCGGGAATATGAAACACGGTTCAGATGTGAGTTTCTTGTTGAGAACTCTGTGCTACAGATTTCCTGTAGTGCTAGGGCTATCTGGGAAGCCTGCTAAGTCTGGATGACCTTTATCATGACCTTCAGAAACTGAGGTGAATTAGAGGAGGATTTTTTATGGTTATTGTAAACACTGTACCTTCGGGTTAGAAGTGTTTACGCTTCTCATAACTGATCCAAGTCTGAGGACCCTTGTTTTAGAACATCACCTGTGAGGGGGTTGGGCTGTTTACAGGTTTGCAGGTACCATTGGCCACATCATACCCTGTTACTTGTTTTGATTAAGAGTACCTCATTTTAGACAGTTCTTGTGATTTAACCCTGGACATGTGACTCTTTATTTGAGTCCCCCACCGGTTACTGGTTTTCTAAACCTCCATCTGGACTTCTTGAACATACATGGGCTTTATATCAAGACAGATAATCAGATCCAGCTTGATCACAAACCCTTGCATATCATTTGCATACATCATCATTGCATCATTTAACATTTGTTTATTTGTTTTTCAGGGTATCCACATTATATCTGGCTTGGTTTTGACCCCTTCATCTGCATAAACCTCTGTTTCATCAGTTATCTGCTTCAGCTATCTTCATCAGTTGACTGCTTCAGTTGCCTTCATCACCAGCACTAGCCTACCAGTGGCTCATCTCCAGTACCAGTCTTGATCTTCACCAGCACTTGTCTTCAGCTCTTCATCAGCAGTCATGACTACACCCAGGAAGAGCAACATATCATATCATTTCTTTGAGCCTGTGTTGACTGGTATCAGGCAGGTCCAGTCACTTATCACCCCTAACCACATCCCATTATTCAGAGAGCGTTATGGAGGTATCCTGGATATGGTCATGGACCTAGACCCTTCTCAGAGGAGTATGATCCACACCTGCCTACAGTTTTATGACCCTCCTTTGAGATGCTTCACTTTCCCAGACTTTCAGCTAGGACCTCTGTTGGAGGAGTTTTCATTATTGATTGGAGTACCTGTCAGGGGTGGAAAAAGCACTGTACCTGGAGCCTACTTTGATTGAGCAAAACATGACAACAAAGGCTGGGATCCCTGGTTTGCACTTAGACTTCTTGATATCTCAGGCCATCCTGAAGGCCTCTTTGGGAGAATGGAGGGAAGTCTGTGCATTGTTAGCCCTCAGCATATATGGGGTTATATTGTTTGCAGATGAGCCCAAGTTTATCAGCAAGAATGCCATTCATCTTTTCCTTCTGAAGAACCCAGTACCCACATTGTTGGGAGATTTCTATTACTCCATTCATCAGAGGAATGAGAAACAAAGAGGAAAGTTGGTGAGATGCTGTGCTCCTCTGTTTCACACCTGGCTGCTCAAACACTTACCTAAATCAGATGCCTTCCTAAACCCCCACCAACAGAAGAATTGGGCTAAGAGGCTCACTGCTTTGACTTCGGATGACATCAGATGGTACACCCAGAGCACCAAAGGCAAGGACATCATCACCAGTTGTGGGCAATACCCCAATGTACCTCTGATAGGAGTAAAGGGTTGCATCAACTACAATCCCTTGCTGTTTAAGAGACAACTGGGCTATGCTTTGGTTCACCCTCCTAGAGTGCAAGATTTAGCTGAGACCCTATATTGTGAAGTAAAGCCTAATCTAGCTGCTGTCAGACAAGCATCTTGGGCTTGGGAAAACATCCAGACAAAAGGGATGGCTATTCTGGGGAGGTGCAATAATGTTGCTTCAGCTCAGTACTATGACTGGTCCCATGCTAGAGCTCAGATTACTGGGATGCCCTTCACTTTGGAAGACACACCTGGACCATCTACAGTACAACCAGCAGCCACTGTCAGCCTGGAAGAATTTGAGAAGCTGAAGGAAAGGAATGAGAATTTGTCTCAAGCTCTGAAGAAGACTCTTTGGGAAAGGAGTGATGGTCGTCTGGACATTGAGAGGTTGGAGAAGCTTAGGGTGGAGCATCTGGCCAAGATTGAGAAAACAGAGGACTACATCAAGAAGTCAAGAGCTGGGGAGCAAATATTGAAGAATGTCTGTAAAGAGGCCAAGCTTCAAAAGGCTAGGACTGAACTCTATCTACAAGAAAGTCAGGCTAGGTGAGTCAGGATCACTGAAGCCCGGACACAAGAAGATAAGAGAACTCAAGCCAGGATTTAATAGTTAGAGGCCAATGAAAAGAAACAGCAGGAAGCTTTGCTGGCAGCCCAGAAGGAGATCTCAGAATTGAAGCTTAGGGCTGGTTTGAAAAGATCAAAGGATCAGGAAAGGCACAAGAAGATGACCACTGCCATTGCCACCAGGAACCTCCTCATCAGGACCATTACAGAGAATCCAGCTGGTCCAGTGACTGAGGCACTTTTGAAGGAGGTTAAGGAGGATGAGTTTGGACTAGATGTCTGACTTTTTGATTGTTGTTATTTTCTTTTAATGTACTTTTCTTTTGTACTGTATTTTGACCCTTCAGGGGCATGTGTTGTAAAAAACAGACTATGTATGATTCACCATTTGTAATATATTTGTTAGTTTGTTTTCATTGGGTTTCTCTTCTCAAAACAACATCAAAGCATCTTCCTTGAGATCTGGAAAGGTCAAAACCAAGAACCAAGCCGGATACCTTGGAAAATAAATAAGCATACTTCATTGCATACTAACTTTTGTTTTGTTTTGTAGGTTTTTGTTGATTGTTTGTTTCTAACTCTGTTATGGTCTCAGGAAATATTGCTCGCAGAAGAGTGTTCCCTGTCAGCCGTGCACACCGGTATCCTACTCGCAACAACCTTCCGTGTATTCTAATGGAGCAAGTGTAGCAAGACCTGACAGAGGTCAGAACCCAGATGGCTAATGAAAGAGTGGAGTTAAGAAACCAAATGGCCCAATTCATGATTGTGATGACTGGCTTGGCCCAGAGTCAGGAAAGGCTAAGAGCATTGGTAGAAAGACAAACCCCCGAGGAACCTCATCCTGGAACTGGAGGAACAAGCAACAATGAGAGGGGTCAGCCTCATGTTAATCCACCAGTATTTGGACCTCATCTAGATCCGGAAGTCAACATCCCGGGAAATGTGCAAGGAAATACTACTGGGGGGAGAATATTGCAAGAAGATCCCCAAGAGGAGCAGTTTACTGTCATGGGAGCTGGAGATGAAGTCTATGATAGAAGGTTTGATGAAATTGCTGAGAAGTTGAGATCTTTGGAGTCTCAAAATTCCTTGGGCTTCGACGTAATGGATATGGGGTTAGTGGATGGGGTGAGAATTCCCCACAAGTTCAAACCTCCGTGCTTCGAGAAATACAATGGAACCACTTGTCCACGAACTCACCTGCAGTCTTTCCTGGGGAGACTTAAAGCATATACCATGGATGAAAAGCTGTGGATGTTCTACTTTGAGGACAGCTTGACTGGGGCTTCAAGGGAGTGGTATTCACACTTGACCAGAGCTACCATCAGATGCTGGAAGGACCTAGCTGAAGCTTTCATCAGACAATACCAATATAACCTGGACATGGCTCCTAACAGGACCCTCTTGATGGGAATGTCTCAATCTTCCAGAGAAAGCTTCAGAGAATATGCCCAGAGGTGGAGACAGTTTGCTGCTGCTGTCCAGCCACCCATGTCGGAAAGAGAAATGGCCGACATGTTCATGAATACTTTGCAAGGAACGTATATTGATAGGTTGGCTGCCTTTACTTCTACCAGCTTCGCAGACGTAGTTATAGCTGGGGAAAGAATTGAAAGTCTATTAAAAATGGGCAAAATTTCTGATAATGGTGCAAGTTCGTCCAGTAATCCCAGGAAGCCTTTTGTGGGACCTCGAAGGACCGGTGAGACAAATGCAATTCATGCCAGCAGGGGAAAACCTTAGTATGTTCACAAATCAATAGCAGCTGTCACTATTCCAACTCCGATTCCTCAGCAATCAACATATCAACAACCACAACAACCACATTATCAACAGCAAGTTCAGTATCCGCCACAAAGAACCTACAACAACAATAATAGCAATCAACAACAACGACCCTTACAACAAAGACCATCACAGGAAAACAGGGTGATTGACCCTATCCCTATGCCTTATGCTGCCTTGTTGCCACAACTCCTGAAGCTTAACTTGGTTGAGTTAAGGACATTGGCACCTCCAGATCCCTCCAATCTCCCAAAGAATTACGATGTCAACGCCAGATGTGCTTTCCACTCCAATGCACCTGGCCACAATACTGAGAAATGCAGAGCTTTGCAAATGAAAGTTCAAGATCTGGTGGATTCTAAAGCCCTCAACTTCGCACCTCCTCCAAATGTCAACAGAAATCCTATGCCTAATCATGGTGGGCCGAGGATTAATGCCATTGAGGAAGATAAACCATCTACTTTGATCACCAGTGTTGCACAAATTCGAACACCTCTGGTTGAAATTAAAGCTCAGCTTCTAGAGTGCCAGGTGTTCCCCGGGTGTGAGCTCGGTTGTGGGTATTGCAACATTGCAGTCAACGAGTGTGACAATTTGAGAAGTGGAATAGATGGTCTTATAAAGGATGGTATCCTTCAGATTTCAACAACGGCGCCTACAAATCCGACAATTCCTTTAACAACAATTCCTGATTCTTCTACAACCGCAGCAACAATCATTCCTACCAATTCATCAATATCATCAGCAATGGCTCCGTCCATCACTTCAACAAACCAGATTTCAACAACCATTTCTTCTACAACATAAGCATCCATTTTATCAACAGAATCTTCTACAACGCCAGCAAAAATTAATGAAGATGTCTCAGCAGTCACCATCTACTATGATCCATCAAATGTTCCTCCAAACAACAACTTTCAGCAACAAGCAGTGGCACCTCCTGCCAGATCACCAGTCACAATTTACTACGATCCGCACACCATTATAGCACCCTCCTCTGCGGCAGTCAGTCCAGTTACTATCACGATGCCTGGACCAGTTCCCTATGAAAGCAGTAATGCCATACCTTGGCATTATGGCTCTGATCTTTACTGCAACGGGGAGAAAATCACTCTGGATTCTTCAAACTCTTCTCCACAAGTTGATAATGTTGGGGGAGGCGGAGGCTTCACCAGAAGCGGACGCCTTTTTGCCTCACAAACACAAAGACCTAATGCTGAAGCAGAAGCTGCCGCCAAAGCAAAAGGAAAGAGTGTGGTAGCTGAAGAGCCAATCGCCAAGGAAACTCAGAGGACATCTTTTGAACAAGATGTAGACGAGTTCATGAGAATCATAAAGATAAGTGATTACAAAGTGGTGGATCAGCTTCACCAAACTCCCTCAAAAATCTCCATATTATCCCTGTTGATGTGTTTTGAAGCTCACAGGAATGCATTATTGAAAGTCCTGCACGCAGCATACGTGCCGGAGGAGATCACTGTTAATCAGCTAGAAACTGTGGTGGCAAATGTCAACACCAGTCATGGACTGGGCTTCACCAATGCTGATTTAACAACAGAGGGACATAACCACAACAAGGCTTTGCATATCACCCTGGAATGCAAGGGTGCTGTTCTATCTCATGTACTAGTGGACACTGGGTCATCACTCAATGTTCTACCAAAGAAGGCCTTAGTGAAGCTGGAGTATGATGGCTTGGCACTGCGTCCGAGTAATTTGGTGGTGAGAGCATTTGATGGCTCTAAAAGATCAGTGCTCGGGGAGATTGATCTGCCTGTGATGATTGGCCCGCAGACCTTCAAAACTACCTTCTATGTGATGGACATTCAGCCGGCCTACAGCTGTTTGTTGGGTAGACCCTGGATCCATGCCGCTGGCGCTGTTACGTCTACCCTTCACCAGAAACTGAAATTCGAGTGGGAAGGCCAAATCATCACCATCTGTGGGGAGGAAGACATCTTTGTTAGCCATCTGGCTATGTACAAGTACATAGAAATGGATGGAGAAATCCATGAAACCATGAGCCAAGGGTTTGAAGCCCTCAACATTAATGAAGCATCTGCTGTACTGGGAACCTCCATAATGTCATATCAGCAAGCTCGGAAGGTTGTTGAAGAGGGTACTGCCCAAGGTTGGGGCAAGCTGTTGCCCGTGGAAAAGAAAGAAGATAGATTTGGGTTGGGTTACAGACCAACTCAACAAGATCAATCAGAGGCTGCAAAAGAGCCCAGTTTTGTCAGCGGGGGAATGCTCACCCCGGATGCAGTGAACAACTTGGAAGACGAGGAGGAAAGCGACCGCAACCTGGAGAGCTGGATACGTCCAAGGATCCCGGGGAGCCAAGTCCTTAACTGGTATTCCCAGGAAATTATAAGGGTTACTCCTGCAGAGTAATTATTATTTCCTGTATTTTAAAGCATGCATCAAGTCTTGCATCTTGCCCAAGATGTCAAGACTCATTTTGTAATCGGGCCATCTTGTAATTTTGTGCAAATGGATTAATCAATGAATATCGAACATCTTTTGCAAATGAGTATTTCCCTATTCCGCTCACTGTTTTTCATTTTTCTTTTTGTACAAAAATAAAAATGGCAATGTTTTTCAAAATGATAACTTCATTTTCACTTTTTCTAAATAAGATTAAAACTGATCACTAAAATAAACCAATCTAAACCCTTGCAGAAAGTGCCCTCCAGATTGCACCGACAACAACACTGCTATGGCTTCGTATGACTTTGATAATCCAATCAATCAAGCTGATGAAGGGGTTGAAGAAGATTATGAGCTTCCTAAAGAGCTAGCCAGGTTGTTAAGGCAAGAGGAGAAGGTTATCACTCCTCATCAAGAGGAGGTTGAAACGGTTAATCTTGGTACGGAAGAAGACGTGAAAGAAGTTAAGATCGGGGCCTTCCTGCAAGATTCAGTGAAAGAGAAACTGATTGATATGCTTCGGGAGTATGTAGATGTTTTCGCTTGGTCTTATCAGGATATGCCAGGGTTGGACACCGACATTGTTATGCACAAGCTTCCTCTGAAAGAAGATTGTCCGCCAGTAAAACAGAAGTTGCGCCGTACTCGCCCAGATATGGCAATGAAGATTAAAGAAGAGGTACAAAAGCAGTGGGACGCCGGTTTCCTTGCTGTGACTAGCTATCCGCCGTGGGTTGCTAATATTGTACCTGTACCTAAGAAAGACGGCAAGGTGAGGATGTGTGTGGATTACCAGGACCTGAACAGAGCCAGCCCGAAAGATGACTTCCCTTTACCTCACATTGATGTATTGGTTGATAATACGGCTCAGTTCTCGGTATTCTCCTTCATGGACTGATTTTCCGGATACAATCAGATCAAGATGTCACCTGAAGACATGGAGAAGACCACTTTCATCACACCCTGGGGCACATTCTGTTATAAGGTGATGCCATTTGGAATAAAGAATGCTGGTGCCACTTATCAACGAGCTATGATAACATTATTCCACGACATGATCCACAAAGAAATTGAATGTTTTGTGGATGACATGATTGCCAAGTCCCTCACAGAAGAAGACAACCTGGTAAATCTGCTGAAGTTATTCAAGCGTCTGAGGAAGTACCAATTGAAGTTAAACCCCAACAAGTGCACATTCGGGGTGCGATCTGGTAAACTGCTGGGATTTATTGTAAGCGAGAAAGGGATTGAAGTTGACCCTGATAAAGTCAAAGCCATTCAATAAATTCCTGCACCGAAGACAGAAAAAGAAGTTCGGGGTTTTCTAGGTAGATTGAACTACATTTCGCGGTTCATATCTCAACTTACTGCAACCTGTGAACCCTTATTCAAACTATTAAGAAAAGAACAAACGGTCAGGTGGAACGAAGACTGCCAGAGGGCTTTTGACAAAATCAAGGAATACTTACAAGAGCCTTCGATCCTTATGCCTCCAGTTGAAGGAAGACCTCTAATAATGTACTTGACAGTATTAGAAGAATCAATGGGGTGTGTGCTGGGCCAGCATGACGAGTCTGGTCGAAAAGAGTATGCAATATACTACCTAAGCAAAAAGTTTACCGACTGTGAACAACGTTATTCACTGCTCGAGAAAACTGGATTTGCTTTAGCGTGGGATGCTCGCCGACTAAGGCAGTATATGTTAACCCACACTACTTTATTGATATCAAAGATGGACCCAGTTAAGTACATTTTTGAGAAGCCAGCACTCACCGGACGAGTTGCAAGATGGCAGATGATCCTCACAGAATATGACATTCAGTACACATCCCAAAAGGCCATCAAAGGCAGTGTATTGTCTGATTATCTCGCTGAGCAACCCATTAATGATTACCAGCCTATGAGATTTGACTTCCCTGATGAAGACATCATGTTCATAAAAGCGAAAGATCATGAAGAGCCTATTCACACTGAAGGGCCTGACCCGGAAGAAGAATGGACGATGATGTTTGATGGGGCTGTTAACATGAATGGTCGTGGTGTTGGTGCAGTACTCATTACACCTAAGGGAGTTCACATGCCTTTCTCGGCAAAACTCACTTTCAACTGCACTAACAACGAAGCTGAATACGAAGCTTGCATTATGGGTCTTGAGGAAGCCATTGACCTCAGGATCAAGACTTTAACTGTGTTCGGAGATTCAGCTCTGGTAATTAATCAAACCAACGGCAAATGGTACACACACCAAGATCATCTGATACCTTATCGGGACTATACAAGGAGGTTGTTGACTTTCTTCACAATAGTCAAGCTTGAGTATATCCCCCGAGATGAAAATCAGTTTGCAGATGCTCTGGCTACCATTTCATCCATGATCAAAGTTCAAGCTGCCAACTTTGTGCCTCGGATTTCAGTATCCAGACTTGACAGACCAGCATACGTGTTCTCAGCAGATGTTGTCAAAGATGATAAGCCTTGGTTCCATGACATCAAATGCTTCTTGGAGGATCAAACATACCCACCTGGGGCATCTTCCAATGATAATAAGACTTTGAGAAGGCTAGCTGGTAGTTTCTTCCTGAACACTGACGGTTCCCTGTACAAGAGAAACTTTGATATGGTACTTCTCAGATGTGTTGATAGGGCAGAAGCAGACTTGTTAATGCACGAAGTGCACGAAGGATCCTTTGGTACCCATGCAGGAGGGCATGCAATGGCTAAAAAGTTGTTAAGATCAGGCTATTACTGGATCACAATGGATGCAGACTGTTGTGCCTATGCCAGAAAATGCCATAAATGCCAGATCTATGCGGATAAAGTGCATGTGCCTCCGAATCCCCTGAATATAATATCTTCACCCTGGCCCTTTGCCATGTGGGGCATTGATATGATTGGCAAAATTGAACCGACTGCTTCAAATGGCCACAGATTCATCCTGGTGGCTATTGACTATTTTACCAAATGGGTTGAAGCAGCTTCGTATGCAAATGTTACAAGACAAGTAGTAGCCCGATTTCTAAAGAGAGACATCATTTGTCGGTATGGAGTTCCCGAGCGAATCATTACTGATAATGGTTCCAACTTGAACAATAAAATGATGGCAGAGCTATGCCAGGACTTCAAGATCCAACACCACAATTATTCTCCTTACAGGCCGAAGATGAATGGCGCTGTAGAAGCGGCTAATAAAAATATTAAGAAGATTGTGAAAAAGATGGTGGTTACCTATAAAGATTGGCATGAAATGGTACCATTTGCCTTGCATGGGTACCGTACGTCAATCAGAACATCCACTGGGGCAACACCGTATCAGCTTGTGTATGGTATGGAGGCAGTCCTACCTGTTGAAGTTGAATTACCCTCCCTGCGGGTGCTGATGGATGTTAAGCTGAACGAAGCAGAATGGGTCCGGTCTCGATACGAACAACTGAATCTGATTGAAGAGAAGAGATTAGTTGCAATCTGTCATGGGCAGCTGTATCAGAAAAGAATGAAGAAAGCCTTCGATCAGAAAGTCAGGCTCCGAGAGTACCAAGTAGGAGATCTTGTGCTGAAAAGACTCCTCCCTCCTCATACAGACCACAGGGGAAAATGGACTCCGAACTATGAAGGGCCATTCGTAGTAAAGAAAGTTTTCTCTGGTGGAGCACTGATGCTCAACACTATGGATGGTGAAGACTTCCTGTCCCCTGTGAATTCAGATGCAGTTAAAAAATACTTCGCGTAAAAATGACCCGCTGGACATAAAAACAGAATGTAAGTGCAGGCAAAAATAGGGCATCCCGGCGAGTCAAAAACAGAATAAAAGGCTCAGGCAAAAATAAGGGAAAATGAATAAAAATGTGTACACCCGCTGAGTTGAAAAGCCGTATTGGACGACTCAGGCAAAAATGGATATCCCGGTGGATTGAAAACCCGAAAGGGCGATCCACGCAAAATAGGGGAATAAGCGAACAACTGCATCCTGAATTCATCTGTATCACTTACAACATGGCAAGCTTCGAAAGGTTCAAGCATCGGTCAGAATCAGCCTTCTTCAGAAAGCAGGATGAGAAGAACGTCAATGTCATACAAGTCATAGCCAAAGGGAAGCTCCCTGAAGTGTCGTCAACATTGCCAGCATCTTTTTGTTTCTCAATTTGTAACAATCTCCTCATTTTAGGGGATTTGTTTCTATGACTGTATCTTGCCAATTCAGGGCACACGAATTAATAAAATCAGATTTTCAGTCATGTTTCGTCTCGTACATTTTATTTTTCGTTTGCAAAAATGTCTGACGTATTTAAGATATTGATTGCATAAATACAGATGCTTCCCTTCTAAAAATACGTGCTTACAGGAAATATACTTACTCCCGGGAGTGTCTAAACTCCTATGATGGAATCCAGTAAGGGATACCTCGGGGTACTTGCGCGTTTCTTTGTCTTTACAGGATTGCAGGTATCCAAAGCGCAACATGGGGCATGAAAGCTTCTCCCCAGTAGGCTGCCCAAATCATTATTTCCTTAGCACACCTTCCAAACAGCACCAGAAATGCTTTCTCCCCATCAGAGTTGCCAGGCATCACTTCTCCAACTTTTCCTTCAAAGAGCAGTACCAGAAGGTGCCCATATCCCCAACTGAGTTGTCAAGTATCATCCTCAGCAGGATCCCCACAGAAATCTCTAGAAAGATCTTCCAATGTTCTTTCCCAGCCAAGTGACAGACAGGGAACCATCTCCCCACAGAATTTCAGCCTCTATCCAGAAGAGCAACGCCTGAAGATCTCACAACAGTGTGACGAAAGCTTCTACAAACCCCAGTTGGGTCTCTCATTACCAAGATAGGATTATCAATGACCTACTACCCCATACAGAGTCGGATATGTCAGATCTATTAAGGATCTTATCCCCAGTTGGGATATCCACTTCAAGCTGATCAACCAAAGATCTCCACAGCAACGGGGTCCGAATCCCGGATCGGTATCTTTGCATAATCATAGCATTCACATCATATTTTCCCCACATAGCGTATGTCGCTCCCACCAAATGACACCGGGCCAAAAGGGGTACAAACGCGAACGGTCGGCGAGAGGAGGGTGTGAGAACACACAGGAGTGAACTCACAGGGAAAGAAAAGAGTCGCCAGCTAGGCATTTTTATCCCGGAGGAAAGGTAATGCTGCATAGACCTAGAAAGATATGGATAAGACGGTTGCGAACCAGAGAGACTGAGAAAGAGGGTTGGTTACAACCTGGGAAGGTATTAGCACCCAGATTGTCCGTCGTACTCGACGGGATCCACGCTTAAAAGATTTGTGTTTTAAAGGGGTAGTGTCAGTGCAATTTGTGTATAAAGGGAGCTGGGAAAGGTGTACAGGTGTCAGTGTAAAAGAAGTGCAAAATGTGATGTATACAGTGTCAGTGCAAGGATGAGAGTATGCTCAAGATCATGAGGCTAAGAGAATGATGCTGGAAAGAGAGGGAATATACAGAGACTTTTGTTCGATAACTATTAAGTTATGCCTACGTATCCTCTCGTGCAATGAGGAAGTCAGAACACCGTAGTTCGACCCAAAGAGACTGAAGGATGAATTGATTGTGAACTGCTTACTTGTCCATGCTCAAGTGTATGACCTGTCTGGCTCAGGTGCAAACTGTCTTGCATTAGACGGAAGAAGCGAGTTCTCGTTTGTGAATGAAGATGATGAGGAAAGAATCCCGGAGGAGACGATTATTGTTTGTTTTTTGTGTTTTCAGTCTTTTATTGTTTTTGGATTTTGTCATAAGTTAATGAGCTTAAGTCTAAACCAATGGATTTAGTAAACTCATCACATCTTCCCTCTGATTAGGGGTAATGAGAATACCTTAAGTGTGAAGTCAGCTTCTCACACTTAAACACCTTTGGTGTAGGATTAAGATCATTAACCTACTTGTGATTAATTAGATGTTTTTGTTGTTTTTGTTTAGTGTTAAGTAATGAGATTAAGCCCTAATCAAGGATTAAACAGACTCATTACACCATCCTAATAGAAGGATAATAGATGAGAATGTTTAAGCTAAGGAAAGCTCCTCAACTTAATCCATGATTAGGGATTAAACTCATGACAAAACAAAGCCTTTATTATATGGATTTTAGTTAATGATAAGATGATGAAGTGATTTTTAGGGTTTGTAAGACAACTTGAGGGGGACTTGTCCATTAACACTAGGGTTAGTCCTTCTTAACCAACTAAGGAAGAATTAGAACCCGAATGCAAGGCCCAAGTTACAAGCTTGATGTCTTGATGATTATTAAGTGGATTGATTAAAGGATTTAAACACATTAAGGGTTTAACACTTAGGATTAAATTTATACACTCCATCCTAATAGAAGGATGTAGGCATAAGCTTAATCACAAAGCCTTAAAGCCTTTAGGGTTTAGTCCCTGATTATGAGATGAGAAGAGAAGACTCAATGAGACACAAAGGTAAAACTAAGTGGGAAGACTAATCAAAACCCTAACCATTGTCATGCTTGGTTGCTCCTAAGGTTTGTGAGGTTTAAGAAAGAAATCTTCAATGGAACCACCAGGAAGCAGATGAAAGGATCAGGAGAAGCAAAATGACTTGCTTCATTTAAGAAGACAAGTCACTTGGAGAAAGAAGGTAAGAAGAAGTAGAAAGATCAAGCTCAATCTCAAACACATAACAAAATGCAGCAAGGATGCATGGAAGAGATGAAAAGAAATTGTGAGAAGTGAAGGCAAATTCACTCCTCAAAGTAACTTACCACCTGAAAAGTTAGTGAGAAAGATGCAATGCAATGCAAAATGAGATGAATGGCATGATGCAAACCAAAATTAGAAGCATATACATGATATTAATGATGCTATGGGATGATGTGAACATGAGACAAGGCATGGGGATAATCACACAAACTTATGGATGCAAAATGGAGCAAGTTTAGAACCATGAACACACATGAAAAGTTATGAAATGCAAATGACATACAACATGGCAAATACATGAAGCAATGATCAAACATACTTTCAATATGTCTTAAGATGTCTAATGAATCAAATGGATGCACAAAATGCTATGGCAAGTCAAGGTATGAATGCAAATACAAGATGAATGCAAAAGGAAGCCCAAATTAGGGTTTATGATCAATGCATCAAACAAAAACCAAAATCAAAAGCAAACACCAAGATAAAAAATTGAAAATGCTCTCAAAGGAACCCTAATCCTATACAAACTCACTGCCCAAAGGAGGGGTTCTAACTCTTAACCTAATGTAAGTTATGAATTTTCTAAGATTTTTAGGGTTTTAGGGTACCTTAACAAGAAAAATGTCAAACAAATTGAAAATGAAAGATCAAATCATGCCAATTTAATCTCACAAACTACATGCTAAACAAAATGCAATGCAAAAAGAATCAAAGTCCAACTCTCAATGGTTAGGCAGAAATGATTTTTTGAAGTTTGGATCAAAATAATGCCTTGAAATGATTTTAATTCCATGAAAAATTCTCAAAAGACATCAAGATCAAAAAAGAAATTTGGTTTGAGGGTTGGACAATGTTTATAAATGATTATGAAGGTTTCATGAATTTTTTGGTGATTTTTAAATTCCTAAAAGTATTTTTAATTAATTAATTCTCATTAATTAATTAAAAATAAATTTTTAAATAATTTAAAAATATTTTTTAATGCAAAAAATAAAAATAAAAATGTTTTTGGTTTCTGAAAATTAATAAAAGTTTATATAAAAATTTTCAGAATTTTTGAAAAGGTTTTACTATTTTTAAATAAATGTACAAAATAAAATAAAAGAAATGAATTAAAAATGAAATAAAAGGGAAAGTATGCGCAATGGAGAGCCAGGATTGATTCTGGGGAAAGACCTGTTGACTTGGCGCGTAATCCAATGGTCACAATTCAAATCTGGTTAATTAACTAATTAAACCTAATTGATTAAATTAAATGGAAATTAAGAATTAATGATATGATCTGAGCCTTTGGTCCATACGCGGGAAACATGATCCTAGGGTCCAGATTTAAAACGCACTAATGACTCAGCTAAACCCTAATTAGGGCACACTAATCTCAGACGGCCGGAACAGTGGTTCCGGTCGTCTTCTCCGGCGGGTTAAAAACCCTAGAACATGCTACAGGCCACCATTCACCAAATTGAAGCTAGGGAAATGATCCTCTACCCAAACCCCATTCAAATCACCCTTCAAACATCATTTATCATTCAAAAACAGAGAGAATCGAATCAAACAAGTTTCACGGGTGAAGTTTCAGAGTATCAATACATCCTCATTTTTCACTCATTTTCAATTTCAAACACATCATTATGATCAGCACAACATACACTTTCATTCTATAACAAGAAAAATAAGTTATGTGAGAAAGTGTTCTTGGCCATACCTGAGCTGGAAAGCTTCAATGGAGAGCTTCCAGAACCTCCCACTTGTGCAAATGAACTCCCTTGGCCTTTCTGAACTCAATGGAATGCCCCAAAGCTCTTGTGGATGGCTGATTTGAGAGTTTGAGTTCTGATATGGCAGATTTCACAGTCAGGATTTGTAGGGTTTCAAGCTGCTTCAATGGTGGATTCTGGTTCTCTTGAGTGTGTATGATTTGTTGGTGAAGAGAAAATGAGTGTTTGATGGCTGTAGAGAGAGATTCGATGAAGAGGAGTTTTTGACAGATTTTTGTGAGGGCTGTGTTGTGTGTTGTTTCAATGGCCAATGAGTTGCTATAACACTCCCATGATGTGTGAGTAGCCTGTGGAGCAGGTCAGTAGAGGTGGCTGATCACTGTTCCAAGAGTATGGGGGTTTTGGCCAAAAAGTCAAGGTGATTTGTACTTGCAGCATGGGCTATGGCAGCAGCAGTCTAAGGGCTTGTCTTGCTTCAGCTTGAGTCAAGGATTACCCTTGGATTGCTTGTGAAAGTCTGCAGCATTTGGATCATGAATTGAGAGAGATTTTGCAACTTGCCCACTTGTGTTATTTCATGACTTTTGGTTATGTACATGAGATAATCCTTGCTGAATTTTGGTGTATGATACTTCATTTGTTCATGGCAATGCATAGAAACCAATTAGTGATCACATAAATCCTTTGAGGATGATTTTGCCAAAAACTCCTTTTTGCATCTTTATGAAAATGACTTATGGATTTCTTGAAAATCAAGTCACACAAATGAGAAATTCCTTGGGCCAATTCTGATTTTATGTCATGTGTAGCATCGGTATGATGATTAGAGGTCATGTTGAAGTCACATAAAGGCTTGCCATGAGAAATTGCAAGTTTTCCATTTGGTGCAAAAGTGAATTTTTAATGATTTTGCTCAACTTTGCAAGGCCATAACTTTTGATCCAAAATGAATTAGGTCATGTTCTTGTACTTTTTGAAAAGGGAATGATCCATTCTACAACTTTCATGACCAAAGTTTTTCCATTTGAAGCTTTTTTGAATCAAAAAGTAAGGGTTGAAAAAGTTGCCTAAAATGGCAATTTCATTAAAAGTCAAACTTGCCCAAAAAGTCAACTTTGCAAAAGACTTGAGATTCTTCAATTTTGTGAACTTCCCACATCTTCTATGATCAAATAAAGATCATATACAATCAAAATGATGAATAACACCCTTTGGTTGGGTCATTGGGGGCCTCAGATGCCCTGATTTTGCACTGACTTGCTTGAAAAGTCAACTCTTGATCAGATGACTTCCCCATGGAATTTCCCCATGAAAATTGATATTCATACTCCCTATACCATATAGAGACCAATAGAAACAAGAATGATCAAAAAATTTGGAGTTATGGCCTTTGAAACCAAAACCCTAATTTTAGGTCATCTGGGCAGTTAAACCTGGCTCTGCCTCCACACCATTTCCAGTTCTTGTGATTTTTTGACATTCCTGACTTTGAGAGGATATAATATGATGCTAGAACATACATGGACCTCTTTGAAGTGATTGATGGCCTTTGGAGTGGCTCAAGAAGCTCTTGGATTGCTCATATCACAAACCCTAGATGCAGATGACTTTGAAACAATGCAGTGAATAAAAAATGGGATATGAGATGGTATGATTGATTTTATGCTTATGAAAATGATCACAAGCCATGTTGTGAATGGGTGAAGGCAAATTTGGGGTGTTTACAGCATAGCATTCCGTCTAATATGGAGCATTACGGCAAAAAATCAAACATATTGCATAATCATAGGTCATGTGTCAAACTGGACACTTGTAAATACTAACAATCCATCAACAATATACAGAATGTTTCCCAGTTCCCCACCAGAGAGCCAAAGCATTTACTTGCACACTCACAAATGCAGATACACACTCCTTTTGACACTCGTCCGTGTCGTCATTCCCCAGTAAATTGCCCGAGCAAACAGATGCTTATACAGTACATATACTTCTTGACACTCGTCCGTGTCATATCCCCAGTAGAAAGCCAAAGCGTCCCCTTTGCACTCACTAACGCAGGTACATATATATACAGTTCTTTGACACTCGTCTGTGTCACCTTCCCCAGCATAGTTACCTAAACACTTTGTAAATCAAATACTTGTTTATAATACACTTTTTACGACACTCGTCCGTGACACACTCTTCCCAACAAGTTAAACACTCGTCCGTGTCTCACTTATCACTTTTCACTCATACAGATACTCATCCGTATCTTGTATGTGTCATTTATATCCCCTCAGATTCGACGCTCGTTTGTGTTCTTTGTTAACTAGTTGGTACTTGTCTGTATCATCATCTCCGAACATGCGTCAAGCATTTGTTTCTATTGATACTCGTCCGTATCATAGTCTTAAGGATGCTCGTCCGCATCTTTAATCTATACACAATGTCAAAAACTTATACCTTCATCTCTTGAATATAGACACTCGTTTGTGTCTACCATTCCCTAGAAGAGTCCCCAGCAAAACTTGTTAAACTATTTTCTTTCTATCTGACATTCGTCCTATGTCATGATACCTTCCGGCAGCCGTACCCTGCCAGGTTATCATCCTTCACCTTTTTGATGATCGTCCTTCATCATTCCCAGAGGAGTCTCTATTCATTAGAACCCCTTCCTATCCGACATTCGTCCTATGTCGTGATATTTTTAGCAGCCGTACCCTGCTAGGTGATCGTCCTTCACCTCTTGATGATCGTCCTTCATCATGTTTATCCGATGGCCGTCCCCATCGTCGACTTTTTCTATCCGGCATTCGTCTTATGTCGTAGTACTTTCGGCAGCCGTACCCTGCCAGGTGATCGTCCTTCACCTTAGATGACCGTCCCTCATCTTATCCCCAACAGAGCAGCCGTCCCCTGCTAGGTGATCGTCCTTCACCTCTGATGACCGTACCCCATCATTTATTTCATTTATGCCTTGGGCTTGATGGCCGTCCCCATTATTTACCTATAATCCCCAGAGAATCTTATAACTTTACTTGATGGCCGTCCCCATCATAATCTCTTATATCCCCAGCTTGTCGGCCGTCCCCGTCATTGCTTTATTTCCCACATTTTCCC
Source organism: Lathyrus aphaca (assembly GCA_963966055.1). NCBI lineage: Eukaryota > Viridiplantae > Streptophyta > Magnoliopsida > Fabales > Fabaceae > Lathyrus > Lathyrus aphaca. Next base: position 459,319,385 of record OZ014523.1, on the reverse strand, counting down.
CAGCATGTCGGTCGTCCCCGTCATTGCTTCATCCCCAGCAGTCGTCCTCTGCTCGACGATCGTCCTCCGTCGCCCACACTTTATAATTATACTTTGCTTCCCCTTTACAATCTATATCCCTTTTCTTCTTCATTTTGTGAATGCAAATTTTGGACTGTCTTTGGTATTCAACCACAAGTTATCTTGTTTGCCTGTTAAGTCGTTGCTTACATCCTGCACAACTAACTCATGCTTGAATAGGGGCAGCTGTAAACACCCCAAATTTGCCCTCACAAATTCATACCATGGCTTGTGATCTTTTCATGTGCATAATTTCAATCATAGCATCTCATACCACATTTTTGCTTCACTGCATTGCTTCTAAGTCATCTGCACCTAGGGTTTGTGATCTGAGCAATCCAAGAGCCATTTGAGCCACTCCAAAGGTCTTCAATCACTTCAAAGGGGTCCATGTATGTTCAAGCATCATATTATATCTTCACAAGGTCAAGGAAGTCAAAGAATCACAAGAACTGAGCAAGGCATGGAAGCAGAGCCAGGTTTAACGACACAGATGACCTAAAATTAGGGTTTTGGTTTCAGAGGCCATAACTCCAACTTTTTGGGTCACTCTTGTTTCTATTGGTCTCTATATGTTATAAGGATCATGCATATCAATTTTCATGAAGAAATTCAATGGGGAAGGCATCTGATCATAGGATGACTTCTTGAGCAAGTCAGTGCAAAATCACGGCATCTGAGGCCCCCAATGACCCAACCAAAGGGTGTTCTCCATCATTTTGATTGTGTATGATATTTATTTGATCATATAAGATGTTATAAGTTCACAAAATTGGAGAATTTCAAGCCATTTGCAAAGTTGCCTTTTTGGGAAAGTGACTTGTAATGAAAACTTGCCATTTTGGGAAAGTTTTTCAACCTTCTCTTTTTTATTCAAAAATGCTTCAAATGAGAAAACTTTGGTCATGAAAGTTGTAGAATGGATCCTCCCATTTTCAAAAAGTACAAGAACTCATTCTAATTCATTATGGATCAAAAGTTATGGCTTGTCAAAGTTGGGGAAAATCATGAAATTTTCACTTTTGCACAAAGAGGGAAACTTGCAAATTCACATGCCAAGCCTTTATGTGACCTCTAATTGACTTCTATGCATTACACAATCACAAACCATGACCTAAAATTCAGAATGCACCAAAGAATTGTTCATTTTCATGCCTTGATCTTTAAGAAACTTCAAAAGGGCCAAAAGATCACAAAATTGCAAAACCACACATAAACTCCAATCCACTTGCTGCATTGCCTCAAATTCGTTTCCATGGTCAGCCTTGAATCAAGCTGCAGCAGACATGCCCTTGTACCATGACTGAACCAGCCCATACCTTCTCTTACACAAAAAGTTGACTTTATGAAAGTTGAGCCATACCAATCAAGTTAGGCCAGCAACAACTCTCTGACCTATCCAAACTTGATACATGTACCAAAAGGAACTCAACACAACACACAAGACAGCCTGAAACCTCCCACAAGTCAGCACTCTCAAAAATCCTCCTTTATGCATTTTCATTCGAATCTCTCCATACAAGCTTCAAACCTCAAAACAAATCCCACAGAACAACTCACCCTAGCCTTCTGATCATTTCCCAACCATCAATTTGCTCTGAAAGGCCCACAATCAAAAACACGATTTCCACACTTCACAAACTGAACCTCTGCCACTTTCATTTTAAGGCTATATAAACTCCAGCCAAGCCTCAAAGCTTCCTCAAGAAGATCCATTTTGAAGCAAATAAGCAGTCAGAAAGCTCCTGGATTGAAAGCTCCATCTCAGGTAGCCATGCAAATCATTTTTCCAGAAACCTTGTTTTAAGTTATTGAAATGATCTACATGCTCCCCTGAATGCAATGAGCTTTGAATTTTTGAAAATAATGAAGAGATGAGGATGTATGGTCTGTCTGAAACTTTGCCCGTGAAAATGATTTTTGCTTGTTCCTCTTGGTTCATGAAAAATAAATAGATGTTGTTGTTGGATTCTTGTTTAAGATGTTTGGTTGAGTGAATCTGGAGATTTTGACATGTTTTAGTGAGGTTTTGAGAGAGATAGGATGAAGGTCTAGCCGGAGAAGACGACCGGAAGTCTTCTCCGGCCACCTGAGGGTCATTAACCCTAATCTGAGTAATTAGCCAACTTTGAATGTGGACCATGGATTCTGTTGACCCGTGTTGACCCGCGCGCGTTTGTGTGGCTCAGATCACCCCATTAAGCCCTAATCCACGTCATTAACATAATTAATTAGGTTTTACTTTTAATTCAGCCAGTTTGAATCTGGGCCACAGGATCTGGCACCAGTCAACTCCCTCCAAAACCATTTGAATCTCAGCCATGGATCTTGCATACTTCCCATAATTTCATTTTTAATTCATTTATTTTGTATTTAACTTCTACGAATTTTAAAAAATAGTAAATCATATTTAAAAATTCTGATTTTTTTTGTCAAGCATTTCATTGATTTTCAGAATCCAAAAATATTTTAATTTTTATTTTTTGCATTAAAAATCATTTTTAAATCATTTAGGTGTTTATTTTTAATTAGTTAATGAAAATTAATTAATTAAAAATGCATTTAGGTATTTAAAAATCACCAAAAAAATTCATATTGCATTTTAAAACATTTAGAAACATTATCAAACTGTCAAAACAAATTTCTTTTTGGTTCTTGAACTATTTTGACCTTTTTCATTGGAATTAAATTCATTTAAAGGCAATATTTTTGTTCAAACTTTGAAAAATCCATTCTGCCTAACCATGAAGAGTTTGATGATGGTTCTTCTTGCATTGCATCCTTCATATCATGTAGTTTCTAGGTTTAAATTGGTTTGAATATATATTTCATTTTCAATTTGTTTTGTATTTTTCATTGTGAGGTACCTTGAAACCCTAGTTGACTTAGAAAATTCATAACTTTCACTAGGTTAAGAGTTAGGTCCCCTCCTTTGGGCAGTGAACTTGTGTAGGCTTAGGGTTCCTTTGATCCCATTTTCAATTTTTTATCATGTCATTTGCTTCTGGTTTTGAATTTTTGCATTGTATGTTGTATGTAAACCCTAATTTGTGCCTTCCTTTGCATCCATCTCTCACATGCTTGCATTCAAGAACTTGCCATGACATTTTATGAATCCATATGACATGTAAGACATCTTAGGACATATTAGAATCATGTTGGATCATTGCATCTTTCATTTTCCATGTTGTGCATTCATATCATTTCATAAACTTTCATGAACTTCCATGGTTCAAAGCATGCTTCATTTGCATCCTCATCCTTGTATGATCATCCACAACTCTTGACATGTGTTTTCATCATCTCTTAGCATCATTAACATCATGTTTATGTTTCTGACTTTGGTTTGCACCATGGCATTTCATCTCATTTGCATTGCATTTCATTTCTTTTGCTAACTTTCCAGGTGGTAAGTTGTTATGAGAAGTGAATTTGCCTTCACTTCTCACAATCTCTTCTCATCCCTCTCTTGCATCATTGCTGCATTTTAGCTTGTCTTTGAGTTAGCTTGCTCATTCATGCTCTTTCCTACTTTCTTTCTTCAAGCAACTTGTCTTCGTAAGTGAAGCAAGTTGTCTTGCTTCTCTCTGCTTCTTTCTCCTATCATTTGCTTCTCTCCTTGGTGGCTCTTTGAAGATTCTTTCTCTTAAGCCCCATAAACCCTAGGATATCCAAGTATGATAACAATTAGGGTTTGAATAGTCCCCCATTTAGCTTTTACCTTTGTGTCATCTTTGGGTCTTCTCTTCTCATCTCATAATCCAGGACTAAACCCTAAAGGTTTTAAGGCTTTGTGATTAAGCTTATGCCTGCATCCTTCTCTTAGGATGGAGTGTATAACTTTAATCCTAAGTGTTAAACCCTTAATGTGTTTAAATCCTTTAATAAATTCACCTAATAATCATTAAGACATCAAGCTTGTAACTTGGGCCTTGCATTAGGGTTCTAATTCTTCCTTAACTGGTTAAGAAGGACTAACCCTAGTGTTAATGGACAAGTCCCCCTCAAGTTGTCTTACAAACCATAAAATCCACTTCTTCATATTATCATTAACTAAAATCCGTTTAATAAAGGCTTTGTTTTGTCATGAGGTTAATCCCTAATCATGGATTAAGTTGAGGAGCCTTCCTCAGTTTAAGCCATAAATCCTTGATTATGGCTTAAACTCATTACTTAACACTAAACAAAAACCACAAAAACATATAAATAATCACAAGTAGGTTAATGATCTTAACCCTACACCATGGTGATTAAGTGTGAGGTGTTTACTTCACACTCAAGGTATTCTCATTACCCCTAATCAGAGGGAAGATGTGATGAGTTTACTAACCCTTGGTTTAGGCTTAAGCTCATTAACTTATGACAAATCCAAAAGCAGTAAAAGATTGAAAACACAAAAAACAAGCAATAATCGTCTCCTCTGGGATTTCTTTTCTCATCTCATTCACTCATAAACGAGAACTTGCTTCTTCCGTCTAATGCAAGACAATTTTCACCTGAGCCAGACAGGTCATACACTTGAGCATAGACAAGCAAGCAGTTCACAAGTCAATTTATCTTTCAGTCTCTTTGAGTCGAACTACGGCGTTCTGAATTCCTCATTGCACGAGAGGATACGTAGGCATAACTTAACAGTTATCGAACAAAAGTCTCTGTATATTCCCCCTCTTTCAGAATTATTCTTTAAGCCTCATAATTTTGAGCATTTCATTCTTGTTCTTACACTGACATTTCTCTTATACACTTCACATATTTCACTTCAATTTCTTCTAGCATTGACACTTGCATTCTTTCCAGCTTTGATACACAGATTGCACTGACACTACCCCTTTAAAACACAAATCTTTTAAGCGTGGATCCCGTCGAGTACGGCGGACAATCTGGGTGCTAATACCTTCCCAGGTTGTAACCAACCCCCTTTCTCAGTCTCTCTGGTTCGCAACCGTCTTGTCCATATCTTTTCCAGGTTTATGCAGCATTACCTTTCCTCTGGGATAAAAATGCCTAGCTGGCGACTCTTGTCTTCAGAGTTCACCCTTGTGTGTTCTCTCTCCTTTCGCCGACCGTTCGCGTCTGTACCCAATTTGACCTGGTCTCATTTGGTGGGAGCGACAATGTCAAGCGCTATGAATGTTCATGCAAGAGATGAGAATGCAAATGAAGCATGTAGGATGCATGAAAGCACATGAAAGTTTATGAAATGAAATGAATGCATATCATGGAAAATGGATTAAGAAATGATCAAGCATGGTTCTAATGTGTCATATGATGTCTTAAGAGTCATGTGAATGCATGAAATGTCATGGCAAGTTCATAAATGAATGCACATGCAAGATGTATGTGAATGAACATGAGAAATTAGGGTTTTAATGCAACATGAAATGCAAAAGTCAAAAACAGAAGCAAATCATAAGATAAAAAATTACAAATGATCTTAAAGAAACCCTAACCCCATATAATATCACACCCCAAAGGAGGAGACCTAACTCTTAACCTAAAGGAAGTTATGATTTTTCTAAGTTATCTAGGGTTTTAAGGTACCTAAAGGAGAAAACTGCAAATCAAATAAAAAATGCAAAAGAAATTTATGACAAAAATATGCTAGATACTACATGTCAAATGAAGAATAATTCAAAAAGAATCAATGTCATACCATTCATGGTTAGACAGAAAAGAATTCTTAAAGTTAGGGTTCAAAAATAGGAATTTTATGAACCCTAAATTCAAGAAAAATGTCAAAATTGATTCAAAACCAAAAAGAAATTTGCGTGAATAGTTTGATAATGCTTCTAAATGTCCTAAGAGGCAATGTGAATTTTTTTGGGATTCTTAAAAACCTAAATGATATTTTAATTAATTAATTTCCATTAATTAATTAAAATAAACATTTAAATATTTTTAAAATTATTTTTTAATGCAAAAAATAAAAATAAAAATGTTTTCTGGTTGAGAAAAATATTTGAAATGAAAATGCAAAAGGAAAATATATATAGGATTTTCTAACTATTTTAAATAAAATATGCAAAATAAATGAAATAAAATGAAATAAAAATATGAATTAAGTGAAGGTATGCTGATCTAAGGGCTTAGATTTGAATCTGAGGGGGAAAGTGTTGACCAGCGCCATATCCAAGGGCCACAATTCATTCTAGGTTAATTCATTAATTAATTCTGATTAATTTAATTAAATAGGAATTAGGGTTTTAATGATGACATCCCAGCCACATTCAAACACGCGGGGAACAAAGATCCTACGACCATAATTCAAACCAACCCTAATTACACTGATTATGCCCTAATCACACTTAGGTGGCCGGAGAAGACCTCCGGTCGTCTTCTCCGGCGAGACCCCTCCCCTGAATCCCTCAAAACTCCACAAAAACATGCCAAACTCCACAAAAACATACCAAACTCTCCAGAAATGATCACTAAGTAACATTAAACAAGAATCAAGCCACAAAATTCATTTATTTCACATCAAACAAGAGAATCAAGCCAAACAAGTTCCACAGGCAAAATTTTAGAAACTTCATACACACTCGTTTTCCAACCATTTCCAGAAATAAATACATCAGTGTGACCAGCATAACATATAGAATCACATTGCAACGAAAGAAATGAGTTCTGGAAAAATGTTTTTGGATGGTTACCTGAGCTTGAACTTTGCAACTTTGAGCTTTCTGGACCTCTTCCTTGTGCAAACTCACTCCCTTTGACCTCCTGATGAAGTTGCAATGCTTGGAAAGCTTTGAGAGTGGCTGGTTTGAGTGGTAGCAACTCAAGTGGTCAAGAATCGTGTTTTGGCTATGGAAGGTTTTTGGCTGTTTTAATGGTTGTGTTGTGTTCTATAGATGATTTTGAGATGAATGGCGAAATTTGTTTGGAGTTTTGATGGCTGAGTAGAGAGTTTCGAAAGTTTTTGCAAGATGGAGTGATTTTGGGAACTTGATGAATCTGAGGTTTCAGGCTGGCTTCTTGTGTGTGATGGATTGGGTTTGATCCACATAACAAGTTGTGATATGTCAGAGAAGTGGTTGTGGCCTATGGTGATTGGTATGGGCTTCTTGCAAAAAAGTCAAAAGTTTTTGTCCTTGAGGTATGGGTTGGGGCAGAAGTGGTACAAGGGCATGTCTGGTTCAGCATAGATCAAGGATGTCCATGGAATTGGTTTTGAGGCAATTCAGCAAGTGTATGAAAGGTTATGTGCCCTTTTGTAATTTCATGAAGTTTTGGCCCCTTTGTGATTTCTTCATGGGCAAGGCATGAAAACTTGAGATTCTTTGGGCAATTCTGAGTTTTGGGCAATGCACTATGTTTGTATGATGCTTAGAAGTGTATTAGAAGTCACAAAATGGCTTGGCAAGTGGTTTTGCAAAAATCCCTCTTTGGTGCATTCTTGAAAATTATGTGATTTTTGCCAACTTTGACAAGCCATAACTTGAGTTCCATGATGAATTAGAACCTGTTCTTGTACTTTTTGAAAAGTGAATGATCCAATCTACAACTTTCATGACCAACAATTTTCCATTTGAAGCATTTTTGGTTGAGAAAGAGGAGGTTGAAAAACTTTCCCAAAATGGAAAGTTTACATTACAAGTCATTTCCATTTTTGGCAACTTTTGGTTTAGCTCACTTTTCTTCAACTTTGTGAACTTCCAAGCACTTCAATGATCAAATAAAGATCATATAACTTCAATTTGATGAAAAATCCACTTTGGTTCCATGTTGGGGGCCCTCAGATGCCCTGATTTTGCTCTAACTTGCTCAAGACGTTACCCAGTGAACAGATGACTTCCACAAGGAATGTTTTCATCAAACTTGGTACACATAATCCTTATAACATATTGAGACCATTAAAAACAAGAATGGCCAAAAAAATTTGGAGTTATGGCCTCTGAAACCAAAACCCTAATTTCAGGTCATCTGTGTAGTGAAACCCTAGTTGTGCTTCCATGTTTTCCCAGTTCTTATGATTCTTTGACTTCCTTGATCTTTGAGGGATATAATATGATGATTGAACATACATGGACCTTCTTGGAATGATTGGAGACCTTTGGAGTGGCTTAGATGGATCCTTGGATTGCTCAGATCACAAATCCTAGATGCAGATGAACTTGAACTAAAGTAGTGAAACAAAAATGTAATATGAGATGATATGTTTAACTAATGCAAAAATGAAAGATCACAAGCCATGGTGTGAAATTAGTGAGGGAAAATTTAGGGTGTTTACAGGTAGGACTGCTTCCATACCATACACAAGTTAATAAGGTGTTTCCCTAGTAGATGTTCTGATTGAGGTTCGGTCCCCATGCAAGGTAAATGGTAACATTTCATGCCAGTCTTTGTAAGTGACCACCATCTTCTGCACAATCTTCTTGATGTTTTTGTTAGTTGCTGTTGCACCCCAAAATTTTCCCTCACCTAGACCAAACATTGTGTACTAATGTGTCCCAAGAGGTTCACAAGGTTCACAAGGAACCAAGGTATCTCACAAGGTTCACAAGGTATCTCAAGAGGTTCAAGAGGTTCACAAGGTATCTCAAGAGGTTCAAGAGGTTCAAAAGGTATCTCAAGAGGTTCAAGAGGTTCACAAGGTATCTCAAGAGGTTCAAGAGGTTCAAAAGGTATCTCAAGAGGTTCACAAGGTATCTCAATAGGTTCAAGAGGTTCACAAGGTTCACAAGGTATCCTAAGAGGTTCACAAGGTTCATAAGGTTCACAATTAGTCAGAAAGTTTGACAATTCCCTCAGACAAAGCATCCTCCTAAGCAATGCATCCTAAACTAGGATTTTGAGTTTCATCGGGCTAAATGGATTTCCAAGGCTTCAAGTTAGCTTAATACCATCCTATATGTCTTCAAGAATCCCTATGTCAAGTTTCAAGGATTTCCCAAAAGGTTTGCTCAGTCAGATGATCAGATAGGCTAAAATCAGTCAAAGCAGTTAAAAAGTCAAACTGAGGTCAACTGTGGTCAAAGCAAAGTCAAACTTCATGATTTTTGGCCAACATCAAGTTTATGAAGTAAAATTCATCATTTGATCAAGGGTTGATCATAATTCATCAAGGAGATTTCAGATCATCAAGAATCAGGAGTTTCTAAAAGTCAACAAAAAGTCACCATCTTCCAAAGGGCATAACTTGAAAATGGTAAAGGATATAGATATGAGACTAATGAGGTTGGTTAGAGGACCCTCTAAGCTTTTCAAAATGTCCAAGAACACCCTCATAGCCTTAAAATTGAGGGAGATATGCCTTTGCAAAGTTGGAAATTTTTTGGGAGGTTTATGAAGCAAATGGGACCTTAAAACCAAATTTCTCCAAATGGGCTTGTAATGTTGTGACCCAATCCATACAAAGACCTCAAGCATGACCCAAAGCAACCAAGTTCTGATTTTTTATTATTTATTTATTATTTATTTTGATTTTATCCATTAAAAGTCAAATTAAATCTAAATAAAATATAAAAATCAATATTTGGACATGATTCTTCTTCTAGAAAATCTTAAAAATCATTTAAAGTTGATTGGAAACATACAAATTCGTGGTAGCTTGATTTAGAAAGTTTTGATGAGATATTTTTCAATATTTGAAAAGATGAATCTTCATGATCAAGTAACCATTACAAAGCCCAAAAATCCATGATCTCTTGACTTAATTCTCTTCCATACAAATACACAAACTCAAGACAAGCACAAGGACATGAAATCCTGCCTCCTAGAACACTCTTCAAACTTCAAATTTTCATCCAAAAAGTGAGATTCGGTTTTTGACCTAGAGGCCATATCAAGAGGTTTTGAAGGTTGCAATACATTCCTAGATGATCATTGAACCTATTTGAATCGTTTGCAGCATCCAAATCATGACATATTGCATAAACCGAATCGTTTTTGTTCTTCAATATATTGTTTTTCTATTTCATATATCTTGCTAATATAAACTGATTTTGTTGTTTGATTTGTGTTAGTCATGATCTAGAGAAGCTTTCTGGACAGTTTCTTGAAGAACCATAGCCTAAAACACGAACTGCCATTGTTAGGGTTTTAAGGTTCAAATTCGTGGTTCATGATTTACCAAATATAAATAAATTCAAAGGACATAGATGAATCGTATGAGTCATTAGGAACTCATTGGTGTAATTGATTTGAAGAAATTGTACCTCTTGCATGGTGTTTGATTATTTGCAGGTTTCATAGGCAAGAAAATTCACAGGAGAAATCGTAAGTGTTTTCGCAGGTAATAGGTTGAAGATGAAGACTCATGGCGCGAAAATCTGGATTTAAAATTTGAGTTCATTTTATTATATATTATTTGTATTATGTTTCACAAACGCTGCAGTGGTCCAGTGGCAAGGCACGCATGTGTACAAGCAGGAAAACCTGAGTTCGATTCTGGCTGGAGGCAATTTTTTGTGCTTTGTTATTTCTTTTGACAGGTTAAAAATATAATGAATGCGTTGCATCAATATATCACCAGCGCGCGCTGGCCTGGATGGTTATGTGCCATACGTTTGAGGTAAAGGACCTGGGTTCAAATCCCAGGTCCTATCTTTTTAGCATTTTTTTGCATTTTTTTATTTTTAACTATTTTCTCAATTTTAATCCAATTTAATATAATTCAAATAATTTCTAACTAAATATCAATAATAATTTTTTTATAAAAACTTCATATTTTCAAAAATCATAATTTATTTTCTTAATTTTAAATTGTTTCTATTTATTTTATAATATGCTTATATGTATAATTATCATGTATATATTTTTGTAAATAAATTAACTAATTAGGTTTAGATTAATTTTCTTAACCCTAATTTTTTATTAACCCTAATATTTAACCTAATTTTTTATAAACTCTAATTAAGTTATCAATCATTATTTTTTTAATATGTAAATAGTTTATTATTTGTTTATTATTATTAAACTTATTTTCTTAATTAATTCTAAAAAACTTTTCTAATTTTTCTTGCTAAATTCTTATTTCTTTTATTCTATTATTCTAACCCTTATTCTTATTTTATTATTATTAATAATTAATTATTTCTAATTTATTATTATTCTTATTCTATTTATCATTATTATTATTTCTCGATTATATTGTAATTGTCCCAAAGCCTTGTAATATTTGTAGGTTTATTTTCTCGTATTTATTTTTATTGTAAATATATTTATTGTATGGTTAGTAATTTAGGGTGTGTATAACATGTTTGTAATTAAAATCAACTTAGAAAATTACTTTAAAAAAGATAAATACTTGAAAATAAACACGCAAACACGTAAGTCGATCTTTGATCGCCATCTTGCACTTCCTAGGGTTGCCTCTCAGTTTCCTTATACAAAAGGTCAAGTAGGGTGTCTTAAGCAAGTCCCTTCATAAATATCATCAAGTCCCTATAGTTTTTAAGGATCAAGTCCCTTCGAGGTTGCCTACGATAAATGATCTTGTCCCTTCGAATAAAAGATTATAAGTCCCTACGAATTGCTAAAGATACCCTACAATTGCCTATATCCAGATGACCCTACACATGTCCCTTAATTACATCCAAGGTAATGACTACCTATTCCTTAATAATAGGGATAGTCTTACCATTGAAAGAACATACAAGAACATGAAATACTTAATCTAGGGTAGGTTTCTCTTAAGTTGCTTCCATACGAGGATCTAGGGTAGGTTTCTCTTAAGTTACATCCATACGAGGATCATTACAAAGTACTTAGACTTTTTCTAATCGCACACTACACTCTTGCAAACAAACAAAGTGAGCTAAGTAAGTAAGAGCCCATGGATAACCATGGATATAAAGGGTGCTAACACCTTCCCTTTGTATAACCTACCCCCCGAACTCAAGTCTTTTAAAATAGGTATTTCATGTTCTTTTATGTCCTTTCCTTTGGGATAAAATAAAAGTCGGTGGCGACTCCTTCTATCCGCAACATTTATAGAAAGTCAGTTCTCCCACCGTGTTACAGAACTGGCGACTCTGCTGGGGACTTAATAAAAGAGGGGTACCCTTAGGAATTAGATCACTTTAATTTATTTGCTTTGTTTGCTTTACTTTACTTGTTGGGGCTCTTATGTGTGAAAGATACTAACCCGGATCTAGTGTACCTTAGGTAAATGGCAATAGACCAAGGAAAATGTACGACGTATACCGATATGGTTGATCTGGTGGCCATAGTTAGTGTGACTTCTTGGTTGGTGCTTATGTTCCTTAAGAAAGTTGAGGATAATATGAGGCTGCCATATGTTGTCAATACACTAACTGACTTTTAGAACCCTAGTCATCCCATCTTGGCCTTTAGAAAGTAGTGAGATAACCGACTTTGGTGAAGACTGAGGTTGGTTGATACTCGATACTACGCTCATTGAGATCCTAAACTTAGAAGGTTTTGGTTGGCAAGTAAGTTACCTACTGAACAACCACCCTTGGGAAGGATCAGTGATATTGAGATCCCTTAGAACCTGGTTACTTTTGTGACACATGATGAACCAACTAAACTTCAAGGAAGGGTACTTACCTTTAAACCTCATGCAAGCCTTCAAACCTAGGACTATTGTGTGACTTGTTTGTGTGTGCCACATGTTTGTGATTGAGCATAACATCATGACATCATGCATCATAAGCATAGAATTTTCACTAACCATTTCAAGGACCAAAGGATTTATCTTTGTTCTTTGTTGCAGGTCATGGCTTCTGCTCGTAGGAATACTATCCGGATCAACTTTGTAGGAATACCTCCTAAGCTTAAGGAATTGGTCTCTCAAGTTTCTGAAAACTCCCAATTCATCAAGAGGCATGGTCACCTACTGGATCTAGTCACTTCAGGGTTCAATGAAGACATGATGATTGTCCTATTTCAGTTCTTTGATCCTAAACATCATTGTTTCACATTCCCCGATTATCAGCTGGTTCCTACAATGTAGGAGTTCTCTAAACTACTGGGTATACCTATCCTTGATCAAAGACTTTTCACCGGCTTAGAAAAAGAGCCTAAACCTGAGGTTATTGCGACAACCTTACATCTGAAGAAATCAGACATTGTCCTAGAAACGAGAAGTGGAGTTAAGGGTATCCTTGCCAAGGTATTGATGGAGAAAGCTTAAGTGTTCTTGAAGGCTATGAGTTATGATGCTTTTGAGGAGATCTTAGCCCTATTGATATATAGCTTAGTGTTATTCCCTAATCCATACCAGTTCATAGACATACACGCCATCAACATATTTCTGACTCGCAGTCTAGTGCCCACATTACTTGGAGACATCTTACACTTTCTTCACACTCGTACTACGAAGGCGCGAGGAACACTGATGTGTTGCATACCTTTATTGTCTAGGTGGTTTATTTCTCACCTCCCTCGATCAGTGATGAAGAATTAACAAGGGTTCAGGTGGTCTAAGAGGATTATGTCACTTTCTCATTCAGATATTCATTGGTGCTCTCGATCCATGGAGAATGTTACTATCATTGACGATTGTGGGGAGTTCCCTAATGTGCCACTCCTTGGCATAAGAGGAGGCATTACTTACAACCCTTCTTTAGCTCTACGTCAGTTTGGTTATGCCCGGAGTGATGGTCCTCATGACATGCTTATTCAGGGTATTATGTTCGACTACGACAACGATCTGCAAGGTTACCGTCAGAGGTTCATACGAGCTTGAGGTAAAGTGAACAAGGTTGACAGCAAGACTCTGGAACCAAAGTACTCCATTCCTATGGAACCTTATCTCAGATGGGTACGAGCACGTGCTCAGACTCTTATGATGCCATATCCTGCTATCCTGCCAGTTACCATGGAGCCTGTTGCTGAAGGAGATACTCCTTATATCATTCTTCATCCAGACATGCCTACTGACATGGAAGAGTTGCAGAGATCCTGGATCTAGTTGAAGGAACAAAGGGATACTTTTGATACTCATTTCAAAGCTAGTCAAGAAAGAATCCTGGAGCTGACAAGACAACTTCACGAGGAGCGGAATCTCAACTCATACCTCAACACAAAGAGGAAACGTCCATGGGAGACTTAAAACCCCATCTTTGTATTCATTTCATTTTTTGTTGTAAGCCCAAGAGGAAAACAAGTTTATTGATTACTAATAAAAGTTTACTTTCTGGTTGTTTAAACAAATTTAAATCCTGCGGTCCTTGAAAACATTGCATATGCATTTACATACCATATCATTGCATCACAAGTTTCTCATGAACATGTATCTTATCTTCTCACTGTTTATTTCAGCAGAAATGGCTCTTGAACAAACTGTCAAGGATCTCCAGGCTCAGAATGCACAATTCCAAGAGCTGATCCTGAACTTGTCCAAGGGACAAGATGAGTTGAAGACACTGCTAGCTAAGAAGAAGAAGAAGAAGAAGACTAGAAAATCAGGGGGCCTTATCAACTTGGGTAGAAGATTCAGAGGTCTTGTCAAAACAAAGGAAGAGGTTGAGGATTCTGAGTCTGAGAATTCTGAGAAAGAGGGAGGAATTCTTCATGATATTGTGGAAGATTCTGATTCTGAAGCAAACTATTATCATGATCCTGCTAGTGAGGAGAAGTACAAGATGCTGGTAGACAGAATGAACACTATGAATCTACAAAAATCTTACGGGCTTGATTTTGAAGATCTGAGTTTAGTTTCTGGAGTGGTTAGACCTATCGGCTTCAAGGTTCCTGTTTTTGTGGTGTATGATGGTGTCTCATGTCCTAAGCTGCACCTAAGATCCTATGTACGGAGGATTCAACCACATACTGCTGATAATAAATTGTGGATTCATTTCTTCCAAGAGAGTTTATCTGGAGCTCAATTGGAGTGGTATTATCAACTTGAAAGTGTTAATATTCGTGATTGGAATGATCTTGCTGAGGCCTTTTATAGGAAATACCAATATAATGCTGATTTAGCACCAACTCGCATGCAGCTCCAAAGCATGTCCATGGGTGCTAAGGAGAGTTTCAAAGAGTATTCCCAGAAATGGAGAGACCTGGCTGGCAGAGTTCAACCTCCTCTGACTAACAGGGAGCTGGTGGATATGTTTATGAGTACGCTGAATGGTCCTTTCTATAGTCACCTCATTGGAAGCTCATCATCTAGTTTCACTGAGCTGATAATGACTGGAGAGCGTGTGGAAAGTAGTATAAGAAGTGGTAAGATACAGGTGGGTGCCTCTTCACCAAGCACTGCTAAGAAGCCCCCTAGTGGAAAGAAGGAGTCTAATGCCGTGTATGGTCAACATAGTCGTAACAGGAGTCACCAATCTGTGGGAGCAGTTCACATCTCCAACCCTGCCCCTGCAGCACCATAGCAATAACAAAACAATCAACAGAAGCCTAGAAGACAGTTCATAAAGATCAATATGTCACTGGCCCAAGCCTTGCAACACATGGTGAAAGGGGAACTAATTACTTTGAGGGATCCTCCTCAGAATCCTAATACATCCTCTCCTCGGTACAATCCTAATGCAAGATGTGCATATCATTCTAATAGTCTGGGACATGACACCAACAACTGCTGGGTGTTGAAAAACAAGATTCAAGACATGATTGAAGATGGGGAAATTGAATTTGACCCTCCTGGGACCCCAAATGTGATCACTGCTCCTATGCCCAATCATCAGAAGACTATTAATGTTGTTGATGAGGTTTCCTATGTTTCCTCAGTAGCAGATGTGACTACTCCTCTATCCATCATCAAGAAGAAGCTGGTGCAGGCTGGTTTCTTTCCAGGTTGCAATGAAGACTGTTTCTATTGTGCCTACAAACCTGATAGCTGCTGGAAGTTGAAAGATGGTATTCAACGCCTCATGGACAATTACACTATATTGTTTGAGAGGACACCTTCTGTTGAAAGTATGTGTGAACATCTAACTCGAAGTACGAAGCTTGAAGATATAGCTATGGTTGATAAAGTTCCAGTGAAGATTACCTCCAAAGGCCCTGTCAGGATCACTTCTAAAGGTCCTATCAGGATTTCTACTGAAGGCCTTGTGAAGACTGTTGCTGAAGTTAGAATGGCTCCCATGATCATTACCACTCTTGGCCCTATTCCTTATACTTTTGATAAAGTTATACCCTGGAATTATGGTTCTGATGTTTACATCCATGGTGTCAAGCAAGAACCTCTGGCTGATGCACCTGTTACTGATGTTGGTCTTGATATTGACAACATTGCTGGATCTAGTAAGATTACTAGAAGTGGAAGAGTTTTCTCCCCTCAAGATACCTCCAAAAGTGCAGTTACTCCAACTGCTACCTCCACTGCTGGGCCAAGTACTGATGCCCGGGGAAAGGGTCCTATGATTGAACCTGTGCAAACTGAGGCACCGACTGCTGAAAATCTTTCTAAGAAGATGGAAGAAGTATTGAAGATCATTCACAAGAGTGATTATGATATTGTTGACCAGCTGGGGCATACTCCCTCCAAACTCTCTATGTTATCTTTGCTGCTGTGTTCTGAGGCTTATGCTAAAGCCTTAATCAAATTCTTAAATACTGCTCATGTGCCAAATGAGATTTTTGTGGATCAATTTGAGAATTGTGTTGCACATATGACAAGTGATAATGGTTTGGGCTTTTCTGATGCTGATCTGACTCCTGCCAAGAGGAATCATAACAGAGCTCTGCATATCTCCATTAAATGTAGGGGCACTACTTTGTCGCATGTACTGGTGGACAATGGTTCTTCATTAAATGTGCTCCCTAAAGAGGTTCTGGACAAGCTCAGTCCTGAAGATGTTGTGTTAAGACCAAGTGATGTGGTGGTAAGGGCCTTTGATGGTTCAAGAAGAGTGGTACATGGAGAAGTAGACCTTCCAATCAAAGTAGGCTCTTAAGTCTTCAACTCTACTTTCTATGTGATGGATATTCGTACTGCGTATTCTTTTTTGCTTGGACGCCCCTGGATTCATGGGGAAGGTGTTGTGACTTCCACCTTGCATCAGAAGTTGAAATATCCGGTGAAGAACAAAATTGTCACTGTCTATGGTGAAGAAGAGTACATGTGAGCCATGTGAATACTTTCAAATATGTAGAAATGGAGGGTGAAATGGTTGAAACTCCATGTAAAACATTTGAAGTTGTTCCTTGCTCTGCTCCTGTTCCTCAGTCTGTCCCTGATTCTAAAAGAGTTCCTATGGTTACTAGAATACCTCCTGCAATGGCCTCCCTCAAAGATGCTAAAGTTGTGGTTGCAAAAGGTGGTTCTGCTATTTGGGGTCAGCTTCCTAACATCCCTTACAAGTATGACAAGTTTGGTTTGGGTTTCACTGCAGAATCTTAGAGGATTGTTCGTCGTGCTCGTGCTGTTCGTATCACCAATCAAGGGGTCATAAGAGATCAAATCAATGTTGTGGGTGACTGTAATGAAGACTACAACCTGGATGATTGGATCTTTCCTACCATGGGTGATGGGCTCAAAAATTGAAAGACTGAAGACATTATTCCTATCTCCTTTAGTCAGGAGTAAATACTATTACTGTGTTTGTAATTTCGAACAATTAAACTTTTAAGCCTTGTGTCTTGCCCGGGGCACAATGGTATGCTTGTTTCGGGATGTCATTTCATTTGCATACTTCATTCAATAAAATCAATGGACTTTTCGTTTTCGTAAATATTGTGCTCCTTGTCTTTCTTTTATTTCTGTTTTATCAGCTATGTGTTCTTACAAACACCCACATCACTAAAATGCAGATCCTCATCCACTCTAGATCCTGTTGATAACAGTTCTACTATTGCCAATTATAATTTCGAGAATCCGATCTACCAAGCTGAAGATGGAAAGGAGGAAGATTGTGAAGTACCTGTAGAGCTTGCTAGGTTGTTACAACAAGAAGAGAAAGCTATACAACCACATGAAGAGCCAATCGAAGTTGTGAATCTGGGAACTGAAGAAAACAGGAAAGAGGTCAAGATAGGGGATGAACTAGAAGATGGTGTTAAGAGAAGACTAATTCAGATGTTACGTGACTATGTGGAGATCTTTGCTTGGTCTCATGAAGATATGCCAGGGTTGGATACAGACATTGTGGTTCACCGTTTACCAGTAAAAGAAGATTGTCGTCCAAAGAAGCAGAAGGTTCGTAGCATGCGTCCTGAAATGTCAGAAAAGATTAAAGCAGAGGTGATGAAACAATTTGATGTAGGATTCTTAGATGTGACTTCTTATCCTCAGTGCCTAAGAAGGATGGTAAGGTACGTATGTGTGTAGATTACAGGGATTTGAACAAGGCCAGCCCTAAAGATGACTTTCCACTTCCACATAGTGATGTTTTGGTAGACAACACTGCTCATCATAAGGTATTCTCTTTCATGGATGGTTTCTCTGGTTACAATCAGATCAAGATGGCACCTGAAGATATGGAGAAGACTACATTTGTTACACACTGGGGCACTTTTTGTTATAAAGTAATGCCATTTGGTTTGAAGAATGTCGGGGCAACATATTAGCGTGCTATGGTGGCTTTGTTTCACGATATGATTCATCATGAGATAGAGGTATATATGGATGATATGATAGCCAGGTCCCAGAATGAAGAACAACATCTTGACCATCTGCATAAGCTGTTTGAGAGGTTGAAAAAATACAAGCTGAGATTGAATCCAAACAAGTGTACTTTTGGAGTTAGGTCTGGTAAACTCCTGAGTTTCATTGTCAGTGGAAAAGGTATTGAAGTGGATCCTACAAAAGTAAAAGCTATAAAAGTGATGCCTGCTCCCCGTACTGAAAAGGAAGTTAGAGGTTTCTTGGGACGACTGAATTACATTTCAAGGTTTATTTCCCAGCTAACTTCTACCTGTGAGCCAATCTTCAAGTTGTTGAAGAAAGATCAGGTAATGGAATGGAATGACGAGTGCCAGATAGCCTTTGATGAAATCAAAAGATATCTCCTAGAACCTCCAATCTTGATGCCACCAGTTGATGGAAGACCCTTGATTATGTACTTAATAGTATTAGACAACTCAATAGGGTGTGTGTTGGGGCAACATGACGAGTCTGGTCGAAAAGAGCAGGCAATATACTACCTTAGCAAAAAGTTTACCGACTGTGAAATAAGATACTCACTGCTCGAGAAAACTTGCTGCGCTTTGGCATGGGCTGCTCGCCGACTAAGACAATATATGTTGACTCATACTACTTTGTTGATTTCAAAGATGGATCCAATCAAGTACATATTTGAGAAACCTGCTCTCTCTGGACGAATAGCGAGATGGAAAATGATTTTAACAGAATATGATATACAGTACACCACTCAAAAGGCCATTAAGGGCAGTTTGGTAGCTGATCATTTGGCTCATCAAGCAGTGGATGATTATCAGTCAATGGGTTTTGAGTTCCCTGATGAAGACATTATGATTGTTACCAAAGAACCTGGACAATATGACGGACCTGAAAAAGGATCCCGATGGACTATGGTTTTTGATGGAGCTTCTAATGTGCTTGGTAATGGTGTTGGTGTTGTGATCATTTCCCCTGAAGGTTGTCATACCCCAATTACTGCAAGAATTTGTTTCAATTATACCAATAACATGGCTGAATATGAGGCATGAATCGTGTGTATCAAAGGTGCCATTGAGATGAAGATTCAGTTCCTGGACGTATATGGAGATTCAGCCCTGGTGGTTAGTCAGATTAAAGGAGATTGGGATACCAAGCATGAAAATCTCATTCCTTACAGAGAGCATGTGTTGTCCTTGATCCCATATTTTGAAGATATTACCTTTGGACATATTCCACGAGGAGAGAATCAGTTGGCAGATGCAATAGCCACCATGGCATTTATGTTTGAGATTAGTTGGGATGATGAAGCTCCCAAGATCACTATTGACAGATTTGAGAAGCATGCATACTGCAGTGAGATTGATACTGAAGGAGTAGAAGGAAAGCCTTGGTTCTATGAAGTGAAAAGATATCTTGAAGCTCAGGAATTCCCTGAAGGGGCATCTGTCGAAGATAAGAAGTTTCTGAGGAGGTTTTCTGCTAAGTTCTTCTTGAGTAATGGAATTTTGTACAAGTGCAATCATGATTCGACTTTGCTTCGTTGTGTGGATAAGAAGGAGGCAACAGAGATTATGGAAGACATGCATGATGGGATTTTTGGCACTCATTTAGTGGTCATACCATGGCAAAGAAGATATTGAGAGCAGGTTACTATTGGTCTACCATGGAAGCTGACTGCTATCAACATTCCAAAACATGTCACAAATGTCAGATTTATGCTGATAAGGTGCATATACCTCCAGTTCCATTAAATGTGTTGACTGCTCCTTTGCCTTTTTCCATGTGGGGCATTGATATGATTGGTGAGATCAAGCCTACTGCTTCTAATGGGCATCGTTTCATCCTGGTTGCCATTGATTACTTTACAAAGTGGGTGGAGGCAGCCTTATTTGCATCT
Source organism: Lathyrus aphaca (assembly GCA_963966055.1). Classification (NCBI taxonomy): domain Eukaryota; kingdom Viridiplantae; phylum Streptophyta; class Magnoliopsida; order Fabales; family Fabaceae; genus Lathyrus; species Lathyrus aphaca. The sequence goes on along the minus strand of OZ014523.1, from coordinate 459,298,944 downwards.
GTTATGAAGAATGTTGTGGCTCGATTCATTAAGAATAATATCATATGTAGGTATGGAATCCCTGAAAGGATTATCATAGACAATGGCTCTAATCTGAATAACACCATGATTACTGATCTCTGTACGCAGTTCAAGATTAAGCATCACAACCCATCTCCGTACCGTCCAAAGACGAATGGGGCAGTAGAAGTTGCTAATAAGAACATCAAGAAGATTCTACAAAAGATGACTGTTACGTATAAGGATTAGCATGAGATGTTACCATTTTCTCTTCATGGTTATCGTACTATAATACGTACTTCAACAGGGGCGACCCCATTCTCCTTAGTCTATGGTATGGAAGCAGTTCTGCCCATTGAAGTTCAGATACCCTCCTTAAGAATCATGAAGGATGCAGGATTGGATAAAGATGAGTGGATTCAGACTCGACTTGACCAGATAAATTTGATTGATGAGAAAATGTTGGCAGCTGTTTGTCACGGTCAGATGTACCAGAAACGGATGATCAAAGCTTTTAATAAGAAGGTTAAGCAAAAGGTATATCAGGCTGGTGACTTGGTAATCAAGCATATCATATTACCATAGGGTGATCCTAGGGTCAAGTGGACTCCTACATATTAAGGACCATTTGTAGTCAAGAGGGTATTCTCAGGAGGTGCCATGATGCTTACTACTATGGATGGTGAAGATTTCCCACAACCCGTGAACGCAGACATATTTAAAAAATACTACGCATAAAAAGAGACCTGCTAGGTTGACTGGCCTAGGCAAAAATAAGGGCATCTCGGCGAACCAAAAAGGTTCGGGCAAAAATTAGGGATATGTATAAAAAAAATGTACACCTGGCAAGTCGAAAACCTGAAAAGGCGGCTTGGGGAAAAAAAGGTATCCCGGTGGATTGAAAACCTGAAAGGGAAATCCAGGAAAAAGTTAGGGATTAAAGCGTATGACTATGTCTCGTTGGATCACCCATGTAACTCCAACTATTGGTGCTACCTAAATCAAGTTCAAACAGATAAAGCTCAATCCAATCGTTTCCATCTCAACAACAAAGGATGAGATACTTGAAGATAATGGAAATAGTGGAATTGAAACTCAATAGGATTATTTCTCACATAGCTGTTTTTCTTTGTTTTTGTAAAACTTTTACGACGAATTCCTCTTACTAGGATTTCTGTCTCCTTATACAAACTTGTCTGTGTATAAGCTACTTTCTAAAATAAACAAAATCTTGTCTTTGAATTCAAATTTACTCTTACCTTTGTTACTTAAACGAAAACGTCCATTGGTTATGTTTGAATGTATGTATGCTTTTGAATATGATTGATGTTTACCAGAAATGCATAAAATGCAGTAATAGTATTTACTAAAGACGAACTAAGGTAGGAATTCAACGAAGCTTCGCCGGTTCATCCCCACAGAGTAATCTTTTCAGATACTTCAAGTAATATCTCCCCTCGGATTTATGTCCATCTCTTTTATCCTCAGTCAGGATACTCAGGGACTTATTCCTTCAATAAGAAGTACGACAAACGAAGACGGGAGGTTTTGAGTACCATACTATCAAACAAGACGGGAACGAAGTCCTCATATTCCTCAGCAACGAACCGAGATTTATTTTCCCTAACCAACAGTTGTTATACAGAGATACCCAGACACTTCAGGCTACATGATTTATACATACATCATTTACATCATATCATAGCATACGCATCCATAATGCATAATACATTTACTGAAGAGCATCATGCCATACATGCATATTGCATAAACTAACCTTTTCTTTTCAGGATAGTTGCAGGCAGATTAACATTATCAACAACTCAAAACAGTTCAGAGACGATCTATATGAAGATATAGCACTGGTACTTAATTCAAGGATAATCGCTACGAAGATTCATTTTTGATAATCAATGCTCAAGTTGTCCTCGGAAGGGTATGTAAATGATCTATACGAAGATCTAGTGCTTAATCCAGGATATTTCCAGAGGAGATAATCGTTACGAAGATTTATTTTCGATGGTCAACTATCTTTGGGATAATGTGTAAATGATCTATACGAAGATCTAGCACTTAATCCAAGAGATTCTTTCAGAAGAAGTTCAGGGATAATCGCCACGAAGATTTAATCTTGATATTCTTTTATCCTTGGGAAGGTATATAAGTGGTCTATATGAAGATCTATTACCTAATTCAGGATATTTTCAGAAGAGATAATCGCTACAAAGATTTATTTCTAATGGTCTATGCAACAGTTTATCTGTGGGATGGTACATAAATGATCGATACGAAGATCTTGTACTTAGCCCAAGATATTGTCAAAAGCAATTCAGAAAAGATCGCCACGAAGATTTGATTCTGATGCTTAAGTTAAAGTATGTTCCTAAAGATGGTTCAGAGCCGATCTATACGAAGATCTAAGCACTGACACTTAATGAATGATATTCTTTTTCCCCAGAGATAATGCAGAGATGACCTATACAAAGACCTAGTACTGATATCTAGTGACAACATAAAGATACTATCAAATTATGGATGGCATCTATAAGCCCATCTCCAGTTCCTTTGAGTGGAATCATTAAGCCCACTCCAGCATATGCAACCAATCAGCATTATTACCTTACGCACCGACAAGTGCAAATTTTTGGGCTTTTGTGTTCAATCCTCTTCAACCTTCCAAGTCACGAATGGCACACAGGCCAATCTAACTCCTCAGGTTTCAGAAAATTGAACAGGAGCAGCTGTTGCACCCCAAAATTTGCCCTCACCTAGACCAAACATTGTGTACTAATGTGTCCCAAGAGGTTCACAAGGAACCAAGGTATCTCACAAGGTTCACAAGGTATATCAAGAGGTTCAAGAGGTTCACAAGGTATCTCAAGAGGTTCAAAAGGTATCTCAAGAGGTTCACAAGGTATCTCAAGAGGTTCAAGAGGTTCACAAGTTTCACAAGGTATCCTAAGAGGTTCACAAGGTTCACAATTAGTCAGAAATTTTGACAATTCCCTCAGACAAAGCATCCTTTTAAGCAATGCATCCTAAACTAGGGTTTTGAGTTTCATCAGGCTAAATAGATTTCCAAGGCTTCAAGTGAGCTTTCAAGAATCCCTATGTCAAGTTTCAAGGCTTTCCCAAAAGGTTTGCTCAGCCAGATGATCAGATAGGATAAAATTAGTCAAAGTAGTTAAAAAGTCAAACTGAGGTCAACTGTGGTCAAACCAAAGTCAAACTTCATGATTTTTGGCCAAAATCAAGTTTATAAAGTAAAATTCATCATTTGATCAAGGGTTGATCATGATTCATCTAGGAGATTTCAGATCATCAAGAATCAGGAGTTTCTAAATTAGGGTTTTCACAGGAAAAGTCAACTGAACTTTAACCAGCCATAACATTCACATGCTTTATCAAAATTTTTCCATCCAAACCTCATTTTGAAGGAAATTGAATTCTCTACAACTTTGTGTCTCACAAGCCAAGCCTAAAAATGCTTCATGTGGAAAGTATGAGCTAAGACATTATAGGTCATTTTAAAAGTCAACAAAAAGTCAACATCTTCCAAAGGGCATAACTTGAAAATGGTAAAAGATATGGATATGAGACCAATGAGGTTGGTTAGAGGAACCTCTAAGCTTTCCAAAATGTCCAACAACACCCTCATAGCCTTAAAATTGATGGAGACATGTCTTTTCAAAGTTGGGAAATATTTGGGAGGTTTTTGAAGCAAATGGGACCTTAAAACCAAATTTCTCCAAATGGGCTTGTAATGTTGTGACCCAATCCATACAAAGACCTCAAGCATGACCCAAAGCAACCAAGTTCTGAATTTTTATTATTTATTTATTATTTATTTTGATTTTATCCATTAAAAGTCAAATTAAATCTAAATAAAATATAAATATCAATATTTGGACATGATTCTTCTTCTAGAAAATCTTAAAAATCATTTAAAGTTGATTTGAATCATACAAATTCGTGCTAGCTTGATTTAGAAATGTTCGATGAAATATTTTTCAATATTTGAAAAGATGAATCTTCATGATCAAGTAACCATTACAAAGCCCAAAAATCCATGATCTCTTGACATAATTCTCTTCCATACAAATACACAAACTCAAGACAAGCACAAGGACACGAAATCCTGCCTCCAAGAACACTCTTCAAACTTCAAATTTTCATCCAAAAAGTGAGATTCGGTTTTTGACCTAGAGGACATATCAAGAGGTTTTGAAGGTTGCAATACATTCCTAGATGATCACTAAACCTATTTGAATCGTTTGCAGCATCCAAATCATGACATATTGCATAAACCGAATCGTTTTTATTCTTCAATATATTATTTTTCGATTTCATATATCTAGCTAATATAAACTGATTTTGTTGTTTGATTTGTGTTAGTCATGATCTAGAGATGCTTTCTGGACAGTTTCTTGAAGAACCATAGCCTAAAACACGAACTGTCATTGTTAGGGTTTTAAGGTTCAAATTGGGGGTTCATGATTTACCAAATATAAATAAATTCTAAGGACATAGATGAATCATATGAGTCATAAGGAACTCATTGGTGTAATGTATTTGAAGAAATTGTACCTCTTGCATGATGTTTGATTATTTGCAGGTTTCGTAGGCAAGAAAATTCGCAGGAGAAATCGTTAGTGTTTTCGCAGGTAATAGGTTGAAGATGAAGACTCATGGCGCGAAAATCTGGATTTAAAATTTGAGTTTATTTCATTATATATTATTTGTATTATGTTTCACAAACGCTGCAGTGGTCCAGTGGCAAGGCACGCGTGTGTATAAGCAGGAAGACCTGGGTTCGATTCTGGCTGGAGGCAATTTTTTGTGCTTTGTTATTTTTTTTGACATGTTAAAAATATAATGAATGCATTGCATCAATATATCACCAGCGCGTGCTGGCCTGGATGGTTTTGTGCCATACGTTTGAGGTAAAGGACCTGGGTTCAAATCCCATGTCCTATCTTTTTAGCATTTTTTAGCATTTTCTTATTTTTAACTATTTTCTCAATTTTAATCTAATTTAATATAATTCAAATAATTTATAAATAAATATCAATAATATTTTTCTATAAAAACTTCATATTTTCAAAAATCATAATTTATTTTTTTAATTTTAAATTGTTTCTATTTATTTTATAATATGCTTATATGTATAATTATCATGTATATATTTTTGTAAATAAATTAACTAATTAGGTTTAGATTAATTTTCTTAACCCTAATTTTTTATTAACCCTAATATTTAGCCTAATTTTTTATAAACCCTAATTAAATTATCAATCATTATTTTTTAATATGTAAATAGTTTATTATTTGTTTATTATTATTAAACTTATTTTCTTAATTAATTCTAAAAAACTTTTCTAATTTTTCTTGCTAAATTCTTATTTCTTTTATTCTATTATTCTAACCCTTATTCTTATTTTATTATTATTAATATTTAATTATTGCTTATTTATTATTATTATTATTATTCTATTTATCATTATTATTATTTCTCGATTATATTGTAATTGTCTCAAAGCCTTGTAATATTTGTAGGTTTATTTTCTCATATTTATTTTTAGTGTAAATATATTTATTTGTAGGTTTACTTGAAAATAAACACGCACACACGTAAGTCGATCTTTGATCGCCATCTTGCACTTCCTAGGGTTGCCTCTCAGTTGCCTTATACAAAAGGTCAAGTAGGCTGTCTTAAGCAAGTCCCTTCATAAATATCATCAAGTCCCTATAGTTTTAAAGATCAAGTCCCTTCGAGGTTGCCTACGATAAATGATCTTGTCCCTTCGAATAAAAGATGATAAGTCCCTACGAATTGCTAAAGACACCCTACAGTTGCCTATATCCAGATGACCCTACACATGTCCCTTAATTACATCCAAGGTAGTGACTACCTATTCATTAATAATAGGGATAGTCTTACCATTAAAAGAACATACAAGAACATGAAAGACTTAATCTAGGGTAGGTTTCTCTTAAGTTGCTTGCTCACATTTCAAAATACTCTTTACCCCCCCCCCCCCCACTTTTCAAACAATTTTCAAAAATAAGGCTTTGTATACATCCATACGAGGATCATTACAAAGTACTTAGACTTGTTCTAATCACACACTACACTCTTGCAAACAAACAAAGTGAGCTAAGTAACTAAGAGCCTATGGATAACCATAGATATAAAGGGTGCTAACACCTTCCCTTTGTATTACCTACCCCCCGAACTCAAGTCTTTTAAAATAGGTATTTCCTATTCTTTTATGTCCTTTCCTTTTGGATAAAATAAAAGTCGGTGGCGACTCTTGCTATCCACAACATTTATAGAAAGTCAGTTCTCCCACCGTGTTACAGCTGCCTCAACATCGCCATTCATCTTTAGCCTGTAAGGAGAAGAGTTGTGATGTTGGATTTTGAAGTCCCGACACAGTTCTGCCATCATTTTGTTGTTCAAATTGGAACCATTATCAGTAATGATTCGCTCGAGAACTCCATATCGACAGATGATATCCCTTTTAAGAAATCTAGCTACCACTTGTCTAGTGATGTTTGCGTATGAAGCTGCCTCGACCCATTTGGTGAAGTAATCAATGGCTACCAGGATGAATCTATGGCCATTTGAAGCAGTCGGTTCGATCTTTCCAATCATGTCAATGCCCCACATGGCAAAGGGCCAAGGTGAAGACATCACGTTCAAAGGATTTGGAGGCACATGCACTTTATCTGCGTAGATCTGACATTTGTGGCATTTGCTAGCATAGGCACAATAGTCTGCATCCATTGTGATCCTATAGTAACCTGATCTTAATAATTTCTTTGCCATTGCATGTCCTCCGGCATGGGTACCGAAAGATCCTTCATGCACCTCGTGCTTCAGTATGTTTGATTCTTTCTTATCAACACATCTGAGCAGCACCATGTCAAAGTTTCACTTGTATAATGAACCATCAACATTAAGGAAGAAACTACCGGCCAGTCTTCTCAATGTCTTCTTATCATTAGATGATGCCCCAGGTGGGTATGTCTGATTCTCTAAGAAGCATTTGATGTCGTGGAACCAAGGCTTGTCATCATTAGCAGTGTCCACGGAGAATACATATGTCGGCCTGTCCAGTCTGGATACCAAAATCCGAGGCACATAATTAGCAGTCTAAACTTTGATCATGGAGGAAATGGTAGCTAAAGCATTTGTGAACTGATTTTCGTCCCGAGGGATGTACTCAAGTTTGACTGTTGTGAAGAAAGTCAATAATCTCCTCGTATAGTCACAATATGGAATCAGATGCTCTTAGTGAGTGTACCATTTGTCGTTGGTCTGATTGATTACCAAAGCTGGATCTCTGAATACATTAAATGTCTTGATCCTGAGGTCAATGGCTTCCTCAAGACCCATGATACATGCTTTGTATTCTGCTTCGTTGTTAGTGCAGGCAAAGGTGAGTTTTGCCGAGAAAGGCATATGAACTCCTTTAGGTGTAATGAGAACTGCACTAACTCCACGACCATTCATATTGACAGCCCCGTCAAACATAATTGTCCATTCTTCTTCTGGATTAGGCCCTTCAGTGTGAACTGGCTCTTCACAATCTTTTGCTTTCAAGAACATGATGTCTTCATCAGGGAAGTCAAATCTCATAGGCTGGTAATCATCAATGGGTTGCTCAGCCAGATAGTCAGATAATACACTGCCTTTGATGGCTTTTTGAGATGTGTACTGAATGTCATACTTTGTCAGAATCATTTTCAATCTTGAAACCTTTCCGGTAAGTGATGGCTTCTCAAATATGTACTTGACAGGGTCCATCTTTGATATCAACAATTTAGTGTGAGTCAGCATATACTGTCTTAGTTGACGAGCAGCCCACGCTAAAGCACAACAAGTTTTCTCGAGCAGTAAATAACGTTGTTCACAGTCGGTAAACTTTTTGCTTAGGTAGTATATCACATACTATTTTCGGCCAAACTCATCATGCTGGCCCAACACACACCCCATTGATCCTTCTAATACTGTTAGATATATTATCAGAGGTCTTCCTTCAACTGGAGGCATGAGAATCAGAGGTTCTTGCAGGTACTCCTTGATCTTGTCAAAAGCTTCCTGACAATCGTCGTTCCACCTGACTATTTGTTCCTTTCTTAACAACTTGAACAAGGGTTCACAGGTTGCAGTAAGATGAGATATGAACCTTGATATGTAGTTCAATCTACCTAAGAACCCCCGAACTTCCTTTATAGTCCTAGGTGCGGGCATCTCCTGAATGGCTTTGACTTTGTCGGGATCAACCTCAATTCCCTTTTCACTTACGATAAATCCCAGCAACTTACCAGAACGTACCCCGAATGTGCATTTTTTGGGGTTCAACTTCAGCTGATATTTCCTCAGACGCTTGAACAACTTCAGTAGATTTACCATATGATCTTTTTCAGTAAGGGACTTGGCAATCATGTCATCCACGTAGCATTCAATTTTCTTGTGGATCATATCGTGGAATAACGTTACCATAACCCGTTGATAAGTGGTACCGGCGTTCTTTAGTCCAAAAGGCATCACCTTGTAACAAAATGTGCCCCAAGGTGTGATGAAGGTTGTTTTCTCCATGTCTTCGGGTGACATCTTGATCTGATTATACCCAGAAAATCCATCCATGAAAGAAAATACTGAGAACTAAGTTGTGTTGTCGACCAATACACCAATGTGAGGTAATGGGAAATCATCCTTCGGGCTAGCTCTGTTCAGGTCCCGGTAATCCACACACATACGCACCTTGCCATCCTTCTTAGGCACGGGTACAATGTTAGCAACCCACGGCGGGTAACTAGTTACAACAAGGAAACTGGCATCCCATCGTTTTTGTACCTCTTCCTTAATCTTCATGGCCATATCTGGGCGAGTACGACGTAGCTTTTGCTTCACTGGAGGGAAATATTCTTTCAAGGGTAGCTTGTGCATGACAATATCCGTATATAAACCTGGCATGTCTTGATAGGACCAATCAAAGACGTCGACATATTCTCGAAGCATGTTGATAAGCTGTTCTTTTACTGAAGCTTGCAGACTGGCCCCAATCTTCACTTCTTTCAAATCCTCCTCGGTACCAGGATTAATAGTTTCAACCTCTTCCTGATGAGGAGTAATCACTTTCTCTTCTTGCCTCAACAACCTGGCTAACTCTTCAGGCAACTCATAGTCTTCTTCAACCCCTTCATCAGCTTGATTAATTGGATTGTCGAAGTCATACAAGGTCATAACAGTGTTGTTGTCGGTGCAATCTGGAGGATTATTTCTGCAAGGGTTGAGATTTGTTCGTTTTAGTGATCAATTTTAATCTTGTTCATAAAAATGAAGTTATTTATTTTGAAAACATTGCCATTTTATTGTTTTGTGCAAAAAATAACAAAAATTAAAAGACAGTGAGCAAAAGAGAAAATTGTTTGCAAAAGATGTCCGATATTCCTTGATATTCCATTTGCACAAAATTACAAATATGGACCTATTACAAAATGAGTCCTGACACCTTGGGCAAGATGCAGGACTTGATGCATGCTGAAAAAAGCAGGAAATAATAATTACTCTGCAGGAGTAACCTTTATAATTTCCTGGGAAGACCAGTTAAGTACTTGGTGACCCGGGATCCTTGGACGAATCCAGCTCTCCAGGTTGAGGTCGCTTTCCACCTCGTCTTCCACGTTATTGACAACATCTGGGGTGAGCATCCCCCCACTGATGAATTTGGGCTCCTTAGTAGCCTCTGCTTGATCTTGTCAGAATGGTTTGTAACCAAAACCGAATCTGTCCTCCTCCGTCTCCACCGGTAGCAGCTTGCCCCAGCCTTGGCCATTTCCATCTTCAACAACCTTCCGAGATTGTTGATAGGAGACAATTGAAGTACCCATCCTATCTTCCAGGGATGCAGAAAATACTTCAGTTGTCGCCTCATTGACGTTCAGTGCTTCGAACCCTTGGCTCATGGTTTCATGGATTCCACCATCCATCTCAATGTATTTGTAGGTAGCCAGATGGCTAACAAAGATATCCTCTTCACCACAAATTGTGATAATCTGCCCTTCCCACTCATATTTTAATTTCTGGTGAAGGGTCGACGTAACTGCGCCAGCGGCGTGAATCCATTGTCGACCCAACAAACAACTGTAGGCCGGCTAAATGTCCATCACATAGAAAGTATTCTGAAAGACATGTGGGCCAATTATCACAGGCAGCTCTAACTCTCCAAGAATAGATCTATTGGAACCATCAAAAGCTCTAACCACAAGATTGCTTGGTCGGAGAGCTATACCATCATATTCAAGCTTGACAAGGGCTTTCTTTGGCAAGACATTGAGTGAAGACCTAGTGTCAATAAGAACATGTGAAAGCACAACCCCCTTACACTCCAGAGTGATGTGTAAATCCTTATTATGATGACGACCTTTCGTGGTCAAATCAACATTGGTGAAGCCTAGCCCATAGCTAGTATTAACATTAGACACCATTGTCTCGAGCTGATTCACTATGATCTCCTCCGACACGTAGGCTGCATGTAAGACTTTAAGTAGTACATCCCGATGAGCTTCGGAACATAACAACAGGGATAAGATGGAGATCTTGGAAGGAGTCTGGTGGAGCTGATCCACAACCTTGTAGTCGCTTCTCTTGATTATCCTCATAAACTCATCCACATCTTGATCAAAGGATGTTTTATGGGTTTTTTTGGTACAGGTTCTTCAGGTGCCACACTTTTACCTTTGGCTTTGGCATCAGCCTCTCCCTCAGTATTAACTCTTGGAACTTGTGATGCGAAGAGGCGTCAGCTTCGGGTGAAGTCTCCGCCTCCCCCGACATTATCCACTTGTGGTGTATGAACTGAAGAATCAAGAAGGACTCTTTCTCCATTGCAGTAAAGGTCTGAACCATAGTGCCATGGTACATCATTGTCTTTTTCGTATGGAATGGGTCCAGGTACCGTGATGGTGACTGGACTGACTGCGGCAGAGGTAGGAACCGTTATTTTTTGTGGATCATAAAAGATGGTGACAGGACTTCTGATTAATGGTGGTGGTGATTGACTGAAGCTTTGTTGCTGAAACTGTTGTTGAGATTGTTGCTGAAAATTGTTGGAATCAGGGACCGTTGCGGGGTTGTAGTATATGGTGACTGTGGAGACGTCGTTGTTAGTGGTTGTTGTAGTTGTAGAAGCGGATGCGATTGAACTGGTGTTTGTTGAAGTGATGGAAGAGGTGGTTGTTGACTTTGTAGACGAGTCCGTAGGAACAATTGTCTTTGCAGTTGTAGGAAGAGTACTGGTTGTTGCTGAAAAAGGAGTTGCTGATGTTGTAGAAGTTGTTGTTGTTATTTGCAGGATACCTTCTCTGATTAGGTCATTGATGCCACTTCTCAAACTTGCACACCCATTGATGGAAATCTTGCAAGATTCACAACAGGCCTCACAACCTGGGAACACCTGGTATTTTAAAAGCTGAGCTTTAACCTCTGCCAGAGGTGTTTGAATACTTGCAGTATCTTCAATTAAATTCATGGGTTGACCCTCTTCAATTGCATTTATCCTCGGCCCACCATGGCTGGGCATAGGGTTCTTCGTGACATTAGGAGGTGGTGCAAAATTTAGGGCCTTTGAATCAACCAGATCCTAGACCTTCATGTGCAAAGCTCTGCACTTTTCTATGGTGTGACCAGATGCATTAGAATGAAAGGCACATCTGGCATTAACATCGTAATTTCTCGGAAGGTTCTGAGGATCTGGTGGAGCCAAAGTCCTTAACTCGACAAGATTAATCTTCAGGAGTTATGGCAACAAAGTGGCATATGGCATTGGTATAGGGTCAATTAGCCTATTAACTTGAGATGGCCTTTGCTATAAAGGGTGTTGTTGTTGGTTGTTGTTGTTGTATGACCTTTGTTGAGGAAATTGTTGCTGTTGAGGAAAATGTTATGGTTGTTGAGTGTACTGAGGAGGTGGAGTAGGAATAGTAACAACGACAATTGATCTTGGCAGATATTGGGGTCTTCCTCTGCCCATGTGTACAAAATTTGTTTCACCGGATCTGCGAGGCCCTGCAAATGGTTTCCTTGCACTGCTTGAACTGGCGCCGTTATCAGAAATCTTTCCCATTTTCAATAAGCTCTCAATTCTTTCCCCAGCTATGACTACGTCTGCAAAACTAGTGGAAGAGAATGCAACCAACCTATCAATGTACGTCCCCTAGAGGGTGTTCATAAACATATTTGCCATTTCCCTTTCTGACATTGGAGGCTGAACGGCAGCAACTAATTGCCTCCATCTTTGAGCATACTCTTTAAAGCTTTCCCTGGAAGACTGTGACATTCCCATTAGGAGTGTTTTGTTAGGTGCCATGTCCAGATTATATTGATATTGGCGAATGAAAGCCTCGGCCATATCTTTCCAATTCCTCACTGTGGCCCTGGTCAAATGAGAGTACCACTCACGGGATGCCCCTATCAAGCTATCCTCAAAATAGAACATCCACAGCTTTTCATCCATGGTGTAGGCTTTTAATCTTCCCAGGAAAGATTGGAGATGGGTGCGAGGGTAGGATGTACCATTGTATCTTTCAAAGTAGGGAGGTTTGAACTTGTGAGGAATTCTATCTCCCTCCACTAGTCCCATATCTATGACATCAAAACCTAGTGAGTTTTGAGACTCCAGGGATCTCAGCTTTTCTGCTATCTCGTCCAGCCGACGATCATAGACTTCATCTCCTGCCCCAACCACAGTAAATTGTTCTTCCTAAGGGTCCTCCTGCAAGGCACACCCTCCATTGTTACTCTGGGTATTCCTTATAGCATTAATGTCTGTGTTCAGATGAGGTCCAAACTCTTGGTGATCAGTACGAGGCTATACATGATCGTTGTTGCTGGTACCCCCTGTACCTGGATGGTTTTACTCAGGAGTTTGCCGCTCGACCAACTCTCTCAGTCTTTCTTGGCTTTGGGCCAATCCAGTCATCACTGCCATAAATTGGTTCATTTGGGCCCTCATCTCAGTTCTTTCATTGGCCAGCTGGGTTCTCAAGTCGGTCAGATCTTGCTGAACCTGGTCCATTTGTAAGCCCTAAAGGTTGTTTCTTGTCGGATACCGGTGAACTCGGTTGATGGGGAAGACTCTTCTACGAGCAATGTTTCCTGAAACCACAACAAAGTGAGAAACAACAAAACAAAAGCCTATAAAACAAAGAAATAAGGTTAGTTTGCAATGCATGATGCCTATTTCTATTCCAAGGGTATCCGGTTTGGTTGTTTGATTTTGACCTTCCAGACCTCGAGGAATGATGATGTTGAAGAGAGATAAATCCCACAAAATAACACAAACCATATATTAAAAAGTGTAAAGATACATAGTTTGATTACAACACAGTTCCCATGGTGGGTCAAAATACAACAACAAAAATACAATCAAAAAGAAGTACAAGTACAAAGAAATCAAACATCCAATCCATAATCATCCTCTCTGACTTCTTTCAGGAGAGCCTCAGTTACTGGGCCAACTGGATGCTCTGTGATGGTCTAGATAAGAAGGTTCCTGGTGGCAATAGCACTTGTCAAATTCTTGTGCTTGTCTTGGCCCTTTGATCTCTTCAACCCCGCCCGGAGTTTAAACTCAGAGATTTCTTTCTGTGCTACTAACAAGGCCTCTTGATTCTTCTTCTCATTAGCTTTCAGCTGCTCTATCTTAGCCCGAGTCCTCTGATCCTCTTGTGAACAAGCCTCGGTGATCCTGATCCACCTAGCCTGAATCTCCTCCAGGTATTCCTCAGCTCTGGCCTTCTGAATCTTGGCTCCCTTTCAAGCATTCTTCAATACCAACTCTCCTGCTCTAGCCCTTCTAATATAATCATTTGTCTTCTCAATCTTGGTCATATGCTCGATCCGGAGCTTCTCTAACCTCTCATTGTCTAGACGACTATCATTCCTCTCCAAGAGGGTCTTCTTCAGAGCTTCAGAAAGCTGAGTATTCCTTTCCTTCAACTTCTCAAACTCCTCTAAACTGACTGTGGGTGTAGGCTCTACTGCTGATGGTCCAGGCACATCCTCTAGGGTGAATGGCATGCGGGTGATCTGTCCCCTGATACATGACCAATCAAGATATTAAGCTGAAGCTATGTTGTTGCACTTGCCAAGAATAGCAGTCCCCTTTGTCTGAATGTTGTCCCAAGTCCAGGCTGCTTGTCTGGCAATGGCAAGGTTGTGATGAATATCACAATAAAGGGTTTCTGACAAGTCTTGCTCTCTTGGTGGATGCACCAAAGCATATCCTAATTGTCTTTTGAACAGCTAAGGATTGTAGTTGATGCAACCCTTCACTCCAATCAGGGGTACATTGGGGTACTGCCCATAGCTGGTGATGATATCCCTGCCCTTGGTGCTCTGAGTGCACCATCTGATGTCTTCTGATGTAAGGGCAATCATTATGTTAGCCCAGTTCCTTGACTGATGAGGGTTCAGGAAAGCTGCTGACTTTGGTAAGTGCCTCAACAACCAACAATAGAAGAGAGGTGCATAGCATCTGACTAATCTCCCCCTCTGTTTCTCATTCCTTTGATGCACTGAGTAGTAAAAGTCTCCAAGCAAAGTAGGGACTGGGTTCTTCAACAAGAAAAGGTGGATATCCCTCTTGCTTACAAACTTAGGCTCGTCTGCAAACAAGATGATACCATATATGCTAAGGGCCAGAAGAGCATAAACAGTGTCCCACTTCCCTGCTGCAGCATGAATGGTGGCCTGAGTAACCAAGATGTCCAAATGAAGACCTGGGATTCCAGCCTTGGTGGTCATATTCTGGTCAATGAGGGTGGACTCCAAGTGCAAAGCCTTAGCTACATCTTCATTCTTGGGAGCAGTCATCTCAGGGTTGAAAGGAATCCCTCTCCTGATGGGGACACCCAACAACATGGAGAACTCTTCTAGCAAAGGTCCCAACTAAAAATCTGGGAAAGTGAAACATCTGAGAGGAGGGTCATAGAACTGAATACAGGTGTGGATCATAATCCTCTGGGAGGCATCCAAGTCCATGATCATGTCCATAATGCCACCATAATGTTCCCTGAATAAAGGGACATGATCAGGAGTGATGAGAGTCTGAATCTGCCTGATACCTGCCAGCGTGGGCTCAAAGAAATGGTATGTGATGTTGCTCTTCCTGGATGGGTCCATGCTGACAATGGATGCTGGTGAAGAAGACTGAGGAGAAGTACAGGAGAAGACTGCTGAAGATAGCAGGAGAAGACACTGAAGAGGATCTCTGATGAAGATAACTGATAAAGAAGGATGATGCAAATAGCTGAAGGAATCTGAGCAGAATAGGTCAAAACCAAACCAAAGATAAGATGTGGATACCCTGTAAAACAAATAGACAAATGTTAAATGATGCAAAATGATGTATGCAGAATGATATGCAAGGGTTTGTGATCAAGTGCTGGATCTGTTATCTGCCTTGATAGGGTCCATGTGTGTTCATAAGTCCGGATGAAGGCTTAGAAAACTAGTAACCAAGTAGGGGACTCAAATAAAGAGTCACAAGTCCAGGGTTTCACAAGAACAGTCCAAAATGGTGCAATCTTAAAACAAAATTGGTAACAGGGTATGATGAGGCCAAGGGTTCCTACAAACCTGTAAACATCCCAACCCACTCACATGTATTGTTCTAAAACAAGGATCCTCAGACTTGGATCAGTTATGAGAAGTGTAAAAAATTCTAACCCGGAGGTACAGTGATTACAATAATCATAAAGGATCCTCTTCTAATTCACCTCAAATGCTGAAGGTCATAAAAAGGTCATCCAGACTTAGCAGGCTTCCCAGATAGCCCTAGTACTACAGGAAATCCGTAGCATAGAGTTCTCAAGAAGAAACCCATGTCTGAACCGTGTTTCATATTCTCGCACCAGACCGAAATGGAATGGGAAAGAATATGAAGCCACTATATCCTATGTGTCACTCAGGCTCCCGGTATGGAACCTTACTCACTAAAAATCCCTCCCACCAAAACAGACAGAAGATCCAGCACACATGATATGATGATAACAGTATGAAATGCATATAAACAGTAAATGAAAGCAATAAATAAAGCTGTACAGAAAGCAATAAATAAAGCAATAATCAAAAAGCACAAGTAGCACATAACACCCCCATAAACACAAATCAAACAAGCGTTAGGAGAAACCCACAAAAAGAACAAGAAGCCTTGGTTGCAAGATAAGGGTCCCCAGCAGAGTCGCCAAGCTGTCGCTACCGAAGATTTGCATCCCGGTACAAGCGCGAACGGTCGGCGAAGAGAGAAAATGAAAGTGAAGTGAATAGAGTCGCCATCTAGGCATTTTTCCCCCGAAGGAAAGGTAATGCTGGATAAACCTCAGAAAAAGATGGATAAGACGGTTGCGAACCAGAGAAACTGAGAAAGGGGGTTGGTTACAACCTGGGAAGGTATTAGCACCCAGATTGTCCGTCGTACTCGACGAGATCCACGCTTACAAGATTGTGTTTAAAGGGGTAGTGTATGTGCTATCTGTGTGCACAAGCTATGAAAATAATATACAAGTGTCAGTGCAAAAAGGTGAATTGCTCAGGAACTGAGGCTTTTAAAGAATGCTGAAAGAGGGGGAAGACAAAGAGACTTTTGTTCGATAACAGTTAAGTTATGCCTACGTATCCTCTCGTGCAATGAGGAAGTCAGAACACTGTAGTTCAACTCACAGAGACTGAAAATAAAATGACTGTGAACTGCTTGCTTGCCTATGCTCGAGTGCTAAATGTCTTGCATTAGACGGAAGAAGCAAGTTCTCGTTTGTGAATGAGTGTGATGAGAAAATAATCCTGAAGGAGACGATTATTGTTTCTTTTTATGTTTTCAGTTTTGTTATTGTTTTTGGTGTTTTACATAAGTTAATGGGCTTAAGCCTAAATCAAGAGGCTTGTAAACTCATTATATCCTCCCTGATTAGGGATAATGAGCCTACTTAAGTATGAGATAAGCACCTCAACTTAATTTACCATGATGATGTAGGATTAAGATCATTAACCTACTTGTCATTAATTAGATGTTATTGGTTTTTTTTAGTGTTAAGTAATGAGTTTAATCTCTAATCACAGATTAGTGAACTCATTACACCATCCTAATAGAAGGATAATAGATGAGAACACTTAAGCCGGGGAAGATACCTCAATTTAATCCATGGTTAGGGATTAAATTCATTATATAACAAACCTTTATTAAATGGATATTAATTAAGGGATGAGATTAAGAAATGGTTTTTAAGTTTGTAAGACAAATTAAGGGGGACTTGTCCATTAAACACTAGGGTTAGTCCCTCTTAACCATAAGGAAGAGTTAGAACCCTAATGTAAGGTCCAAGTTACAAGATAAAGTCTTGGTGATTATTAATGTGTTTTGATTAAAAGGTTTAAACAAATTAAAGGTTTAACACTTAGGATTAAAGTTATACACTCCATCCTAAGAGAAGGATGCAGGCATAACCCTAATTCCAAAGTCCTAAAACATTAAGAGTTTAGTCTCTGATTTTTGAGATGAGAAGAGAGACTCAAGGAGACTCAAAGGTAAAAAGCTAAGGGGGACTAATTACAACCCTAATCATTATCATGCTTGGATATCCTATGGTTTGTGAGGCTTAAGAAAGATCTTCAAGGAAGCCACCAATGGAAGAAGCAGATGAAAGGAGGGGGAAGCAGAAGAATAAGTTACTTACTTCCTAAGAAGATAAGTAATTTAAAGGAAGAAAGTGAGAGAGATGGAACATAAGTGAATCAAATTCACTTACAAGACAAGTTAAAATACATATGAATGAGATAAGAAGATGTGAGAGGTGAAGGTGTAAACACCCCAAATTTGCCCTCACTAATTCCACACCATTGGCTTATGATCTTTCATGTTTGCATTAGTATAAGCATACCATCTCATATTGCATTTTTATTTCACTGCATAGTTCAAGTTCATGTGCATTTAGGGTTTGTGATCTGAGCAATCCAAGAATCCATTTGAGCCACTCCAAAGGTCTCCAATTGTGTGTTCTATCATCATATTATATCCCTCAAAGGTCAAAGAAGTCAAGAAATCACAAGAACTGGCAAGGCATGGAAGCAGAGCTAGGGTTTTCACCGCACAGATGACCAAAATTAGGGTTTTGGTTTCAGAGGCCTCAACTCTAATTTTTTGGTCCATTCTTGTTTCTAATGTTCTTAAGATGTTATAGGGATCATATGTACCAACTTTGATGAAGAAATTCACTGAGGAAGTCATCTGTTCATTAGGGCATCTGAGGCCCCCAACAATGGAACCAAAGGGGTATTTTCATCAAATTGAAGTTATATGATCTTTATTTGATCATTGTAGTGCTTGGAAGTTCACAAAATTGAAGAAATTTGAGCTAAACCAAAAGTTGCCAAAAATGGAAATGACTTGTAATGGAAACTTTCCATTTTGGGAAAGTTCTTCAACCTCCTCTTTCTTGATAAAAAATGCTTCAAATGAAAAATTCTTGGTCATGAAAGATGTAGATTGAATCTTTCCCTTTTCAAAAAGTACAAGAACATGTTCTAATTCATTATGGAACTCAAGTTATGATCCTTCAAAGTTGGCAAAAATCCTATAATTTTTAAGAATGCACCAAAGAAGATTTTTTGCAAAACCACTTGCCAAGCCATTTCATGACCCCTAATGCATCTCTAAACATCATACCATCATAGTACAACTCATTTTGATCAGAATTGGCCCAAGAATCATACATTTTCATGCCTTGAACTTCAAGAAATCTTAAAAGGGCCAAAGCTTCTCAAATTTTAAAAATAGTACAAATCTTTCCATACACTTGTATCAGCATACCAAATCTAATCCACAAGCTTCCCTTGATCTTCGCTGAGCCTAGCCATGCCCAAATCTAGACCTGCCATGTGCCCATACTTCAAGTACAACCAACCTTGACTTTTTGCATTTCACACCATACTGTAACACCCCAAATTAGCCCTCTTCATTTTAAGCATCATATCACATCATGTTCATCATGAAAATATCATATTTTTAGCATCCTAGCACGGAAAGATGAGGCATAACATCCTCATAACCTAGCATTAGGCATATGATCATCTGTGGAGGATTTTTGAAGCCTCACAAGCTATGACAAGGGACCCAATGGATTTTATCAAGTTCTATGAGGGTTCTATATTGCATTCACAAGCTCAAGTTCATTTACAAAAGCTCAGAAGGTTGGAAGATCATCAGGGAATCCAGGCTAGGGCAAAGCTCCTACACAATGGTCCCAAATTAGGGTTTGAGTTTCAAGCATGAAAACCTCAAGACTTTGACCATTTTATTTGGGAAAAGTCTTTTACATGTTAAGAGGATCCTAGGGATGAAATTTGGTGAGAAAATTCCTTGTGGAAATCAAGTATTTCTTCAGTTGCTTGTAAATGAAGAAATTGGTCAACTGTGCCTTAGAAAAGTCAACTGTGAGATTTCAAGGGGTCCAACCCCATTTTTCTAGCCAAGGGATGTTCTTATAATGGTAAAAGAGGTTTGGCAAGATCAAAGATCAAGAATCATAAGGTTTTGAGGTGTTTTGCAAAATTGGTGTAAAGTTGGTCATGGAAAATGCCATTTTTAGCAAGTTTTTGCCCTAATTTTCAAGTGAGCATAACTTGGTGAAAAATTCTTCAAATGGACCAAAGTCAAACATGAAAGTTGTAGAATAAAGTCTCCCATTTTCAAAAAGTACAAGTACTTTTTAATATCCTTCATGGTTAAGAAGATGAGGCCCTCGAAAATTAGAGTGAAATTAGGGTAAAACTTGATTTTTCAATGTTCCACAAATGCAAAAAGTCTTGGAATTTATTTTTGAGTGTTGGTATGAACCAAGTGAGCTTACAATATTACAAAGCAATGCAAATAAGTCATTTTTCTCCAAATATGACATCAAATTCGTGCATGATGTGAATTTTATTCCATAAGTGTAATATTTGCATGATCATGAGAAAGGTGTGATACTTGCATCCAAAGGCCATGATCTTTTTGGATTGAAATCAAGGGTGAGATTGTGAATTCACATGGGCAAGAAAGAGGGCAGTGCATGAATGTTTCAGTATATCACACCAAATTTTCAAATTGTGCAAATTCTCTCACACACTCTCTTCCCACGTGCAAATGCCCTCATGCTTTCAACATTGCTTCATGAGCTCACATAAAAGAGAATTAGGGTTTTAGAAGGGTTCAGATCCATCACATTTCACAGCTCTCAAGTTTTGGCTCATTTTGCATTTTCATTCGAATCATTCTCTACACTTTCTCTCTTCACAAACCAACCACATATTCTTCATCCTTGAGAGCTCATGATCACAAATCCATCCATTTATTTTGCAACTAGAGTGTATTTGGAGTGGATTGGTTTCTATTTCTTGGCTTCTAACGAGCTATTTCTAGATCTGCAAGTCTCAGGTAAGCTCCAAATTCTCAGATCTAGAAATGAAAATAGAAGTGTGCATTATGATCTACTAATTATGCTGATGACTCTGCTTGTTTTAAATTCAAATTTGGTGCATTATTGAGCTTTGTAAGTTGATTTGAATTTTCATGGTGGAACCTATTTGCTTTCGATCCAGTCTATTCTTTGTTCATTTTTTATTTTCGTGGCCATATTTGAGTTCAGGGTGACTTAATGATCTGATCTGGAGCATTTTGTGTATTTTTATTGATGTTTGTTCGTTATATGCATTTTCCGGTGCCGGAGCCCTAGCTTCGGTCATCGGATTCTGGGCCTGTGTGTTTAGGGTTTCAGAGGAGGAAGACAACTCATGCACCCTTGGATCTTTCCATCTCAACGCTTGTGGTTGTGCCACCTCAATTAATGAGGATGCTCTCCCTCATGTGCTTTCTCCTTTCTATTTTCATTCTGAATAAATCAATATGTCACGCACCCCATGATACTTATTGTGTACACTCTCTCCAGACCAATTGTTTTGTTGACTAGGATTAATGAGTTGACTATTAGGACGCGTTCTTTTGATCCTAAGGCCATTGTTTTTTCCAGTATTTTCTGAATATCCACCCTTGCAATTGTGTGCTACGCAGGACCCAGTGGGCCTGAATCACTATCCCCACCCCCCTTTGTGTGAGGCCCAAACCAGTTGAACTAGAATTCCTTCTATTCACACCTCCCAGCTTCATATTTCTTTTTAATTCTTTTATTTATTTCATTTTATTTCAGCTTTGCTTTTTAATTTTTAAAAATAGTTCTAGGTTTCAAAAAATTATTAAAAAATCCATGGAAGATCATTTGAGTTTTCTTTAATTTTTAATATTTTTATTTTTCATTTATTTTATTTTGACACGTGTAAATTAATTCTCCCATTTAATTAATTCATTTTATTCCATTTTTAAGCATGCTGTCTTGTCCATTTTCCATATTGATCCTCATTTTGAATTTTTGATTGGTTCTTTTTGCTCTGGACTCTTAATAGAGTGTACTTCATGTATGATTTTTGTTCTGATTTTTAGGAGCTTGGTCATTTGGTTTTGTTCCTTGGCTTGTGAATGAAGTTTCTTAACCCTAGTTGATGTTTAATCCCTCATTTGACTTGCTTAGCTTCTGAATTTCTTCCTCTCCTTTTGACATGTTGTTATATCATGATTGAAGATCTCTTGTCCAAGGTTGTGGAATTTTTGGGTGCATACTTGATTTGATTTGAATTTTGGTTCCTAACTTGTCCCATTTTGCTTCTTTTTGATCATAAGTCATCTCTTTAGCTTAGAAGGGCACTTGTGCCAACTTCTTCATCTTGTTTAGGGTCTCTTTAGAGCATGGATACCTTTCTGATCTTAATTTGGGGTTTGTGTTTTGGAAATCTTGTGTTTTTTTTACCTTTGAAGTTCTTCCTTTCTTTTGTATATCGATCTCACCTCCTTTGTTTCTTTCTTCCCATAATGTGTTTGCTTAGCTTTGTGCTTCTCTTCTCTTCATCTCTCTTGCTTCTTAAGCACTTCTTTAACTTGATTAGGGTTCTGGTCTTATGCCTTGAGGTTGTGTTTTGTTTATTTTGCTTTGTATCTTATTAAGTTTACTTTGCTTTGCCATGTGATTCATGTTGCCTCATATTGACTTGTGTGATTCTTTTCTCCTTCTTATGACTTGCATTTGCATTGAGCATTTGTGTGTATGACTTCATTTCTGTTTGTATGATGTTGGTATGACATTATGTTCATTTTGTTTTTTTTATATGCTTGTGTCACTAACTTTTTCAGGGGCTATGGTAAGTGAGAGGTGTGGATGTGGTTCCCACATCTCCAAATCTCATCTCTTCTCTTCTCTTCTTATTCTCACTTGTTCTAACCTTGTGATTGTTGGGCTTAGGCCTTACTTCCCCATTCTCTTCTTCTATTCTTCTCCTTCTCTTCTTCTTTCTTTCTTCATTAGGATAGAATTCAAACCACACTAACTTAGGATTTCCCATGCATGATAACACTTAGGATTCATTAGTCCCCCATTAGACTGTTGCCTTTGTGATCCTTTTGGTTTCTTTTCTCTTATCATCTCAAAACCCTGAAGAAGACACTTAATAAAGATTGAAGTGATACCTTGAACAATAGCCTTATCCCATGAGACACTTGTAGTCTTCCCATCTTGGGATAGTACAAGCTTTCCTTGTGATGAACAAGTCTGATCAAGGTATCATCTTCACCAAGAAAATCATAAAAACAGTTCTTCACTGTAAATAACAAAAGCACTTAATAAGTTAATGAGTTAGTGAGCTTAAGCCCTAATCTCTGGGTTCACGTTTTGGGTATCTTCTCCTTACTTGAGTGTGCTTGTTCTATTATTCCATCTTGGAATGTAGTGACAAGTGCACATTCCATGGAAAAGAGCTTGAGTTCATTCTCTTGTGACACACTCATAAAAGCTTATAAAAAACACAAACAAACAATAAACGTCTTTCCTTCGGGAATTCTCTTCTCATCTCTTTCGCTCCGCCCGCGAACTTGCTCCTACTTGTCATTTTGCAAGACGGTTACGCACCCGTCGTCCGAGTCTGCAACACCTGAGCATTGGCATAGGCAGTTCAAGCCTTAATTCACAAGCAATCTTTTCCACCCCTAGTTAGGGGAACTACGGCGACTCTGATCCTCATTGTCCAGATGAGGTACGTAGGCAGCGGGGTAGGGCCCGTTCGAGCACAATCTTTATTTTCCCTGCATTTTTCCTTTTCATTTATTTTTCAATTCCTTTTTCTTTTTCCTTTTCCAGTTCCAGTTCCTTTCTTTTTGCAACAACTTTCATTTCTTCACCCTTTGAACAGTTTCTTTGCAAGCGCGGATCCTATCGGGTACGGGGGACGATCTGGGTGCTAATACCTTCCCTGGTCGTAACCGACTCCCGAACTCAGTCTCTTTGGTTCGCAGGACCCGTGTCCTTCCTTTTCTTTTTTCTTCTGGTTTGTGCAGCATTACCATTCCCGTTCCTTCGGGATAAAAATGCCTGGCTGGCAATTCTATTCTTTTCCGCGCCACTTTCGCGTTTGTACCAGGATGGAAATCCAGGGAGCGACAGCTGGCGACTTTGCTGGGGAATTCCTAACCAGAGTATCTCTGGTTCCCTTGAGAGTCTCTCCTAGCGCTTGCGTGTTTCTGTTTCTTTGGGTGTTGCTTGCTTGTTGTTGCGTGTTGTATTTTACTGTTGTTTATTTACAGTCTCATTTACAGCTTTATTTACAGTTTTCAGTAGTTATTTTCTGCATCATATTATTACTGGACTGTCTGGACTGGATTTTCTGTTTGGTGGGCTTGGGTGATACTGTTTCTGAGAAATAAGCTCATTACCAAGGCTCGAGTGCACCTTAGGACTTAGAGTGGTTCCACTTTGGCCTCATGAGATCTTGTCATGGGGGTAGTAGTGAGTTCCACGCCCAGATTTGCGACCGTCTTGGAAATGTTTTGATTTGGGGATCTTCCTCTCTCATTTCATAACCTTGATAGTTATGTGCAGCTAGGGACCGATCATTGAGAACCTTGTGGAAACATCCCTCTCTAGTGATGACAGTGGCAGACCACATTGTGTGGCAAACCCATTCGCATCCGAGGGCCCACCTGGGACTTACATAGGATGACCTTGTTTTCCCAGACTCAGCTGAGGCCTCCCTGCATAGTATATAATTCCAAACCGATTCCCTGATCTGGTCATGAGCCATTTCTCAAAAATGGTGAAAGTATTATTGCTATTCGGCTTTGAGAGTCCGTGATGTCTGACCCGGAGCATACCAGTGAGGTTGGGAGGGGTTTACAGGTTTGCAGGAACCCTTGGCCTCTACATACCCTCATTATCAGGGGTCCTTGTTGAGATTTGGTCCTTATGGTTCTGGTTTTCTTGGTGCTATGGTTCTGAGAAATTCTATCAGAGGGTTGTGACTCAGAGGATCTTGGTTGTCAGCTATTCAGAGGGTCCTTATGTTCAGTGTCCAGTATCCAGATGGTCCCAGATTGATTATATGCCTGCATTGCATTTGCATTTGCATCATTCTAGCATTAACTGTTTATGTTTCCATTTTTCAGGTCATTGTTCATAGTAAGCTCCTAGTTCTGGTAAATCTTATCTCTAGATGGCAAAAGTCAGAAAAATTCCAAGGAAAAAGAATGTTCACTATAATTTTCTTCAACCTGAAGTCAGAAGTGTTCAGAAATTAGAAGGTCTGATGAATGACCAAGTCTTGGGAAATTTTAGAAAGAGATATGGCCAGATATTGAAGTATGTGGACAAACCCACTGCAGACCAGAAGGACAATTTGCATACCTTGCTTCAATTTTATGATCCCCTGCTGCGGTGCTTTGTGTTTCCAGACTACATCTTGGCTCCTACCTTAGAGGAGATTTCCAGCATTCTGAATGTTCCAATCAGAGATACCTTGCCTTTCTATGGGTCTGAGGTAGTGCTTAAGGAAGAAGACATAGCCAAAGTTTGCCGTTTACCAGCTGCTATAGTCAAGAAGGCTCTGAAAGATAGTGAAGGCAAAGGACTCCCTTGGAGTGTGCTCATACCAGAGGCAGAGGAATATGCTAAAGAGGGTAAATGGGGGGACTTTGGTGTAGTGCTGGCTCTGATGGTGTATGGGTCTAGCTTGTTCCCAGGAGAGAAGGAATTTGTAAGCTTGGAAGTGATCTCTATCTTTTCTAAAGGCAATCCTGTACCAACTCTATTGGGAGATTTCTACTACAGCGTTCATTACCGGAATGAGAAAGGTAGAGGTGGACCAGTGGGCTGTTGTGCTTCATTGTTTGCTGAGTGGTTTTCCAGACAGTTGCCAAAATCAGGTGCTTTCAAGGAAATTAGAGATGAATGGAGATGGTCTAGAAGGTTGATGGGGCTAACTGCTGAGGATATAGCCCGGGGATATGACAGAGATCTGCTAGGAAAAGAGTTGATGGTCAGTTGTGGAAGATTTGCTGGAGTGCCTTTGCTAGGAAGGAAAGGTGTGATCAGTTATCATCCAACATTAGCCAGGAAGCAATTTGGTTACCCTTTGAGAGATCCACCACAGATGGAAGAGTTTGCTGAGTCTTTGTATTTTCTTATGGAAGGAAACAAGTAGTTAGTTCTGCAGGCATCCCAAGCTTGGGCTCATAGGATAAGGAAGGGTAAGAAAGACTTTGGCAGAGTAGATCCCAAGACGTATCCTCCTTTTGCTACATGGTTGTAAAAACATGTAGAAGAGGTTCTCATGCCCTTCTCAGTAGAAGCTCCACTTTATCCTAAAGAAGTGCCAAGCCAGAGTATTGTTTCCCTTGAAGAGTACAAGAAATTGGAAGCCCAACTGCATGAAGTTCGAGTGGAGAATGCTGAAATGGTTAGCCTGTACCATCTTGCCAACCGGGCCAAAAATGAAGCAGAGGGAAAGCTGCAAAAGATACAAGCCTCTTTGGAAGCTAAAGAGAAGGACTTTGCTGGAAGGGAAGCTCACTTTCAAAGGTTGGGTATGATGGAGGCAAAAAGAGAAGCGGAACACAAAAAAAGACTTTGAAAACTCTCAAGGAAGCTCGCCAATCCATTGTTTGGTTGCAAGGCCAAATGGAGGAGGAGCAAAATAAGTTTAAAGAAAAAGAAGAGTTTTTCGAGGTGAAAATGGCCTTTAAGAAGGAAGAGGTGGAGCAAGTCCACAACATACAGAGGGAAAAGACTCACCAGTTAGCACAAAGCCAGTTAGCCTTGAAGGAGGCACGAAAGGAGATTGAAGAGCTCAAGCTGAGAGCAGGTGTGAAGAAGAGCAGAGCAGAGGTGGCTGCAGAGGAGCCTGGGTCTCTTGTTTAGTTTATTTTGATTCAGACTACCTACAGACTTGTTGTAAGAGTCTTGTTTATTTGTTTTGTCTTTTATTCATGTAATGACTTGTAACCCTTCGGGGAATATTTTTGTTTGTGCTCTAACTTTTGGCTGGTAGTGGGTTGTCCATGATATACAGTGTTAATATGCAAATTATCATTTCTGAATGTACAAGGCTCATTTGTCTGATACTACTAATATCTGAATACTCTTCAAAGAGAAAGTCTGAAAGTTAATGCTCAAAGTGGCTGTCTGGAGTAAAAACCAGAACTGGGGCATGTAAATGCTTAAAACTTGGGAACATGAGCAGTTACATTGCATGCATATGACGTGTTTGTTTGTTTTGCAGGTAGTGCTTCAGTTTCTAAAGTTCTTGTTGTTTCAGGCACTATAGCTCCCAGGAAAGTTCGAGAACATCCAGTCATACACATATATCCCACAAGAGTCAACAGAGAAAGAGTCATGGATGAAATGCAAGCTGATTTAGCTGACTTGAGGTTGAGGATGGACAATTTTATGACCCATATGGCAGGAATGGGTCAGAATCAGGAACGTCTGCGTGAGATGATAGAAAATAGTCAAGCCAGGAACAACGGTACTGCTGATGGAGGTAATCATAACGGTGTGGGCGCCTGTCAGGTTGAAATCCTTGTAGCACAGCCAGGGGTTACCATTATCAATGATGTACTGAACAATTTATAGATGGACGGTTAAGACGAACAGTTCACTCTGCTAGACGAAACTGAAGGCAAGGGGGCTGAAATGTACAGGAAATTTGAAGAGATGGCAGAACAGATCAAGGCTATTCAATCTCAGAACTCTTTAGGGTTCGACATTACTGACTTGGGCTTGGTTCCAGGGGTTAGAATCCCTTACAAGTTCAAGGTCCCAAATTTCGAGAAGTACAATGGCACAGCATGCCAAAAGACTCACCTTCAGTCCTTTGTAGGAAGGATTGCTGCCCACACTGATGATGAAAAGCTATGGATGTACTATTTCCAGGACAGCCTGGTTGGGGCCTCTTTGGAATGGTATATGAAGCTAAGTAGAGCCAACATTAACAGCTGGAAGGACCTAGAAGAGGCTTTCGTGAGGAAATACAAGTACAATTTGGACATGGCTCCAAATCGCACTCAACTGCAAAACATGTCTCAAACTGCTAAGGAGGGTTTTAAAGAATATGCTCAAAGGTGGCGTCAGCTCGTTGCCAGAGTGAAACCACCACTGATGGAGAATGAGATGGCTGATATGTTCATGGGGACATTGCAAGGTGTGTTTATTGAAATATTGGCGTCTTGTTCGGCTACCAAGTTCAATGATATAGTAATTGCTGGAGAGAGGGTCGAGACTTTGTTAAAGATGGGAAAGATTCAGGATACAAGTGTGAGTAGTTTGAATGGAGTAAGAAAAGCTTTCAGCGAACCCCCGAGAAGGAGTGAAGGTGAGACCAATGTTGTGTTTGGATGAGGACGGGGCCGAGGATATAGAAGATCATATGAGCAATTGGCAGTTGTCACAATCCCTTCCAGTCCTGTGCAGCAGGTACCACCTCAACAACAACAACAACAACAACAGCCATAATGTAACAACTATCAACAAAGACCTTATCAGCCAAGGCAGACTCGCCTGGCTAATAGGGTGCTTGAAGCAATTCCCATGACATATGTTGCATTGCTGCCGAGATTGCTGGACTTGAATTTGATACAATTGAGAACTTTGGCACTACAACCACATGGAGAGCTTCCAGAGGGGTACGATGTCAATGCTAGATGTGCTTTCCATTCAGGGGCACCCGGGCACTCAACTGAGAAGTGCAGGGCGTTACAACACAAAGTTCAAGATTTGATCGACTCCAAGGCGATTAACTTCGCACCACCACCGAATGTTACTTCAAACCCTATTCCGAATCATGGAGGGGCTAGAATAAATGTTGTTGAGGGTGGTGAGAAGTTAAGTCTGATTCTGAGTATAGAAGAAGTGAAGACTCCGTTGTTGGTAGTGAAGGAGAGGCTGTTGAAAGGACAAGTGTTTCCGGGATGCAGTTCTGATTGTCAGAAGTGTGTGAATTCAGTAAATGATTGTGAAGACCTGAAGATGGGGTTGCAAAATTTGATTGATGAAGGATCATTGCAGTTTGACAAAGTTAGTAATGAAGTTGATGATGTGTCCACTATAACCATTTTCTATGATCCAGCTGAGATGCCTGCTAGAAGAGAACTTGTGACCATTTATGTTCCTGAAGTCAGTCCTGTGACTATTACTGTGCCTGGGCATGTTCCTTATACAGATGATATAGCCATTCCATGGCATTACGGCTCAGATGTGTACGTGGAAGGACAGAAAGTCAAGAGTAAGTCAGTAGTTATTGACCCGACTGTAGTGAACGTCGGAGGGGTTGGAGGTTTTACGAGAAGTGGTCGTTTATTTGCTCCCCCAGTTCTGAGAGGAGATCCTGACGCCGAGGCTTCGGCAAAGGCTAAAGGAAAGCAAACAGCGACTGAAGAAACAACAACTCCTGCTGCATATTACTATGGAGTGTAAGGGTGCTGTGTTGTCGCATGTCCTGGCTGACACAGGCTCTTCTCTTAATGTACTCCCGAAGAAAGCATTAATGAAGCTCAATGTTGATGGTATCGTCCTAAGACCCAGTGATTTGATAGTCAAAGCTTTTGATGGGTCCAGAAGGTCGGTGTTTGGAGAAGCTGAGTTACCTATGAAAATAGGGTCCCAATTTTTCAAAAGCACCTTCTACGTCATGGACATTCAGCCTGCGTACAACTGCTTGTTGGGACGCCCATGGATTCATGATGCCGGAGCCGTAACATCCACTCTGCATCAAAAGCTCAAGTACGTGGTTGATGGCCAAGTAATCACTGTGTGCGGGGAGGAAGATATCTTTGTGAGCCACTTATCAACTTTCAAATATGTAGAGATGGACGGAGAGATCCACGAGACTCTGTGTCAGGCCTTCGAAGTCGTTAATGTCAGCATCTTGGCTCCTGTGGACAAGAACAATGAGAAAGAAGGTACCTCCATTCACTCCTACAAGCAGGAAAAGGAAGTGGTTCAGTCGGGAGGCGCCCAAGGCTGGGGCAAATTGCTGGAATTAGAGAAGAAAGATGATAAGTTTGGTTTGGTTTATCTGCCTAGTGGTTCTAATTGGTCTTCAAGTGGTAAAGCCATTACTTTTACAAGCGCTGGGATGATCGACCACAACCATATCTGTGCAACTAATGAAGATGGAGATAGTGATGATGACTGGGACAACTGGATTCATCCGTGTGCACCTGGAGAGGAGCTGAAGAACTGGTCTGCTGAAGACATCGTCCAAGTTACCTGGCACTCAGAGTAATTTATTTGTTTCCTTTTCTTATCATGCTGCATTGTCAAATCATGCACTCTTCCCAAGGTGCTAGGATCCATTGTATGGGCCACCATGTTTTCTATGCATTTATTTTACCATGAAATAAAGGACATTTTCAGAAAAATTGTGTTTTCTTTCTTTTGTTTTAAATTTTTCACAAAAAAATATAAAAATGGCAATGTGCTTTTCCTTTTTGTTTTGTGTTTGTGTCTCTCTTAAAAATAAACAGATTCTGAAATAAGCACATCATCTGTGCAGTGTTGATCATCCGGATTGCATTGATAACGTTCCTGCTATGACCACAGATGACTTTGACAATCCTATCTACCAAGCTGATGAAGGGGTTGAGGAAGACTGTGAACTCCCTGAAGAATTGGTCAGATTGTTGAAACAAGAGGAACGGGTTATTCAGCCTCATCAGGAAGAAATTGAGATCATCAACATCGGCACTGAAGATGTGAAGAAAGAGATCAAGATTGGGGCCAGTCTGCAGGCTGAAGTAAAGAAAGAGTTTATCGGTATGCTGCGTGAGTATGTGGATATCTTTGCCTGGTCGTATCAAGACATGCCAGGGTTGGATACCGACATTGTTGTGCATAAGCTACCATTGAAAGAAGATTATCCTCTTGTGAAACATAAGTTGAGAAGAACTCTTCCTGACATGGCGATGAAGATCAAGGAGGAAGTTCAGAAGCAATGGGATGCCGGATTCCTTGCCGTAACTAGTTACCCGCCTTGGGTAGCTAACATTGTACATGTACCAAAGAAGGACGGCAAGGTCCGGATGTGCGTTGATTACCGGGATTTGAACAGAGCAAGCCCAAAAGATGACTTTTCGTTACCTCACATTGATGTGTTGGTAGATAACACTGCTCAATTCTCGGTATTTTCCTTCATGGATGGCTTCTCCGGATATAATCAAATTAAGATGGCACCGGAAGACATGGAGAAAATAACGTTCATCACCCCATGGGGTACATTCTGCTATAAGGTCATGCCATTTGGTTTGAATAACACCGGGGCAACATACCAACGGGCTATGGTCACATTGTTCCACGACATGATACACAAGGAGATAAAGTGTTATGTGGACGATATGATTGCTAAGTCCCGAGACGAAGAAGAGCATCTGGTCAATCTCAAGAAGCTGTTTGATAGACTGATAAAGTATAAGCTGAGTTTGAACCCAAATAAGTGCACTTTCGGAGTGCGTTCCGGGAAACTGCTAGGTTTCATCGTTAGTCAGAAAGGAATTGAGGTAGACCTGCAAAAGTAAAAGCAATACAAGACATGCCTGCACCGAAAACAGAAAAAGAAGTGCGCGGGTTTTTAGGGAGGTTGAACTACATTTCACGGTTCATGTCTCATATAACTGCCATGTGCGAGCCAATATTCAAATTGCTAAGAAAAGAGCAAACGGTCAGGTGGAATGAGGACTGCCAAAGAGCTTCTGACAAGATAAAAGAATATTTGAAGACGCCTCCGATTATAATGCCTCCAGTTCCAGGACGGCCGCTTATCATGTACTTGACTGTGCTAGAAGGGTCAATGGGGTGTATTCTAGGCCAACATGACGAGTCTGGTCGAAAAGAGTACGCTATTTATTACCTTAGCAAAAAGTTTACCGATTGTGAATCCCGTTACTCACTGCTCGAGAAAACTTGATGCGCTTTAGTATGGGCTGCTCGCCGACTGAGACAGTACATGTTGACTCATATCACAGTGCTAATTTCCAAAATGGATCCTGTCAAGTTCATCTTTGAGAAGCCAGCATTAACCGGAAGGGTTGATAGGTGGCAAATGATCTTAACAGAGTATGACATATAATATACTTCTCAGAAAGCCATCAAAGGAAGTGTATTGTCAAATTACCTTGCACAACAACCTCTTGAAGATAATTATCAGCCAATGAAGTTTGATTTCCCTGATGAGGACATCATGTACCTCAAAGCAAACGATTGCGAGGAACCACTTCCGGAGGAGGGGCCAGACCCTGAATCCAAATGGAAGTTGATGTTTGATGGGGCAGTCAATATCAATGGACGTGTAGTTGGTGCTGTTCTTATCACTCCTGAAGGTGTTCATTTTCCCTTCACTGTCAGAATTACATTTGGCTGCACCAACAATGAAGCGGAATACGAGGCGTGCATAATGGGAATAGAGGAGGCTATTAATCTTCGGATTAAGACCCTCGATATATTCGGAGATTCAGCCCTCGTCATTAACCAGGTTACCAGCAAGTGGTATACGTATCAAGAGCATTTAATTCCATACAGGGATTATGCCAGAAAACTGTTGACGTTCTTCACGACAGTTAAGCTTCAGTACATACCACGTGATGAGAATCAATTTGCCGACGCATTGGCCACTCTTTCTTCGTCTATCAAAGTCTTGCGTTGGAATTATGTGCCCAGAATTGAAATTTCTAGGCTTGACGCACCAGCTCATGCTTTCTCTATAGACGCAGTGTCTGACGAGAAACCTTGGTATTTTGATATCAAGCTATTCCTGGAAAAGCAAGAATACCCAGCTGGGGCATCTTCCAATAACAAGAAGACCTTAAGGCAACTTGTTGCTAGTTTCTTCTTGAATACAGATGGGGTTTTGTATAAGAGAAACTTTGACATGGTCTTGCTCAGATGCGTGAATAGACACGAAGCAAGCCTGTTAATGCAGGAAGTCCACGAGGAATCCTTCGGTACTCATGCAGGAGGGCATGCTATGGCTAAGAAATTGTTGAGATCGGGGTATTATTGGATGACAATGGATGCAGACTGTTATTCATACGCCCGTAAGTGCCACAAGTGCCAGATTTATGCAGACAAAGTGCATGTTCCTCCTATCCCGCTCAACGTCATGTCATCTCCTTGGCCCTTTTCTATGTGGGGCATTGACATGATTGGGAAGATAGAGCCTACTGCTTCAAATGGTCATCACTTCATTCTGGTCGCGATTGATTACTTCACTAAGTGGGTTGAAGCAGCATCCTATGCCAATGTCACTCGTCAAGTGGTAGCCAGATTTTTGAAAAGAGACATTATCTGCAGATACAGAGTGCCCAAAAGAATCATTACTGACAATGGTTCTAACATAAACAATAAGATGATGGCAGAATTGTGTCGGGACTTCAAGATCTAGCATCACAATTCTTCTCCTTACTGACCAAAGATGAATGGTGCGGTAGAGGAAGCAAACAAGAATATCAAGAAGATTGTGCAAAAGATGGTTGTCACCTACAAAGATTGGCATGAGATGTTACCATTTTCGCTGCATGGGTACCGAACATCAGTCAGGACATCAACTGGGCAACTCCCTTCTCATTGGTATATGGTATGGAGGCAGTCTTGCCTGTTGAAGTAGAGATTCCTTCATTGCGTATGATGATGGATGTGAAGCTTGATGAGGCTGAATGGGTACGTGCTTGTTACAATCATCTATGTCTAATTGAGGAAAATAGATTAGCGGCTATCTGTCATGGTCAACTTTATTAGAGGAGAATGAAGCAACCATTTGACCAACGAGTACGTACTCGGGAGTATCAAGTAGGAGAGCTTGTGCTCAAGAGGATCGTTCCTCCAGGTTCATATCACAGGGGCAAGTGGACCCAAAACTACGAAGGACCATTCATAGTAAAGAAAGTTTTTTTAGGTGGAGCACTGATGCTCACCATTATGGATGGAGAAGATTTCCAATCCCCTGTTAACTCGAACGCAGTTAAAAAATACTTCGCATAAAAAGACCCGCTGGACACAAAAACAGAATTAAAGTCCAGGCAAGAAAAGGGCATCCCGGCGAGCTAAAACCAGAATAAAAAGCTCGGGCAAAAGTTAGGGAAAATAAAGAAAAAAAATGTACACCCGTTGAGTTGAAAAGCCACATCGGACAGCTCAGGTAAGAAAGGGTATCCCGGTGGATTGAAAACCCGAAAGGGCGATCCACACAAAACAAGGGAATAAGTGAACAACTGCGATCCGAGTAATCTGAACCAAATCATCGTTTCGTACAACCTGACAATATCAGAAGGATAGGAATCATTCCCCTCATCTTCTCAGAAAGCAAAGGCAAGAATGGAGAGTTTTGAAGACATGTTGGTCATAGTAAGAAGGGAACTCATTGGGATGCCAGGCCCATTGCCATTAGGATAGTTTGTTTTTCTCAATTTTATGGTGGCTACCTCTTTCCAGATGGTTGCTTCCTGATGTAAAACTTTGCCTATTTAGAGGCCTTTCAATAAAGGAATATTCAGTCAAAAAGCTGTGTTGTGTTTATTTTTGTTTGCAAAATGTCCTGAATTTTTGGCAAAAATAGCATTACATTCAAAACATGGTGATAATTTGAAAGAAAATGACATTGTAGGGAAACATGTGAAATCCTCTCTGAGTGTCGGGCGACGATGGATGAACAGATCATACCATGCAAGTCCCCGGGGCACACTCGTGTTTTCTGTTGTTGCAGATTTT
This sequence comes from Lathyrus aphaca, assembly GCA_963966055.1. NCBI lineage: Eukaryota > Viridiplantae > Streptophyta > Magnoliopsida > Fabales > Fabaceae > Lathyrus > Lathyrus aphaca. The sequence continues at coordinate 459,264,771 of OZ014523.1, read as the reverse complement.
GCAGGATGGCGTCACATTCTCCCAAGCAGAGTTTTCCCCAGCTAAGTCTTGGCAGGTGGCCCAAGCAGTTTATCTTCCCCAGTGAAGTATACCCAACAAGCAGTGGGAGGCCCATTCCCCACAGAGTTCATTTGTCAGAGCTCTTTTCACCAACAGCGGATATTTGAGGAATTCCCAACCATCAGGGAAACATTCTCCAACACTCGTCTGTGTTCATACTTTATTGCCGCTCGTCTGCATCTCTCAACACTCGTCTATGTTATCACTTTGGTATTGCTCGTTGGCTTTCCCCAGCAGTAGCCCATGATTACTTTGTTGTGGCTCGTCTACACTCTCCAACACTCGTCTGTGTTTGGGATTTATTGCTCGTCTGCACTTCCCAACGCTCGTCTGCGTTTGATATCTAATACTTATGGTTGCTCGTCTGCATTCCCCAGCGCTCGTCTGTGTTTCTTATCTGTTTGAAGCGTCTGCATTGTTGGGATACTCGTCTGTATCATCCCTCGCACTCGTCTATGGTGGCTTATATCCATATGTGTTGATTTGATAATCACTCTGGTACTTGTTTGTATTGCTATTCCAAATGCTCGTCTGTATTGGATTCTTGGTATTCGTCTGTACCACTGGTTGATATTCGTATGTATCATCACCTGAAGCGCTCGTCTGTGTTTCTTAGATCATCGTCTGATATTCGTTTGTATCATTGACTTATGACACTCGTCTATGTTTCTCTTGATGATCATCTAATACTCGTCTGTATTGAAGAAGTTTAAAATCCTGACTGTGGGAATAAATGTCAAAACGGTCCCCGGTCCTGGCGTAACAGGATCATCCGAAGGAGGCTCGTCTGTCTCAAGCACCACTTATAAATGTTGCACCTGGCGTAACAGGTTTGCTCGAAGAAGGCTCTTCTGTCTTATACCATATATCCACAGATAATATATGAAGGGGGTTCATCTACCTTGATTATGCATGTCTATCCCACAGACTTTAGTGCATCACCGGTCCTAGCATAATAGGTATATCTGAAGGAGATTAGTCTGTCTTAAGTCATATGTTCTTGCAAAGTATATGAGGGCTCGTATGTCCAGTTCCTGGCATAACAGGATTGTTCGAAGAAGACTCGTCTGTCAATATATTTTGATAACAGTTTCAACTTGGAAGGAGCTCGTCTTCTTTTTCTTCACTTTAGATCACCCAAAGCGTCATTTGGTTGGGTTTATTTCCCAGTTTTTGCATTCTCGTCAGAGTGCAAATTTCAGGTCTTCTTGGTATTCAACTAGAGTTTATCTTAAACGGTCGATAGCCCGTGCTACCGTCCTTTTCAAATTAACAGTTGTTTGAATAGGGACAGCTGTAATACCCCAAATTTTCCCTCTTCATTTTAATCATCATATCACATCATATTCATCATGAACATATCATAGTTTTAGCATCCTAGCATGGAAAGATGAGGCATAACATCCTCATAACCTGGCATTAGGCATATGATCATCTGTGGAGGATATATGAAGCATCACAAGCTATTAAAAGGGACCCAATGGATTTTCTCAAGTCCTATGAGGAGTCTATATTGCATTCACAAGCTCAAGTTCATTTACAAAAGCTCAGAAGGTTGGAAGATCATCAGGGAATCCAGGGTAGGGCAAAGCTCCTACATAATGATCCCAAATTAGGGTTTAAGTTTCAAGCATGAAAACCTCAAGACTTTGACCATTTCATTTTGGAAAAGTCTTTTACATGTTAATAGGATCCTAGGGATGAAATTTGGTGAGAAAATTCCTTGTGGAAGTCAAGTATTTCTTTAGTTGCTTGTAAATGAAGAAACTGGTCAACTGTGCCTTAGAAAAGTCAACTGTGAGATTTCAAGGGGTCCAACCCCATTTTTCTAGCCAAGGGATGTTCTTATAATGTTAAAAGAGGTTTGGCAAGATTAAAGATCAAGAATCATGAGGTTTTGAGGTGTTTTGCAAAATTGGTGTAAAGTTGGTCATGGAAAATGCCATTTTTAGCAAGTTTTTGCCCTAATTTTAAAGTGAGCATAACTTGGTGAAAAATTCTTCAAATGGACCAAAGTCAAACATGAAAGTTTGAGATTAAAGCCTCCCATTTTCAAAAAGTACAAGTACTTTTTCATAGCCTTCATGGTTAAGAAGATGAGGCCGTCGAAAATTAGTGTGAAATTAGGGTAAAACTTGATTTTTCAATGTTCCACAAATGCAAAAAGTTTTGGAATTTATTTTTGAGTGTTGGTATGAACCAAGTGAGCTTACAATATTAAAAAGCAATGCAAATAAGTCATTTTTCTCCAAAGATGACATCAAATTCGTGCATGATGTGAATTTTATTCCATAAGTGTAATATTTGCATGATCATGAGAAAGGTGTGATACTTGCATCCAAAGGCCAGGATCTTTTTGGATTGAAATCAAGGGTGAGATTATGAATGCACATGGGCAAGAAAGAGGGCAGTGCATGAGTGTTTCAGGATATCACACCAAATTTGCAAATTGTGCAAATTCTCTCACACATTCTCTTCCCACGTGCAAAGGCCCTCATGCTTTCAACATTGCTTCATGAGCTCACATAAAAGAGAATTAGGGTTTTAGAAGGGTTCAGATCCATCACATTTCACAGCTCTCAAGTTTTGGCTCATTTTTCATTTTCCTTCGAATCATTCTCTACACTTGCTCTCTTCACAAACCAACCACATATTCTTCATCCTTGAGAGCTCAGGATCACAAATCCATCCATTGTTCAAGCTGATTCTCAAGATTCAATACCTTGCCATTTCAGAGCAGCAAGCTCCAAGCTCTTAGATCCAACAACTTTCAAGGCTCTAGTTGCATTTATTTTGCAACTAGAGTGTATTTGGAGTGGATTGGCATCTATTTCTTGGCTTCTAACGAGCTATTTCCAGATCTGCAAGTCTCAGGTAAGCTCCAAATTCTCAGATCTAAAAATGAAAATAAAAGTGTGCATTATGATCTACTGATTATGCTGATGACTCTGCTTGTTTTAAATTCAAATTTGGTGCATTATTGAGCTTTGTATGTTGATTTGAATTTTCATGGTGGAACCTATTTGCTTTCGATCCAGTCTATTCTTTGTTCATTTGTGATTTTCGTGGCCATATTTGAGTTCAGGGTGACTTAATGATCTGATCTGGAGCATTTTGTGTATTTTTATTGATGTTTGTTTGTTATATGCATTTTCCAGTGCCGGAGCCCTAGCTTCGGTCACTGGATTCCGGGCCTGTGTGTTTAGGGTTTCAGAGGAGGAAGACAACTCCTGCACCCTTGGATCTTTCCATTTCAACGCTTGTGGTTGTGCCACCTCAATTAATGAGGATGCTCTCCCTCATGTGCTTTCTCCTTTCTATTTTCATTCTGAATAAATCAATATGTCCCGCACCCCATGATAGTTATTGTGTACACTCTCTCCAGACCAATTGTTTTGCTGACTAGGATTAATGAGTTGACTATTAGGATGCATTCTTTTGATCCTAAGGCCATTGTTTTTTCCAGTATTTTCTGAATATCCACCCTTGCAATTGTGTGCTGCTTAGGACCCAGTGGGCCTGAATCACTATCCCCACCCCCTTTGTGTGAGGCCCAAACCAGTTGAACTAGAATTCCTTCTATTCACACCTCCCAGCTTCATATTTCTTTTTAATTCTTTTATTTATTTCATTTTATTTCAGCTTTGCTTTTTAATTTTTAAAAATAGTTCTAGGTTTCAAAAAATTATGAAAATATCCATGGAAGATCATTTGAGTTTTCTTTAATTTTTAATTTTTTAATTTTTAATTTTTTTTTATTTTGACACATGTAAATTAATTCTCCCATTTAATTAATTCATTTTATTCCATTTTTAAGCATGTTGTCTTTTCCATTTTCCATATTGATCCTCATTTTGAATTTTTGATTGGTTCTTTTTGCTCTGGACTCTTAATAGAGTGTACTTCATGTATGATTTTTGTTCTGTTTTTTAGGAGCTTGGTCATTTGGTTTTGCTCCTTGGCTTGTGAATGAAGTTTTTTAACCCTAGTTGATGTTTAATCCCTCAATTGACATGCTTAGCTTCTGAATTTCTTCCTCTCCTTTTGACATGTTGTTATATCATGATTGAAGATCTCTTGTCCAAGGCTGTGGAATTTTTGGGTGCATACTTGATTTTATTTGAATTTTGGTTTCTAACTTGTCCCATTTTGCTTCTTTTTGATCATAAGTCATCTCTTTAGCTTAGAAGGGCACTTGTGCCAACTTCTTCATCTTGTTTAGGGTCTCTTTAGAGCATGGATACCTTTCTGATCTTAGTTTGGGGTTTGTGTTTTGGAAATCTTGTGTTTTGTTTACCTTTGAAGTTCTTCCTTTCTTTTGTATATCGATCTCACCTCCTTTGTTTCTTTCTTCCCATAATGTGTTTGCTTAGCTTTGTGCTTCTCTTCTCTTCATATCTCTTGCTTCTTAAGCACTTCTTTAACTTTATTAGGGTTCTGGTCTTATGCCTTGAGGTTGTGTTTTGTTTATTTTGCTTTGTATCTTATTAAGTTTACTTTGCTTTGCCATGTGATTCATGTTGCCTCATATTGACTTGTGTGATTCTTTTCTCCTTCTTATGACTTGCATTTGCATTGAGCATTTGTGTGTATGACTTCATTTCTGTTTGTATGATGTTGGTATGACATTATGTTCATTTTGTTTTGTTTATATGCTTGTGTCACTAACCTTTTCAGGGGCTATGGTAAGTGAGAGGTGTGGATGTGGTTCCCACATCTCCAAATCTCATCTCTTCTCTTCTCTTCTTATTCTCACTTGTTCTAACCTTGTGATTGTTGGGCTTAGGCCTTACTTCCCCCTTCTCTTCTTCTATTCTTCTCCTTATCTTCTTCTTTCTTTCTTCATTAGGATAGAATTCAAACCACACTAACTTAGGATTTCCCATGCATGATAACACTTAGGATTCATTAGTCCCCCATTAGACTGTTGCCTTTGTAATCCTTTTGGTTTCTTTTCTCTTCTCATCTCAAAACCCTAAAGAAGACACTTAATAAAGATTGAAGTGATACCTTGAACAATAGCCTTATCCCATGAGACACTTGTAGTCTTCCCATCTTGGGATAGTACAAGCTTGCCTTGTGATGAACAAGTCTGATCAAGGTATCATCTTCACCAAGAAAATCATAAAAACACTTCTTCACTGTAAATAACAAAAGCACTTAATAAGTTAATGAGTTAGTGAGCTTAAGCCCTAATCTCTGGGTTCAAGTTTTGGGGATCTTCTCCTTACTTGAGTGTGCTTGTTCTATTATTCCACCTTGGAATGTAGTGACAAGTGCACATTCCATGGAAAAGAGCTTGAGTTCATTCTCTTGTGACACGCTCATAAAAGCTTCTAAAAAACACAAACAAACTATAAACATCTTTCCTTCGGGAATTCTCTTCTCATCTCTTTCGCTCCGTCCACGAACTTGCTCCTACTTGTCATTTTGCAAGACGGTTACGCACTCGTCGTCCGAGTCTGCAACACCTGAGCATTGTCATAGGCAGTTCAAGCCTTAATTCACAAGCAATATTTTCCACCCCTAGTTAGGGGAACTACGGCGACTATGATCCTCATTGTCCAGATGAGGTACTTAGGCAGCGGGGTAGGGCCCGTTCGAGCACAATCTTTATTTTCCCTACATTTTTCCTTTTCATTTCTTTTTCAGTTCCATTTTCTTTTTCCTTTTCCAGTTCCAGTTCCTTTCTTTTTGCAACAACTTTCATTTCTTCACCCTTTGAACAGTTTCTTTGCAAGCGCGGATCCCGTTGGGTACGGCGGACGATCTGGGTGCTAATACCTTCCCAGGTCGTAACCGAGTCCCGAACTCAGTCTCTTATGTTCGCAGGACCCGTGTCCTTCCTTTTCTTTTTTCTTCTGGTTTGTGCAGCATTACCATTCCCGTTCCTTCGGGATAAAAATGCCTGGCTGGCGACTCTATTCTTTTCCGCGCCACTTTCGCGTTTGTACCAGGATGGAAATCCAGGGAGCGACACATACCACTCAACATAGCCCACACCAACTATTCTGACCTATCAAGACATGATATGTGGATTTTATGCAAGCCATAAAATACAACACATTGCCCTGAATTTCCCATTGCTCAGATTGCCAAAAATCCCTCTCAAACTTCATTTCTTTGAAACTCATAAACCAACCATCAAAACTTCAAACAAACTTCACCAATTATCTCCATATACCCTCCAGATCATTTCCCAACCATTAAACAAGCCTGAAACATCAAGAATCAAAAACACGATTTCACTCACCTCTGAACTGAAACCTCAAAAACAGTCCATATAAACTTATTTCAAGCATTCCAGAAGCATAAGGGGATCAAGGGGAGTGGTTTAGCACCAAAGAAGATCCCAGAAAGTCCTAGTTTCGAAAGCTTCAACTCAGGTAACCTCAAGAACATTTTTTCCAGAAATGTATTTTTAAGTTCCTAAATGATTCTTCATGCTTCACTGATCATGCTGATGTAATTTGTTTTGAAAATGGTTGAGTATTAAGCATGTATTGAGTTTCTGAAATTTCTGTTCAGTTTCATGTTTTGCTTTGAATCTCATGATTGATGAATGATAAATGTGTTTTGAGGGTAGATTCATGTTTAGGAAGGTTAGGGGATTGTTCATGGAGATTTAGAGGCTTTAATTTGGCCCAGGGAAGAGGATAGAGTGAAGGTCTCGCCGGAGAAGATGACCGAAGCACTGTTCCGGTCATCTGAGTGTAATTAGGGCTAATCTCAGATGATTAGGCAACTTTGAATTAGGGCCCTTGGATTGCGTTTCCCGCGCTTGTTTGGATGGCTGAGATCAGTCATTAAACCCTAATCCTTAATTTATTAATTTAATTTAATTAGGTCAGAATCAATCCCAGCCCTTGGATTGCACACTGGTCAAAGCCCCTTTCCCCAGTTTAAATCCTAGCCCTTGGATTGTCATACTTTTCCTTTTATTTCATTTTATTTTATTTTTTATCCATTTCTTTTCATATAATTATTTAAAATAGTAAAAATGATCAAAAGAATCTGAAACTTTTTATCAAGTCTTTTATTAATTTTCAGAAACTAAAAATATTTTTATTTTTATTTTTTGCATTAAAAAAGTATTCTTAAATCATTTAAATGTTTTATTTAATTAGTTAATTGATTTTAATTTATTAAAAATACATTTAAGTATTTAAAAATCACCAAAAAAATCAGAGAGCATTCTTAGACATTTACAAACATTTACAAACTCACCATACAAATTTCTTTTTGGTTTTGATCATGCTTTGACATTTTTCAATGAATTAGGGTTCTTAAAAATGTTCATTTTCTAACCCTAACTTCAAAAATTCATAACTTTTAAACCAAGTTGCGTTTGTGAATGGTTCTTTTTGCATTGTTCTATGCATGTCTTATTGCATCCAAAAACATTTTTGATTCATTTTTATCTTGCATTTTCAAATTATTTGGCATTTTATATTGAAGATCACCCAAAAAACCCTAGAAACTTAGGAAATTCATAAATCCTTCTAGGTTTAGCTTCTGACTTCCCCCTTTGAATGGTAACCTAGTATAAGTTTAGGTTTCCTTTGAGTGAATTTTCAATTTTTTTATCATGTCATTTGCTTCTGTCTTTGCCATTTGCATCTCATCCTTTCATATAACCCTAATTTTGCATCTTCACTTGCATTCATCTTGCATATGCATCCATATATGAAATTGCCATGATATTTCATGCATTCATATGTCATCTTAGACATCTTAGGACATGTTAGAATACTTATTGATCATTTCTTCATTCATTTTCCATGATTTGTATTCATTTCCTTTCATTAACTTTCATAAACTTTCAAACTTCAAAGCATGCTTCATTTGCATTCATTCTCTTGTATGAGCATACACATGCACTTTGTATGCCTTTGCACCTTCTCACATGACATTAACATTTCATAAACTCTTCTGACTTTGATCATTTCATTTCATCTCATCTCATTTCATTTCATTCCTTTATGTGGTAAGTTACTTTGAGAAGTGGATTTGCCTTCACTTCTCATTTCTCTTTATCTCTTTCATATGCATCTTGTTGGTTTCTTTGAAGTGAACTTGTTCACTTGTGTTCATTCTTTCTCACTTTCTTTCTTTAAGTTACTTATCTTCTTCAATGAAGTAAGTAACTTATTTCTTCTGCTTCTTCCTCCTTTCACCTTGCTTCTCCTTGGTGGCTTCCTTGAAGATCTCTCTTAAGCCTTACAAACCGTAGGATATCCAAGCATGATAACAATTAGGGTTGTGATTAGTCCCTCCTATCTTTTTACCTTTGAATCTCCTTGAGTCTCTCTTCTCATCCTCATAATAAGAGACTAAACCTTTAAGGTTTTAGGACTTTGGAATTAGGGTTATGCATGCATCCTTCTCTTAGGATGGAGTGTATAACTTTAATCCTAAGTGTTAAACCCTTAATTTGTTTAAACCTCTCAATCAATCCATCTAATAATCACTAAGACATTAACTTGTAACTTGGGCCTTACATTAGGGTTCTAATTCTTCCTTTATGGTTAAGAAGGACTAACCCTAGTGTTTAATGGACAAGTCCCCCTCATGTTGTCTTACAAATCATAAAACTCACTTCTTAATTTTCATCCTTAATTAAAATCCACTTAATAAAGGCTTTGTTTTGTCATGAATTTAATCCCTAATCATGGATTAAGTTGAGGTATCTTCCTCAGCTTAAGTGTTCTCATCTATTATCCTTCTATTAGGATGGTGTAATGAGTTCACTAATCCTTGATTATGGCTTAAACTCATTACTTGACATTAAACAAAAATCCAAAAAAAACATCTAATTAATCACAAGTAGGTTAATGATCTTAATCCTACACCATCATGGCAATTAAGTTGAGATGCTTATCTCATACTTAAAGTATTCTCATTATCCCTAATCAGGGAGGATATAATGAGTTTACAAACCTTTGATGTAGGCTTAAGCTCATTAATTTATGACAAACACCAAAAACAATAAAAGACTGAAAACACAAAAACAAACAATAATCGTCTCCTTCGGGGTTCTTTTCTCATCATCTTCACTCACAAGCAAGAACTTGCTTCTTCCGTATCATGCAAGACAGTTAGCACTTGATCCAGAAAAGTCATACACTTGAGCATAGATAAGCAAGCAGTTCACCAGTCAATTTATATTTCAGCCTCTTTGAGTCGAACTACGGTGTTCTGACTTCCTCATTGCACGAGAGGATACGTAGGCATAACTTAACGGTTATCGAACAAAATTCTATGTGTCTCCCCCCTCTTTCAACATTCTTTTCAAAGCCTCATTCCTAAGCATTTCACTTCACCCTTTGCACTGACACTTGTATATTTCTTTTCCAGATTTTGCACACAGATAGCACATACACTACCCCTTTAAACACAATCTTTTAAGCATGGATCCCGTCGATTACGAAGTAACATCTGGGTGATAATACCTTCCCATTTGTAACCAACCCCCTTTCTCAGTTTCTCTGGTTCGCAACCGTCTTATCCATATCTTTCTAGGTTTATGTAGCATTACCTTTCCTTCAGGATAAAAATGCCTAGCTGGCGGCTCTATTCATTTTCACCTTCATTACCTCCTTTCTCCGACCGTTCGCGCTTGTATATGGATGCAAATGTTTGGGAGCGACAGCTTGGCGACTCTTCTGGGGACCCTTATATTGCAACCAGGGCTTCTGGTTCTTTTTGTGGGTTCCTCCTAGCGCTTGTTTGATTTGTGTTTATGGGGGTGTTATGTGCTACTTGTGCTTATTTTTTGCTTTATTTATTACTTTCCGTACAGCTTTATTTATTGCTTTCATTTACAGTTTTTATGCATTTCATACTGTCATTATCATGTGCTGGATCTGCTTGTTTCCTTGGTGGGTGGGGGATCATTGAGTGATTAAGGTTCCATACCGGGGACCTGAGTGACACATAGGCTAGAGTGGCTTCATATTCTTTCCCATTGCATTTCAGTCTGGTGCAGGAATATGAAACACGGTTCAGACATGGGTTTCTTCTTGAGAACTATGTGCTACGGATTTCCTGTAGTGCTAGGGCTATCTGGGAAGCTTGTTAAGTCTTGATGACCTTTTATGACCTTCAGCATCTGAGGTGAATTAGAGGAGGATCTTTTATGGTTATTGTAAACACTGTACCTATGGGTTAGAAGTGTTTTCACTTCTCATAACTGATCCACGTCTGAGGATCCTTGTTCTAGAACAATACATGTGAGGGGGTTCAGATGTTTACAGGTTTGCAGGAACCCTTGGCCTCATCATGCCCTTGTTACTAATGTTTGATAAGGTTTTATTATTTGGATAGTTCTTGTGACACCCTGGACTTGTGACTCTTTATTTGAGTCCCCCACCTGGTTACTGGTTTTCTAAGCCTCCATCCGGACTTATGAACACACATGGACCCTATCAAGGCAGATAACAGATCCAACACTTGATGACAAACCCTTTGCATATCATTATGCATACATCATTTTTGCATCATTTAACATTGTCGCTCCCACCAAATGACACCTAGTCAGAAGGGGTACAGACGCGAACGGTCCGCGAAAGAGAGAGAAGGGATGAAAAGAGTCGCCAGCTAGGCATTTTTATCCCGAAGGAAAGGTAATGCTGCATAAACCTAAGAAAAGATATGGATAAGACGGTCGCGAACCAGAGAAACTGAGAAAGGGGGTTGGTTACAACCTGGGAAGGTATTAGCACCCAGATTGTCCTCCGTACTCGACGGGATCCACGCTTGAAAGATTTGTGTTTAAAAGGGGTAGTGTCAGTGCAATCTGTGTATCAAAGCTGGAAAGAATGCAAGTGTCAGTGTAAAAGAAATGTGAAGTGTATAAGAGAAGTGACAGTGTAAGAACAAGAGTGAAATGCTCAGGACTATGAGGCTTAAAAAAACAATGCTAGAAGAGGGGGGAATATACAGAGACTTTTGTTCGATAACTGTTCAGTTATGCCTATGTATCCTCTCGTGCAATGAGGAAGTCAGAACACCGTAGTTCGACCCATAGAGACTGAAAGATAAATTGACTTGTGAACTGCTTACTTGTCTATGCTCAAGTGTATGACCTGTCTGGCTCAGGTGCTAACTGTCTTGCATTAGACGGAAGAAGAAAATTCTCGTTTGTGAGTGAAGATGATGAGAAAAGAATCCCGGAGGAGACGATTATTGTTTGTTTTTGTGTTTTCAATCTTTTATTGATTTTTGAAGTTTGTCATAAGAAAATGAGCTTAAGCCTAAACTAAGGGTTAGTAAACTCATCACATCCTCCCTCTGATTAGGGGTAATGAGAATACCTTAAGCATGAAGTAAACACCTCACACTTAGTCACCATGATGTAGGATTAAGATCATTAACCCACTTGTAATTATTTAGATGTTTTTGGAGTTTTTGTTTAGTGTTAAGTAATGAGTTTAAGCCATAATCAAGGATTTAATGGACTCATTACACCATCCTAATAGAGGGATAATAGATGAGAACATTTAGGCTGAGGAAGGCTCCTCAACTTAATCCATGATTAGGGATTAACCTCATGACAAAACAAAGCCTTTATTAAATGGATTTTAGTTAATGGTAAGATTAAGAAGTGGATTTTATGGTTTGTAAGACAACTTGAGGGTGACTTGTCCATTAACACTATGGTTAGTCCTTCTTAACCAATTAAGGAAGAATTGGAACCCTAATGCAAGGCCCAAGTTCCAAGCTTGATCTCTTAGTGATTATTAGATGGATTGATTAAAGGATTTAAACACATTAAGGGTTTAACACTTAGGATTAAAGTTATTCACTCCATCCTAATAGAAGGATGCAGGTATAAGCTTAATCACAAAGCCTTAAAACCTTTAAGGTTTAGTCCTTGATTATGAGATGAGAAGAGAAGACTCACAGATTGACACAAAGGTAAAACTAGTGGGGGGGACTAATCAAACCCTAATCATGATCATGATTGGTTGTTCTTAGGGTTTATGAGGCTTGCAAAAGATCTTCAAGAGAAAATCCACCAGGAAAGAAGCAGATGAAAGGAGAAAGGAGAAGAGATGGTGAGAAGTGAAGGCAAATTCACTTCTCAATGACTTACCACCTGAAAAGTTAGCAAAAGAAATGAAATTGAGTGAACATGAAATGAATGCAATGATGCAAACCAAAACCAGAAGCATAAACATGATGTTAATGATGCTAAGAGATGATGCAAACACATGTCAAGAGTTGTGGATGATCATACAAGGACGAGGATGCAAATGAAACAGGTTTTGAACCATGAAAGTTCATGAAAGTTTATGAAATGGAATGAATGCATAACATGGAAAATGAAATATGCAATGATCAAACATGATTCTAATGTGTCCTAAGATGTCTCATATGTAATGTGGATGAACAAAATGTCATGTCAAGCTCTTGAATGCAAGCAAATGAAAGATGGATGCAAAGGAAGGCAAGAATTAGGGTTTATGCATAACATGCAACACAAAACTCAAAATCAGAAGCAAATGACATGATAAAAAATTGAAAATGGGATCAAAGGAACCCTAACCCTACACAAGTTCACTTCCCAAAGGAGGGGACCTAACTCTTAACCTAATGAGAGTTATGATCTTCTCAAGTCAACTAGGGTTTCAAGGCACTTCAAAAGGAAAAATGCTCATCAAATTGAAAATGAAAGATAAATTCAAACCAATTTTAACCTAGAAACTACATGATATGAAGGATGCAATGCAAGAAGAACCATCATCAAACTCTTCATGATTAGGCAGAATGAATTTTTTCAAGTTAGGAACAAAATATTGCCTTTAAACAAATTTAATTCCAATGAAAATTGTCAAAATACCTCAAGGACCAAAAAGAAATTTGTTTTGAGAGTTTGATAATGTTTCTAAATGTTTTGAAATGCAATGTGAATTTTTTTTGTGATTTTCAAATACCTAAATGCATTTTTAATTAATTAATTTCTATTAACTAATTAAAAATAAACATTTAAATGATTTAACAATGATTTTTAATGCAAAAAATAAAAATGAAAATATTTTTGGGTTCTGAAAATTAATAAAAGGTTTGATAAAAAATTTCAGAATTTTTTAATGCATTTTACTATTTTTAAAAATTCGTAGAAATAAAATACAAATGAAATGAAATAAAAATTAAAAATAATGAAAATATGTGCATCCTGAGGCTGAGATTCAAATGGATTTGGAGGGAATTGACTGGCGCCAGTTCCTATGGTCCACGTTCAAACTGGCATTTTAAAAACTAATCCTAATTAATTAATTTAATTAATCACAATTAATCCTAATGACCTAATCTGGACCACACAGTGCGCGCGGGAGAGACAGATCCAAGGGTCTCAATTCAAACCAAAACCCTAACCCTAATTTACACTTAATGACTTTCCGGTCACCGGAGAAGAGCTCCGGTCATCTTCTTCGGTGACCCCCTCACCTGAAAACTTTCAACTTCTTTCCCAGGTCATTTCTGGAGCTCTAAAGCTCCAGATTACTTCCTCTCTCCATTCTAAACCCAACCCACCCTCAAGTGGAGTTTATTTCTAACCATTAACAAGATTCGAAGCAAGGTATAAAAATGGCAGAAATTTCAGACAAGCCATACATGCTCAATTCTTCATCATTTTCAAAAATTTAAAGTTCAACATGTTCAGGGGATCACACTTAACCAATTAATAACTTAAAATAGAGGTCCTGGAAAAAAAGTTTCGCATGGCTACCTGAGATGGAGCTTTTGCTTTTGGAGCTTTCTGGCCAGTTCCTTGCTTCCAATCACCTCTACTGACTTCCCTCAAGAGTTTGAAAAGCTTGTTTGGAGTTTCTTATGGCTGGTTTGGGAGATTGCTTCAGTTCAGTTCAAAGGGAGTGAAAAATCGTATTTCTGTTTGGGGTGATTTCAGGGCTAGATGATGATTGGGAAATTGTCAGTGGATCATGGTGAATGGTTTTGTGAAGTTTTCTTTGAGGTTTTAGGCTTGTGTATTGAGATTCGAAGAAAAATGCATAAAGGGGGATTTTTGTGAATGCTGACTTGTGGGAGAGCTTAAGCTTGCTTCTTGTGTGTTTTGAGTCTCATTTTGTCCACTTATCAAACTGTGATAGGGCAGAGGGTTGGTGGTGGCACAGTGTGATTGGCATGGCCCCTTTTGCAAAAAGTCAAGTTTATGTGTCCTTTGAGGTATGGGCTGTTTCAGGGCTAGAGCAAAGGCATGTCTGCTGCAGCTTGATTCAAGGATGACCATGGAAATGAGATTGAGGCCCATTAGCAAGTTTGTGAGAAGTTGTGGGAGGTTTTGCAAATTTCACTAAGTTTGGCCCTTTTGAATTTTCTTAATGATCAAGGCATGAAAATGAGTAATTCTTTGGTGCATTCTGAATTTTAGGTCATGAATTATTTTTGTGTAATGCTTAGAAGTTGATTTGAAGTCATGAGAATGCTTGGCATGTGAAATTGCAAGTTTCCCTCTTTGGTGCGAAAGTGAAAAATAAGTGATTTTTCCCAACTTTGACAAGCCATAACTTTTGATCCAAAATGAATTAGAATGAGTTCTTGTACTTTTTGAAAATGGGAGGATCCATTCTACAACTTTCATGACCAAAGTTTTCTCATTTGAGGCATTTTTGAATCAAAAAGAGGAGGTTGAAAAACTTTCCCAAAATGGCAAGTTTTCATTATAAGTCACTTTCCCAAAAAGGCAACTTTGCAAATGGCATGAAATTATTCAATTTTGTGAACTTCTAACACCTTCTATGATCAAATAAAGATCATACATATTCAATTTTTTACTGACTTGCTCAAGAAGTCATCTTTCGATCAGATGCCTTCCCCATTGAATTTATTCATGAAAATTGATATGCATGATCCTCATAACATATAGAGACCAATAGAAACAAGAATGACCAAAAAAATTGGAGTTATGGCCTCTGAAACCAAAACCCTAATTCTAGGTCATCTGTGCAATTAAACCTGGCTCTGCTTCCATGCCTTTCTCAGTTCTTGTGATTTCTTGACCTCCTTGATATTTTGAGGATATAATATGATGATTGAATATACATGGACCCCTTTGAAGTGATTGATGAATTTTGAAGTGGCTCAAATAGCTCTTGGATTGCTCAGATCACAAACCCTAGATGCAGATGACTTAGAACCAATGCAGTGAAGCAAAAATGCAATATAAGATGATATTGTTGAACTTATGCATATGAAGAGGTCACAAGCCATGGTGAAATGAGTGAGGGAAAATTTGGGGTGTTTACAGCCGCCCCTATTCAAACATGAGTTAGCTGTGCAGGATGTAAGCAACGGCTTAACAGGCAGGCAAGATAACTTGTGGTTGAATATCAAAGACAATCCAAAATTTGCACTCACAGAATGAAGAAGAAAAGGGATATAGATTGTAAAGGAAGATAAAGTATATTTATAAAGTGCGGGCGACGGAGGACGACCGTCGAGCAGAGGACGACTGCTGGGGATGAAGCAATGACAGGGACGACCGTCGAGCAGAGGACGACTGCTGGGGATGAAGCAATGACGGGGACGACCGACAAGCTGGGGAAAATGCGGGAAGTAAAGCAATGACGGGGACGACCGACAAGCTGGGGACATAAGAGATTATGATGGGGACGGCCATCAAGTAAAGAAATAAGACTTTTCTGGGGATTAAAGGTAAATGATGGGGACGACCAACGGGCTGAAGAAATAAATGATGAGGAACGGTCATCAAAGGTGAAGGACGATCACCTAGCAGGGGACGGCTGCTCTATTGGGGATAAGGATGAGGGACGGTCATCCAAGGTGAAGGACGATCACCTGGCAAGGTACGGCTGCCGAGAATATCACGACATAGGACGAATGCCGGATAAAAAGGTCGACGATGGGGACGGCCATCAGATAAGCATGATGAAGGACGATCATCAAGAGGTGAAGGACGATCACCTAGCAGGGGACGGCTGCTCTGAGGGTTTATCATGACATAGGACGAATGTCAGATAACAAGATCAACGATGGGGACGACCATTGGATAAAATGATGAAGGACGATCATCAAAAGGGTGAAGGACGATCACCTAGCAGGGGACGACTGCTAAAAATATCACGACATAGGACGGATTTCGGATAGGAAGGGGTCCTAATAAATAGAGACTCCGCTGGGAATGATGAAGGACGATCATCAAAAAGGTGAAGGACGATCACCTAGCAGGGGACGACTGCTAAAAATATCATGACATAGGACAAATGTCAGATAGAAAGGAAATAAATTATTGGGATTTGTTGGGGACTCTTCTGGGGAATAGTAGACACAGACGAGTGTCTAAATTCAAGAAAATATAAGTGTTTTGACACGGTGTATAGATTAAAGATGCGGACGAGCATCCTTAAGACTATGATACGGACGAGTATCAGTAGAAACAAACGATTGACGCATGTTCAGAGATGATGATACGGACGAGTACCAACCGGTTAACAAAGAACACGGATGAGTGTTGACTCTAAGGGGATTTAAGTAGCATATACAAGATACGGACGAGTATCTGTATGAGTAAACATGAGTGAGACACAAACGAGTGTTCAACTTGCTAGGGAGAGCATGACACGGACGAGTGTCGGAAAAAGTATATTATAAACAAGTATTTGATTTATAATGCGCCTAGGCAACTATGTTGGGGAAGGCGACACGGACGGGTTTCAAGGAATTGTATGTATATGTATCTGTGTAGTGAGTGCAAAGGGGATGCTTTGGATTTCTACTAGGGAATTTGGGAGTATTTGGTATATTGTTGATGGAACGTCAGTACTTACAAACGTTCAGTTCGACACATGGCTTATGATTATGCAATATGTTTGATTTTTCCGTAATGCTCCGTATTGGACGGAATGCTACACTCTGGGGAAAATATGATGCGAATGCTATGATCACGCAAAGATACCGATCCGGGATCCGGATCCCGCTGCTGTGGAGATCTCTAGCTGATCTGCCTGAAGTGGATATCCTAGCTGGGGATGAGATCATTGGTAGATCTGACATATATGACTCTACATAGGGAAATAGATCTCTGATAGACCTATCTCGGTAATGAGGGACCCAGCTGGGGTTTGTAGAAGCTTTCATTACTTTGTTGTGAGATCCTCAGGCATTGCTCTTCGGGATAGAGGCTGAAACTCTGCGGGGAGGTGGTTCCTTGTCTTTGCACTTGTCTGAAAAGGAAATGATGACTGGCAACTCGGATGGGGAGAAAGCATCTCCGGTGCTATTTAGAAGATGAACTGAGTAGATAATGATTTGACAGCTTGCTGGGGAGAAACTTTCATGCCCCATGATGCATTTTGACCGCTTGCAATCCTGTATGACAAAGAAACGTACAAGTATCCCGAGTTATCCCTTACCGGATTCCATCATAGGAATTTTGACACTCCCGAGAGTTAATATATTTCCTGCAAGCATGTATTTTAAGAAAAGACGCATCTGTATTTCTGCAATCAATATTTTAAGGACATCAGACATTTTTTGCAAAATAAAAAGAGTATGAGGCAGTGTGTGACCGAAAATCTGATTTTATTAACTTGTGTGCCCTGAATTGGCAAGATACAATCAAAGAAACGGATCCCCTGAAATGAGGAAATCGTTACAAATTGAGAAACAAAAGGGTGTTGGCAATGTTGATGACGCTTCGCGGAGGTTCCCTTTTACTATGACTCGTATGACATTGACGTTCTTCTCATCTTGCTTCATGAGGGAGGCTGATTCTAACCGATGCTTTAACCTTTCGAAGCTCGCCATGTTGTAAGTGATACAGATGAATTCAAAATGCAGTTATTCGCTTATTTCCTTATTTTGCGTGGATCGCCCTTTCGGGTTTTCAATCCACCGGGATACCCATTTTTGCCTGAGTTGTCCAATGCGGCTTTTCAACTCAGCGGGTGTACATTTTATTTATTTATTTTCCCTTATTTTTGCCCGAGTCTTTTATTCTGTTTTTGACTCGCCGGGATTCCCTATTTTTTCCTGGACTTTCATTCTGTTTTTATGTCCAGCGGGTCATTTTATGCGAAGTATTTTTTAACTGCATCTGAATTCATAGGGGACAGGAAGTCTTCACCATCCATAGTACTGAGAATCAGTGCTCCACCGGAGAAAACTTTCTTTACTACGAACGAACCATCATAATTCGGAGTCCACTTGCCCATGTGGTCTGTATGAGGAGGAAGGAGTCTTTTCAGCACAAGATCTCCTACTTGGTATTCTCGAAGCCTGACTTTCTGATCGAAGGCTTTCTTCATTCTTTTCTGATACAGGTGCCCATGACAAATTGCAGTCAATCTCTTCTCTTCAATCAGATTCAGTTGTTCGTATCGGGATTGGACCCACTCTGCTTCGTTCAACTTAACATCCATCAGTACCCGCAGGGAGGGTAATTCAACTTCAACAGGTAGGACTGCCTCCATACCATACACAAGCTGATACGGTGTTGCCCCAGTGGATGTTTTGATTGACGTTCGGTACCCATGCAAGGCAAATGGTAGCATTTCATGCCAGTCTCTGTAAGTGACCACCATCTTCTGTACAATCTTCTTGATATTCGTGTTAGCTGCCTCAACAGCGCCATTCATCTTTGGCCTGTAAGGAGAAGAATTGTGGTGTTGGATCTTGAAGTCCCGGCATAGTTCTGCCATCATTTTGTTGTACAAATTGGAACCATTATCAGTAATGATTCGCTCGGGCACTCCATACCGACAGATGATGTCTCACTTTAGAAATCTGGCTACCACCTGTCTGGTAACATTTGCATAAGAAGCTGCTTCGACCCATTTGGTAAAATAGTCAATGGCAACCAGGATGAATCTGTGGCCATTTGAAGCAATCAGTTCAATCTTGCCAATCATATCAATGCCCCACATGGCAAAGGGCCAAGGTGAAGACATTACATTTAGAGGATTTTGAGGCACGTGCACTTTATCTGCATAAATCTGGCATTTATGGCATTTCCTGGCATAAGCACAACAGTCTGCGTCCATTGTGATCCAGTAATAACCTGATCTTAGCAACTTTTTAGCCATAACATGCCCTCCAGCATGGGTACCAAAGGATCCTTCGTGCACCTCGTGCATCAACAAGTCTACTTCTGTCCTATCAACACATCTGAGAAGTACCCTATCAATGTTTCTCTTGTACAAGGAACCGTCAGCATTCAGGACGAAACTACCAGCTAGCCTTCTTAATGTCTTCTTATCATTGGAAGATGCCCCAGGTGGGTATGTTTGATCCTCCAAGAAGCATTTGATATCATGGAACCAAGGCTTATCGTCTTTAACAACATCTGCCGAGAACACGTATGCTGGTCTGTCAAGTCTGGATACTGAAATCCGAGGCACAAAGTTGGCAGCTTGAACTTTGATCATGGATGAAATGTTAGCCAGGGCATCTGCAAACTAATTTTCATCTCGAGGGATATACTCAAGCTTGACCGTCGTGAAGAAAGTCAACAACCTTCTTGTATAATCCCGATAAGGTATCATATGATCTTGGTGCATGTACCATTTGCCGTTGGTTTGATTAATTACCAGAGCTAAATCTCCGAATACAGTCAAAGTCTTGATCTTGAGGTCAATGGCTTCCTCAAGACCCATAATACAAGCTTCGTATTCAGCTTCGTTGTTAGTGCAGTTAAAGGTGAGTTTTGCCGAGAAAGGCATGTGAACTCCCTTAGGTGTAATGAGTACTGCACCCACACCACGACCATTCATATTAACAGCCCCGTCAAACATCATAATCCATTCTTCTTCTGGGTTAGGCCCTTCAGTGTGAACAGGCTCTTAATGATCTTTTGCTTTTATGAACATGATGTCCTCGTCAGGGAAGTCAAATCTCATAGGCTGGTAATCATCAATGGGTTGCTCAGCAAGATAATCAGACAATACACTGCCTTTGATGGCCTTTTGGGATGTGTACTGAATACCATATTCTGTGAGGATCATTTTCCATCTTGCAACCCGTCCGGTAAATGCTGGCTTCTCAAAAATGTACTTAACTGGGTCCATCTTGGAGATCAACAAAGTGGTGTGGGTCAACATATACTGCCTTAGTCGGCGAGCAGCCCACGCTAAAGCATATCAAGTTTTCTCGAGCAGTGAATAACGTTGTTCACAGTCGGTAAACTTTTTGCTTAGGTAGTATATTGCATACTCTTTTCGACCAGACTCGTCATGCTGGCCCAGCACACACCCCATTGACTCTTCTAACACTGTCAAGTACATGATTAGAGGTCTTCCTTCAACTGGAGGCATAAGGATTGGAGGCTCTTGTAATTATTCCTTGATTTTGTCAAAAGCCTTCTGGCAGTCTTCATTCCACCTGACCGTTTGTTCTTTTCTTAACATCTTGAACAAAGGCTCACAGGTTGCTGTAAGGTGAGATATGAACCTTGAAATGTAGTTCAATCTACCTAGAAACCCCCGAACTTTTTTTCTGACTTCGGTGCAAGCATTTCTTGAATGGCTTTGACTTTATCAGGGTCAACTTCAATCCCTTTCTCACTTACAATAAATCCCAGCAGCTTACCAGATCGCACCCCGAATGTGCACTTCTTGGGGTTTAGCTTCAATTGGTACTTCCTCAGACGCTTTAATAGTTTCAATAGGTTTACCAGGTGGTCTTCTTCTGTGAGGGACTTGGCAATCATGTCATCCACATAACATTCAATTTCTTTATGGATCATGTCATGGAATAATGTTATCATAGCCCGTTGATAAGTTGCGCCTGCATTCTTCAGTCCGAATGGCATCACCTTATCACAGAATGTGCCCCAGGGTGTGATGAAAGTTGTCTTCTCCATGTCTTCAGGTGACATCTTGATCTGATTGTATCCTGAAAATCTGTCCATGAAGGAGAATACCGAGAACTGAGCCGTATTGTCGACTAATACATCAATGTGAGGTAATGGGAAGTCATCTTTCGGGCTGGCTCTGTTCAGGTCCCGGTAATCCACACACATCCTCACCTTACCTTCTTTCTTCGGCACAGGTACAATATTAGCAACCCACGGCAGATAGCTAGTCACAGCAAGGAAACCGGCGTCCCACTGCTTTTGTACCTCTTCTTTAATCTTCATTGCCATATTTGGGCGAGTACGGCGCAACTTCTGTTTTACTGGTGGGCAGTCTTCTTTCAGAGGCAGCTTGTGCATGACAATATCAGTGTCCAACCCTGGCATATCCTGATAAGACCAAGCGAAAACATCCACATACTCCCGAAGCATATCAATCAGTTGCTCTTTTACTGAATCTTGCAGGCAGGCCCCGATCTTAACTTCTTTCACGTCTGCTTCCGTACCAAGATTAACCGTTTCAATCTCCTCCTGATGAGGAGTGATAACCTTCTCCTCTTGCCTTAACAACCTGGCTAGCTCTTCAGGTAGCTCATAATCTTCTTCAACCCCTTCATCAGCTTGATTGATTGGATTGTCGAAGTCATAGCAGTGTTGTTGTCGGTGCAGTCTGAAAGGCACTTTCTGCAAGGGTTTAGATTGGTTCATTTTAGTGATCATTTTTATCTTATTTAGAAAAAGTGAAAATGAAGTTTTTTTTTTGAAAAACATTGCCATTTTATTTTTGTACAAAAAGAAAAATGAAAAACAGTGAGCGGAAAAGAAAAGGCTCATTTGCAAAAGATGTCCTGATATTCATTAATTGATCTTTGCACAAAATACAAGATGGCCCGATTACAAAATGAGTCTTGGCATCTTGGGCAAGATGCAAGACTTGATGCATGCTTTAAAATAAAGGAAATAATAATTACTCTGCAGGAGTAACCCTTATGATTTCCTGGGAAGACCAGTTAAGGACTTGGCTCCCCGGGATCTTTGGACGTATCCAGCTCTCCAGGTTGCGGTCGCTTTCCTCCTCGTCTTCCAAATTATTCACAGCATCCGGGGTGAGCATTCCCCCGTTGACAAAATTGGGCTCTTTTGCAGCCTCTGATTGATCTTGTTGAGTAGGTCTGTAACCCAACCCAAATCGGTCTTCTTTCTTTTCCACGGGCAACAGCTTGCCCCAGCCTTGGGCGGTACCTTCCTCAACAACCTTCCGGGCTTGCTGGTATGATGTTATGGAAGTTCCCAGTACAGTAGATGCTTCATTAATGTTGATGGCCTAAAACCCTTGGCTCATGGTTTCATGGATTTCCCCATCCATTTCTATGTACTTATATGTAGCCAGATGGCTAACAAATATGTCCTCCTCCCCACAGATGGTGATGATTTGGCCTTCCCACTCGAATTTCAACTTCTGGTGAAGGGTAGACGTAACAGCGCCAGCGGCGTGGATCCAGGGTCTACCCAACAGACAGCTGTAGTCCGGCTGAATGTCCATCATAAAGAAGGTAGTTTTGAAGGTTTGCGGGCCAATCATCACAGGCAGATCAATCTCTCCAAGAACTGATCTTTTAGAGCCATCAAATGCTCTCACCACCAAATTACTCGGACGCAGTGCCAAGCCATCATACTCCAGCTTCACTAAGGCTTTCTTTGGTAAAACATTGAGTGATGACCCAGTGTCCACCAGTACATGAGACAGAACAGCACCCTTGCATTCTAAGGTGATATGCAAAGCCTTATTATGGTTGCGTCCCTCTGTTGTTAAGTCAGCATTGGTAAAGCCCAATCCATGACTGGTGTTGACATTTGCCACCACAGTTTCTAGCTGATTAACAATAATCTCTTCTAGCACGTATGCTGCATGCAAGACTTTCAACAGTGCGTTCCTGTGAGCTTCAGAACACATCAACAGTGATAATATGGAGATTTTTGAGGGAGTTTAGTGAAGCTGATCCACCACCTTGTAATAACTTCTCTTTATGATTCTCACGAACTCATCTACATCTTGTTCAAAAGATGTCTTCTAAGTTTCTTTGGCAGTTGGCTCCTCAGATACCACACTCTTTCCTTTTGCTTTGGCAGCAGCTTCTGCTTCAACATTAGGCCTTTGTGTTTGTGAGGCAAAAAGGCGTCCGCTTCTGGTGAAGCCTCTGCCTCCCCCAACATTATCAATTTGTGGAGAAGAGGTTGATGAATCCAGAGTTAGTTTCTCCTCGTTGCAGTAGATATCAGAGCCATAATGCCAAGGTACGACATTACTGCTTTCATAAGGAACTGGTCCAGGCACCGTAATGGTGACTGGACTGACTGCTGCAGAGGAAGGTACTGTAATGGTGTGCGGATCGTAGTAAATTGTGACTGGTGACCTGGCAGGAGGTGCCACTGCTTGTTGCTGGAAATTGCTATTGGGAGGAACATTTGATGGGTCATAGTAGATTGTAACTGCTGAGACATCTTCATTAACTTTTTTTGGCGTTGTAGAAGATTCTGCTAATAACATGGATGCTGACGTTGTAGAAGAAAGGGTTGTTGACATTTGATTTGTTGAAGTGATGGACGGAGCCATTGCTAATGATATTGATGAAATGGTAGGAATGATTGTTGCTGCTGTTGTAGAAGAATCAGGAATTGTTTTTAAAGGAATTGCTGGATTTGTAGGCGCCGTTGTCGAAATCTGAAGGATACCATCCTTAATAAGACCATCTATGCCGCTTCTCAAATTTTCACACCCGTTGACTACAATGTTGCAATACCCACAACCGAGTTCACACCCGGGGAACACTTGGTACTCTAGAAGCTGAGCTTTAATTTCGACCAAAGGTGTTCGAATTTGTGCAACACTGGTGATCAAGGTAGATGGTTTGTCTTCCTTAATGGCATTAATCCTCGGCCCGCCATGATTAGGCATAGGATTTCTGTTGACATTCGGAGGAGGTGCGAATTTGAGGGCTTTAGAATCCACCAGATCTTGGACTTTCATTTGCAGGGCCCTGCACTTCTCAGTGTTGTAACCCGGTGCATTGGAGTGGAAAGCACACCTGGCGTTGACATCATAATTCTTTGGGAGGTTGAGGGGATCTGGTGGTGCCAATGTCCTTAATTCAACCAAGTTAAGCTTCAGGACTTGTGGCAATAAGGCAGCATAAGGCATAGGGATAGGGTCAATCACCCTGTTTGCCTGTGATGGTCTTTGTTGGAAGGGTCGTTGTTGTTGATTGCTATTGTTGTTGTTGTAGGTTCTATGTTGCGGATACTGACCTTGCTGCTGATAATGTGGTTGTTGTTGTTGTTGTTGATATGCTGATTGCTGAGGAATCAGAGCTGGAATGGTGACAGCTGCTACTGATCTGTGAACATACTGAGGTCTGCTCCTGCTTGCATGAATGGCATTTGTCTCACTGGTCCTTCGGGGTCCCACAAAAGGCTTCCTGGGATTACTTGATGAACTTGCACCATTATCAGAAATTTTGCCCATTTTTAAAAGGCTTTCAATTCTTTCACCGGCTATAACTACGTCAACAAAACTGGTAGAAGAAAAGGCAGCCAATCTATCAATATAGGTTCCTTGCAAAGTATTCATGAACATGTCAACCATCTCCCTTTCTGACATGGGTGGTTGGACAGCAACATCAAGCTGTCTCCACCTTTGGGCATATTCCCTAAAGCTTTCTCTGGAAGATTGAGACATTCCCATTAGGAGGGTCCTGTTAGGAGCCATGTCCAGATTGTATTGATACTTCCTGATGAAGGCTTCAGCCAAATCCTTCCAGCATCTAATTGTAGCTCTGGTCAGGTGTGAATACCACTCTCTTGAAGCCCCAGTCAGACTGTCTTCAAAGTAGAACATCCACAGCTTTTCATCCATGGTATATGCTTTAAGTCTTCCCAGGAAAGATTGCAGGTGAGTTCGTGGACAGGAGGTTCCATTGTATTTCTCAAAGCACGGGGGTTTGAATTTATGGGGAATTCTCACCCCATCCACTAGCCTCATATCCATTACATCGAAGCCCAAGGAGTTCTGAGACTCCAAAGATCTCAACTTCTCAGCAATTTCATCTAACCTTCTATCATAGACTTCGTCTCCAGCTCCCATAACAGTGAATTGCTCTTCTTGGGGATCCTCTTGCAAGATTCTCCCCCCAGCAGTATTTCCTTGCACATTTCCCGGGATGTTGACTTCCGGATCTAGATGAGGCCCAAATACTGGTGGATTAACATGAGGCTGGCCCCGCTCATTGTTACTAGTTCCTCTAGTTCCCGGATGAGGTTCCTCCGGAGTTTGTCTTTCCACCAATGCCCTTAACCTTTCTTGACTCTGGGCCAAGCCAATCATCACAGCCATGAATTGAGTCATTTGGTTTCTCATCTCCACTCTTTCATTAGCCATCTGAGTTATGACCTCAGTCAGGTCCTGCTGTACTTGCTCCATTTGGATACCAGGAAGGTTGTTGCGAGTAGGGTACCGGTGCGTACGGTTGACAGGGAACACCTGGCGGCGAACAATATTTCCTGAGACCACAACAAAGTTAGAAACAAATAATAACAAAACCTACAAAACAAAACAAAGTTAGTATGCAATGCAGTATGCTTATTTGTTTTCCAAGGTATCCGGCTTGGTTCTTGGTTTTGACCTTTCCAGACCTCGAGGAAGATGCTTTGATGTTTGTTGAGAAAAGAAACCCAATGAAAGCAAACTAATATATTACAAATGGTGAACAATACATAATTTGTTTTACAACACATGCCCCTGGAGGGTCAAAATACAACAAAAAGAAAAGTACATCAAATGGAAATGAACAACAAACAAAGAAGTCAAACATCCAGTCCAAACTCATCCTTCTTAACCTCCTTCAGAAGTGCCTCAGTCACTGGACCAGCTGGATGCTCTGTAATGGTCCTAATGAGGAGGTTCCTGGTGGCAATGGCAGTGGTCAGCTTCTTATGCTGGTCCTGGTCCTTTGATCTTTTCAATCCAGCTCTCAGCTTTAACTCTGAAATCTCCTTTTGGGCTGCCAACAAAGGTTCCTGCTGCTTCTTTTCATTGGCCTCTAACTGTTCAATCTTGGCTTGAATTCTCTGATCTTCTTGTGTCCGGGCTTCAGTGATCTAGACCCACCTAGCCTGACTTTCTTGCAGATAGAGCTCAGTCCTAGCCTTCTGAATCTTGGCCTCCTTACAGGCATTCTTCAATATTTGTTCCCCAGCTCTTGCTTTCCTGATGTAGTCCTCTGTCTTCTCAATTTTGGTGAGATGTTCCACCCTAAGCTTTTCCAGCCTCTCAATGTCCAGACGACCATCACTCCTTTCCCATAGGGTCTTCTTCAAAGCCTGAGATAGGTTCTCATTTCTTTCCTTCAGCTTTTCAAATTCTTCCAGGCTGACAGTTGCTGCTGGCTGTACTATAGAGGGTCCAGGTATGTCCTCCAAGGTGAAAGGCATTCCAGTAATCTGAGCTCTAGCATGGGACCAGTCATAGTACTGAGCTGAAGCAACATTATTACACCTTCCAAGAATAGCCATCCCTTTTGTCTGGATGTTGTCCCAAGCCCAGGATGCTTGTCTGACGGCAGCTGAATTAGGCTTCACTTCACAATACATGGTCTCAACTAAATCTTGTACTCTAGGAGGGTGGACCAAAGCATAGCCCATTTTTCTCTTAAACAACAAAGGATTGTAGTTGATGCAACCCTTTACTCCTATCAGAGGTACATTTGGGTATTGTCCACAGCTGGTGATAATGTCTCTGCCTTTGGTGCTCTGAGTGCACCATCTGATATCATCTGAAGTCAAAGCAATGAGCCTCTTGGCCCAATTCTTCTGTTGGTGGGGATTCAGGAAGGCATATGATTTAGGCAGGTGTTTGAGCAGCCAGGTGTGAAACAAAGGAGCACAACATCTCACCAACTTTCCCCTTTGCTTTTCATTCCTCTGATGGATGGAATAATAGAAATCTCCCAGCAATGTGGGTACTGGGTTCCTTAGAAGAAACATATGAATGGCATTCTTGCTGACAAATTTGGGCTCATCAGCAAACAGTATAACCCCATATATGCTGAGGGCTAACAGTGCACAGACTGCCCTCCATTCTCCCAATGAGGCCTTCAGGATGGCCTGAGAAATCAAGAAATCCAAGTGCAAACCAGGGATCCCAACTTTTGTTGTCATGCTTTGCTCAAACAAGGCAGGCTCCAAGTGCAGTGCTTTTGCCACTTCTCCATTATTGGGAGAAGTCATTTATGGGTTGAAGGGGACTCCACCCCTGACAGGTACTCCAATCAATGATGAAAACTCCTCCAGCAGAGGTCCTAGCTGAAAGTCTGGGAATGTGAAGCATCTCAAAGGAGGGTCATAAAACTGCAGGCATGTGTGGATCATGCTCCTCTGAGAAGGGTCAAGGTCCATAACCATATCCAGGATACCTCCATAATGCTCTCTGAATAATGGGATATGGTAAGGTGTGATAAGTGACTGGACCTGCCTGATACCAGTCAACACAGGCTCAAAGAAATGGTATGATATGTTGCTCTTCCTGGGAGTGGTCATGAGTGCTGATGAAGAGCAGAAGACAAGTGTTGATGAGGATCAAGACTGATACTGGATATGAGCCATTGGTAGGCTGATGCTGGTGATGATGAAGATAGCTGAAGCAGGCAACTGATGAAGACAGCTGAAGCTGAGGTCTATACAAGTGAAGGGGTCAAAACCAAACCAGATGTAATGTGGATACCCTGAAAAACAAATAAACAAATGTTAAATGATGCAAATGATGAGTATGAAAATGATATGCAAGGGTTTGTGATCAAGCTTGATCTGATTACTGCCTTGGTATAAGTCCATGTATGTTCAAAGAAGGTCCAGATGGAGGTTCAGAAATCCAGTAACCAAGGTGGGGGACTCAAATAAAGAGTGACATGTCCAGGGTTAAATCACAAGAACTGTCCAAAATGAGGTATTCTTTAATCAATATAGTAACAGGGTATGATGTGGCCGAGGGTACCTGCAAACCTGTAAACAGCCCAACCCCCTCACAGGTAATGTTCTATAACAAGGATCCTCGGACTTGGATCAGTTATGAGAAGTGTAAGCACTTCTAACCCGGAGGTACAGTGTTTACAATAACCATAAAAGATCCTCCTCTAATTCACCTCAGTTTCTGAAGGTCATAATAAAGGTCATTCAGACTTAGCAGGCTTCCCATATAGCCCTAGCACTACAGGAAATCTGTAGCACAGAGTTCTCAAGAAGAAACCCACATCTGAACCGTGTTTCATATTCCCGCACCAGACCAAAATGGAATGGGAAAGAACATGAACCACTCTAGCCTAGGTGTCACTCAGGTCCCAGGTATAGGACCTTAAACTCTCAATGGAACCCCACCCACCAAAACAGAAACCAGATCCAACAATGATAATGACAGTATGAAATATGTAAAACTGTAAAGGAAAGCAATAAATAAAGTTGTACATAAAGCAATAAATAAAGCAGATATATAAACACAATTAGCACATAACACCCCAGTAAACACAAATCAAACAAGCGCAAGGAGGAACCCACAAAAAGAACCAGAAGCCCTGGTTACAGTATAAGGGTCCCCAGTAGAGTCGCCAAGCTATCGCTCCCACCAAATGACACCTGGTCAGAAGGGGTACAGACGCGAACAGTCGGTGAAAGGAGAGAACACACAAGGGTGAACTCAGAAGAAAAGAGTCGCCAGCTAGGCATTTTTATCCCGAAGGAAAGTTAATGCTGCATAAACCTGAGAAAAGGATAGATAAGACGGTCGCGAACCATAGAAACTGAGAAAGGGGGTTGGTTACAACCTGGGAAGGTATTAGCACCCAGTTTGTCCGCCGTACTCGACGGGATCCACGCTTGAAAGATTTGTGTTTAACAGGGGTAGTATTAGTGCAATTTGTGTATCAAAGCTGGAAAGAATGCAAGTGTCAGTGTAAAAGAAATGTGAAGTGCATAAGAGAAGTGTCAGTGTAAGAACAAGAGTGAAATGCTCAGGACTATGAGGCTTAAAAAAACAATGCTGGAAGAGGGGGGAATATACAGAGACTTTTGTTCGATAACTGTTAAGTTATGCCTACGTATCCTCTCGTGCAATGAGGAAGTCAGAACACCGTAGTTCGACCCAAAGAGACTGAAAGATAAATTGACTTGTGAACTGCTTACTTGTCTATGCTCAAGTGTATGACCTGTCTGGCTCAGGTGCTAACTGTCTTGCATTAGACGGAAGAAGCAAATTCTCGTTTGTGAGTGAAGATGATGAGAAAAGAATCCTGAAGGAGACGATTATTGTTTGTTTTTGTGTTTTCAATCTTTTATTGCTTTTTGAAGTTTGTCATAAGAAAATGAGCTTAAGCCTAAACCAAGGGTTAGTAAACTCATCACATCCTCCCTCTAATTAGGGGTAATGAGAATACCTTAAGCATGAAGTAAAAACCTCACACTTAGTCACCATGATGTAGGATTAAGATCATTAACTTACTTGTAATTATTTATATTTTTTTGGAGTTTTTGTTTAGTGTTAAGTAATGAGTTTAAGCCATAATCAAGGATTTAATGGACTCATTACACCATCCTAATAGAAGGATAATAGATGAGAACATTTAGGCTGAGGAAGGCTCCTCAACTTAATCCATGATTAGGGATTAACCTCATGACAAAACAAAGCCTTTATTAAATGGATTTTAGTTAATGGTAAGATTAAGAAGTGGATTTTATGGTTTGTAAGACAACTTGAGGGGGACTTGTCTATTAACACTAGGGTTAGTCCTTCTTAACCAATTAAGGAAGAATTGGAACCCTAATGCAAGGCCCAAGTTACAAGCTTGATGTCTTAGTGATTATTAGATGGATTGATTAAAGGATTTAAACACATTAAGGTTTTAACACTTAGGATTAAAGTTATTCACTCCATCCTAATAGAAGGATGCAAGCATAAGCTTAATCACAAAGCCTTAAAACCTTTAAGGTTTAGTCCTTGATTATGAGATGAGAAGAGAAGACTCAAAGATTGACACAAAGGTAAAAATAGTGGAGGGTACTAATCAAACCCTAATCATGATCATGCTTGGTTGTTCTTAGGTTTTATGAGGCTTGCAAAAGATCTTCAAGAGAAAATCCACCAGGAAAGAAGCAGATGAAAGGAGAAAGAAGCAGAGAGAAACAAAACAACTTGCTTTACTTAAGAAGACAAGTTGCTTGAAGGAGGAAAGTGGGAAAGAGCATGAATGAGCAAGCTCACTCTAATACACAAGATAAAATGCAGCAATGGTGCATAAAAGAAATGAGAAGAGATTGGGAGAAGTGAAGGCAAATTCACTTCTCAATGACTTACCACCTGAAAAAGTTAGCAAAAGAAATGAAATGGAGTGAACATGAAATGAATGCAATGATGCAAACCAAAACCAGAAGCATAAAAATGATGTTAATGATGCTAAGAGATGATGCAAACACATGTCAAGAGTTGTGGATGATCATACAAGGACGAGGATGCAAATGAAGCAGGTTTTGAACCATGAAAGTTCATGAAAGTTTATGAAATGGAATGAATGCATAACATGGCAAATGAAAGATGAAATGATCAAACATGATTCTAATGTGTCCTAAGATGTCTCATATGTCATGTGGATGCACAAAATGTCATGGCAAGCTCTTGAATGCAAGCAAATGAAAGATGGATGCAAAGGAAGGCAAGAATTAGGGTTTATGCATAACATGCAACACAAAACTCAAAATCAGAAGCAAATGACATGATAAAAAATTGAAAATGGGATCAAAGGAACCCTAACCCTACACAAGTTCACTGCCCAAAGGAGGGGACCTAACTCTTAACCTAATGGGAGTTATGATCTTCTCAAGTCAACTAGGGTATCAAGGCACTTCAAAAGGAAAAATGCTCATCAAATTGAAAATGAAAGATAAATTCAAACCAATTTTAACCTAGAAACTACATGATATGAAGGATGCAATGCAAGAAGAACCATCATCAAACTCTTCATGATTAGGCAGAATGAATTTTTTCAAGTTAGGAACAAAATATTGCCTTTAAACAAATTTAATTCCAATGAAAATTGTCAAAATACCTTAAGGACCAAAAAGAAATTTGTTTTGAGAGTTTGATAATGTTTCTAAATGTTTTGAAATACAATGTGAATTTGTTTTGTGATTTTCAAATACCTAAATGCATTTTTAATTAATTAATTTCTATTAACTAATTAAAAATAAACATTTAAATGATTTAACAATGATTTTTAATGCAAAAAATAAAAATGAAAATATTTTTGGGTTCTGAAAATTAATAAAAGGTTTGACAAAAAATTTCAGAATTTTTTAATGCATTTTACTATTTTTAAAAATTCGTAGAAATAAAATACAAATGAAATGAAATAAAAATTAAAAATAATGAAAGTATGCGCATCCTGAGGCTGAGATTCAAATGGATTTGGAGGGAATTGACTGGCGCCAGATCCTATGGTCCACGTTCAAACTGGCATTTTAAAAACTAATCCTAATTAATTAATTTAATTAATCACAATTAATCCTAATGACCTAATCTGGACCACACAGTGCGCGCGGGAGAGACAGATCCAAGGGTCTCAATTCAAACCAAAACCCTAACCCTAATTTACACTTAATGACTTTCAGGTCACCGGAGAAGAGCTCCGGTCATCTTCTCCGGTGACCCCCTCACCTGAAAACTTTCAACTTCTTCCCCAGGTCATTTCTGGAGCTCTAAAGCTCCAGATTACTTCCTCTCTCCATTCTAAACCCAACCCCACCCTCAACTGGAGTTTATTGCTAACCATTAACAAGATTCGAAGCTAGGTATAAAAATGGCAGAAATTTCAGACAAGCCATACATGCTCAATTCTTCATCATTTTCAAAAATTTAAAGTTCAACATGTTCAGGGGATCACACTTGTCGCTCCCAACAAATGAGGCTAACTCAAATGAGGTGCAGACGCGAACGGTCGGTGAAAGGAAGAAATGAAAAGAGTCGCCAGCTAGGCATTTTTATCCCGAAGGAAAGGTAATGCTGCATAAACCTAGAAAGATATGGACAAGACGGTTGCGAACCAGAGAGACTGAGAAAGGGGGTTGGTTACAACCTGGGAAGGTATTAGCACCCAGATTGTCCGCCGTACTCGACGGGATCCATGCTTAAAAGATTTGTGTTTTAAAGGGGTAGTGTCAATGCAATTTGTGTATCAAAGCTGGAAAGAATGCAAGTGTCGGTGTAAGAGAATGTGGAGTGTGTAAGAGAAGTGTCAGTGTAAGAAATGAATGAAGCTCAAGACTATGAGGCTTAAAGAATAATGCTGGAAAGAGGGGGAATACACAGAGACTTTTGTTCGATAACTGTTAAGTTATGCCTACGTATCCTCTCGTGCAATGAGGAAGTCAGAACACCGTAGTTCGACCCAAAGAGACTGAAAGATGAATTGACTTGTGAACTGCTTGCTTGTCTATGCTCAAGTGTATGACCTGTCTAGCTCAGGTACAAACTGTCTTGCATTAGATGGAAGAAGCAAGTTCTCGTTTATGAATGAAGGTGATGAGAAAAGAATCCCGGAGGAGACGATTATTGTTTGTTTTTGTGTTTTCAGTTTTTTATTGCTTTTTGAATTTGTCATAAGTTAATGAGCTTAAGCCTAAACCAAGGGTTAGTATACTCATCACATCTTCCCTCTGATTAGGGGTAATGAGAATACCTTAAGTGTGAAGTAAGCACCTCACACTTAATCACCATGATGTAGGATTAAGATCATTAACCTACTTGTGATTATTTAGATGTTTTTTTTGATGTTTTTGTTTAGTGTTAAGTAATGAGATTAAGCCATAATCAGGGATTAAACAGACTCATTACACCATCCTAATAGAAGGATAAAAGATGAGAATGCTTTAGCTGAGGAAAGCTCCTCAACTTAATCCATGATTAGGGATTAACCTTATGACAAAACAAAGCCTTTAGAGAAACCACCAGGAATGAGATTAAGCCATTAGTATACTCATCACATCTTTCAGTTTACAAGAAAGATCTTCAGAGAAACCACCAGGAAGCAGATGAAAGGAGCACAGAGAAGCAAAGTGACTTGCTTCATTTAAGAAGACAAGTCACTTGAAGAAAGAAAGTAAGAAGAAGGAGGATGAGCAAGCTCAATCTCAAACACAAGATAAAATGCAGCAATTATGCATAAGAGGGATGAAAAAAGATTGTGAGAAGTGAAGGCAAATTCACTTCTCAAAACAACTTACCACCTGAAAAGTTAGTGAAAGAAATGCAATGCAATGCAAAATGAGATGTAATGGCATGATGCAAACCAAAACCAGAAGCATGAGTATGATGCTAATTATGCTATGAGATAATGCAAACATGAAACAAGGCATGAGGATGATCATACAAACATATGGATGTAAGAGAAGCATGCTTATAACCATGAACATACATGAAAAGTTATGAAATGCAAATGACATACAACATGGCAAATGAAAGATGCAATGATCAAACATGATTTGAATATGTCCTAATATGTCTTATATGTCATGAGGATGCACAAAATGTCATGGAAAGTTAATGTATGCAAGCAAATGAAAGAAGGATGCAAAGGAAGGCAAGAATTAGGGTTTATGAACAACATGCAACACAAAATCAAAAATCAGAAGCAAATGACATGATAAAAAATTGAAAATGCAATCAAGGATACCCTAAACCTATACAAGTTCACTGCCCAAAGGATGGGATCTAACTCTTAACCTAGTGAAAGTTATGAATTTCCTAAGATTACTAGGGTTTTGGGGTGCCTCACAAAGAAAAATACCAAACAAATTGAAAATGCAATATCAAATCAAACCAATTTTATCCTATAAACTACATGCTATAGAGGATGCAATGAAAGAAGAACCATCATCAAACTCTCAAGGGTTAGGCAGAATGGATTTCTTCAAATTAGAATCAAAATATTGCTTTTAAACAAATTTAATTCTAATGAAAATTGTCAAAACAGGTCAAGAACCAAAAAGAAATTTTTTTTGAGAGTTTGATAATGTTCCTAAATGTTTTAAAATGCAATGTGAATTTTTTTGTGATTTTTAAATACTTAAATGTATTTTTAATTAATTAATTTTCATTAACTAATTAAAAATAAACATTTAAGTAATTTTAAAAAAAATTTTAATGCAAAAAATAAAAATAAAAATATTTTTGGGTTCTGAAAATTAATGAAATGCTTGACAAAACATTTCAGAATTTTTCAATGTGTTTTGCTATTTTTTAAAATTCATGCAAATAAAATACAAACAAAATGAATTAAAGTTGGTTAACAGAAGAATGAATCGATTCATGCTTGGATGAATCGATTCATAATGATCAATTTTTGAGAAACAGAATTAGTTAAACAGCATGAATCGATTCATAATGGGATGAATTGATTCATTCTGCGAAATCCAGGAACCATTCAACAGAATGAATCGATTCATGTTGGAATGAATCGATTCATTATGCTGTTTTTTCCAAAAATTCATAATCAAACTCATTCTCTAGGTTGTCTTAAGTGCTCTAACTCTCCATATTTCATCCTCTACCCACCCCAAACATGAATCAATCACAAGATCTCATTTACAATGTATCAACAACAAGATTCGAGCAAAATCAAGAACACTGCAAAAACTTCAAAACATGCACACACACTCATTTCTCAACCGTTTTCAGTGCTTCAAAGCTTAACATGATCAGTGAAGCAAACTCTATCATCCTATAACAAGAGATTGCATTTCTAAAAAAAATGTTCTTGATGATACCTGAACTGGAGCTTTGAACTTTGGAGGTTTCCGGCCAGTCCTTTGCTTCAAACAAGCTCCAATGATCCTCCTGATGATGGAATGAAGCTTAGAAAACTTTTGAGAATGGTTGGTTATGACTGTTTTGCTCTGGTGTAGCAGCAATGGAGGCCTTGGTGTGTGATGTTTCAAGTTGTTTCAGGGGGGTGATTCTTGTTCTAAGGGTGATTTGTGACTTGTTGGTGAAAGAAAAAGTGGAGTTTGATGGCTATGTGAAGAAAAATTCAGAGAAGAAGTTTGGGACAGATGTTGTGCAAGTTGGATTGTCTTTTAGGCTTGTGCTGAGTGTTTTTGAAATGGTTTTGCAAGTTGGAGCAATTTTTGATAACTATGGCTTGTGATCTCTTTCAGGCTTGTGTGTGTGGTGTGTTATGCTAGCTTTGGTCCACTTATTACAACTAGAGAGGTCAGAGCAGTTGATGTGGACTGTTGTGATTGGTATGGCTCAAGCTGCCAAAATGTCAAGTCAAGTTGTACTTGGGGGTCTGGGCCATGGCAGAGGAGATCTCTGTGTTTAGATTGCCTCAGCCAGCTTTAAGGAGGACCCTTGGATGGTTTGTGAAGGACTGCAACATTTGGATTGCAAGATAGCATGTGTTTTGCCAATTGGCAACTTGTGACATTTTGTGACTTTTTGGCCATGAACATGTGACATCTCTTAAGAAATATGCAGCAAAATGCATCACATAATGTTGTTATGACACTTTGATAATGATTAGAGACCAAACAAAACCAAAGGAAACCTTCTTGCAAGACTTCCCTCTTTGTGATTTTCATGAAAAATGGCTTATGATACTTGGACATCAAGGCATGAAAATGAGAAATTTCTTGGGCCAATCTGAATTTTAGGCATTGCATTGCGTTTGCATGAAGATTAGAAGTCACTTTGAAGTCATCTTTGGCCTTGGTATGAGGTTTTGCAACTTTTCCCTTTTGTGCAAAAGTGAAAATTCAATGATTTTTCCCAACTTTGCAAAGCCATAACTTTTGATCCAAAATGAATTAGAATGAGTTATTGTACTTTTTGAAAAGGGAATGATCCAATCTACAACTTTCATGACCAAAGTTTTTTCATTTGAAGCATTTTTGAATCAATAAGAGGAGGTTGAAAAACTTTCCCAAAATAGCAAGTTTACATTATAAGTCACTTTCCAAAAAAGGCAAATTTGCAAATGTCTTGAAATTCTTCAATTTTGTGAACTTCTAACATCTTCTATGACCAAATAAAGATCATACACATTCAAAATGATGGAGAAAACCCTTTGGTTGGGTCAATGGGGGCCTCAGATGCCCTGATTTTGCACTGACTTGCTCAAGAAGTCACCTCTTGATCAGATGCCTTCCCCATTGAATTTCTTCATGAAAATTGATATGCATTATCCTAATAAAATATAGAGACCAATAGAAACAAGAATGACCAAAAAATTTGGAGTTATGGCCTCTGAAACCAAAACCCTAATTTTAGGTCATCTGTGCAGTTAAACCTGGCTCTGCTTCCATGCCTTGCTCAGTTCTTGTGATTCTTTGACTCCTTTGACCTTGTGAGGATATAATATGATGCTTGAACATACATGGACCCCTTTGAAATGATTGATGGCCTTTGGAGTGGCTCAAGAAGCTCTTGGATTGCTCAGATCACAAACCCTAGATGCATATGACTTTGAACCAATGCAATGAATCAAAAATGTGGTATGAGATGCTATGATTGGTTTTATGCATATGAAAAGATCACAAGCCATGGTGTGAATGGGTGAGGGCAAATTTGGGGAGTTTACAGTGAGTTAGCTGTGTAGAATGTAAGCGACGGCCTAATAGGCAAACAAGATAACTTGTGGTTGAATACCAAAGACAGTCCAAAATTTGCACTCGCAGAATGAAGAAGAAAAGGGATATAGATTGTAAAAGAAAATAAAGTATATTATAAAGTGCGGGCGACGAAGGACGACCGTCGAGCAGAGGACGATTGCTGGGGAAAGAGCAATGACGGGGACGGCTGGCATGCTGGGAAAAATGCGGGAAATAAAGCAATGATGGGGACGGCCGACAAGCTGGGGATAAAAGGGATTATGATGGGGACGGCCATCAGGTAAAGCTATAAGATTCTCTGGGGATTAGTAAAAATGATGGGGACGGCCATCAGGTTCATAAAGTAATGCAAACAACGATGGGGACGGCCATCGGGCTAAACTGATGAAGGACGATCATCAGGAAAAGGAAAAGGGACCACGACGGGGACGGCCATCGGGTTAAAGAATAAATGAAATAATGATGAGGGACGGTCATCAAAGGTGAAGGACGATCACCTAGCAGGGTACGGCTGCCGAAAGTATCGCGACATAGGACGAATGCCGGATAAAAGGTCGACGATGGGGACGGCCATCGGACGAGCATGATGAAGGATGATCATCAAGAGGTGAAGGACGATCACCTAGCAGGGGACGGCTGCTCTCAAGGTTTATCATGACATAGGACGAATGCCAGATAAAAGGATCAATGATGGGGACGGCCATCGGATGAGCATGATGAAGGACGATCATCAAGAGGTGAAGGACGATCACCTAGCAGGGGACGGCTGCTCTCAAGGTTTATCGTGACATAGGACGAATGTCAGATAACAAGATCAACGATGGGGATGGCCATCGGATAAAACTGATGAAGGACGATCATCAAAAGGTGAAGGACGATCACCTAGCAGGGGATGGCTGCTAAAAATCACGACATAGGACGAATGCCGGATAAAAAAAGGGGTTCTAATGAATAGAGACTCCACCGGGGAAAGGATGAGGGACGGTCATCCAAAGGTGACGGACAATCACCTGGCAGGGTACGGCTGCCGAAAGTATCACGACATAGGACGAATGTCGGATAGAAAAAGGTTGCTTTGCTGACGACCTACTAGGGAATAGTAAACACGGACGAGTGTTTACATCCAAGAAATAAAAGGTATAAGTGTTTTGATGTTGTGTATAGATTAAAAACGCGGACGAGCATCCCTAAGACTACGATACGGACGAGTATCGGGTAGAAACAAATACTTACGCGTGTTCAGAGATGATGATACGGACGAGTATCAACTGGTTAACAAGGAACGCGGACGAGTGTTGATTCTGAGGGGACTCTTCTAGGGAATAATAGTCACAGACGAGTGTCTAAGTTCAAGAAGACATGAGTGTTTGACACGTGTATGTATTTAAATATGCGGACGAGCATCCTTAAGACTATGATACGGACGAGTATCAGGTATAAACAAACGCTTGACGCATGCTCTGATATGATGATACGGACGAGTATCAACTGGTTAACAAAGAACACGGACGAGTGTCGAATCGGAGGGGATTTAAGTGGTATATACAAGATACGGACGAGTATCTGTATGAGTGACATAAGTATGAGTGGTGTACAGATGAGTGTTTAACCTGCTGAGGAGGGTGACACGGACGAGTGTCAAAAGAGAAAGGTGTAATATAAACAAGTATATGGTTTGCAAAATGTTTAGGCAATTGTGCTGGGGAAAGCGAGACGGACGGGTGTCAGGGAATTTGTATAAAGATGTATCTGTGAGTGCAAAGGGGACGCTTTGGCTTTTTGCTGGGGGTATGACACGGACGGGTGTCAAGAAGTATCTGTAACATACAAGTGTTTGTTTGCTCGGGCAACTTTACTGGGGAATGATGACACGGACGGGTGCCAAAAGGAGTGTGTATCTGGTATTTGTGAGTGTAAGGTCGATGTTTTATCTTTAGCTCTCTGCTTGGGATATGACACAGACGGGTGTCAAGATGTATCCGTATCTTTAGGGAAGGTGCCTTGGCTTTCTGCCGGGGAATTTGGAGAGTCTTTTGTATATCTCTGATGAATTGCCAGTATTTGCAAGTGTTTGATTCAGAACATGGCTTATGATCATGCAATATGTTTGATCTTTGCCGTAATGCTCCGTATTAGACGGAATGCTACGCTTTGTGGGGAGAATATGATGCGAATGCTATGATTATGCAAAGATACCGATCCGGGATTCGGATCCCGATGCTGCGAAGATCTCTGACTGATCTGCTTGGAGTGGGCATCCCAGCTAGGGATGAGATCACTAGTAGATCCGTCTTGGGGATATAGGTCACTAATAGGCCTATCTTTGGTAATGAGGGACCCAACTAGGGTTTGTAGAAGCTTTCTTCACTCTGTTGTGAGATTTTCAGGCGTTGCTCTTCTGGATAGAGGCTGAAACTTTGTGGGGAGATGGTTCCCCGGCTTTTGTACTCGGCTGAGGAGGAATAGTAGATGGCAACTCGGCTGGGGAAGAAGAAAGACCATGGGAAGGTCTTCCTGGAGATTTCCGTGGGGATCCTGCTGAGGATGATACTGAACAGCTCAGCTGGGGAGAAACCATCCCCGGTGCTAATTTGGAGCTAGACTGAGTAGATAATGATTAGGCAGCTTGCTGGGGAGAAGCCTTCGTGTCCCATGTTGTGCTTTGAATACCTGCAATCCTGAAAAGATAGAGAAGTGCACAAGTAATCCCGAGGTATCCCTTACCGGATTCCATCATAGGAGTTTAGACACTCCCGGGGGTAAATATATTTCCTGCAAGCACGTATTTTTAGAAGAAGAGCATCTGTATTTATGCAATCAGTATCTTAAGGACATCGGACATTTTTCAAATGAAGGTAAAGTGTACGAGACGAAATGTGACTGAAAATCTGATTTTATTAATTTGTATGCCCTGAATTGGCAAGATACAGTCAAAGAAACAGATCCCCTAAAATGAGGAGATTGTTACAAATTGAGAAACAAAAGATGTTGGCAATGTTGATGACGCTTCAAGGAGCTTCCCTTTGCTATGACTCGTATGACATTTGACACTCTTCTCGTCTTGCTTTCTGAAGAAGGCTGATTCTGAAAGAAGCTTGATCCTTTCGAGGCTTACCAAGTTGTAAGTGATACAAACGAAATCAGAATGCAGTTGTTCGCTTATTCCCTTATTTTGCATGGATCGCCCTTTCGGGTTTTCGATCCATCGGGATACCCATTTTTGCCTGAGTTGTCCAATGCGGCTTTTCAACTCAGCGGGTGTACATTTTTTTTTCCCTTATTTTTGCCCGAGTCTTTTATTCTGTTTTTGACTCGCCGGGATGCCCTATTTTTGCCTGGACTTACATTCTGTTTTTATGTCCAGCGGGTCATTTTTTATGCGAAGTATTTTTTAACTGCATCTGAATTCACAGGGGACGGGAAATCTTCACCATCCATGGTGCCGAGCATGAGTGCTCCACCCGAGAATACTTTTTTTACTACAAATGGTCCTTCATAGTTCGGAGTCCATTTGCCCCTGTGGTCTGTATGAGGAGGGAGGATTCTTTTCAGCACAAGATCCCCTACTTGGTACTCTCGGAGCCTGACTTTCTGATCGAAGGCTTTCTTCATTCTTTTCTGATACAGCTGCCCATGACAGATTGCAGCCAATCTTTTCTCTTCAATCAAACTCAGTTGTTCGTATCGGGATCAGACCCATTCTGCTTCGTTCAGCTTAACATCCATCAGTACTCGTAGGGAGGGTAATTCAACTTCAACAGGCACGACTGCCTCCATACCGTACACAAGTTGATACGGTGTTGCCCTAGTGGATGTTCTGATTGACGTGCGGTACCCATGCAAGGAAAACGGTAGCATTTCATGCCAGTCTTTGTAGGTGACTACCATCTTTTGCACAATCTTCTTGTTATTCTTATTAGCTGCCTCAACAGCGTCGTTCATCTTTGGCCTGTAAGGAGAAGAATTGTGGTGTTGGATCTTGAAGTCCCGGCATAGCTCTGCCATCATTTTATTGTTCAAGTTAGAACCATTATCAGTAATGATTCGCTCAGGAACTCCGTATCGACAGATGATATCTCTCTTCAGAAATCTGGCTACCACTTGTCTTGTAACATTTGCATAGGAAGCTGCTTCAACCCACTTGGTAAAATAGTCAATGGCTACCAAGATGAATCTGTGGCCGTTTGAAGCAGTTGGTTCAATCTTGCCAATCATGTTAATGCCCCACATGGCAAAAGGCCAGGGTGAAGACATCACATTCAGAGGATTCGGAGGCACATGCACTTTATCCGCATAAATCTGGCATTTATGGCACTTCCTGGCATAAGCACAACAGTCAGCATCCATTGTGATCCAGTAATATCCTGATCTTAGCAACTTTTTAGCCATGGCGTGCCCTCCTGCATGGGTACCAAAGGATCCTTTGTGCACTTCATGCATTAACAAATCTGCTTCTGCTCTGTCAACGCATCTGAGGAGTATCATGTCAAAGTTTCTCTTGTACAGGGAACCGTCAGTGTTCAGAAAGAAACTACCAGCAAGCCTTCTCAAAGTTTTATTATCATTGGAAGATGCCCCAGGTGGGTAAGTTTGATCCTTCAAGAAGCACTTAATGTCATGGAACCAAGGCTTATCATCTTTGACAATGTATGCTGCAAATACATATGCTGGTCTGTCAAGTCTGGATACTGAAATCCGAGGCACAAAGTTGGCGGCTTGAACTTTGATCATGGATGAAATGGTAGCCAGAGCATCTGCAAATTGATTCTCGTCCCGAGGGATATACTCAAGCTTGACCGTTGTGAAGAAAGTCAATAACCTCCTTGTATAATCCCTGTAAGGTATCAGATGATCTTGGCGGGTGTACCATTTGCCGTTGGTTTGATTAATTACCAGAGCTGAATCTCCGAATACAATCAAAGTCTTGATCCTGAGGTCAATGGCTTCCTCAAGACCTATAATACAAGCTTCGTATTCAGCTTCGTTGTTAGTGCAGTTAAAGGTGAGCTTCGCCGAGAAAGGCATGTGAACTCCTTTAGGTGTAATGAGTACTGCACCAACACCACGACCATTCATGTTAACAGCCCCATCAAACATCATAGTCCATTCTTCTTCCGGGTCAGGCCCTTTAGTGTGAACAGGCTCTTCATGATCTTTTGCTTTTATGAACATGATGTCTTCATCAGGGAAGTCAAATCTCATAGGCTGGTAATCATCAATGGGTTGCTCAGCCAGATAATCATACAATACACTGCCCTTGATGGCTTTCTGAGATGTGTACTGGATGTCATATTATGTGAGGATCATCTGCCATCTTGCAACCCGTCCGGTAAGTGCTGGCTTCTCAAAAATGTACTTGACTGGGTCCATCTTTGAGATCAACAAAGTAGTGTGGGTCAACATATACTGTCTTAGTCGGCGAGCAGCCCACGCTAAAGCACAACAAGTTTTCTCGAGCAGTGAATAACGTTGTTCACAGTCGGTAAACTTTTTGCTTAGGTAGTAAATTGCATACTCTTTTCGACCAGACTCGTCATGCTGGCCCATCACACACCCCATTGACTCTTCCAATACTGTCAGGTACATGATTAGAGGTCTTCCTTCAACTGGAGGCATAAGAATTGGAGGCTCTTGCAAGTATTCCATGATCTTATCAAAGGCCCTCTGGCAGTCTTCGTTCCACCTGACCGTTTGTTCTTTTCTCAATAGCTTGAACAAAGGTTCACAGGTTGCAGTATGGTGAGATATGAACCTTGAAATGTAGTTCAATCTACCTAGGAACCCCCGAACTTCTTTTTCAGACTTTGGTGCAGGCATCTCTTGAATGGCTTTGACTTTATCAGGGTCAACTTCAATCCCTTTCTCACTTACGATAAATCCTAGCAGCTTACCGGATCGCACCCCGAATGTGCATTTGTTGGGGTTTAACTTTAGTTGGTACTTCCTCAGAAGCTTGAATAGCTTCAAAAAATTCACCAGGTGGTCTTCTTCTATGAGGGACTTGGCAATAATGTCATCCACATAACACTCGATTTCTTTATGGATCATATCGTGGAATAATGTTACCATAGCCCGTTGATATGTTGTACCAGCATTCTTCAGTCCGAATGGCATTACCTTGTAACAGAACGTGCCCCAGGGTGTGATGAAAGTTGTCTTCTCCATGTCTTTAGGTGACATCTTAATCTGATTATATCCTGAAAATCCATCCATGAAGGAGAACACCGAGAACTGAGCCGTATTATCAACCAATACATCAATGTGAGGTAAAGGGAAGTCATCTTTCGGGCTTTCTCTGTTCAGATACCGGTAATCCACACACATCCTCACTTTGACGTCTTTCTTAGGCACAGGTACAATATTAGCAACCCACGGTGGATAGCTAGTTACAGCAAGGAAACCGGCGTCCCACTGCTTTTGTACCTCTTCCTTTATCTTCATTGCCATATCTGGGCGAGTGCGGCGCAGCTTCTGTTTTACCGGCGGGCAGTCTTCTCTCAAAGGCAGCTTGTGCATGACAATATCGGTGTCCAACCCAGGCATGTCTTGGTAAGACCAAGCAAACACATCCACATACTCCCGAAGCATATCAATCAGTTGTTCTTTCACTGAGTCTTGTAGGCAGGCCCCGATCTTAACCTCCTTCACGTCTTCTTCCGAACTAAGATTAA
The DNA here is from genome assembly GCA_963966055.1 of Lathyrus aphaca. Classification (NCBI taxonomy): domain Eukaryota; kingdom Viridiplantae; phylum Streptophyta; class Magnoliopsida; order Fabales; family Fabaceae; genus Lathyrus; species Lathyrus aphaca. The sequence goes on along the minus strand of OZ014523.1, from coordinate 459,221,502 downwards.
CCGTTTCGATTTCCTCCTGATGAGGAGTGATAACCTTCTCCTCTTGCCTTAACAACCTGGATATCTCTTCAGGAAGCTCATAGTCTTCTTCAACCCCTTCATCAACTTGATTGATTGGATTGTCAAAGTCATACGAAGCCATAGCTGCGTTGTTGTCGGTGCAGTCTGAGAGGCACTCTCTGCAAGGGTTTAGATTGTTCATTTTAGTGATTGATTTTAATCTTGTTTTTAGAAAAAGTGAAATGAAGTTTATCATTTTGGAAAACATTGCCATTTTTATTTTTGTACAAAAAGAAAAATGAAAAACAGTGAGCAGAAAAGAAAAGAGACTCATTTGCAAAAGACGTCCGATATTCATTGATTGATCTATTTGCACAAAATTACAGATGGCCCGATTACAAAATGAGTCTTGTCATCTTGGGCAAGATGCAAGACTTGATGCATGCTTAAAAATACAGGAAATAATAATTACTCTGCAGGAGTAACTCTTATAATTTCCTGGGAAGACCAGTTTGAGATATGGCTCCCCGGGATCCTTGGACGTATCCAGCTCTCCAGGTTGCGTTCATCTTTCGACTCATCTTCCAAGTTGTTTACTGCATCGGGGGTGAGCATCCCCCACTGACAAAACTGGGCTTCTTAGCAGCCTCTGGTTGATCTTGTTGAGTTGGTTTGTAACCCAACCCAAATCTGTCCTCCTTCTTCTCCACAGGCAGCAACTTGCCCCAGCCTTGGGCAGTCCCCTCTTCAACAACCTTCCTGGCTTGTTGATAAGATGTCATGGAGGTTCCAAGTACAGCGGATGCTTCATTTATGTTCATGGCTTCAAATCCCTGGCTCATGGTTTCATGGATCTCTCCATCCATCTCAATATATTTGTATGTAGCCAAATGGCTAACAAAGATATCTTCTTCACCACAGATAGTGATGATCTGGCCCTCCCACTCGAATTTTAACTTCTGGTGAAGGGTAGACGTAACTGCGCCAGCGGCATGGATCCAAGGTCTACCCAACAAACAGCTGTAGGCCGGCTGAATGTCCATCACGTAGAAGGTAATTTTAAAAGTCTGTGGGCCAATCATCACAGGCAGATCAATCTCTCCCAAAACTGATCTCTTAGAACCGTCAAAGGCTCTCACTACCAAGTTACTTGGACGCAGTGCCAAGCCATCATAATCCAGCTTCACCAAGGCTTTCTTTGGTAAAACATTGAGTGAAGACCCAGTGTCTACCAGTACATGTGATAAAACAACACCCTTACATTCAAGAGTGATGTGTAAAGCCTTGTTGTGGTTGTTTCCCTCAGTTGTTAGATCAACATTGGTAAAACCTAATCCATGGATGGTATTGACATTTGCTACCACGGTCTCTAGCTGATTAACAGTGATCTCCTCTGGCACATATGCTGCGTGCAAGACTTTTAGTAATGCATTTCGGTGAGCTTCGGAACACATCAGCAGGGATAGAATGGAGATTTTTGAGGGAGTTTGGTGAAGCTGATCCACCACCTTGTAATCACTCCTCTTGATAATTCTCATAAACTCGTCTACATCTTGTTCAAAAGATGTCTTCTGTGTTTCCTTGAGAATGGGTTCTTCAGATATTACACTCTTTCCTTTTGCTTTGGCAGCAGCTTCTGCTTCAGCATTAGGTCTTTGTGATTGCGAGGCAAAAAGGCGCCCGCTTCTGGTGAAGCCTCCGCCTCCCCCGACATTATCAATCTGTGGAGAAGAGGTTGAAGAGTCAAGAGTGATTTTCTTCCCATTGCAGTAAAGGTCAGAGCCATAATGCCAAGGTATGGCATTACTGCTTTCATATGGAACTGGCCCAGGTACCGTGATGGTAACCGGGCTGACTGCAGCAGAGGAGGGTGTTGAAATAGTGTGTGGATCGTAGTAGATGGTGATTGGTGGCCTGGCAGGAGATGCCACTATTTGTTGTTGAAAATTGTTGTTAGGAGGAACGTATGACGAATCATAATAGATGGTGACTGCTGAAATATTTGTTGGTGTTGTAGAAGATTCTGTTGATTGGATGGGTGTTGCTGTTGTAGGAGATTCTGAATGAAGGGGTGCTGAAGTTGTAGAAGAGATGTTTGTTGATATTTGGTTTGCTGAAGTGATAGATGAAGCATTTGTTGATGAAACTGAAGAATTGTTTGGAATAATTGTTGTTGCAGTTGTAGGAGACTCGGGAATTGTTGTCAAAGAATTTGATGGATTTGAAGGTGTTGATGTTGTGATTTGAAGTAGGCCACTCTGGATAAGACCATCTATGCCGCTTCTCAAGTTATCACACCCATTTACCGAAATGTTGCAATAACCGCACCCGAGCTCACACCCGGGGAATATCTGGCATTCAAGGAGTTGAGCTTTAATCTCTACCAGGGGTGTCCGGATTTGCCCAACACCGGTTATTAAGAAAGACGGTTTATCTTCCTCAATAGCATTAATTTTGGGCCCTCCGTGGTTGGGCATGGGGTTCTTGTTAACATTTGGCGGGGGTGCAAAGTTTAGAGCTTTAGAGTCTACCAGATCTTGTACCTTTTGTCGCTCCCGATAAATGGGACTGGGCCCAGATAAAGGTACAGACGCGAACGGTCGGCGAGAGGGACAATGAGAACACACAGCCGTGAACTCACTGGAGGTGAATAGAGTCGCCAGCTAGGCATTTTTATCCCGGAGGAAAGGCAATGCTGCATAGGCCTAGAAAAAGATGGATAAGACGGTTGCGAACCAGAGAGACTGAGAAAGGGGGTTGGTTACAACCTGGGAAGGTATTAGCACCCAGATTGTCCGCCGTATTCGACGGGATCCACGCTTAAAAGATTTGTGTTTTAAAGGGGTAGTGTCAGTGCAATTTGTGTACAAAATAGCTGGAAAACAAAATGTACAGGTGTCAGTGTAAAGTGTATGAGTGATGTGAAATATGAAAGTGTCAGTGTAAGAACAAAGAATGAGGTGCTCAAGATCATGAGGCTAAAAGAATGATGCTGGAAAGAGGGGGAATATACAGAGACTTTTGTTCGATAACTGTTAAGTTATGCCTACGTATCCTCTCGTGCAATGAGGAAGTCAGAACACCGTAGTTCGACCCAAAGAGACTGAAAGATGAATTGACTTGTGAACTGCTTACTTGCCTATGCTCAAGTGTATGATCTGTCTGGCAGAGATGCAAACTGTCTTGCATTAGACGGAAGAAGCAAGTTCTCGGTTGTGAGTGAGTGGGATAAGAAAAGAATCCCGAAGGAGACGATTATTGTTTGTTTTTGTTTTCAGTCTTTTATTGTTTTTGGATTTTGTCATAAGTTAATGAGCTTAAGCCTAAACCAATGGATTTAGTAAACTCATCACATCTTCCCTCTGATTAGGGGTAATGAGAGTACCTTAAGTGTGAAGTCAGATTCTCACACTTAATCACCTTTGATGTAGGGTTAAGATCATTAACCTACTTGTGATTATTTAGATGTTTTTGGTGTTTTTGTTTAGTGTTAAGTAATGAGGTTAAGCCATAATCAAGGATTAAACAGACTCATTACACCATCCTAATAGAAGGATAATAGATGAGAATGTTTAAGCTGAGGAAAGCTCCTCAACTTAATCCATGATTAGGGATTAAACTCATGACCAAACAAGCCTTTATTAGATGGATTTTGATTAGTGATATGATGAAGAAGTGATTTTTAGGGTTTGTAAGACAACTTGAGGGGGACTTGTCCATTAACACTAGGGTTAGTCCTTCTTAACCAATTAAGGAAGAATTAGAACCCTAATGCAAGGCCCAAGTCACAAGCTTGATGTCTTGATGATTATCAAGTGGATTGATTAAAGGAGTTAAACACATTAAGGGTTTAACACTCAGGATTAAAGTTATACACTCCATCCTAAGAGAAGGATGCAGGCATAAGCTTAATCACAAAGCCTTAAAGCCTTTAGGGTTTAGTCCCTGATTATGAGATGAGAAAAGAAGACTCAAAAGAGACACAAAGGTAAAACTAAGGGGGGGAACTAATCAAAACCCTAATCATTGTCATGCTTGGTTGTTCCTAAGGTTTGTGAGGTTTAACAAGAAGAAGCCTTCAATGGAACCACCAGGAAGCAGATGAAAGGATCAAGAGAAGCAAAGCAACTTGCTTCATTCAAGAAGTCAAGTCGCTTGAAGAAAGAAAGTGGGAAGAAGAAGAATGGGCAAGCTCAAACTCAAGCACATAACAAAATGCAGCAAGGATGCATGAAAGAGATGAAAAGAAAGTGTGGGAAGTGAAGGCAAATCCACTTCCCAAAGTTACTTACCACCTGAAATGTTAGTGAAAGGAATGCAATGCAATGCAAAATGGAATGAAATGGCATGATGCAAAACAAAACCAGAAGCATATACATGATGTTAATGATGTTATGAGATGCTACAAACATGAGGCAGCACATGGAAATGATCATACAAGTTCATGAATGCAAATGAAGCAAGTTAGGAACCATGAACACACATGAAAAGTTATGAAGTGCACATGACATACAACATGGCAAATACATGATGCAATGATCAAACATGATTTCAATATGTCTTATGATGTCAAATGAATCAAATGGATGCTTGAAATGTCATGGCAAGTCATGTTATGCAAAAGAATACAAGATGGATGCATATGGAAGCCCAAATTAGGGTTTATGAACAATACATCAAACAAAAACCAAAATCAGAAGCAAAACCTAAGATAAAAAATTGAAAATGCCACTCAAAGGACCCCTAATCCTATGCTAAACCAATTCCCAAAGGAGAGGTCTCAACTCCTAACCAATTTCAAGTTATGATTTTTACAAGTTTGCTAGGGTTTTAGGGTTCCTAAACAAAAGAAATGTCAAACAAATTGAAAATGAAAGATCAAATCATGGCCATTTAATCTCACAAACTACATGCTAAACACAATGCAATGCAAAAAGAATCAATGTCCAACTCTTCATGGATAGGCAGAAATGGTTTTTTGAACTTTGGATCAAAATAATGCACAAAAATGATTTTAATTCAATGAAAAATTCTCAAAATGCATCAAGATCAAAAAATAAATTTGGTTTGAAGGTTGGACAATGTTTCTAAATGTCTTAGAACATTTCATGAATTTTTTGGTGATTTTTAAATACCTAAAAGTATTTTTAATAAATTAATTTTCATTAATCAATTAAAAATAATCTTTTAACTATTTAAAAATACTTTTTTAATGCTAAAAATAAAAATAAAAATATTTTTGTGTTTTAAAAATTAATGAAACTCAGGATAAAAAATTTCATAATTTTTAAAGCATTTTTGCTATTTTTAATAAATCATGCAAAACAAATGAAATAATATGAAAATTTAAATGAAATAAAAGCTGAAAATGAAAAAGTCATGCAATCTGATGGTGGAGATTCAAACAAAAACACGCGCGCATTGACCTGGCGCCAAATCCAAGGGCCAGCATTCAAACCTGGCTAATTAATGCTTATGCCCTAATCCTGCCGTTAATCACTTTCAGATGACCGGAACAGTGTTCCGGTCATCTTCTCCGTTCACCTCAAAACCTAATCTCACTCCATACGCATCTAAAATGAATTCTAAAAACACAGGAATGATCCCCACTCACTCACGAACCAAAACCCCCAATCAAAACATATTTATCATTCCAGAAATGGCTTAATCGAAGCAAACAAAATCTAGGGCAAAAAGTTTCAGAGACTGATTAAACTCTCAACTCTCCACCATTTTCAAAACTAAAGACATATTCATGATCAGGAAAGCATATAGAACAACTTAAGAACTTAAAAAATGATTTCTGGAAAAAAAGTTCTTGAGCTACCTGAGTTTCGAAGCTTTCACTCTTGCTACTTTCTGTCCCCTTCTTTTGATGAAAACCACTCCTTATGATCCCCTGATGATGCTTGAATGCTTAGAAGGAGTTTAAGTTAGCTGGCTAGGGAGTTTGCACAGCTTCTGCTCAAGCTCAGTTGAAAATGGTGATGGTGATTCAGGCTGTTTCAGGTCAATGTGAGTGGTTCTTTGTGATCAGGATGATGAGTGGAGAAGGTTTGTGGAGTTTGTTTGGGTGTTTATGGCCTGTGGAGTGAGTTTCGAATGGTTTTGCTTCTGGGGGTGAAAATGGAGGAATGGTGTTCTTGCTTGATTCAGGCCTAAGTCTTGTTGGTTTTGGCTCAGTGAAGCAAGGTGAGTTGATCTATGAAAATGGTTTTTGTGTTTGTGTGTTGGGCAGAGAGTTTCGAAGGAAAATGCAAGTGAGGGTGAGTTTGTGTATGTTGTCTTGTGATCTGTTTCAGCCTTGCTTGTTATGTCTAATGGCCAGCATTTGATCCACATAAACCTCTCTCATTGGTCAGATGATGTGACCTGCCCTTTATTGATTGGTATGGCCACTTTTGCAAATTGTCAACTTTTGTGTAAGAGAGGCATGGGCTTGGTTCTAGGCTAGTACAAGCATGGGGGCTGGCGCAGCATGGTGTGTGAGTGAAGCTAGGAAGGTTCAGCAGCCAAGACAACTAGTTGGTGAAGTGTGATCATGAGTTTTGCAAGTTGATCCTCTTTTGGTTCATATGAAATTTCTTGTCCCACAAGCCATAAAACATGAGGAAACCTTGGTCCAATCTGAACTTTAGGACTTACATGATGCTTGTGTAATGGTTTGATGTCAATTAGAAGTTACAATTTGCCTTGGTTCATGATTTTGCAAATTTTCCAATTGGTGCATAACTTGAAAATTAGTGATTTTTGCCAACTTTGTCACACCATAACTTTTGATCCAAGAAGAATTAGATCATGTTCTTGTACTTTTTGAAAAGGGAAAAATGTATTCTACAACTTTCATGACCAAAGTTTTTCCATTTGAAGCATTTTTGGATCAAAAAGCAAGGCTTGAAAAATGGCATAAAATGACATATTCTTTAAAAGTCAACTATGCCCTAAAAAGTCAACTTTGCAAAAACTTCAAATTCTTGATTTTTGTGAACTTCAACCTTCTTCCATGATCAAATAAAGATCATATACACTCAAAATGATGAAGATCAACCCTTGGTTTGGTCATTGGGGGCCTCAGATGCCCTGATTTTGCACTGACTTGTCTGAAAAGTCAACCCTTGATCAGATGACTTCCCCATGGAATTTCTTAATGAAAATTGATATGCATACTCCTTATACCATATAGAGACCAATGGAAACAAGAATGACCAAAAAATTTGGAGTTATGGCCTTTGAAACCAAAACCCTAATTTTAGGTCAATTGTGCAGTCAAACCTGGCTCTGCATCCATACCAATCCCAGTTCTTGTGATTCTTTGGCATTTTTGACTTTGAGAGGATGTGATATGATATAAGAACACTCATGGATCCCTTTGAAGTGATTGGTGGCCTTTGGAGTGGCTCAAGAAGCCCCTAGATTGCTCAGATCACAAACCCTAGGTGCAGATGACCTTGAATCTATGCAATGAATCAAAAAATGAGATATGAGGTGATATGATTGTGTTTATGCATATGAGATGATCACAAGCCACGGTGTGAATGGGTGAGGGCAAATTTGGGGTGTTTACAGCTGCCCCTATTCAAACATGAGTTAGCTGTGCAGGATGTAAGCAACGGCTTAACAGGCAAACAAGATAACTTGTGGTTGAATACCAAAGACAGTCCAAAATTTGCACTCACAGAATAAAGAAGAAAAAGGATATAGATTGTAAAAGGAAGACAAAGTATATTGTAAAGTGTGGGCGACGGAGGACGACCGTCGAGCAGAGGACGACTGCTGGGTGAAGAGCAATGACGGGGACGGCCGACATGCTGGGAAGAGTGCGGAAAATAAAGCAATGATGGGGACGGCCGACATGCTGGGAATAAAAGGTTAAGCCAAGACGGGGACGGCCGAATGGCTGGGAAAAATAAGAAATTATGATGGGGACGGCCATCAAGATAAAGCAGTAAAATTCTATGGGGATTGATGAAACATGACGGGGACGGCCATCAAGTTCATAAAGCAAGGTAACCAACGATGGGGACGGCCATCGGGCTAAAAGAAAAGGTACCACGACGGGGACGGCCATCGGGTTAAAGAATAAATGAAATAAACAGATGATGGGGTACGGCCATCAAAGGTGAAGGACGATCACCTAGCAGGGGACGGCTGCTCTGTTGGGGAATAAAGGAATTATGATGGGGACGGCCATCAAAGGTGGAGGACGACCACCTGGCAGGGTACGGCTGCCGAAAATATCGCGACACAGGACGAATGCCGGATAAAAGGTCAACGATGGGGACGGCCATCGGACGAGCATGATGGAGGACGACCATCAAGAGGTGGAGGACGACCACCTAGCAGGGGACGGCTGCTCTCAGGGTTTATCATGACATAGGACGAATGCCAGATAACCAAAATCAACAATGGGGACGGCCATTGGATAAAATAATGAAGGACGATCATCAAGAGGTGGAGGACGACCACCTAGCAGGGGACGGCTGCTAAAATCAACGATGGGGACGGCCATCGGATGAGCATGACGGAGGACGACCATCAAGAGGTGGAGGACGACCACCTAGCAGGGTACGGCTGCTCTCAGGGTTTATCATGACACAGGAAGAGTGTCAGATAAGAAGGAAAATTTGCTTTGTTGGCGATCTATTGGGGAGTAGTAAACACGGACGAGTGTTTATATCCAAGAAACAAAAGGTATAAGTGTTTGGTATTGTGTATACATTAAAGATGCGGACGAGCATCCCTAAGACTACGATACGGACGAGTATCGGGTAGAAACAAATACTGACGCGTGTTCAAAGATGATGATACGGACGAGTATCAACTTGTTAACAGAGAACACGGACGAGTGTTGAATCTGAGGGGACTCTTCTGGGGAATAGTAGGCACAGACGAGTGTCTATATTCAAAAGGACATAAGTGTATGATACGGTGTATGGATTAAAGATGCGGACGAGCATCCTTAAGGTTATGATACGGACGAGTATCATGTAGAAACAAACGCTTGACGCATGTTCTGAGATGATGATACGGACGAGTACCAACTGGTTAACAAAGAACAAGGACTAGTGTTGAATCTGAGGGGATATGTAAGTGGTGTATATAAGACACGGGCGAGTATCTGTATAAGTGTAACATGAGTAACGAGTATGAGTATTGTATAGATGAGTGTTTAATTACTGGGGGAGTGACACGGACGAGTGTCAAGAGAGAAAAGTATAATAATATCAACAAGTATGTGGGTTGCAAAAGTGTAAGCGACTGCGCTGGGGATATGACACGGACGGGTGTCACGAAAGTGTATATAGGTATATGTGAGTGCAAAGAGGATGCCTTCGGCTTTCTGCTGGGGATATGACACGGACGGGTGTCAAAATGAGTATATATACTGGTGTTTGTGATTTGTGAGGCAGCTGTTTTTGCTGGGGATTCTGGTGGGGGATTTTCTGTACGTTGATGAACTGTCATTATTCACAAGTGTTGGTTTAAAACATGGCTTATGATTATGCTATGCGTTGGATTTTTGCCGTAATGCTCCGTGTTAAAACGGAATGCTACACTTTGTGGGTAAATATGATGCGAATGCTATGATTGTGCGAAGATACCAAACCGGGATCCGGGTCCCATTGCTGCGAAGATCTTCGATCGATCCGTTTGAAGTAGACATCCCAGTTGGGGATGAGATCATTAGTAGATCTGATGATATGATATCTGCTTGGGGATTCGGGCCATTGATAGACCTATCCTTTATAAATGAGAGACCCGACTGGGGTTTGTAGAAGCTTTCTTCACTCTGTTGTGATCTTCTATGCGCTGCTCTTCTGGATAGAGGCTGGAACTCTGTGGGGGGACGGTTCCCTGACTTTTGTGCTCGGCTGAGGATAAAAAGGCAACTCGGCTGGGGAGAAAGAGAGATCACTGAGAGACCTCCCTAAGGATTCCGTTGAAGTGGATCCTTGACTCAGCCGGGGATATGGGCGCCTTCTGTGATGCCTGGCAACTCTGATGGGGATAAGCAACAAGTGGCAACTCAGCTGGGGGAAGTCATGGGAGGCAACTCAGCTGGGGAGGGAGCACTTCGGGTGCTAGAATTGAGTGTTGATTTGCCAGCTTGCTGGGATAAAGCTTTCATCCCCCAAGTTGCGTTCTGGATACCTGCAATCCTGAAAAAGATAGAGAAACGCACAAGATAATCCCGAGGTATCCTTTACTGGATTCCGTCATAGGAGTTTAGATACTTCTGAGAGTAAGCATATTTCCTGCGAGCATGTTTTTATTTGAAGATAAACACCTGTATTCTTATGCAATCAGTTTCTTCTTTTAAGACATCATACATTTTTGCAAATAAAATGTACAAAACGAGACATGACTGAAAATCTGATTTTATTAATTCATATGCCCTAAATTGGCGAGATACAGTCAAAGGAACATATCCCCTGAAATGAGGAGATTGTTACAAATTGAGAAACAAAATGTTGGCAGTGTTGATGACGCTTTAAGGAGCTTCCTCTTCACTATGACCCGTATGACTTTTGACGTTCTTCTCATCTTGCTTTCTGAAGAATGTTGATTCTGGCTGAGGCTTGATCCTTTCAAGGTTTACCAAGTTGCAGGTGATACAGACGAATTCAGAATGCAGTTGTTTGCATGGATCGCCCTTTCGGGTTTTCAATCCATCGGGATACCCATTTTTGCCTGAGCTGTCCAATGCGGCTTTTCAATTCAGCGGGTGTACATTTTTCATTTTTCCCTTATTTTTGCCCGAGTCGTTTATTCTGTTTTTGACTCGCCGGGATGCCCTATTTTTGCCTGGACTTACATTCTGTTTTTGTGTCCAGCGGGTCATTTTTATGCGAAGTATTTTTTAACTGCATCTGAATTCACAGGGGAGGGGAAATCTTCACCATCCATGGTGCTGAGCATCAGTGCTCCACCGGAGAAAACTTTCTTTACCACGAATGGTCCTTCATAATTTGGAGTCCATTTGCCCCTGTGGTCTGTATGAGGAGGGAGGATTCTCTTCAGCACAAGATCTCCTATTTGGTACTCTCGGTGCCTGACTTTCTGATCGAAGGCTTTCTTCATTCTTTTCTGATACAACTGTCCATGACAGATTGAAGCCAATCTTTTCTCTTCAATCAGACTCAGTTGTTCGTATCGGGACCTAACCCATTCTGCTTCACTCAGTTTAACATCCATTAGTACTTGCTGAGAGGGTAATTCAACTTCAACAGGTAGGACTGCCTCCATACCATACACAAGTTGATACGGTGTTGCCCCAGTGGATGTTCTGATTGACGTGCGGTACCCATGTAAGGCAAACGGTAGCATTTCATGCCAGTCTTTGTAAGTGACTACCATCTTCTGCACAATCTTCTTGATATTCTTGTTAGCTGCCTCAACAGCGCCATTCATCTTTGGCCTGTAAGGAGAAGAATTGTGATGTTGAATCTTGAAGTCCCGGCACAGCTCTGCCATCATTTTGTTATTTAAGTTGGAACCATTATCAGTAATGATTCGCTCGGGCACCCCATACCGACAGATGATATCTCTTTTCAGAAATATGGCTACCACTTGTCTTGTGACGTTTGCATATGAGTATGCTTCAACCCACTTGGTGAAATAGTCGATGGCGACCAGGATGAATCTGTGGCCATTTGAAGCAGTTGGCTCGATCTTACCAATCATGTCAATGCCCCACATAGCAAAGGGACAGGGTGACGACATGACGTTCAAAGGGTTGGGAGGCACATGCACCTTGTCTGCATAAATCTGGAATTTATGGCATTTTCTGGCATAGGCACAACAGTCTGCATCCATTGTGATCCAGTAATAACCTGATCTTAGCAATTTCTTAGCCATTGCATGCCCTCCCGCATGGGTACCAAAGGATCCTTCGTGCACTTCATGCATCAACAAGTCTACTTCTGTTCTGTCGACGCATCTGAGGAGTACCATATCAAAGTTCCTTTTGTATAAAGACCCATCAGTGTTCAGAAAGAAACTACCAGCAAGCCTTCTCAAGGTCTTCTTATCATTGGAAGATGCCCCAGGTGGGTATGTTTCACCCTCCAAGAAGCACTTAATGTCGTGGAACCAAGGCTTATCATCTTTAACAACATCTGCTGCGAACACATATGCTGGTCTGTCAAGTCTGGACACTGAGATATGAGGTACAAAGTTGGCAGCCTGAACTTTGATCATGGATGAAATGGTAGCCAGGGCATCTGCAAACTGATTCTCATCCCGAGGGATATACTCGAGCTTGACTGTTGTGAAGAAAGTCAATAACCTCCTTGTATAATCTTTGTAAGGTATCAGATGATCCTGGTGGGTGTACCATTTGCCGTTGGTTTGATTGACTACCAAAGCTGAATCTCCGAATACGGTCAACGTCTTGATCCTGAGGTCAATGGCTTCCTCAAGACCCATAATGCAAGCTTCGTATTCAGCTTCGTTGTTAGTGCAGTTGAAAGTGAGTTTTGCCGAGAAAGGCATGTGAACTCCTTTAGGTGTAATGAGTACCGCACCAACACCACGACCATTCATGTTAACAGCCCCATCAAACATCATAGTCCATTCTTCTTCCGGGTCAGGCCCTTCAGTGTGAACAGGCTCTTCATGATCTTTTGATTTTATGAACATGATGTCTTCATCAGGGAAGTCAAACCTCATAGGTTGGTAGTCATCAATGGGTTGCTCAGCAAGATATTCAGACAATACACTGCCCTTGATGGCTTTTTGAGATGTGTATTGGATGTCATATTCTGTAAGAATCATTTGCCATCTTGCAACCCGACCGGTAAGAGCTGGCTTCTCAAATATGTACTTAACTGGGTCCATTTTTGATATCAACAAAGTAGTGTGGGTCAACATATACTGTCTCAGTCGGCGAGCAGCCCACGCTAAAGCACAACAAGTTTTCTCGAGCAGTGAATAACGCTGTTCACAGTCGGTAAACTTTTTGCTTAGGTAGTATATTGCATACTCTTTTCAACCAGACTCGTCATGCTGGCCCAGCACACACCCCATCGACTCTTCTAATACTGTTAAGTACATGATTAGAGGTCTTCCTTCAACTGGAGGCATAAGGATTGGAGGTTCTTGTAAGTATTCTTTGATCTTGTCAAAAGCCCTCTGGCAGTCTTCATTCCCCCTGACCGTCTGTTCTTTTCTTAACAATTTGAACAAGGGTTCACAGGTAGCCGTAAGGTGAAATATGAACCGCGAGATGTAGTTCAATCGACCTAAGAAACCTCGAACTTCTTTCTCTGTTTTTGGTGCAGGCATCTCTTGGATGGCTTTGACTTTATCAGGGTCAACTTCAATCCCTTTCTCGCTTACAATAAAACCCAGCAGCTTACCAGATCGCACCCCGAATGTGCACTTGTTGGGGTTCAGCTTTAATTGGTACTTCCTCAGACGCTTGAATAGCTTCAACAGATTTACCAGGTGGTCTTCTTCTGTAAGGGACTTGGCAATCATGTCATCCACATAACACTCGATTTCCTTGTGGATCATATCGTGGAATAATGTTACCATAGCCCGTTGATATGTGGCACCAGCATTCTTCAGTCCGAATGGCATCACCTTGTAACAGAACGTGCCCCAGGGTGTGATGAAGGTTGTCTTCTCCATGTCTTCAGGTGACATCTTAATCTGGTTTTATCCTGAAAATCCGTCCATGAAGGAGAATACCGAGAGCTGAGCCGTGTTATCCACCAATACATCAATGTGAGGTAATGGGAAGTCATCTTTCGGGCTGGCCCTGTTCAGATCCCGGTAGTCAACACACATTCTTACTTTGCCGTCTTTCTTAGGCACAGGTACTATGTTAGCAACCCACGGTGGATAGCTAGTTACAGCAAGGAAACCGGCGTCCCATTGCTTTTGCACCTCTTCCTTGATTTTCATTGCCATGTCTGGACGAGTACGGCGCAGTTTCTGTTTAACTGGCGGGCATTCTTCTCTCAAAGGCAGCTTGTGCACGACAATGTCGGTGTCCAACCCTGGCATATCTTGGTAAGACCAAGCAAACACATCCACATACTCTTGAAGCAGGTCAATCAGCTGTCTCTTCACTGAGTCTTGTAGGCAGGCCCCGATTTTAACTTCTTTCACGTTTTCATCTGTACCAAGATTAATCGCTTCAACCTCCTCCTGGTGAGGGGTAATAACCTTTTCCTCTTGTCTCAACAACCTGGCTAGCTCTTCAGGAAGCTCATATTCTTCTTCAACCCCTTCATCAGCTTGATTGATTGGATTGTCAAAGTCATACGAAGTCATAGCCGTGCTGTTGTCGGTGCTGTCTGGAAGGCACACTCTGCAAGGGTTCAGTTTGTTCATTTTAGTGATTTGATTTTAATCTTGTTTTAGAAAAGTGAAATAAAGTTGTCATTTTGAAAACACTGCCATTTATTTTTTGTACAAAAAGAAAAATGGAGAAACAGTGAGCGGAAAAAGAAAAAGACTCGTTTGCAAAAAGATGTCTGATATTTCATTGATTAATCTTGTTTGCACAAAAAGTACAGATGGCCCGATTACAAAATGAGTCTTGTCATCTTGGGCAAGATGCAAGACTTTGATGCATGCTCTAAAAATACAGGAAATAATAATTACTCTGCATGAGTAACTCTTATAATTTCCTGGGAAGACCAGTTTGAGATACTGCTCCCCGGGATCTTTGGACGAATCCAGCTTTCCAGGTTGTGTTCTTCCAGCTCGTCTTCCAAACAGTTGACAGCATCAAGGGTGAGCATCCCCCCACTCACAAAGTTGGGCTCTTTCGCAGCCGCTGCTTGATCTTGTTGAGTTGGTTTGTAACCCAACCCAAATCTATCCTCTTTCTTCTCCACCGATAACAGCTTGCCCCAGCCTTGGGCGTTTCCTCCCTCAACAACCTTCCGGGCTTGTTGGTATGATGATATTGAAGTACTAGGCACAGCAGATGTTTCATTCACATTCAAGGCCTCGAATCCCTGACTCATTGTTTCATGGATCTCCCCATCCATCTCAATGTACTTATAAGTAGCCAGGTGGCTGACAAAAATATCCTCCTCTCCACAGATCGTAACGATTTGACCCTCCCACTCATATTTTAACTTCTGGTGAAGGGTAGAGGTCACGGCGCCAGCAGCGTGAATCCATGGCCTACCCAATAGACAGCTGTAGGCAGGCTGTATATCCATCACGTAGAAGATCGTTTTGAAGGTCTGCGGGCCAATCGTTATGGGCAACTCAATCTCTCCCAGAACCGATCTCTTTGAACCATCAAAGGCTCTCACCACCAGGTTGCTGGGTCTCAACGCCAATCCATCATATTCTAGCTTCACCAGGGCCTTCTTAGGTAAGACATTGAGGGATGACCCCGTGTCTACCAGCACATGGGAAAGGACAGCACCTTTACATTCCATGGTTATGTGCAAGGCCTTGTTATGGTTGCGACCTTCCGTGGTCAAATCAGTGTTGGTGAACCCTAGTCCATGACTAGCATTAACATTTCCAACTACAGCTTCCAGCTGATTGACAGTGATCTCTTCAGGTACGTAAGCTGCGTGCAAGACTTTGAGTAGTGCATTCCGATGGGCTTCGGAGCACATAAGCAATGATAGGATTGAGATCTTGGAAGGCGTCTGATGAAGCTGATCCACTATTTTATAATCACTCTTCTTGATGATTCGCATGAACTCATCAACCTCTTGATCGAAGGGTGTTTTCAACGCTTCTTTAACAGTCTGCTCTTCCTGCACCAAGCTTTTTCCTTTTGCTTTAGCAGCAGCTTCTGCTTCGGCAGTGGGTCTCTGAATTTGTGGAGCGAAAAGACGTCCGCTTCGAGTGAAGCCTCCGCCTCCTCCCACATTGTCAATTTGTGGCGCAGGGGTTGATGATTCAAAAGTGATTCTTTGTCCTTCACAGTACAGGTCAGAGCCGTAATGCCACGGGATGGCATTGCTGCTTTCATAAGGTACCGGTCCAGGCATCGTGACAGTGACTGGACTGACTGCAGCTGCGGAAGGAATTGTGATAGTCTGTGGATCGTAATAAATTGTGACTAGTGCTCTGGTGGGAGCAGCACCTTCTGAGTTGTAGGCGGAGTTGTTTTCAGGATCATAAAATATTGTGACAGTTGAGACATCTTCATGATTTGTTGCTGGTGTTGTAGGAGACATTGGTGGAAGGATGGATGTTGTTGTTGTAGGAGTTTCAAAATGAAGTGGTGCTGGAGTTGTAGAAGAAAAATCTGTTGATAACTGATCAGTTGAGATAATAGATGAAGTACTTGTTGATGAAGCCGAAGAATTGTCAGGAACAATGGTTGTTGCAGTTGTAGGAGGTTCTGGAATTGTTGCTGATGAGATTGCTGGATTTGTTGGAAATGATGTGGTGATTTGAAGTTGGCCACTCTGAATGAGACCATCTATGCCATTCCTCAGGTTATCGCACCCATTTACCGAGATATTGCAGTAAGCACACCCCAACTCACACCCCGGGAACATTTGACATTCGAGGAGCTGAGCCTTAATTTCTACCAACGGTGTCCGGATCTGACCCACACTGGTTATTAAATAAGACGGCTTGTCTTCTTCAATAGCGTTAATCCTGGGACCCCCGTGGTTCGGCATAGGATTTTTGTTGATATTGGGTGGTGGTGCGAAATTCAGAGCTTTAGAGTCCACCAGGTCTTGTACCTTCATGTGCAAGGCTCTGCACTTTTCTGTACTGTGGCCAGGGGCATTTGAATGGAAGGCACATCTGGCATTGGAATCATAATTCCTGGGTAGACTGTTGGGATCTGGAGGTGCCAACGTCCTTAGCTCAACTAGGTTGAGTTTCAGGAGTTGTGGCAGCAATGTAGCATATGGCATAGGGATCAGATCGATTACTCTGTTGGCTTGAGAAGGCCTCTGTTGGAATGGCCTTTGCTGGTTATTGTTGTTGGTGTTGCTGTTGTTGTAATTTCTCGGAGGATATTGAGCTTGTTGATGGTACTGAGGTTGTTGCTGATAGTTTTGTTGCGGAGGTTGATAAACTGGCTGAGGATGAGCTGGAGCGGGAATGGTGACTGCTGCCACTGATCTGTGAACATATTGGGGCCTGCCCCTGTTGGTGTGGATGGCATTGGTCTCGCCAGTTCTTCTCGGGCCTGCAAAAGGCTTCCTTGTAATACTGGACGAGCTGGCACCGTTGTCAGATATCTTGCCTATTTTTAACAGGCTCTCAATTCTTTCCCCAGCTATGACAACATCTGCAAAGCTAGTGGAAGAGAAAGCAGCCAGCCTGTCATTATATGTTCCCTGGAGGGTGTTCATAAACATGTCTGCCATTTCCCTTTCAGACATAGGTGGCTGAACAGCAGCAGCCAATTGCCTCCATCTCTGGGCATATTCTCGGAAACTTTCTCTTGGCGACTGTGACATTCCCATTAGGAGGATCCTGTTGGGTGCCATGTCTAAGTTGTACTGATATTGTCTGATGAAGGCCTCTGCCAGGTCCTTCCAACACCTGATAGTTGCCCTTGTCAGGTGAGAGTACCATTCTCTTGACGCTCCAGTTAAGCTATTTTCGAAATAGAACATCCAGAGCTTCTCATCCATAGTATAGGCCTTCAGCCTTCCCAGAAATGATTGTAAATGAGTCCGGGGGCATGAAGTCTCGTTGTATTTTTCAAAACAAGGAGGCTTGAACTTATGGGGAATCCTGACCCCGTCTACCAAGCCCATGTCCATGACGTCAAAGCCCAAAGAGTTTTGAGACTCTAAGGATCTAAGTTTCTCAGCTATCTCATCCAGCCTTCTATCATAGGCTTCCTCCCCAGCACCCATTACTGTGAATTGATCCTCTTGGGGGTCTTCCTGCAGTACCCTGGCTGCAGTGGCAGTCCCTTGAACATTTGCAGGGATGTTGACCTCAGGATGGAGGTGTGGTCCAAATACAGGGGGATTGACATGAGGTTGGACCCTCTCGTTGTTGCTGGTGCCGGCAGTCCCTATATGTGGATCTTCTTGATTTTGCCTTTCCACCATGGCCCTCAATCTTTCCTGGCTCTGAGCCATGTTGTTCATTACTTCCATAAACTGCGTCATTTGATTCCTCATTTCTAACCTTTCATTGGCCATTTGATTTCTGACCTCAGTAAGGTCCTGCTGCATCTGATCCATTTGAATGCCCGGAAGGTTGTTACGGGTCGGATAACGGTGCGGACGGTTGAGGGGAAATACCCGGCGCCGAGCAATAGTTCCTGAATATCACAACAGAGTTAGTGGCAATAAAACAAAAACCTACAAAACAAACAAAAGGGTTAGCATGCAATGCAGTATGCTTATTTGTTTTCAAGGTATCCGGCTTGGCATTCAGTTTTGACCCTTCCAGACCCTTGAAGATGCTGTTGATGTTGCTTTCGAAGTAAACTCGGGTGGAACAAACTAATACATATATTACAGAAAGCAAAATGGTACATAGTTTGTTTTACAAATACAAGCCCTCGGAGGGGTCAAAATACATTACAAGAAAAATGAAAAATACACAGAATGAAAGCAACAACAAGCAAATGGTCAAACACCAAGACCAAACTCATCCTCACGAACTTCCTTGAGAAGTGCTTCGGTCACAGGATCAGCTGGACGCTCTGTGAGATTCCTGATAAGGAGATTTCGGGTCGTAACAGCTGCAGTTAGCTTCTTGTGCTGACTTTGGTCCTTTGACCTCTTCACTCCAGCTCTGATCTTTAGCTCTGATATTTCCCTCTGGGCTGCTGCCAGGGCTTCTTGCTGTTCTTTGGCACTAGCTTCCAGTTGCTCCATCTTGTCTTGAACTCTCTTGTCCTCCAGAGTACGAGCTTCGGTGATCCTGACCCACCTAGCCTGACTCTCCTTCAGATACAAGTCTGTCCTTGCTCTCTGGAACTGGGCTTCTTTGCAAGCATTCTTCAGAATTTGTTCTCTAGCCTTAGACTTTTTGATATAATCCCCATATTTCTCAATTTTAACCAGATGCTCCACTCTCAGCTTCTCTAGTCTCTCAATCTCCATCCTACTCTCACTCCTCTCCCGGAGGGTCTTCTGCAAAGCCTGGGTTAACTTCTCGTTTCTTTCCTTCAAGCTCTCAAACTCTTCCAAACTGATAGTGGCAGGGGGTGATGCTGAAGATGATTCAGGCATATCTTCTATGGTAAAGGGCATCCCAGAGAATTGAGCCCTGGCACGGGACCACTCATAATATTGTGCTGATGCCACATTGCTGCACTTCCCCAAAATGGTTATTCCCTTGGTTTGAACATTATCCCAGGCCCAGGCAGCCTGCCTAACAACAACCAAATTAGGCTTGTTCTCGCAATAAAGAGTCTCAACCCAGTCCTGTGCCTTAGGAGTGTGGACCAGTGCATAGCCCAGTTGTCTTTTGAACAGCAGAGGGTTGTAATTAATACTCCCCTTAACTCCTATTAGGGGCACATTGGGAAAATGCCCACAGCTGGTGATGATATCCCTGCCCTTGGTGCTTTGGGTGCACCATCTGATATCGGCTGAAGTTAGAGCAGTGAGTCTCTTAGCCCAGTTTTTCTGCTGATGAGGATTCAAAAATGCATCTGTCCTGGGTAGATGCCTGAGAAGCCAAGTATGGAACAATGGAGCACAACACCTCACTAATCTTCCCCTCTGCTTTTCATTCCTCTGATGCACTGAGTAATAAAGATCCCCCAATAAAGTGGGCACTGGGTTCTTCAGAATGAATAAATGAACTGCATTCTTGCTAATGAATCGAGGCTCATCTGCAAATAATACAATCCCATATATGCTCAAGGCCAACAAAGCACAGACAGCTTTCCACTCTCCTAAAGAAGCTTTCAGGGTAGCTTGAGAAATCAAGAAATCCAGATGGAAGCCAAGGATTCCAGCTTTAAAAGTCATATGCTGCTCAATCAGGACAGGTTCCAGATGCAAAGCCTTTTCTACTTCTCCATTACTAGGAAAGACCATTTCAGGGTTGAAAGGGATTCCACCCCTGATAGGCATACCAACCAATGATGAGTATTCTTCTAATAGAGGGCCTAGCTGAAAGTCCTGAAAAGTGAAGCATCTCAGTGGGGGATCATAAAATTGAAGGCAAGTGTGGATCAGGCTTCTCTGTGAAGGGTCCAGATCCATAACCATATCAAGTATATCCCCATAGTGTTCCCTGAACAATGGTATGTGATCTGGAGTGATCAGGGTCTGAATCCTCCTGATGTCCGATAGCTCTGGCTGGAAAAAGTGATAGGTGATGTTGCTCTTTTTAGGAGCCATGATGCTGAAGATGAGTAGAGACAGGTGCTGATGATAACACTGAAGAATGGGCCACTGATTGGCTGGTGCAAGTGACTGAGGTAGATAGCTGATAGCTGAAGCAGGTGCTGATGAAGATAGGTCAATACTGAAGATGGGGTCAAAACCAGAACCAAAGATGAAAGTGGATACCCTGAAACACAAGTAAGCAAATGTCAATATGATGCAATGAGTATGTATGCAAATGGTATGCAAGGGTCTGTGACTGAGCTGGATCTGATCAAAATGCCCTGATATAGGTCCAAGTATGTTCAAGAATTCCAGATGGAGGTCTATAAATCCAGTAACCAGGGTGGGGGGCTCAAATAAAGAGCCACATGTCCAGGGTTTTAGAATCACAAGAACTGTCCCAAAATGAAGTACTCTTAAACAAACAAAATAATAGGGTATTCTGAGGCCAAGGTACCTGCAAACCTGTAAACAGCCCATCCCCCTCACAGGTGGTGTTCTAAAACAAGGATCCTCAGACTTGGATCAGTTATGAGAAGTGTAAACACTTCTAACCCGGAGGTACAGTGTTTACAATAACCATAAAAGTTCCTCCTCTAATTCACCTCAGTTTCTGAAGGTCAAAACTAAAGGTTATCCAGACTTAGCAGGCTTCCCAGATAGCCCTAGCATTGCAGGAAATCTGCAACACAGAGTTCTCAAGAAGAAACCCATATCTGAACCGTGTTTCATATTCCCGCACCAGACCGAGATGGAATGGGAAAGAATATGATTCACTCTAGCCTAGGTGTCACTCAGGTCCCAGGTATAGGACCTTAACTCTCAATGGAACACCCACCCACCAAAGCAAAACCAGATCCAGCCAGACAGCATGACAGTATGATATATGTAAAGCAGTAAAGAAAGCAGATAAACAACTGTACATAAGGCAAAAATAAAACAAATATAAACACAAATAAACACATAACACCCCAGTAAACACAAATCAAACAAGCGCTAGGAGGAACCCACAAAAAGAACCAGAAGCCCTGGTTGCAGTATAAGGTTCCCCAGCAGAGTCGCCAAGCTGTCGCTCCCGATAAATGGGACTGGGCCCAGATAAAGGTACAGACGCGAACAGTCTGCGAGAGGGACAATGAGAACACACAGCCGTGAACTCACTGGAGGTGAATAGAGTCGCCAGCTAGGCATTTTTATCCCGGAGGAAAGGCAATGCTGCATATGCCTAGAAAAAGATGGATAAGACGGTTGCGAATCAGAGAGACTGAGAAAGGGGGTTGGTTACAACCTGGGAAGGTATTAGCACCCAGATTGTCCGCCGTATTCGACGGGATCCACGCTTAAAAGATTTGTGTTTTAAAGGGGTAGTGTCAGTGCAATTTGTGTACAAAATAGCTGGAAAACAAAATGTACAGGTGTCAGTGTAAAGTGTATGAGTGATGTGAAATATGAAAGTGTCAGTGTAAGAACAAAGAATGAGGTGCTCAAGATCATGAGGCTAAAAGAATGATGCTGGAAAGAGGGGGAATATACAGAGACTTTTGTTCGATAACTGTTAAGTTATGCCTACGTATCCTCTCGTGCAATGAGGAAGTCAGAACACCGTAGTTCGACCCAAAGAGACTGAAAGATGAATTGACTTGTGAACTGCTTACTTGCCTATGCTCAAGTGTATGATCTGTCTGGCACAGATGCAAACTGTCTTGCATTAGACGGAAGAAGCAAGTTCTCGGTTGTGAGTGAGTGGGATGAGAAAAGAATCCCGAAGGAGACGATTATTGTTTGTTTTTGTTTTCAGTCTTTTATTGTTTTTGGATTTTGTCATAAGTTAATGAGCTTAAGCCTAAACCAATGGATTTAGTAAACTCATCACATCTTCCCTCTGATTAGGGGTAATGAGAGTACCTTAAGTGTGAAGTCAGATTCTCACACTTAATCACCTTTGATGTAGGGTTAAGATCATTAACCTACTTGTGATTATTTAGATGTTTTTGGTGTTTTTGTTTAGTGTTAAGTAATGAGGTTAAGCCATAATCAAGGATTAAACAAACTCATTACACCATCCTAATAGAAGGATAATAGATGAGAATGTTTAAGCTGAGGAAAGCTCCTCAACTTAATCCATGATTAGGGATTAAACTCATGACCAAACAAGCCTTTATTAGATGGATTTTGATTAGTGATATGATGAAGATGTGATTTTTAGGGTTTGTAAGACAACTTGAGGGGGACTTGTCCATTAACACTAGGGTTAGTCCTTCTTAACCAATTAAGGAAGAATTAGAACCCTAATGCAAGGCCCAAGTCACAAGCTTGATGTCTTGATGATTATCAAGTGGATTGATTAAAGGAGTTAAACACATTAAGGGTTTAACACTCAGGATTAAAGTTATACACTCCATCCTAAGAGAAGGATGCAGGCATAAGCTTAATCACAAAGCCTTAAAGCCTTTAGGGTTTAGTCCCTGATTATGAGATGAGAAAAGAAGACTCAAAAGAGACACAAAGGTAAAACTAAGGGGGGGAACTAATCAAAACCCTAATCATTGTCATGCTTGGTTGTTCCTAAGGTTTGTGAGGTTTAACAAGAAGAAGCCTTCAATGGAACCACCAGGAAGCAGATGAAAGGATCAAGAGAAGCAAAGCAACTTGCTTCATTCAAGAAGTCAAGTCGCTTGAAGAAAGAAAGTGGGAAGAAGAAGAATGAGCAAGCTCAAACTCAAGCACATAACAAAATGCAGCAAGGATGCATGAAAGAGATGAAAAGAAAGTGTGGGAAGTGAAGGCAAATCCACTTCCCAAAGTTACTTACCACCTGAAATGTTAGTGAAAGGAATGCAATGCATTGCAAAATGGAATGAAATGGCATGATGCAAAACAAAACCAGAAGCATATACATGATGTTAATGATGCTATGAGATGCTACAAACATGAGGCAGCACATGGAAATGATCATACAAGTTCATGAATGCAAATGAAGCAAGTTAGGAACCATGAACACACATGAAAAGTTATGAAGTGCACATGACATACAACATGGCAAATACATGATGCAATGATCAAACATGCTTTCAATATGTCTTATGATGTCAAATGAATCAAATGGATGCTTGAAATGTCATGGCAAGTCATGTTATGCAAAAGAATACAAGATGGATGCATATGGAAGCCCAAATTAGGGTTTATGAACAATACATCAAACAAAAACCAAAATCAGAAGCAAACCCTAAGATAAAAAATTGAAAATGCCACTCAAAGGACCCCTGATCCTATGCTAAACCAATGCCCAAAGGAGAGGTCTCAACTCCTAACCAATTTCAAGTTATGATTTTTACAAGTTTGCTAGGGTTTTAGGGTTCCTAAACAAAAGAAATGTCAAACAAATTGAAAATGAAAGATCAAATCATGGCCATTTAATCTCACAAACTACATGCTAAACACAATGCAATGCAAAAAGAATCAATGTCCAACTCTTCATGGATAGGCAGAAATGGTTTTTTGAACTTTGGATCAAAATAATGCACAAAAATGATTTTAATTCAATGAAAAATTCTCAAAATGCATCAAGATCAAAAAATAAATTTGGTTTGAAGGTTGGACAATGTTTCTAAATGTCTTAGAACATTTCATGAATTTTTTGGTGATTTTTAAATACCTAAAAGTATTTTTAATAAATTAATTTTCATTAATCAATTAAAAATAATCTTTTAACTATTTAAAAATACTTTTTTAATGCTAAAAATAAAAATAAAAATATTTTTGTGTTTTAAAAATTAATGAAACTCAGGATAAAAAATTTCATAATTTTTAAAGCATTTTTGCTATTTTTAATAAATCATGCAAAACAAATGAAATAATATGAAAATTTAAATGAAATAAAAGCTGAAAATGAAAAAGTCATGCAATCTGATGGTGGAGATTCAAACAAAAACACGCGCGCATTGACCTGGCGCCAAATCCAAGGGCCAGCATTCAAACCTGGCTAATTAATGCTTATGCCCTAATCCTGCCGTTAATCACTTTCAGATGACCGGAACAGTGTTCCGGTCATCTTCTCCGTTCACCTCAAAACCTAATCTCACTCCATACGCATCTAAAATGAATTCTAAAAACACAGGAATGATCCCCACTCACTCACGAACCAAAACCCCCAATCAAAACATATTTATCATTCCAGAAATGGCTTAATCGAAGCAAACAAAATCTAGGGCAAAAAGTTTCAGAGACTGATTAAACTCTCAACTCTCCACCATTTTCAAAACTAAAGACATATTCATGATCAGGAAAGCATATAGAACAACTTAAGAACTTAAAAAATGATTTCTGGAAAAAAAGTTCTTGAGCTACCTGAGTTTCGAAGCTTTCACTCTTGCTACTTTCTGTCCCCTTCTTTTGATGAAAACCACTCCTTATGATCCCCTGATGATGCTTGAATGCTTAGAAGGAGTTTAAGTTAGCTGGCTAGGGAGTTTGCACAGCTTCTGCTCAAGCTCAGTTGAAAATGGTGATGGTGATTCAGGCTGTTTCAGGTCAATGTGAGTGGTTCTTTGTGATCAGGATGATGAGTGGAGAAGGTTTGTGGAGTTTGTTTGGGTGTTTATGGCCTGTGGAGTGAGTTTCGAATGGTTTTGCTTCTGGGGGTGAAAATGGAGGAATGGTGTTCTTGCTTGATTCAGGCCTAAGTCTTGTTGGTTTTGGCTCAGTGAAGCAAGGTGAGTTGATCTATGAAAATGGTTTTTGTGTTTGTGTGTTGGGCAGAGAGTTTCAAAGGAAAATGCAAGTGAGGGTGAGTTTGTGTATGTTGTCTTGTGATCTATTTCAGCCTTGCTTGTTATGTCTAATGGCCAGCATTTGATCCACATAAACCTCTCTCATTGGTCAGATGATGTGACCTGCCCTTTATTGATTGGTATGGCCACTTTTGCAAATTGTCAACTTTTGTGTAAGAGAGGCATGGGCTTGGTTCTAGGCTAGTACAAGCATGGGGGCTGGCGCAGCATGGTGTGTGAGTGAAGCTAGGAAGGTTCAGCAGCCAAGACAACTAGTTGGTGAAGTGTGATCATGAGTTTTGCAAGTTGATCCTCTTTTGGTTCATATGAAATTTCTTGTCCCACAAGCCATAAAACATGAGGAAACCTTGGTCCAATCTGAACTTTAGGACTTACATGATGCTTGTGTAATGGTTTGATGTCAATTAGAAGTTACAATTTGCCTTGGTTCATGATTTTGCAAATTTTCCAATTGGTGCATAACTTGAAAATTAGTGATTTTTGCCAACTTTGTCACACCATAACTTTTGATCCAAGAAGAATTAGATCATGTTCTTGTACTTTTTGAAAAGGGAAAAATGTATTCTACAACTTTCATGACCAAAGTTTTTCCATTTGAAGCATTTTTGGATCAAAAAGCAAGGCTTGAAAAATGGCATAAAATGACATATTCTTTAAAAGTCAACTATGCCCTAAAAAGTCAACTTTGCAAAAACTTCAAATTCTTGATTTTTGTGAACTTCAACCTTCTTCCATGATCAAATAAAGATCATATACACTCAAAATGATGAAGATCAACCCTTGGTTTGGTCATTGGGGGCCTCAGATGCCCTGATTTTGCACTGACTTGTCTGAAAAGTCAACCCTTGATCAGATGACTTCCCCATGGAATTTCTTCATGAAAATTGATATGCATACTCCCTATACCATATAGAGACCAATGGAAACAAGAATGACCAAAAAATTTGGAGTTATGGCCTTTGAAACCAAAACCCTAATTTTAGGTCAACTGTGCAGTCAAACCTGGCTCTGCATCCATACCAATCCCAGTTCTTGTGATTATTTGGCATTTTTGACTTTGAGAGGATGTGATATGATATAAGAACACTCATGGATACCTTTGAAGTGATTGGTGGCCTTTGGAGTGGCTCAAGAAGCCCCTAGATTGCTCAGATCACAAACCCTAGGTGCAGATGACCTTGAATCTATGCAATGAATCAAAAAATGAGATATGAGGTGATATGATTGTGTTTATGCATATGAGATGATCACAAGCCATGGTGTGAATGGGTGAGGGCAAATTTGGGGTGTTTACACCTTCATCTGTAAGGCCCTGCATTTCTCTGTACTGTGGCCAGGTGCATTGGAGTGAAAAGCACATTTGGCGTTGGCGTCGTAATTTCTGGGCAGACTGGAAGGATCTGGTGGTGCCAACGTCCTTAACTCAACCAAGTTGAGCTTCAGGAGCTGTGGCAATAAAGCGGCATAAGGCATAGGGATTGGATCAATCACCCTATTGGCCTGAGATGGTCTCTGTTGAAAAGGTCTTTGTTGATTGTTGTTGTTGCTGTTGTTATAGTTTCTCTGAGGCGGATACTGAGTTTGTTGCTGGTAGTGGGGTTGTTGCTGTGGCTGATATGCTAGTTGCTGAGGAGTTGAAGCAGGAATAGTGACAGCTGCCACTGACCTATGAACATACTGTGGTCTGCCCCTGTTGATCTGAATAGCATTAGTCTCACCGGTTCTCCTTGGACCCACAAATGGCTTTCTTGGGTTGCTGGATGAGCTCGCGCCGTTGTCAGAAATTTTGCCCATCTTCAATAGGCTTTCAATTCTTTCCCCAGCTATGACTACGTCAGCGAAGCTGGTGGAAGAAAAGGCAGCTAGCCTGTCAATGTATGTACCTTGAAGGGTGTTCATAAACATGTCGGCCATTTCCCTTTCCAACATGGGTGGCTGGACAGCAGCAGCAAGTTGTCTCCAGTTCTGGGCGTATTCCCGGAAGCTTTCCCTAGATGATTGAGACATTCCCATCAGGAGGGTCCTGTTAGGAGCCATATCCAAGTTGTACTGGTACTGTCTAATGAAGGCCTCAGCTAGGTCCTTCCATCACCTGATGGTTGCTCTGGTCAAATGAGAGTACCATTCCCTTGAAGCTCCTGTTAAACTGTCTTCGAAATAAAACATCCACAGTTATTCATCCATGGTGTATGCCTTCAGCCTCCCCAGAAAGGATTGCAAATGGGTTCGTGGACAGGAAGTTCCGTTGTACTTCTCGAAGCACGGAGGTTTAAACTTGTGGGGAATCCTTACCCCGTCCACTAATCCCATGTCCATGACATCAAAGCCCAGGGAATTTTGAGACTCCAGAGATCTCAATTTTTCAGCAATTTCATCTAGCCTTCTGTCATAGGCTTCATCCCCAACTCCCATCACAGTGAATTGATCCTCTTGGGGGTCTTCTTGTAATACTCTACCTGCAGTGGCATTCCCTTGCACATTAGCAGGGATGTTGATCTCTGGATGAAGATGAGGCCCATACACAGGTGGATTAACATGAGGCTGAACCCTCTCATTGTTGCTCATTCCTCCAGTCCCTAGATGGGGTTCCTCCTGGGTCTGCCTTTCTACCAATGCCCTTAATCTTTCTTGGCTCTGAGCCAAGCCATTCATCACCTCCATGAACTGGGTCATCTGATTTCTCATCTCCAGTCTCTCATTGGCCATTTGAGCCCTGACTTCTGTAAAGTCCTGCTGTACTTGGTCCATTTGTATACCCGGAAGGTTGTTGCGGGTAGGATATCTGTGCGGACGGTTGAGTGGGAACACCCGGCGTCGAGCAATAGTTCCTGAATCACAATAGAGTTAGTAACAAAACAAAAACCTACAAAACAAAACAAAAGTTAGTATGCAATGCAGTATGCTTATTTGTCTCCAAAGTATCCGGCTTGGCATTTGGTTTTGACCTTTCCAGACCCCTGAGGATGATGCTTTTGATGTTGCTTAGGAGAAAGAGATTCAAATGAAACAAAATAATGAATATATTACAAAAAGTGAATGATACATAGTTTGTTTTTTACAATACATGCCCCTGAGGGGTCAAAATACAACATAAAAAAGGAAAAGTACATGAAATGAAAGCAACAACAAACAAAAGTCAGACACCAAGACCAAACTCATCCTCCTTAACTTCCTCCAGAAGTGCTTCAGTTACCGGATCAGCTGGATGCTCTGTGAGGTTCCTGATGAGAAGATTCCTGGTGGCAATAGCAGCAGTTAGCTTCTTGTGCCTGCTTTGGTCCTTTGACCTCTTCACACTAGCCCTAAGCTTCAATTCTGAGATCTCCTTCTGGGCTGCTAGCAGGGCTTCCTGTTGCTCCTTTGCATTAGCCTCCAACTGCTCAATCTTGTCCTGAATTCTCTTATCTTCCTGAGTGCGAGCTTCAGTGATCATGACCCACCTAGCTTGGCTTTCTTTCAGATAGAGATCAGTCCTAGCCTTCTGGAACTGGGCCTCCTTACAGGCATTCTTCAAAATTTGTTCCCCTGCCCTTGACTTTTTGATGTAGTCCTCTGACTTCTCAATCCTGGCTAGATGCTCCACCTTAAGCTTTTCCAACCTTTCAATGTCCAGATGACCATCACTCCTCTCCCAGAGGGTCTTCTGCAGAGCTTGAGTCAGATTCTCATTCCTCTCTTTCAGTTTCTCAAACTCTTCCAGGCTGACAGTGGCTGGAGGGGGTGCTGTGGATGGTCCAGGTGCATCCTCAATGGTGAAAGGCATCCCAGAAGTTTTAGCCCTAGCATGAGACCAATCAAAATACTGAGCTGAGGCCACATTGTTGCATCTCCCAAGAATGGCCATCCCCTTGGTCTGGATGTTGTCCCAAGCCCAGGATGCTTGCCTGACAATAGCTAGATTAGGCTTAATCTCACAATAAAGGGTTTCAGCCAAGTCTTGTGCTCTAGGAGGGTGGACCAATGCATAGCCCAATTTTCTTTTGAATAGCAGGGGGTTGTAGTTGATGCAACCCTTCACTCTTATCAGAGGTACATTGGGGAACTGCCCACAACTAGTAATGATGTCCCTTCCCTTGGTGCTCTGAGTGCACCACCTGATGTCATCTGAGGTCAAAGCAACAAGTCTTCTAGCCCAATTCCTCTGTTGGTGAGGATTCAAGAATGCATCAGTCTTGGGCAAGTGTTTGAGCAGCCAGGTATGGAACAGGGGAGCACAGCATCTCACCAATCTTCCTCTTTGCTTTTCATTCCTTTGATGAATAGAGTAGTAGAAATCTCCCAGTAAGGTGGGCACTGGGTTCCTCAGAATGAAAAGGTGAATGGCATTCTTTCTAATAAACTTAGGCTCATCTGCAAAAAGTATAACCCCATATATGCTGAGGGCTAACAGTGCACAGACTGCCTTCCATTCTCCCAAGGAGGCCTTTAGGATAGCCTGAGAAGTCAAGAAATCCAAGTGTAGACCAGAGATTCCAGCCTTGGTTGTCATGTTCTGCTCAATTAGCAAAGGTTCCAGATACATTGCCTTTGCCACTTCTTCATTGCTGGGAAAAACCATTTCTGGGTTGAAGGGGATACCACCCCTGACAGGTACTCCAACCAGTGATGAATACTCCTCTAATAAAGGCCCCAACTGAAAATCCTGGAAGGTGAATCATCTCAAAGGAGGATCATAGAACTGTATGCAAGTGTGAATCAAGCTCCTCTGAGAAGGGTCCAAATCCATAACCACATCAAGGATGTCTCCAAAATGTTCTCTGAATAGTGGTATATGGTCTGGAGTAATAAGGGCCTGGACCTTCCTGATGCCAGTCAGCTCAGGCTCAAAGAAATGATATGAGATGTTGCTCTTCTTGGGTGCCATGTTGCTGAAGAAGAGCTGAAATAAATGCTGATGATGATGACTGATACTAGAAGATGGGCCACTGGTAGGCTGATGCTGGTGATGCAGGTGACTGAAGCAGGTAGCTGGTGAACAAATGCCTATGCAGATGAAGGGGTCAAAACCAAGCCAAATGTAATATGGATACCCTGAAAATCAAATAAGCAAATGTTAAAATGATGCAATGATGATGTATGCAAATGATATGCAAGGGTTTGTGATCAAGCTGGATCTGATTACTGCCTTGATATAAAGTCCATGTATGTCTAAGAAGTCCAGATGGAGGTTCATAAGTCCAGTAACCAAGGTGGGGGACTCAAATAAAGAGTCACATATCCAGGGTTAAATCACAAGAACTGTCCAAAGTGAAGCATTCTCAAACACAATAAGTATCAAGGTATGATGTGGCCAATGGTTCCTGCAAACCTGTAAACAGCCCAACCCCCTCACAGGTGGTGTTCTAGAACAAGGATCCTCAGACTTGGATCAGTTATGAGAAGTGTAAACACTTCTAACCCGGAGGTACAGTGTTTACAATAACCATACAAGATCCTCCTCTAATTCACCTCAGTTTCTGAAGGTCAATACTAAAGGTCATCCAGACTTAGCAGGCTTCCTAGATAGCCCTAAAACTACAGGAAATCTGTAGCACAGAGTTCTCAAGAAGAAACCCATATCTGAACCGTGTTTCATATTCCCGCACCAGACCGAAATGGAATGGGAAAGAACATGAAACACTCTAGCCTAGGTGTCACTCAGGTCCCAGGTATAGGACCTTAAACTCTCAATAGAACCCCACCCACCAAGACAAAACCAGATCCAACCAAACACAGTATGACAGTATGATGTATATAAAGCTATAAAGAAAGCAATAAAACAAGTGTACATAAAGCAATAAACAAAACAAAAATACAAACACAAATAGCACATAACACCCCAGTAAACAAAAATCAAACAAGCGCTAGGAGGATCCCACAAAAAGAACCAGAAGCCCTGGTTACAGTATAAGGGTCCCCAGCAGAGTCGCCAAGTTGTCGCTCCCAACAAATGAGGCTAACTCAAATGAGGTGCAGACGCGAACGGTCGGCGAAAGTATGAAATGAAAAGAGTCGCCAGCTAGGCATTTTTATCCCGAAGGAAAGGTAATGCTGCATAAACCTAGAAAGATATGGACAAGACGGTTGCGAACCAGAGAGACTGAGAAAGGGGGTTGGTTACAACCTGGGAAGGTATTAGCACCCAGATTGTCCGCCGTACTCGACGAGATCCACGCTTAAAAGATTTGTGTTTTAAAGGGGTAATGTCAGTGCAATTTGTGTATCAAAGCAGGAAAGAATGCAAGTGTCGGTGTAAAAGAATGTGGAGTGTGTAAGAGAAGTGTCAGTGTAAGAAATGAATGAAGCTCAAGACTATGAGGCTTAAAGAATAATGCTGTAAAGAGGGGGAATACACAGAGACTTTTGTTCGATAACTGTTAAGTTATGCCTACGTATCCTCTCGTGCAATGAGGAAGTCAGAACACCGTAGTTCGACCCAAAGAGACTGAAAGATGAATTGACTTGTGAACTGCTTGCTTGTCTATGCTCAAGTGTATGACCTGTCTGGCTCAGGTACAAACTATCTTGCATTAGACGGAAGAAGCAAGTTCTCGTTTATGAATGAAGGTGATGAGAAAAGAATCCCGGAGGAGACGATTATTGTTTGTTTTTGTGTTTTCAGTTTTTTATTGCTTTTTGAATTTGTCATAAGTTAATGAGCTTAAGCCTAAACCAAGGGTTAGTATACTCATCACATCTTCCCTCTGATTAGGGGTAATGAGAATACCTTAAGTGTGAAGTAAGCACCTCACACTTAATCACCATGATGTAGGATTAAGATCATTAACCTACTTGTGATTATTTAGATGTTTTTTGGTGTTTTTGTTTAGTGTTAAGTAATGAGATTAAGCCATAATCAGGGATTAAATAGACTCATTACACCATCCTAATAGAAGGATAAAATATGAGAATGCTTTAGCTGAGGAAAGCTCCTCAACTTAATCCATGATTAGGGATTAACCTTATGACAAAACAAAGCCTTTAGAGAAACCACCAGGAATGAGATTAAGCCATTAGTATACTCATCACATCTTTCAGTTTACAAGAAAGATCTTCAGAGAAACCACCAGGAAGCAGATGAAAGGAGCAAAGAGAAGCAAAGTGACTTGCTTCATTTAAGAAGACAAGTCACTTGAAGAAAGAAAGTAAGAAGAAGGAGGATGAGCAATCTCAATCTCAAACACAAGATAAAATGCAGCAATGATGCATAAGAGGGATGAAAAAAGATTGTGAGAAGTGAAGGCAAATTCACTTCTCAAAACAACTTACCACCTGAAAAGTTAGTGAAAGAAATGCAATGCAATGCAAAATGAGATGTAATGGCATGATGCAAACCAAAACCAGAAGCATGAGTATGATGCTAATTATGCTATGAGATAATGCAAACATGAAACAAGGCATGAGGATGATCATACAAACATATGGATGCAAGAGAAGCATGCTTAGAACCATGAACATACATGAAAAGTTATGAAATGCAAATGACATACAACATGGCAAATGAAAGATGCAATGATCAAACATGATTTGAATATGTCCTAATATGTCTTATATGTCATAAGGATGCACAAAATGTCATGGCAAGTTAATGTATGCAAGCAAATGAAAGAAGGATGCAAAGGAAGGCAAGAATTAGGGTTTATGAACAACATGCAACACAAAATCAAAAATCAGAAGCAAATGACATGATAAAAAATTGAAAATGCAATAAAGGATACCCTAAACCTATACAAGTTCACTGCCCAAAGGATGGGATCTAACTCTTAACCTAGTGAAAGTTATGAATTTCCTAAGATTACTAGGGTTTTGGGGTGCCTCACAAAGAAAAATACCAAACAAATTGAAAATGCAATATCAAATCAAACCAATTTTATCCTATAAACTACATGCTATAGAGGATGCAATGCAAGAAGAACCATCATCAAACTCTCAAGGGTTAGGCAGAATGGATTTCTTCAAATTAGAATCAAAATATTGCTTTTAAACAAATTTAATTCTAATGAAAATTGTCAAAACAGGTCAAGAACCAAAAAGAAATTTGTTTTGAGAGTTTGATAATGTTCCTAAATGTTTTAAAATGCAATGTGAATTTTTTTGTGATTTTTAAATACTTAAATGTATTTTTAATTAATTAATTTTCATTAACTAATTAAAAATAAACATTTAAATAATTTAAAAAAAAATTTAACGCAAAAAATAAAAATAAAAATATTTTTGGGTTCTGAAAATTAATGAAATGCTTGACAAAACATTTCAGAATTTTTCAATGTGTTTTGCTATTTTTTAAAATTCATGCAAAAAAAATACAAACAAAATGAATTAAAGTTGGTTAACAGAAGAATGAATCGATTCATGCTTGGATGAATCGATTTATAATGATCAATTTTTGAGAAACAGAATTAGTTAAACAGCATGAATCGATTCATAATGGGATGAATCGATTCATTTTGCGAAATCCAGGAACCATTCAACAGAATGAATCGATTCATGCTGGAATGAATCGATTCATTATGTTGTTTTTTCCAAAAATTCATAATCAAACTCATTCCCTAGGTTGTCTTAAGTGCTCTAACTCTCCATATTTCATCCTCTACCCACCCCAAACATGAATCAATCACAAGATCTCATTTACAATGTATCAACAACAAGATTCGAGCAAAATCAAGAACACTGCAAAAACTTCAAAACATGCACACACACTCATTTCTCAACCGTTTTCAGTGCTTCAAAGCTTAACATGATCAGTGAAGCAAACTCTATCATCCTATAACAAGAGATTGCATTTCTAAAAAAAATGTTCTTGATGATACCTGAACTGGAGCTTTGAACTTTGGAGCTTTCCGGCCAGTCCTTTGCTTCAAACAAGCTCCAATGATCCTCCTGATGATGGAATGAAGCTTAGAAAACTTTTGAGAATGGTTGGTTATGACTGTTTTGCTCTGGTGTAGCAGCAATGGAGGCCTTGGTGTGTGATGTTTCAAGTTATTTCAGGGGGGTGATTCTTGTTCTAAGGGTGATTTGTGACTTGTTGGTGAAAGAAAAAGTGGAGTTTGATGGCTGTGTGAAGAAAAATTCAGAGAAGAAGTTTGGGACAGATGTTGTGCAAGTTGGATTGTCTTTTAGGCTTGTGCTGAGTGTTTTTGAAATGGTTTTGCAAGTTGGAGCAATTTTTGATAACTATGGCTTGTGATCTCTTTCAGGCTTGTGTGTGTGGTGTGTTATGCTGGCTTTGGTCCATTTATTACAACTAGAGAGGTCAGAGCAGTTGATGTGGACTGTTGTGATTGGTATGGCTCAAGCTGCCAAAATGTCAAGTCAAGTTGTACTTGGGGGTCTGGGCCATGGCAGAGGATATCTCTGTGTTTAGATTGCCTCAGCCAGCTTTAAGGAGGACCCTTGGATGGTTTGTGAAGGACTGCAACATTTGGATTGCAAGATAGCATGTGTTTTGCCAATTGGCAACTTGTGACATTTTGTGACTTTTTGGCCATGAACATGTGACATATCTTAAGAAATATGCAGCAAAATGCATCACATAATGTTGTTATGACACTTTGATAATGATTAGAGACCAAACAAAACCAAAGGAAACCTTCTTGCAAGACTTCCCTCTTTGTGATTTTCATGAAAAATGGCTTATGATACTTGGACATCAAGGCATGAAAATGAGAAATTTCTTGGGCCAATCTGAATTTTAGGCATTGCATTGCGTTTGCATGAAGATTAGAAGTCACTTTGAAGTCATCTTTGGCCTTGGTATGAGGTTTTGCAACTTTTCCCTTTTGTGGAAAAGTGAAAATTCAATGATTTTTCCCAACTTTGCAAAGCCATAACTTTTGATCCAAAATGAATTAGAATGAGTTCTTGTACTTTTTGAAAAGGGAAAGATCCAATCTACAACTTTCATGACCAAAGTTTTCTCATTTGAAGCATTTTTGAATCAATAAGAGGAGGTTGAAAAACTTTCCCAAAATAGCAAGTTTACATTATAAGTCACTTTCCAAAAAAGGCAACTTTGCAAATGTCTTGAAATTCTTCAATTTTGTGAACTTATAACATCTTCTATGACCAAATAAATATCATACACATTCAAAATGATGGAGAACACCCTTTGGTTGGGTCAATGGGGGCCTCAGATGCCCTGATTTTGCACTGACTTGCTCAAGACGTCACCTCTTGATCAGATGCCTTCCCCATTGAATTTCTTCATGAAAATTGATATGCATGATCCTCATAACATATAGAGACCAATAGAAACAAGAGTGACCAAAAAATTTGGAGTTATGGCCTCTGAAACCAAAACCCTAATTTTAGGTCATCTGTGCAGTTAAACCTGGCTCTGCTTCCATGCCTTGCTCAGTTCTTGTGATTCTTTGACTCCTTTGACCTTGTGAGGATATAATATGATGCTTGAACATACATGGACCCCTTTTAAATGATTGATGGCCTTTTGAGTGGCTCAAGAAGCTCTTGGATTGCTCAGATCACAAACCCTAGATGCAGATGACTTTGAACCAATGCAATGAATCAAAAATGTGGTATGAGATGCTATGATTGGTTTTATGCATATGAAAAGATCACAAGCCATGGTGTGAATGGGTGAGGGAAAATTTGGGGTGTTTATAACACTTAACCAATTAATAACTTAAAATAGAGGTCCTGGAAAAAAAGTTTCGCATGGCTACCTGAGATGGAGCTTTTTCTTTTGGAACTTTCTGGCCAGTTCCTTGCTTCCAATCACCTCTACTGACTTCCCTCAAGAGTTTGCAAAGCTTGTTTGGAGTTTCTTATGGCTGGTTTGGGAGATTGCTTCAGTTCATTCAAAGGGAGTGAAAAATCGTATTTCTGTTTGGGGTGATTTCAGGGCCAGATGATGATTGGGAAATGGTCAGTGGATCATGGTGAATGGTTTTGTGAAGTTTGCTTTGAGGTTTTAGGCTTGTGTATTGAGATTCGAAGAAAAATGCATAAAGGGGGATTTTTGTGAATGCTGACTTGTGGGAGAGCTCAGGCTTGCTTCTTGTGTGTTTTGAGTCTCATTTTGTCCACTTATCAAACTGTGATAGGGCAGAGGGTTGGTGGTGGCACAGTGGGTTTGGCATGGCCCCTTTTGCAAAAAGTCAAGTCTATGTGTCCTTTGAGGTATGGGCTGTTTCAGGGCTAGAGCAAAGGCATGTCTGCTGCAGCTTGATTCAAGGATGACCATGGAAATGAGATTGAGGCCCATTAGCAAGTTTGTGAGAAGTTGTGGGAGGTTTTGCAAATTTCACTAAGTTTGGCCCTTTTGAAGTTTCTTAATGATCAAGGCATGAAAATGAGTAATTCTTTGGTGCATTCTGAATTTTAAGTCATGAATTATGTTTGTGTAATGCTTAGAAGTTGATTTGAAGTCATGAGAATGCTTGGCATGTGAAATTGCAAGTTTCCCTCTTTGGTGCAAAAGTGAAAAATAAGTGATTTTTCCCAACTTTGACAAGCCATAACTTTTGATCCAAAATGAATTAGAATGACTTCTTGTACTTTTTGAAAATGGGAGGATCCATTCTACAACTTTCATGACCAAAGTTTTCTCATTTGAGGCATTTTTGAATCAAAAAGAGGAGGTTGAAAAACTTTCCCAAAATGGCAAGTTTTCATTATAAGTCACTTTCCCAAAAAGGAAACTTTGCAAATGGCTTGAAATTCTTCAATTTTGTGAACTTCTAACACCTTCTATGATCAAATAAAGATCATACATATTAAAAATGATGGAGAAACCCCTTTGGTTGGGTCACTGGTGGCCTCAGATGCCCTGATTTTGTACTAACTTGCTCAAGAAGTCATCTCTTGATCAGATGCCTTCCCCATTGAATTTCTTCATGAAAATTGATATGCATGATCCTCATAAAATATAGAGACCAATAGAAACAAGAATGACCAAAAAAATTGGAGTTATGGACTCTGAAACCAAAACCCTAATTCTAGGTCATCTGTGCAGTTAAACCTGGCTCTGCTTCCATGCCTTTCTTAGTTCTTGTGATTTCTTGACCTACTTGATCTTTTGAGGATATAATATGATGATTGAACATACATGGACCCCTTTGAAGTGATTTATGACTTTTGAAGTGGCTCAAATAGCTCTTGGATTGCTCAGATCACAAACCCTAGATGCAGATGACTTAGAACCAATGCAGTGAAGCAAAAATGCAATATGAGATGATATTGTTGAACTTATGCATATGAAGAGGTCACAAGCCATGGTGAAATGAGTGAGGGAAA
Organism: Lathyrus aphaca; assembly: GCA_963966055.1. Taxonomy (NCBI): domain Eukaryota; kingdom Viridiplantae; phylum Streptophyta; class Magnoliopsida; order Fabales; family Fabaceae; genus Lathyrus; species Lathyrus aphaca. The sequence goes on along the minus strand of OZ014523.1, from coordinate 459,184,211 downwards.
ATTTGGGGTGTTTATAAACATTTGTCTATTTGTTTTACAGGGTATCCACCTTATTATCTTTGGTTTGGTTTTGACCCATCCTACTGCTCAGACTTCTTAAGTTATCTTCTCCAGCACCTTCACCAATTTTTCAGAGACTCTTCCCAGTTCTCTCCATCAGGTGTCTTCATCAGAGACACTTCTTCAGCATCTTCTTCAGTGACCTTTATCAGTAGCTTCTCCTCAGTTTCTTCACCAGCATCCATTATCAGCATGGAAACTTCCAGGAAGAGCAACATCACATACCACTTATTTGAGCCCACCCTGACACGCATCAGACAGATCCGGTCTCTCATTACTCATGATATTGTCCCATTATTCAGAGAATATTATGGAGGCATATTGGACATAATCATGGACCTGGATGCATCCCAGAGGAGCATGATCCATACTTGCTTGCAGTTTTATGATCCTCCTCTCAGATGCTTCACATTCCCTGATTTTCAGTTGGGACCCCTGCTAGAAGAATTTTCCATGTTATTAGGTGTCCCTATTAGGAGGGGGATTCCTTTCAACCCTGAGATGGTTGCTCCCAAGAATGAAGACATAGCTAAGGCATTGCATTTGGAGCCTGCCCTCATTGATCAGAGCATGACCACCAAGGTTGGGGTTCCAGGCCTTCACCTAGATATCTTGATCTCCCAGGCCACCCTGCATGCTGCAGCAAGAAAATGGAATGCTGTTTGTGCACTTCTAGCCCTCAACATATATGGAGTTATCTTGTTTGCAGACGAGCCAAATTTCGTAAGCAAGAATGCTATTCACTTATTCTTATTGAGGAACCCAGTGCCAACCTTGCTTGGAGACTTCTATTATTCAGTACACCAGAGGAACGAGAAGCAAAGAGGAAGACTGGTCAAATGTTGTGCTCCCCTCTATTACTGTTGGTTGTTAAGACATTTGCCAAAGTCAGACACTTTCTTGAACCCTCATCAGCCAAGGAACTGGGCTAAGAGATTGATTGCCCTGACAACAGAAGACATCAGATGGTGCACTCAGAGCACCAAGGGCAAAGACATCATTACTAGCTATGGGCAATATCCTAATGTGCCTTTGAATGGAGTAAAAGGTTGCATCAATTACAACCCTTTACTTTTTAAGATACAATTAGGGTATGCTTTGGTTCATCCTCCAAGAGGGCAAGACTTGACAGAGACCCTCTATTGTGACATCCAGCACAACTCTGCTATTGTCAGACAGGCAGTCTGGGCCTGGGACAACATTCAGACTAAAGGGACAGGTATTTTGGGCAAATGCAACAATACAGCCTCAGCACAGTATCTTGACCGGTCTCATGTCAGGGGACAGATCACCCAGATGCCATTCACCTTAGAAGATGTACCTGGACCTTCAATAGTGCAACCTGCAGCTACTGTCAGCTTAGAGGAGTTTGAGAAACTAAAAGAGAGGAATACTCAGCTCTCTGAAGCCTTGAAGAAGACCCTCTGGGAGAGGAATGACAGTCTTTTAGATAATGAGAGATTAGAGAAGCTCCGTATTGAGCACTTAACCAAGATTGAGAAGACGGACGACTACATCAGAAAGGCTATAGCAGGGGAGTTAGTACTGAAGAATGCTTACAAGGAAGCTAAGACTCAGAAGGCTAGAGCTGAGCATTACTTAGAGGAGAGCCAGGCTAGGTGGATCAGGATCACTGAGGCTCGTGCACAAGAAGATCAAAGGACCCAAGCTAATATAGAGCAACTGGATGCTAGTGAGAAGAAGAATCAATAAGCATTATTAGCAGCTCAGAAAGAGATATCTGAATTGAAACTCCGAGCGGGGTTGAAGAGGTCAAAGGATCAGGATAAGCATAAGAAGTTGACCAGTGCCATTGCTACCAGGAACCTCCTCCTCAGGACTATTACAGAGCACCCGGTTGGTCCAGTGACTGAGGCCCTCCTAAAGGAAGTCAGAGAAGATGACTTTGGATTGGATGTTTGATCTTTTTGTTTGTACTTCATTTTGATTGTATTTTCCTTTTTGTTGATGTATTTTGACCCGCCATGGGAATTTTATTGTAATCAAACTATGTATTTTCACTATTTGTAATATATATGGTTTGTATTTTTTTTTTTGGTGGGCTTTATCTCTCTCTACAACATCATCAGCATCTCCTCGAGGTTTGGAAAGGTCAAAACCAAAGAACCAAACCGGATACCCTTGGAGGATAAATAGGCATCCTGCATTGCATACTAACATTTTATTTGTTTTGTAGGTTTTGTTTTATTGTTGTTTCTCACTTTGTTGTGGTTTCAGGAAACATTGCTCGCAGAAGAGTGTTCCCTATCAACAGAATACACCGGTACCCGACAAGAAACAACCTTCCGGGACTACAGATGGATCAAGTTCAACAAGACCTGACTGAAGTGAGGGCCCAAATGGACAATGAAAGGGTTGAGATGAGAAATCAAATGAACCAATTTATGACAGTGATGACTGGTTTAGCTCAGAGCCAGGAAAGACTGAGGGAATTGGTTGAGCGACAAACTCCCGAGGAACGCCATCCAGGTACATGAGGTACCAGTAACAACGATCACGTGCAGCCTCACACTGATCCACCAGAGTTTGGACCTCATCTAAACCCAGACATCAATGCCATGAGAAATACCCAGGGTAACACTATTGGAGGAAGGGTCTTGCAGGAGGATTCTCAAGAAGAGTAGTTTACTGTGGTAGGGGCTGGAGACGAAGTTTACGACCGTCGGTTGGATGAAATTGCAGAGAAGCTAAGGTCTCTTGAATCCCAAAACTCTCTAGGTTTTGATGTCATGTACATGGGATTGGTGGAAGGGGTGAGAATTCATCATAAGTTCAAACCCCCGTGTTTTGAAAGATACAATGGCACATCCTGCCCTCGTACCCACCTTCAGTCTTTCCTGGGAAGATTGAAAGCCTACACCATGGACGAGAAGCTGTGGATGTTTTACTTCGAGGATAGCTTGACAGGGGCATCCCGAGAATGGTACTCCCACTTGACTAGAGCCACAGTAAGAAACTGGAAAGACTTGGCTGAAGCTTTCATCCGTCAGTATCAATATAATCTGGACATGGCTCCAAACAGGACCCTTCTAATGGGAATGTCTCAGTCTTCCCGTGAAAGCTTTAGAGAGTATGTCTAAAGGTGGAGGAAACTGGCTGCTTCTGTTCAACCACCGATGTCAGAAAGGGAGATGGCAGACATGTTCATGAATACTCTCCAGGGAACCTATATTGACAAATTGGCTGCATTTTCCTCCACCAGCTTTGCAGATGTGGTGATAGCTGGGGAAATAATAGAGAGCCTACTAAAGATGGGAAAGATCTCCGATAACGATGCCAGTTCAAGCAGTGCAAGAAAGCCATTTGCTGGGCCCCGTAGATCTGGTGAAATAAATTCTGTGCACATGGGAAGAGGGAGACCCCAATATCTTCCCAGATCAGTTGTTGCTATTACTATCCCTACTCCACCTCCTCAGTACACTCAACAACCACAACACTTTCTGTAACAATCACAGTTTCCTCAACAGAGATCATACAACAACAATAACAACAACGCCCCTTTCAACAGCGGCCATCTCAGATCAATAGGGTGATTGACCCTATCCCAATGCCATGTGCTACATTGCTGCCACAACTCCTAAAGCTCAATCTTGTTGAGTTGAGGACATTGGCTCCGCCTGATCCTCAGAACTTTCCAAGAAACTACAATGTTAACGCTAGGTGGGCTTTTCATTCTAATGCACCTGGTCACTCCACGGAAAAATGCAGAGCTCTCCATATGAAGGTCCAGGATCTGGTAGAATCAAAGGCCCTGAACTTTGCACCACCTCCTAATGTCATGAAAAATCCTATGCCAAGCCACAGTGGGCCAAGGATTAATGCTATAGAGGAAGGCTCACCCATGAGTTTAATAGAAGATATTGCAAGTATTCAGACACCTCTGGCAGAGGTTAAAGCCCAGCTTTTGAAATGCCAAGTGTACCCAGGTTGTGAGGCCTGTTGTGAATCTTGCAAGCTTTACAAGAACGGGTGTGCAAGCTTGAGGAATGACATAAATGGCTTGATTAAAGAAGGCATTCTGCAAATTACCACGACTGTTTCTACAACACCAGTAACTCCTTTGTCAACAACAATAGCTTCTTCAACAACTGCAACAACCATTGTTCCTACTGATTCATCTACAACTTCAGCAACCATTTCTTCCATCGCTTCAACAAACAATAGTTCCATTTCATCTCCTTCTAGAACTCCAGCAACCACCAATAACGACGTCTCCACAGTTACTATTTACTATGACCCGACAACGGTCCCGAGTTCCAGCAACTTTCAACAATCTCAGCAACAGTTTCAACCAAGCTTCAATTCACCACCACCAACCACCAGAAGTCCTGTCACTATCTTCTATGACCCATAGACAATTACAGTTCCAACATCTGCTGCAGTGAGCCCAGTCACCATCACGGTGCCAGGGCCAATTCCATATGATAAAGACAGTGTTGTACCATGGCATTATGGTACTGACCTTTACTGCAACGGAGAAAAATTCCTTCTTGATTCTGCTGTTCACACTCCCCAAGTGGATAATGTCGGGGGAGGCAGAGGCTTCACCCAAAGCGGACGCCTCTTCGCGTCACAAGCTCCAAGGACCAACACTGAGGCAGAGGTTGTTGCCAAAGCCAAAGGAAAAAGTGTGATACCTGAAGAATTTGAACCAAAATAAACTCATAAATCATCCTTTGATCAGGATGTGGATGAATTTATGAGGATAATTAAAAGAAGTGACTATAAAGTTGTGGATCAGCTCCACCAAACTCCTTCTAAGATCTCTATATTATCCCTGCTGCTGTGTTCCGAAGCCGATCGGGATGCACTACTCAAAGTTCTGCATGCTGCCTATGTGCTAGAAGAGATCACGGTGAATCAGCATGAAACAGTGGCGTCTAATGTCAATACCAGTCATGGGCTAGGTTTCACTGATACTGATTTGACCACAGAAGGACGTCACCACAACAAAGCTTTGCACATAACCTTGGAGTGCAAAGGAGCTGTACTATCTCATGTTCTTGTAGACATTGGGTCCTCACTCAATGTCTTACCCAAGAAAGCTCTTGTCAAGCTCGAATATGATGGAATAGCTCTTCGGCCAAGTAATCTTGTGGTAAAGGCTTTTGATGGCTCCAAGAGTCTGTTCTTTGAGAGGTGGAGCTGCCAGTGATAATCGGTCCGCAAGTCTTTAAGACTACTTTCTATGTGATGGACATTCAGCCGACCTACAGCTGTTTGTTGGGTCGACCATGGATTCACGTCGCAGGCGCAGTAACGTCGACCCTTCACCAGAAATTGAAATATGAGTGGGAAGGACAGATTATCACCATCTGTGGTGAAGAGGACATATTTGTTAGGCATCTGGCCACGTACAAATATATTGAAATGGATGGTGAAATCCATGAAACTATGAGCCAAGGGTTCGAGGCCCTGAATGTCAATGAGGCGACGACTAATGTATATACTGCATCCCAGGAAGATAGGATGGGTAATTCAATTGTCTCCTATCAGCAAGCCCGAAAGGTTGTTGAAGATGGTAATGCCCAAGGCTGGGGCAAGCTGCTGCTAGTGGAAAAGAAGGAAAACAGATTCGGTTTGGGTTATAAACCATTCCGACAAGATCAATCAGAGGCTGCAAAAGAGCCCAAGTTCATCAGTGGGGGATGCTCACCCCAGATGTTATTAACAACCTGGAAGACGAGGCAGAAAGCGACCGCAACCCGGAGAGCTGGATACGTCCAAGGATCCCGGTGCACCAAGTCCTTAACTGGCCTTCCCAGGAAATTATAAGGATTACTCCTGTAGAGTAATTATTATTTCCTGTCTTTTTAGCATGCATCAAGTCATGCATCTTGCCCAAGGTGTCAGGACGCATTTTGTAATAGGGCCATATTGTAATTTTGTGCAAAATGAATTATCAATGAATATCGGACATCTTTTGCAAACAAGTCTTTTTTCACTCACTGTCTTTTCATTTTTTACTTTTGTACAAATTAATAAAATGGAAATGTTTTCAAAATAAATAACTTCATTTCCACTTTTTCTAAACAAGATTAAAATTGATCACTAAAACGAACCAATCTCAACCCTTGCAGAGATTATCCTCCAGATTGCACCGACAACAGCACTGCTATGACCTTGTATAACTTCGACAATCCTATTAATCAAGCCGATGAAGGGGTTGAAGAAGACTATGAGTTACCTGAAGAGTTAGCCAGGTTGTTGAGGCAAGAAGAGAAGGTGATTACTCCTCCTCAGGAGGAGGTTGAAACAGTTAATCTTGGTACTGAAGAGGACTTGAAAGAAGTGAAGATTGAGGCCGGTCTGCAGGCTTCAGTAAAAGAACAACTCATTGATATGCTTCGAGAATACGTCGACGTCTTTGCTTGGTCCTATCAAGACATGCCAGATCTAGATACGAGCATTGTTATGCATAAGCTTCCTTTGAAATAAGATTGACCTCTAGTGAAACAGAAGCTACGTTGTACTCATCCCAATATGGCCATTAAGATAAAGGAAGAAGTACAAAAACAGTGGGACGCCGGTTTCCTTGCTGTAACTAGTTACCCGCCGTGGGTCGCTAATATTGTACCATTGCCTAAAAAGCATGGTAAAGTACGTATGTGTGTGGATTATCGGGATTTGAATAGAGCTAGCCCAAAGGATGATTTCCCATTACCTCACATTGATGTATTGGTTGACAACACAACTCAGTTCTTGGTATTCTCTTTCATGGATGGATTTTCCGGGTATAATCAGATCAGGATGTCACCCTAAGACATGGAGAAAACAACTTTCATTACACCTTGGGGCACATTTTGTTACAAGGTAATGCCATTTGGACTGAAGAATGTCGGCGCAACCTATCAACGGGCTATGGTAACATTATTCCACGACATGATCCACAAAGAAATTGAATGCTACGTGGATGACATGATTTCCAAGTCCCTCACTGAAGAATATCATCTAGTAAATATGCTGAAGCTGTTCAAGCGTCTGAGGAAGTATCAGCTGAAGTTGAACCCCAACAAATGCACATTCGGGGTACGTTCCGGTAAGTTGCTGGGATTTATCGTAAGTGAAAAGGGAATTGAAGTTGATCCTGACAAAGTCAAAGCCATTTAGGATATTCCTGCACCTAGGACTGAAAAGGAAGTTCGGGGGTTCCTAGGTAGATTGAACTACATATCAAGGTTCATATCTCACCTCACTGCAACCTGTGAGCCCTTGTTCAAATTGTTAAGAAAGGAATAAACGGTCACGTGGAACAAAGATTGTCAGAAGGCTTTTGACAAAATCAAGGAGTACTTACAAGAACCTCTGATTCTCATGCCTTCGATTGAAGGAAGACCTCTAATAATGTACCTGACAGTATTAGAAGGATCAATGGGGTGTGTGTTGGGCCAACATGACAAGTCTGGTCGAAAAGAGTATGCAATATACTACCTAAGCAAAAAGTTTACCGACTGTGAACAACGTTATTCACTGCTCGAGAAAACTTGTTGTGCTTTAGCGTGGGCTGCTCGCCGACTAAGACAGTATATGTTGACTCACACTACCTTGTTGATCTCAAAGATGGACCCCGTCAAGTACATATTTGAGAAGCTAACACTTACCGGAAGGGTTGCAAGATGGCAAATGATTCTAAGAGAGTATGACATTCAGTACACATCTCAAAAAGCCATCAAAGGCAGTGTAATGTCTAACTATCTAGTTGAGCAACCCATTGATGATTACCAGCCAATGAGATTTGAGTTCCCTGATGAAGACATCATGTTTCTAAAAGAAAAAGATCGTGAAGAGTCTGTTCACACTGAAGGGCCTGACCCAGAAGAAGAATGGACAATGATGTTTGATGGGGCTGTCAATATGAATGGTCATGGAGTTGGTGCAATGCTCATTACACCTAAAGGAGTTCATATGCCTTTCTCGGAAAAACTCACCTTTGCATGCACTAACAACAAAGTTGAATATGAAGCCTGTATCATGGGTCTTGAGGAAGCCATTGACCTCAGGATCAAGACTTTAACTGTATTCAGAGATTCAGCTTTGGTAATCAATCAGACCAACGACAAATGGTACACTCACCAAGAGAATATGATCCCATACCGTGACTACACGAGGAGATTATTGACTTTCTTCACAACAGTCAAACTTGATCAAAGTTCAAACTGCCAATTTTGTGCCTTGGATTTCGGTATCCAGACTAGACCGACCAGCATATGTTTTCTCCTTGGACATTGCTAAAGATGACAAGCCTTGGTTCCATGACATCAAAAGCTTCTTAGAGGATCAGACATACCCACCTGGGGCATCATCCAATGATAAGAAGACACTAAGAAGGCTGGCTGGCAGTTTCTTCCTTAATACGGATGGTTCATTATACAAGCGAAACTTTGATATGGTTTTTCTCAGATGTGTTGATAAGAAAGAGGCAGACCTACTGATGCACGAAGTACATAAAGGATCTTTCGGTACCCATGCTGAAGGGCATGCAATGGCTAAGAAACTGTTAAGATCAGGTTACTAATGGATCACAATGGATGCAGTCTGTTGTGCCTACGCAAGAAAATGTCACAAATGCCAGATCTACGCAGACAAAGTGCATGTGCCTCCGAATCCCTTGAACGTGATGTCTTCACCTTGGCCCTTTTCCATGTGGGGCATTGACATGATTGGAAAGATTAAACCGACTGCTTCAAATGGTCACAGATTCATCCTGGTAGCCATTGATTACTTCACCAAATGGGTTGAAGCAGCTTCATATGTAAACGTCACCAGACAAGTGGTAGCCAGATTTCTAAAAAGAGACATCATATGTAGATATGGAGTTCCCGAGCGAATCATTACTGATAATGGTGCCAATTTGAACAATAAAATGATGGCAGAACTGTGCCAAGACTTCAAAATTCAACACCACAACTATTCTCCTTATAGGCCAAAGATGAATGGCGTTGTTGAGGCAGCTAACAAAAAAATCAAGAAGATTGTGCAGAAGATGGTGGTTACTTACAAAGACTGGCATGAAATGTTACCATTTGCCTATCATGGGTACCGAACCTCAATCAGAACGTCTACTGGGGAAACACCTTATCAGCTTGTGTACGGCATGGAGGCAATCCTATTGAAGTTGAGCTACCCTCCTTACGGGTACTGATGGATGTAAAGCTGAATGAAATAGAATGGGTCCGGTCTCGGTACAACCAATTGAATCTGATCAAAGAAAAGAGATTAGCGGCTATCTGTCATGGGCAGTTATATCAGAAAAGGATGAAGAAAGCCTTCGATCAGAAAGTCAGACTTTGGGAATACCAAGTAGGAGATCTTGTGCTGAAAAGACTTCTCCCTCCTCATAGAGACCACAGGGGCAAGTGGACTCCAAACTACGATGGTCCATTCATAGTAAAGAAGGTCTTCTCTGGTGGAGCACTGATGCTCACTACTATGGATGGTGATGATTTCTTTTCCCCTGTGAATTCAGATGCAGTTAAAAAATACTTCGCATAAAATGACCCGCTGGAAATGAAAACAGAATGTAAGTCCAGGCAAAAATAGGGCATCCTGGCGAGTCAAAAACATAATAAAAGACTTGGGCAAAAATAAGGGGAAAAAATGTACACCCGCTGAGTTGAAAAGCCACATTGGACAGCTTAGGCAAAAATGGGTACCCCCGTGGATTGAAAACCCGAAAGGGCGATCCACGCAAAATCAGGGAATAAGCGAACAACTGCATTCTGAATTCGTCTGTATCATTCACAACACAGTAAGCTTCGAAAGGATAAAGCATCGGTCAGAATCAACCTTCTTCAGAAAGCAAGATGAGAAGAACGTTAAGGTCATACAGGTCATAGCATGGGAAGCTCGCCGAAGCGTCGTCAACATTGCCAGCACTTTTACTTTTTCAATTTGTAACAATATCCTCATTCCAGGGGATCTGTTTCTTTGACTGTATTTGCCAATTCAGGGCACCCAGATTAATAAAATCAGAGTTTTCAGTCACATCTCTTTTTGTACATTTTTTTGTTTCGTTTGCAAAAATGTCCAATATCCATGATATAATACTTGCATAAAAACAAATGAGCCATTCTTAATAAATGCTTGCAGGAAATATATTTACTCTCAGGAATATCTAACTCCTACGACGGAATCCGGTAAGGAATACCTCGGGATGCTTGTGCGTTTCTTTGTCTTAACAGGTTGCAGGTATTCAATATGCAACATGGGGCATGCCAAGTACACTTCCCCAGCATACCTCCTCCCCAAGAAGTATTTGGAATGCTTTTCCCCAGCGGAGTTGTCAAAGCCTCCTCATCCCTAGCACAGGTCCACTCAACAGGAGCATCCCTAGCCAATCTCCCCACAGAAGTTCCAGCCTCTCCCCAGAAGAGCAATGCCTGAAACTCTTACACAACAAAGTGACGAAAGTTTCCTCATCCCCAGCTGAGTTCTCCTTACAGGATAGGTCTATCAATGATTTATTTCCCCGTGCAGAGTTATATTCTAACAGGTCTACCAATGATCTCCCCCAGCAGGGATATCCCTCCAAGCAGATCAGCCAGAGATCCAACCTTCAGTGGGATCCAAATCCCGGATTGGTTTCTCTTTTGCATAATCATGGCATTCAAATCATTTTCTCCCCACAGAGCGTAGCATTCCGTCTAATACGGAGCATTACGGAAAAAATCAAACATTTGTATGATCACAAGTCAGGTTCGAGCCAGCTACCTACAATATTTCATCAAACAAACCCTTGCAAATGAAAGCCAAAGCGTCCCCTTTGCACTCTCCAACACAAATGCCTGTTCATATATACTCTTTCGACACTCGTCCGTGTCATATCATTCCCCTGCAGATATAAGCCAAAACATCTATGCATTCGGAAACCTATACATAGTCTTTTGACACTCGTCTGTGTCACCTTTCCCCAACACAGTTGCCAAAACACTTGTTGCCAACCAAACACTTCTGTATAATACACTCTTTTCAACACCCGTTCGTGTCATCCTATCCCCACAGGTCACCGAAACACCTCTTACACTCTCATATACAGATATTTGTTCACAACTTATATATATTTGACACTCGTCCGTGCCATATATTCTCCAGCAAGTTGAACACTCGTTCGTGTCTTGCTCATGCTTCACCAATATTCACTTAGGCTTATACAGAACATACTCGTCTGTATCTGGAATATTTTATTCCCCACAGATTCGACACTCGTCTGTGTTCTTTGTTAACCAGTTGGTACTCGTCTGTATCATCATCTCTGAACACGCGTCATCGTTTGTTTCTACCGATACTCGTCCGTATCATAGTCTTAAGGATGCTCGTCCGCATCTTTAATCTATACATAGCGTCAAAGACTTATACCTTTTATTCTGGAAAGCGTAAAACACACGTCCGTGTTTACCATTCCCCGACAAAACAACCTTCCTCTATCCGACATTCGTCCTATGACGTGATACTTCCGGCAGCCGTACCCTGCCAGGTGATCTTCCTTCACCTTTGGATGACCATCCCTCATCCTTTCCCCAGCGGAGTCTCCATTATTGGAACCCTTTACTATCCGGCATTCGTCCTATGTAGTGATATTTAGCAGCCGTCCTCTGCTAGGTGATCGTCCTTCACCTTTTTGATGATCGTCCTTCATCATTTTTATCCGATGGCCGTCCCCATCGTTGATTTTGTTATCCGACATTCGTCCTATGTCATGATAAATCCTGAGAGCAGCCATACCCTGCTAGGTGATCGTCATTCACCTCTTGATGATCGTCCTTCATCATGCTTATCCGATGGCCGTCCCAATCGTCGACCGTTTCTATCTGATATTCATCCTATGTCGTGATAAAGAGCAGCCGTCCCCTGCTAGGTGATTGTCCTTCACCTTTGATGACCGTCCCTCATCATTATTTCATTTGTTCTTTGCAAACCTGATGGTCGTCCCCATTATTGCATTTTACTTTAACCCCCAGAGAATCTTGTTCCTTTGCCCGATGGTCGTCCCCATCGTGGTCTCTTTATCTCCCCAGCTTGTTTGCCATCCCCGTCAGTGCTTTACTTATCACTTTACCCCTAGCAGTCGTCCTCTGCTCGATGGTCGTCCTCCATCGCTTTCATTTGATAATCATGCTATACTATCTTTTACAATTTATATCCCTTTTCTTCTTCTCCCCAGCTTGTCGGCCGTCCCCGTCATTGCTTAGCTTACCGCTTTATCCCTAGCAGTCGTCCCCTGCTCGATGGTCGTCCTCCATCGCCCGCATTTTGATAATCATGTTATACTGTCTTTTACAATTTATATCCCTTTTCTTCTTCTCACCAACTTGTCGGTCGTCCCCATCATTGCTTAGCTTACCGCTTTATCCCCAGCAGTCGTCCCCTGCTTGATGGTCGTCCTCCATCGCCCGCATTTTGTAATCATGTTATACTACCTTTTACCATTTATATCCCTTTTCTTCTTCTCCCCAGTGAGTGCAAATTTCGGACAGTCTTTGGTATTCAACCACAAGTTATCTTGTTTGACTGTTAAGCCAAGCGCTTACATCCTGCATAGCTAATTCATGTTTGAATAGGGGCAGCTGTTAACACCCCAAATTTTCCCTCACTAATTCCACACCATTGGCTTGTGATCTTTCATGTTTGCATTAGTATAAGCATACCATCTCATATTGCATTTTTATTTCACTGCATAGTTCAAGTTCATCTGCATCTAGGGTTTGTGATCTGAGCGATCCAAGGATCCATCTGAGCCACTCCAAAGGTTCCGAATTTTTCCAAGAGGATCCATGTGTGTTCTATCATCATATTATATCCCTCAAAGGTCAAAGAAGTCAATAAATCACAAGAACTGGCAAGGCATGGAAGCAGAGCTAGGGTTTTCACTATACAGATGACCAAAATTAGGGTTTTGGTTTCAGAGGCCTCAACTCCAAATTTTTGGGCCATTCTTGTTTCTAATGTTCTTGAGATGTTATAGGGATCATATGTACCAATTTTGATGAAGAAATTCACCGAGGAAGTCATCTGATCATTCGGTAACTTCTTGAGCAAGTCAGAGCAAAATCAGGGCATCTGAGGCCCCCAACAATGGAACCAAAGGGGTATTTTCATCAAATTGAAGTTATATGATCTTTATTTTATCATTGAAGTGCTTGGAAGTTCACAAAATTGAATAAATTTGAGCTAAACCAAAAGTTGCCAAAAATGGAAATGCCTTGTAATGGAAACTTTCCATTTTGGGAAAGTTCTTCAACCTCCTATTTCTTGATCGAAAATGCTTCAAATGAAACATTCTTGGTCATGAAAGTTGTAGATTGGGTCTTTCCCTTTTCAAAAATTACAAGAACATGTTCTAATGCATTATGGAACTCAAGTTATGATCCTTCAAAGTTGGCAAAAATCCTATCATTTTCAAGAATGCACCAAAGAGGATTTTTTGCAAAACCACTTGCCAAGCCATTTCATGACCCCTAATGCATCTCTAAACATCATACCATCATAGTACAACTCATTTTGATCAGAATTGGCCCAAGAATCATACATTTTCATGCCTTGACCTTCAAGAAATCTTAAAAGGGCCAAAGCTTCTCAAATTTGCAAAATGGTACAAATCTTTCCATACACTTGTATCAGCATACCAAATCTAATTCACAAGCTTCCCTTGATCTTTGTTGAGCCAAGCCATGCCCAAATCCAGACCTGCCATGTGCCCATACTTCAAGTACAATAAACCTTGACTTTTTGCATTTCACACCATACCAATCAACATAGCCCACACCAACTATTCTGACCTATCAAGACATGATATGTGGACTTTATGCAAGCCATAACATACAACACATTGCCCTGAATCATCCCATAGCTCAGATTTCCAAAAATCCCTCTCAAATTTCATTTCTTTGAAACTCGTAAACCAACCATCAAAACTTCAAACAAACTTCACCAATCATCTCCATATACCCTCCAGATCATTTCCCAACCATTAAACAAGCCTGAAACCTCAAGAATCAAAAACACGATTTCACTTACCTCTGAACTGAAACCTCAAAAACAGTCCATATAAACTTATTTCAAGCATTCCAGAAGCATAATGGGATCAAGGGGAGTGGTTTAACACCAAAGAAGAGCCCAGAAAGTCCCAGTTTTGAAAGCTTTAACTCAGGTAACCTTAAGAACATTTTTTCCAGAAATGTATTTTTAAGTTCCTAAATGATTCTTCATGCTTCACTGATCATGCTGATGTAATTTGTTTCGAAAATGGTTGAGTATTAAGCATGTATTGAGTTTCTGAAATTTTTGTTCAGTTTCACGTTTTGCTTCGAATCTCAGGACTGATGAATGATAAATGTGTTTTGAGGGTAGATTCATGTTTAGGAAGGTTAGGGGATTGTTTCTGGATATTTAGAAGCTTTGATTTGGCCTAAGGAAGAAGATAGAGTGAAGGTATCGCCGGAGAAGATGACCGGAGCACTGTTCCGGTCATCTGAGTGTAATTAGGGCTAATCTCAGGTGATTAGGCAACTTTGAATTAGGGCCCTTGGATTGCGTTTCCCGTGCGTGTTTGGACGACTTAGATCAGTCATTAAACCCTAATCCTTATTTATTAATTTAATTTAATTTAATTAGGTCAGAATCAATCCCAGCCCTTGGTTTGTGCGCTGGTCAAAGCCCTTTTCCCCAGTTTAAATCCTAGCCCTTGGATTGTCATACTTTTCCTTTTATTTCATTTTATTTTATTTTTTATCCATTTCTTTTCATATAATTATTTAAAATAGTAAAAATGATCTAAATAATTTGAAATTTTTTAGCAAGTCTTTTATTAATTTTCAGAAACCAAAAATATTTTTATTTTTATTTTTTGCATTAAAAAAGTATTTTTAAAGCATTTAAATGTTTTATTTAATTAGTTAATTGATTTTAATTAATTAAAAATACATTTAATTATTTAAAAATCACCAAAAAAATCAGAGAACATTATTAGACATTTAGAAACATTTACAAACTCACCATACAAATTTCTTTTTGGTTTTGATCATGCTTTGACATTTTTCAATGAATTAGGGTTCTTAACAATGTTCATTTTCTAACCCTAACTTCAAAAATTCATAACTTTTAAACCAAGTTTAGTTTGTGAATGGTTCTTTTTGCATTGTTCTATGAATGTCTTATAGCATCCAAAAACATTTTTGTTTCATTTTTATCTTGCATTTTCAAATTATTTGGCATTTTATATTGAAGATCACCCAAAAAACCGTAGAAACTTAGGAAATTCATAACTCCTTCTAGGTTTAGCTTCTGACTTCCCCCTTTGGATGGTAACCTAGTATAGGTTTTGGTTTCCTTTGAGTGCATTTTCAATTTTTTATCATGTCATTTGCTTCTATCTTTGCCATTTGCATCTCATCCTTTCATATAACCCTAATTTTGCATCTTCACTTGCATTCATCTTTCATATGCATCCATATATGAACTTGCCATGAAATTTCATGAATTCATATGTCATCTTAGACATCTTAGGACATGTTAGAATCATGCTTGATCATTTCTTCATTCATTTGCCATGATTTTCATTTATTTCCTTTCATTAACTTTCATAAACTTTCAAACTTCAAAGCATGCTTCATTTTCATTCATTCTCTTGTATGAGCATACACATGAACTTTGTATGCCTTTGCACCTTCTCACATGACATTAACATTTCATAAACTCTTCTGACTTTGATCATTTCATCTCATCTCATCTCATTTCATTTCATTCCTTTATGTTTCATACTTTATGCATTCATGCTAACATTTTCAGGTGGTAAGTTACTTTGAGAAGTGGATTTTCCTTCACTTTTAATTTCTCTTTATCTCTTTCATATGCATCTTTCTGGTTTCTTTGAAGTGAATTTGTTCACTTGTGTTCATTCTTTCTCACTTTCTTTCTTTAAGTTACTTATCTTCTTCAATGAAGTAAGTAACTTATTTCTTCTGCTTCTTCCTCCTTTCATCTTGCTTCTCCTTGGTGGGTTCCTTGAAGATCTCTCTTAAGCCTTACAAACCATAGGATATCCAAGCATGATAACAATTAGGGTTATGATTAGTCCCCCCTATATTTTTACCTTTGAGTCTCCTTGAGTATCTCTTCTCATCCTCATAATCAGAGACTAAATCTTTAAGGTTTTAGGACTTTGGAATTAGGGTTATGCCTGCATCCTTCTCCTAGGATGGAGTGTATAACTTTAATCCTAAGTGTTAAACCCTTAATCTATTTAAACCTCTTAATCAATGCATCTAATAATCACTAATACATTAACTTGTAACTTGGGCCTTACATTAGGGTTCTAATTCTTCCTTTATGGTTAAGAAGGACTAACCCTAGTGTTTAATGGACAGGTCCCCCTCAAGTTGTCTTACAAATCATAAAAATCACTTCTTAATTTTCATTCTTAATTAAAATCCACTTAATAAAGGCTTTGTTTTGTCATGAATCTAATCCCTAATCATGTATTAAGTTGAGGTATCTTCCTCAGCTTAAGTGTTCTCAACTATTATCCTTCTATTAGGATGGTGTAATGAGTTCACTAATCCTTGATTATGGCTTAAACTCATTATTTGAAATTAAAAAAAAATACAAAAAAAAAATCTAATTATTCACAAGTAGGTTAATGATCTTAATCCTACACCATCATGGCAATTAAGTTGAGATGCTTATCTCATACTTAAAGTATTCTCATTATCCCTAATCAGGGAGGATATAATGAGTTTACAAACCTTTGATGTAGGCTTAAGCTCATTAATTTATGACAAACACCAAAAATAATAAAAGACTGAAAACACAAAAACAAACAATAATCGTCTCCTTCGGGGTTCTTTTCTCATCATCTTCACTCACAAGCAAGAACTTGCTTCTTCTGTCTCATGCATGGCAGTTAGTACTTGAGCCAGACAAGTCATAACTTGAGCATAGACAAGCAAGCAGTTCACCAGTCAATTTATATTTCAGTCTCTTTGAGTCAAACTATGGTGTTCTGACTTCCTCATTGCACGAGAGGATACGTAGGCATAACTTAATGGTTATCGAACAAAAGTCTTTGTGTCTCCCCCCTCTTTTAGCATTCTTTTCAAAGCCTCATTCCTGAGCATTTCACTTCACCCTTTTCACTGACACTTGTATATTTCTTTTCCAACTTTTGCACACAGATAGCACATACACTACCCCTTTAAACACAATCTTTTAAGCGTGGATACCGTCGAGTACGACGGACAATCTAGGGGCTAATACCTTCCCAGGTTGTAACCAACCCCCTTGCTCAGTTTCTCTGGTTCGCAACCGTCTTATCCATATCTTTCTAGGTTTATGCAGCATTACCTTTCCTTCGGGATAAAAATGCCTAGCTGGCAGCTCTATTCATTTTCACCGTCATTTCCTCCTTTCTCCGACCGTTTACGCTTGTACCGGGATTCAAATCTTTGGGAGCGAAAGAAGGCAAATCCACCTCCCAAAATAACTTACCAAACCTAAAAGTGTTAGTATGAATGCATAAAGTATGAAACATAAAGAAATGAAGTGAAATGAGATGCAATAATCAAAGTCAGAAGTGCTTATGCTAGGTAAATGTCATGTAAGATGATGCAAAGTCATAAAATATGCATATGTGTGATCATACAAAGATGAGATGTTATGGGAGCATGCTTTGAAGTTTGAAAACACTTGAAAGTTTATGAAATGAAATGGATGCTAAACATGGCAAATGACTGAAGAAATGATCAATCAAGGTTCTAACATGTCTTAAGATGTCTAAGATGACATATGAATGCATGAAATGTCATGGCAAGTTCATGTAATGATGCATATGCAAGGTGAATGCAAATGAACATGAGAAATTAGGGTTTTATGGACATGTGAGATGCATATGGCTAAAACAGAAGTAATCAACATGATAAAAATTTGAAATTAAGCTCAAAAAAGCCCTAATCCTATATTAGGTCACACCCCAAAGGAGAAGGTCAGAAGCCTAACCTATCAAAAGTTATGATTTTCCTAAGTTTTCTAGGGTTTTTTGGGTGATTCAAAAGGTAAAATGCAAATCAAATTGAAAATGCAAGACAAATTCATGAGGAAAATGACCTATAAACTACATTCAATATGTAACACAATGCAAAAAGAATCAAGTTCAAACTCTTCTTGGTTAGGCAGAAATGATTTTTCAAAGTTAGGGTTCAAAAATGTGATTTTAATGACCCTTAATTCAAAGAAAATTGGCAAACTATGATCAAACCTAAAAATAAATTTGTTTAAAGAGTTTGAAAATGTTTCTAAATGCATTGGAATGATTCATGATTTTTTTGGTGATTTTTAGAAACTTAATGTATTTTTAATTAATTAAAATAATTTAATTAATTAAAAATAACATTTAAATATTTTAAAAATACTTTTTTAATGAAAAAAATAAAATAAAAATTGTTTTTGGATGCTTTTAACTATTTTTAATAAATTGTGCAAAAGAAATGAAAAGAAAATGAAATAAAATGGATTTAATATGAAGTCAATGCATCTGAAGGTTGAGGTTCAAACTTGGCTTTACTACGCGCGCAAATGTGAGGCTAAGATTGAATCTGACTTAATTAATTGATTAATCTAATTAATTGGAAATTAGGGCTAAGTGAAAGGATCTGGGCCATTCGTGCACGCGGGAAACAGGATCCTATGGTCATAATTTAAACCTGGATTAATTAACCCTAAATCAAACCCTAATCATTCTCAGGTGACCGGAGAGAGCTCCGGTCATCTTCTCCGGTCACCCCAAGCCCTAAAAACTGCCCAGAATCAATCCCCAAACACCATGGAACATGAATCAACAAACAAACAACATTTATTTCACATGAATCATGAGATATGAATCAAAACGGAAAACACGTAAAAATTTCAGAAGTCAAATACATCCTACACACTCAACCATTTTCAATGATTCAAAGCTCAAAATGATCAGCACATCACATAGAGCTTTGAAATGGAGCTTTGTGTTCTTGAGCTTTCTGGCCCTTTCTTTGGTGCAAATCACCTCCAATGACCACCCTGATGCTATTGATAAGCTTGAATGGAGTTTAAATGGCCTCCTTTGTGAGTTTCAGTTCTGAGAGGTGAGAAATCGTGTTTGAGTTTGAGAGTGTTTCAGGCTATGGTGATGGGTGGGAAATGATCCTGAGATGCTGCTAAGTTGAATGGTGAAGAAAGTTTGAAGTTTGAGTGGTTGTGCTATGAATTTCGAAGAGGTGAAGGTTTCTTGAGGTTTTTGGCAATCTGAGTGTTGAGGGGCTTTCAGGCTTGTGTGTTGTGTGAAATGAGTTGCTTAATGTCCACATAAACAATGTTGATTGGCTAGAGAGTTGTTGTGGCACAGGCTGATTGGTATGGGAGGTTTTGCAAAAAGTCAAGATTGTGTACTATGAGGTATGGGCACGGGTCAGAGGTTGTTTGGAGGGGTGTCTGGCCTCAGCTTGCATCAAGGATGGCCATGGTGTGAGCAACCTTAGTTTTTGATTGATTATAAATTTTAAGTGTTTGTGTTTGTTTCATATTAAGAAATATGCTTGCTTTAGTTTTGGATCTCTTGTTTTTCTATGTTTATGATCTTTTGGAAAAACACGCATAATGAATCGATACATTCTAACTTGAATCGATTCATGATGTTTGAAGGTTTCTGGAATTCGCATAATGAATCGATACATTCTAGCTTGAATCGATTCATGCTGTTTGAAGGTTTCTGGAATTCGCACAATGAATCGATTCATCTTATGATGTATCGATTCATGCTGTTTTAATGATTCTGTTTTCTTAAAAATGATCAGTATGTATCAATTCATCCAAGCTTGAATCGATTCATTAATCTGTTATTTCTCTAACAGAATCTGCTTACATATATGTGTTTTTGTTTCATTTAGCAAATTACAGATTACAGATCACAGAAAAATTAGAGACGAATTTTGTAGTGATTAAGCATTGAAGAACACATCAAGATAGGGTTTTTGGAGTGTTGGAACTTCAATGTTAAGCAAGTTTGAAACCTAGAATCAAAGACATCTTCATCATCTTCTCAAAGATCTTAATTCAAGAACATCAACTAGGAAGTGTTTGTTGTCCTGTGAATTGAAGGCTTTCGAGATAACGTTCAGTGGTACGATCGGAGATCCAACAGAGTTGAAGATTGATAGAAGGTTTCAAGGAAAAACCAGCTGGGTTTTCCTTCAAGAACGGGCGTGTTCTTGAGGGTTTGTGAGTCACGTTTACAATTTAGATTCAGCCGCAGCGAGAGTTTTGGAAATCGGTGGATTTTGCAAATAGTTCGTGGAACCTGTGAATTGATTGTATAACTTGCAGGAAATCTCTATTGGGCTCAAATCAAGTGGAGGTTGATACAATAGGAAATTCTAGGAGTTTAGAATTCTGGTGTTTGTATTGGAACCTTGTAATCAACAGATTCAACAATTTTGATATAAGAATTCTCAATTTCGATTTGAAATTGAGAGGGAGACGTACCCACACGCGAGGACGAATGTGGGGAACTTCCTTACCAAATCTCGGCGTATTGTTTCTCTTCTCTATCTCTACTTACGTTTTAATTTGTTTTTTGATTCATTGGAAATAGCTTTAGTGATAGGTGCATTCAACTGTTTTACATATTGTGTGTTTAATCCTTTATCATTGCAATCAAAAAATCCAGCACGTTATCGCTTGTCTGGTCTTCTAGTGGCCGGTTCAGAATAGACGCTTGTATATTCGGGACCTTCATTTCCGTAATTCTTTGAAAACTCTGAAAAATGTTTTAAATCCTTGAAAACAAGGAGGTGATCCATTCACCCCCCCTCTAGATCACTCGCCACAGCGTCTAACAAGTGGTATCAGAGCACCGGTTCGCTGGTGCTTTGTGGCTGCCTGTAACGTTATGGATTCTGAACCAAAGGGGGCGTACAATAGAGCTCCTGTTTTCAATGGTGAAAATTATGGCTACTGGAAAGACTGCATGCAAGTTCATATAAATTTTGTTGATAGGCGCATATGGGCTGCCATTCAAAATGGTCCTTTTCAAATTACCATGATGAATGAGGCAGGTGCCATAGTACCTAAACCAGAAGACGATTGGGATGAAAAAGATGAGAAAAAGTGGTCAAGTGATTGGAGAGCTCGAAATATGCTAATTTCAGCACTTAGTGCAGATGAGTATTATCTAGTTTCCCATTGTTCGACAGCTAAAGAAATGTGGGATGCTTTAGAAATTGCTCATGAAGGCACAACAGAAGTAAAACATTCCCGCATTAAAGGAGGTGATCCATTCACCCCCCCTCTAGATCACTCGCCACATCGTCTAACAAGTGGTATCAGAGCACCGGTTCGCTGGTGCTTTGTGGCTGCCTGTAACATTATGGATTCTGAACCAAAGGGAGCGTACAATAGAGCTCCTGTTTTCAAAGGTGAAAATTATGGCTACTGGAAAGACTGCATGCGAGTTCATATAAATTCTGTTGATAGGCCCGTATGGGCTGCCATTCAAAATGGTCCTTTTCAAATTACCATGATGAATGAGGCAGGTGCCATAGTACCTAAACCAGAAGACGATTGGGATGAAAAAGATGAGAAAAAGTGGTCAAGTGATTGGAGAGCTCGAAATATGCTAATTCCAGCACTTAGTGCAGATGAGTATTATCGAGTTTCCCATTGTTCGACAGCTAAAGAAATGTGGGATGCTTTAGAAATTGCTCATGAAGGCACAACTGAAGTAAAACATTCCTGCATTAAAGGAGGTGATCCATTCACCCCCCCTCTAGATCACTCGCCACAGCGTCTAACAAGTGGTATCAGAGCACCGGTTCACTGGTGCTTTGTGCCTGCCTTTAACGTTATGGATTCTGAACCAAAGGGGGCGTACAATAGAGCTCCTGTTTTCAATGGTGAAAATTATGGCTACTGGAAAGACTGCATGCAAGTTCATATAAATTATGTTGATAGGCCCGTATGGGCTGCCATTCAAAATGGTCCTTTTCAAATTACCATGATGAATGAGGCAGGTGCCATAGTACCTAAACCAGAAGACGATTGGGATGAAAAAGATGAGAAAAAGTGGTCAAGTGATTGGAGAGCTCGAAATATGCTAATTTCAGCACTTAGTGCAGATGAGTATTATCGAGTTTCCCATTGTTCGACAGCTAAAGAAATGTGGGATTCTTTAGAAATTGCTCATGAAGGCACAACTGAAGTAAAACATTCCCGCATTAAAGGAGGTGATCCATTCACCCCCCCCCCCTCTAGATCACTCGCCACAGCGTCTAACAAGTGGTATCAGAGCACCGGTTCACTGGTGCTTTGTGCCTGCCTGTAACGTTATGGATTCTGAACCAAAGGGGGCGTACAATAGAGCTCCTGTTTTCAATGGTGAAAATTATGGCTAATGGAAAGACTGCATGCGAGTTCATATAAATTCTGTTGATAGGTGCGTATAGGCTGCCATTCAAAATGGTCCTTTTCAAATTACCATGATGAATGAGGCAGGTGCCATAGTACCTAAACCAGAAGACGATTGGGATGAAAAAGATGAGAAAAAGGGGTCAAGTGATTGGAGAGCTCGAAATATGCTAATTTCAGCACTTAGTGCAGATGAGTATTATCGAGTTTCCCATTGTTCGACAGCTAAAGAAATGTGGGATTCTTTAGAAATTGCTCATGAAGGCACAACTGAAGTAAAACAGTCCCGCATTAAAGGAGGTGATCCATTCACCCCCCCCCCTCTAGATCACTCGCCACAGCGTCTAACAAGTGGTATCAGAGCACCGGTTCACTGGTGCTTTGTGCCTGCCTGTAACGTTATGGATTCTGAACCAAAGGGGGCGTACAATAGAGCTCCTGTTTTCAATGGTGAAAATTATGGCTAATGGAAAGACTGCATGCGAGTTCATATAAATTCTGTTGATAGGCGCGTATAGGCTTCCATTCAAAATGGTCCTTTTCAAATTACCATGATGAATGAGGCAGGTGCCATAGTACCTAAACCAGAAGACGATTGGGATGAAAAAGATGAGAAAAAGTGGTCAAGTGATTGGAGAGCTCGAAATATGCTAATTTCAGCACTTAGTGCATATGAGTATTATCGAGTTTCCCATTGTTCGACAGCTAAAGAAATGTGGGATTCTTTAGAAATTGCTCATGAAGGCACAACTGAAGTAAAACAGTCCCGCATTAACACACTTAATCAAGAGTTCGAACTCTTTCGCATGAAATTAGGAGAATCTATTCCCGACATGCAAAAGAGATTTGTTCATCTCATTAATCGTTTGAATGCACTTGGAAAACCTGTTTCCAATGATATTGCTACTAATAAAATTCTGAGATGTCTTAGCAGGGAATGGCAACCTAAAGTGACAGCTATCAAGGAAGCCAATGATCTAACGACACTCACAATGACTACTTTGTTTGGAAAGCTGGAGGAACATCAGCAAGAACTAGAAAGTCTAGAAAAGTTTGAAAACAAAAGTAAAAAGGGAAAAGAGAAGAATAAAGACAAAGAGGGTGAGAAGAGGCCTATAGCTCTTATGGATTCAAACTCTAAGTCCTCGCAAAAAGAGCTAAGCAACAATGAGTCAAGTAGTGACGAAGACTCCGGTGACGAAGAAATGGGACTTTTTGTTAGGAGATATAATAGATTCATTCGAAAGAATGGAATCAAGCATTCCGACAAAAATCTCATAAATTTTAGAAGACAATCTATGGATTCAAAATAGGAAGAGATTAAGAAGAATAGAGAAAGAGGGTCTTGCTTTAATTGTGGCAAATCCGGCCATTATAAAACGGATTGCCCTTTAAAGAAAAAGGATAAAGGAAAAGCTCCTCCAAGAAGGTATAATAATAAGCAAAGAAGAGCTTACATTGCTTGGGAGAGTGATAGTGATTCATCAAGTACACAATGCACAAGTGATAGCGATGAAACTGCAAATTTGTGTCTTATGGTTCACACCAAAAATCAGTCCCACCACAAGAAGAAAAGTGATGATAAAAAGGTAAAACAAGCTTTTTATAACAACTTCTCTTCCATGTCTTTTTCTGAATTGAAAGTAGCTTTTGAAAAACTGCATAATGAAGCCAAAGAAGCATTTAAAAGGTTAGCTTCCGATAAAAGAATTTTTTCATACTTGGAAGGTAAAGTACAATATGCTGAAAAAGATTTAGAATGCTTGAAAGCTAGTATTGCAGAAAATTCAAAAGCTATTGATATTGATGGTTGTAGTAAAATTAGGCATTGTGAAAGGTGCCACATTTGGCAACAAGAGGTCATTTCTCTTAAAGCCAAATTGGAAAAAGCCTTGCAACCTAAGATTACTTATGCCGTTGATACTAGGTTGTTCAAAAAGTCATTAAATCCTCCATATGCAAAATATTCTTTTGTTCCAAAGGATTTAAAGACCAATAGTAAACATCATCATTATCGTAGTGTTTGCCATTATTGTTGTCATGCTGGCCATACCATTGAGAAATGCAAGTTTAGAAGATTTCTTGTTCCTAAAGGCATTTATCAATGGAAGCCTAAAGACAACCATGTTATTACTTACCCACTTGGACCCAATAAAAATTGGGTACCTACCTCTCTATTTTGATATTGTAGGATGAGTGTCTTGCATCCATGGAAAGAAGATGGTTTCTGGACAGCGGATGTTCAAGGCACATGACGGGTGACATATCACTTTTTATTGACTTCAAAGCAAAGTAAAAGGGGTATGTTACTTATGGAGACAATAACAAAGGAGCTATACTTGGTAAAGGTAGTGTAGGTAATCCCTCTACCACTACTATTTCTGATGTACATCTTGTAGAGAGACTTAAACACAATTTGTTAAGTATAAGTCAACTATGCGACAAAGGTTACAAAGTTTCTTTCACAAAAACATTTTGCAAAATTGAACATACTGAACAAAATGTTGTGTTTAAGGGTTTAAGAGTAAACAATATATATATATATATATATATGCTTGATCTTTTGAGTGTTTCCTTAACAAGCACTAAATGTCTAGTGGCCTTAAATGATGATTCATGGCTATGGCATAGACGCTTAGCGCATGTTAATTTCGATTTGCTTAATAAGGTTGTATCTAAGGATCTAGTAGTAGGTCTTCCAAAAATAAAATTTTCAAAAGACCACCTATGTGATGCTTTCCAAATGGGAAAACAAACAAGGGTCTCTTTTAAATCTAAAAATATAATTTCAACTTCAAGACCCCTTGAGCTTCTCCATATGGATCTCTTTGGACCATCTAGGACAAAGAGCTTAGGTGGAAACTATTATGGGTTCGTAATAGTAGATGAGTACTCTAGATTCACTTGGACTATATTCCTTCATAGCAAAGATGAAACTTTTTCTGCTTTCAAAAGTTTTGCAAAGCTGTCCCAAAATAAAATGAATTCTAAAATAGTTACAATCTGAAGCGATCATGGAGGTGAATTTCAAAACCACCTCTTTGATAAGTTTTGTGACAAGTATGGCATTGAGCATAACTTTTCAGCCCCTCGAACTCCACAACAAAATGGTGTTGTGGAATGCAAAAATCGAGTTTTAGAGGAATTGGCAAGAACAATGCTCAATGAGGGTGGATTACCAAAATACTTTTGGGCCGATGCAATTAATACGGCTTGTTATGTTCTCAATAGGATTCTAATTCGTCCTATTTTGAATAAAACTCCTTATGAAATTTTAAAAGGTAGAAAGCCCAACTTGTCTTATCTTCATGTGTTCGGTTGTAAATGTTTTGTTTTGAATAACGGTAAGGAAAATCTTGGGAAGTTTGATGCTAAAGCTGATGAAGGTATTTTTCTTGGTTACTCTCAATCAAGCAAAGCATATAGAGTGTATAATAGGAGTTTACTTTCTGTTGAAGAATTTGTCCATGTTTCTTTTGATGAGTCTTACCCAAAAATTGTCGGAAAAGGTATCTCTTTTAATGGCGCAGGTGTATCTACACAAGACATACTCAAAGAAGCTGGTTCGGAAATTGATCAATCCGAAGCGGTTGCTATTGAGAAGGAGGAAGATACATGTATTGAAAAAGATAAAGAGGAAGGAACATCCGAAGTGAAGGATCTTCCACCAGCTTGGAAATCCTCTAAAGACCACCCCATAGACAATATATTGGGAGACATTTCAAAGGGAGTGTTGACTCGTTCTAAGATAAGTAATTTTTGTTCTCACTTCGCTTTTGTATCACAAGTGGAACCTAAAAATGCTAAAGAGGCCTTGGTTGATGAATTTTGGCTAATGGCCATGCAAGAAGAGCTAAATCAATTTAAAAGAAATGAAGTTTGGGAACTTGTCCCTCGTCCGCGAGATCATCACATCATAGGTACTAAATGGGTTTTTAGGAATAAACTTGATGAAAGCGGAGTGATAACTAGAAATAAGTCACGCTTGGTAACACAAGGGTATAACCAAGAGGAGGGCATAGATTATGAGGACACTTATGCTCCGGTTGCTCGCCTTGAAGCCATACGTCTTTTGCTTGCCTATGCGTGTTCTATGAATTTCAAGCTTTACCAAATGGACGTAAATAGTGCGTTCTTAAATGGTGTTATAAATGAAGAAGTGTATGTTTCACAACCTCCTGGTTTTGAAAATTCTGAGTATCTAGATCACGTTTACAAATTAAAGCGTGCTTTTTATGGTCTTAAGCAAGCACCCCGTGTGTGGTACGAAAGACTTAGCAAATTTCTACTTGATCATGGATATTCTAGAGGTAAAGTGGATAATACACTCTTCATTAAACACAAAGGAAAACACATTCTTTTAGTTCAAGTTTATGTAGACGATATCATCTTTGGTTCAACTAACATACACTTGGTCGAAGAATTTTCTAATGTTATGCAGGGTGAGTTTGAGATGAGTCTCATGGGGGAGTTGAACTACTTCTTAGGCCTCCAAATAAAGCAACTTGATGAAGGTACAGTAGTATGTCAAACAAAATACTGTAGAGACTGCTCAAACGTTTTGGAATGAATGATTCTAAATCAATTGACACTCCGATGCCTACCAATGGAAACTTGGACAAAGATGAACATGGTAAGTGTGTTGATGTCAAGAGGTATAGAGGTATGATCGGATCTCTTTTGTATCTTACTGCTTCTAGACCAGACATCATGTTTAGTGTGTGTATGTGTGCAAGATATCAATCAAATCCTAAGGAATCTCACTTAAAATCAGTTAAGCGTATATTTAGGTATCTTAATGGAACACCTAAATACGGGCTTTGGTATTCCAAAGGAAGCGATTGCAGCTTAGTAGGTTATTCTGATTCTGATTTTGCTGGCTGCAAATCAGATAGGAAAAGCACTAGTGGCACATGTCATCTATTTTCAAATTCGTTAATAAGTTGGCACAGTAAAAAGCAAGTATCCGTAGCTTTGTCTACTGCAGAGGCTGAGTATGTTGCAGCCGATAGCTGTTGTGCTCAAATTTTGTGGCTAAGACAACAACTACAAGATTTTGACATTGAACTTAAACGCATTCCAATTAAATGTGACAACACTAGTGCCATTAATCTCACTAAGAATCCTGTTTTACACTCATGCACCAAACATATTGAGATTCGACATCACTTCCTTCGCGATCATGTTGAAAAAGGAGATGTTGTTTTTGAGCATGTTGATACTAAAAATCAGCTTGCTGACATTTTCACTAAACCTTTGGCGACTGAACCATTCTTCAACATTCGTCGCGAATTAGGGATTCTTGATCTCTCCGCATTGGTGCCTTAAGTTTGATTGCTGAGTTTCTATTTATCTCATCGTATTTGCTAAGTTTTGATTGTAGTCTTCACTAGTGCCTCATGAGAATACTACGAAGGAGGTAATATCGTTCCTCTATTCACTTTGTTAATATTGTATGATCAATGTATGTTTGAGAAATGATTTCTTGTTTACATGAACTTATTTTCATATGAATGTTTGAACATTGATGTTTTTATGGGTAAAGTATTCTTAAGCATGTATAAAATGGTGTAATTCATTCTGCTGCATAATGGTTGTTTTGCACAGTCATTGGTGTGTCAATTCTTGCAATAACCACTGAAATTTCAAATTTTCGCATAATGAATCGATCCCAACCTTCATGAATCGATTCATGTTGATTTTAGTTTAATTTCTAACAAACCAGTTACAGTATGTATTGATTCATCATTCCTTGTATCGATTCATTGTCATCTGTAATTAAAAAAATTCACAAAATGAATCGATCCCAATCTGCTTGAATCGATTCATGATTTAAATTTAAATTTCTTTCAAAACCAGTTACAGTATGTATTGATTCATAGTGGGTTGAATCGATACATAGCATTTTTGACTCAATTTTTTTCGTGAAATGAATCGATACATACAAGGTTGAATCGATTCATCCTGGCGCAAATTCAATTTATCTTTTTAATGAATCGACACATCAGCAACTGCCATGACATTTGTATCAGTTACAAAACTCCATTATCTCCATTATATCTCTCTCATTATCTCATTTACATCATTTACATCATTTGCATCAAACCCTAACTGTCACAAAAGCCCCTCTTCTCTCAAACCCTAATCTTCCACCATGCCTCCAAGAGTTTTGCTTCCAAGAGAGAGAGGAAAACGAAAAAGGCAAGGAACCCGTTAGGTCTTCTTCCCAGGCTCCTTCTATTCCTGAAATTCCTCCATCCGGGAAGGCAATCCTTCATCCGGCCATTATTGAAAAATTTGAAACTTCCTTTAAATCAAGGTTAGTAATGAAACCACATGTGTTTGATCCTAGTGATGTTCGTACTCTATGTTTGGAAGAAGTTGCGGATTTAATCGAGGCACAAAGTCTTGGATTCTTTTTATATGTTAAAGATGAGTATCATGAAGATTTTATTCATGCTTTCTATGCTGGTGTGAAAAATGGAAGAGGGTATATGTTTAAGTGTTCAATTGGAACAAGAACATATCGTTTTGAGGCTGATGACTGGTCCACAGTGTTCGGTATGCCATCTGTGTCGGCTGAATTGTAGATGTGGCATGACCAGAGCTTTGAAACTCAGTTTAAGTTGAAGGAATTTTGTGCCTCCATTTCTAAATTGGATAGACCTTTTGCTGATGATGAGCCTCTAACTTCAGGCATGATCAAAAGTGTACCAAGAATTCTGCACTGGATCCTTTTGCATATCTTGCGTCCAAGGTCCGGTGGACATTCTCGTTTGGACAAGCCGGATATACATTTGTTGTACATTTTTCAGAAGAAGATTCCCTTAAATTGGGCAAACTACTTTGTCAAGCGTATCTTTCTTATGCGGAACAACTCCAAAAACATCACCCTTGCCTATGCTTCTCAGATCATGCGGATTCTCAAGTTTTGGAAAGTTACTTTTCCTCATGTGCCTCTCGTATCAATCTCTAGTGTGTAAGAATTCAACAATGCCACACTCTCTCATATGGGTTATCGATGGGATATCGAGCGTCGTTGCTACTATTTCTTTGAACGCAGCACTCGAACCCGCATCTACAACTTTGACAATCCGGTTGAACACATTTATGTTGAAGAACAAAGGGATGAAGAAATGGAAGAAGCTGAAAATCCTCCTGATGCGCCTGCCAACACCGGATGGGGTGAGTGGATACCACAAAGGTGGTATCCCACAAACTATGATCCTGCTCCCTCATCGGCTCCACCGACTTCCTCCACTGCTGCTCCAGCCTATCTCACTGACATGTTTGCACAATTGGAAGTTGCAAATAATGCCCGGCATGAGGAAGCTTATGCGTGGCATGTCCAGCAAACGGAATGGCATAAGGAGCATCGTGAATGGCATGATGAGCATACTCGAATGTACCATAATCAATACTCCTGGCATACTGAATTGGTTAAGTGGCATCAAGTGTTCTATAATGAGATGTCTGGATTTATGGATGATTTTTGTTCGCACCCGGGGATTATGGTACGGTTTCAAAGCACAGAAGTTCAGCGGCGTTTCAGGCGTTATGCTTTTATGGGGCAGAATCCAGATGAATTGCCTCCTGCACCTCCTCCTCCAAGCTTCCGTGACCCTGATCGCGATGATGCGGAGTCGTATGGTGGCCATTTTCCTCATTGAAGCATTTCATTTTGCATTTCATCATTGTGTGTTGCTTAAGTTTCTTTGTTTTTCTTGTTTGAACAATTTATGTTTTAGTTTGGTTTTGTAATTCGCAACTTTATTTGACAATTTCACTGCCTATGATTATGTAATTTTGCTTTTGTTTACATTGTTTGCGCATTATGATTCATTTTTTGTGAGTGAACTTTGCTTTTGTATCTTAGTTTTGCTGTTTCTGGTTCTTCACCTATAACTCTTTCTTGCTGTTGACAAAGGGGGAGAAAAAGGCAAGTGTGAAAAGACAATGACAGGCACAAACTCAGGGGGAGTACTCTCTCTCACACTTCAAAATTTTGTCATCATCAAAAAGGGGGAGTTTGTGAGCAACCTTAGTTTTTGATTGATTATAAATTTTAAGTGTTTGTGTTTGTTTCATATTAAGAAATATGCTTGCTTTAGTTTAGGATCTCTTGTTTTTCTATGTTTATGAACTTTTGGAAAAACACGCATAATGAATCGATACATTCTAACTTGAATCGATTCATGATGTTTGAAGGTTTCTGGAATTCGCATAATGAATCGATACATTCTAGCTTGAATCGATTCATGCTGTTTGAAGGTTTCTGGAATTCGCAAAATGAATCGATTCATCTTATGATGTATCGATTCATGCTGTTTTAATGATTCTGTTTTCTTAAAAATGATCAGTATGTATCGATTCATCCAAGCTTGAATCGATTCATTAATCTGTTATTTCTCTAACAGAATCTGCATACATATATGTGTTTTTGTTTCATTTAGCAAATTACAGATTACAGATCACAGAAAAATTAGAGACGAATTTTGTAGTGATTAAGCATTGAAGAACACATCAAGATAGGGTTTTTGGAGTGTTGGAACTTCAATGTTAAGCAAGTTTGAAACCTAGAATCAAAGACATCTTCATCATCTTCTCAAAGATCTTAATTCAAGAACATCAACAAGGAAGTGTTTGTTGTCCTGTGAATTGAAGGCTTTCGAGATAACGTTCAGTGGTACGATCGGAGATCCAGCTGAGTTGAAGATTGATAGAAGGTTTCAAGGAAAAACCAGCTGGGTTTTCCTTCAAGAACGGGCGTGTTCTTGAGGGTTTGTGAGTCACGTTTACAAGTCAGATTCAGCCGCAGCGAGAGTTTTGGAAATTGGTGGATTTCGCAAATAGGTCGTGGAACCGGTGAATTGATTGTATAACTTGCAGGAAATCTTGATTGGGCTCAAATCAAGTGGAGGTTGATACAATAGGAAATTCTAGGAGTTTAGAATTTTGGTGTTTGTATTGGAACCTTGTAATCGACGGATTCAGCAATTTTGATATAAGAATTCTCAATTTCGATTTGAAATTGAGAGGGAGACGTACCAACACGCGAGGACGAACGTGGGGAACTTCCTTACCAAATCTCGGCGTATTGTTTCTCTTCTCTATCTCTACTTACGTTTTAATTTGTTTTTCGATTAATTAGAAATAGCTTTAGTGATAGGTGCATTCAACTGTTTTACATATTGTGTGTTTAATCCTTTATCATCGCAATCGAAAAATCCAGCACGTTATCGCTTGTCTGGTCTTCTAGTAGCCGGTTCAGAATAGATGCTTGTTTATTCGGGACCTTCGTTTCCGTAATTCTTTGAAAACTCTGGAAAACGTTTTAAATCCTTGAAAACAAGGAGGTGATCCATTCACCCGCCCTCTAGATCACTCGCCACAGCGTCTAACACATGGGATTGAATTTGATGTGCTGGAAGGCTTGGATCATGAGATGGCATAAATTTTGCAACTTTCCCTCTTTGGTGTTTCTTGGATCACAAGCCATGAAAACCCTAGGTCTAAAGACCAATTCTGATCTTTTGAGATTTCTTTGACATGTTATGAAGTGTTTGTGCACATTAGAGGTCATAAGAATGCTTGGCAAGTGAAATTGCAAAATTCCCTCTTTGGCATGAACTTGAAAATTATGTGATTTTTGCCAACTTTGAAAGGCCATATATTGAGTTCTAGGATGAATCAATACATGTTCTTGTAATTTTTGAAAAGGGAAAGACCTAATCTACAACTTTCATGCCCAATAATTTTTTATTTGAAGCTTTTTTGGTCATGAAAGAGGAGATTGAAAATCTTTCCCAAATGGAAAGTTTGCATTTCAAGTCATTTCCAAAAATGGCAAGTTTGCAACTGGCTCAAAATTCTTCAATCTCGTGAACTTCCAACCACTTCTAAGATCAAATAAAGATCATTGAACTTTAATTTGATGAAAATACCCTTTTGGTTCCCTTGTTGGGGGCCTCAGATGCCCTGATTTTGACTTAACTTGTTCAGGAAGTTACCCAGTGAACATATGACTTCCACAATGAGTTTCTTCATTAAACTTGGTACACAGGATCCGTATAACATATTAAGAGTATTAGAAACAAGAATGACCCAAAAATTGGGAGTTAAGGCCTCTGAAACCAAAACCCTAATTTTGGTCATTTGTGTAGTGAAAACCCTAGCTCTGCTTCCATGCCTTTGCCAATTCTTGTGATCTCTTGACTTTCATGAACTTTGAGGAGTATAGTATGATGATAGAACACATATGTACCCTCTTGGAAAGCTTTGAAACCTTTGGGATGGCTCAGATGGATTCTTGGATTGCTCAAATCACAAACCCTAGATGCAGATGAACTTCAACTATGCCGTGAAACAAAAATGCAATATGAGATGGTATGCTTATGTAAATGCAAAAATGAAAGATCACAAGCCATGGTCTGATAAAGAGTGAGGGAAAATTTGGGTTGTTTACAGCTTCAAAATGTCTCTTTGCAAGACGGTAAACGCACTCGTACCAAACGAGCCTGCAACACCCGAGCATAAGCATAAGCAGTTCAATTCATAAAAAACACAAACAAGTTTCTTCCTTAGTTAGACGAACTACAGAGACTCTAATACTCATTTTCCCGATGAGGTACATAGGCAGTGGGGTAGGGCTCATTCGAGCACACTCTTTTATTTTACCTACTTTCCCCCCCCCCCTCTCTTTATTTTCTTTTCTCCAGTTCAGTATTTCTTTTGCAACAACTTTCATTTCTTCACCCTATGAAATAGTTTCTTTGCAAGCGTGGATCTCTTTGGGTATGACGAACAATCTGGGGTGGTAATACCTTCCCAGATCGTAACCGACTTCCAAACTCAGAACTTTGGTTCACTGGACCTTGTCCTTTCATTTTCCCTTTGGTTTGTGCAACATTACCTTTCCCATTCATTCGCGATAAACATGCCTGGCTGGCGACTCTAACTTTTCCACGCCACTTTCGCATTTGTACTAGGATGAAAATCCCGGGAGCGACAAACTTCTTCATCTCTTTTGTACTTATTTGCAAGTTGTCTAGTTATGGTTAAGCTATTTGAACCTTTGATGTTTTGTTATGGTGTGCTTCTGAATTTTAAGGTCTTAATACCTTTGTTGCTCTTTCATTGGTGTGCTTTTTATGTTTAACTTCCATCCTGCCTCTCTTGAACTTCCATGCTTCTTTTACTAACCTTGCAGGGGCTTTGGTAACTTGAAGGGATGTGGATGTGCTTCCACATTCCAATATATCCCTTTTTTGATGTTCATACTTGTGTTTGTGCAAGCATTCAATATGCTTTGTTTTTCATTATTTCTTCTCATCCCCTTTAGAAGCAACTTAACTTCCATCTTGGAAGTAAGTTGTTTTCTAACCATTTCTCCTTTCTTTTCTTCTTTTCTTTTCTTCTTCACTTCTTCCTTATTCTTTAGGGTAGAGATC
Source organism: Lathyrus aphaca (assembly GCA_963966055.1). Taxonomy (NCBI): domain Eukaryota; kingdom Viridiplantae; phylum Streptophyta; class Magnoliopsida; order Fabales; family Fabaceae; genus Lathyrus; species Lathyrus aphaca. The sequence goes on along the minus strand of OZ014523.1, from coordinate 459,150,255 downwards.
CCATACCTCACTAACCTAGGATATCCAAGCATGATAACTTCATTAGGTCTAGTCTCCCATAGACATTTTACCTTTGAAGTCTTTTTGGCGCTTTCTCTTTCTCAACTCAAAACATTTAATAAAGGTTAAAGTTTTCTCATGTGCCAAGGGACTTTGCCATGGGATACTTGCACACATTCCATATGGGGATGAGGTGTAGGGTATCTATCATGATGAATAAGTCCTAGCATGAGGATGTTTCACAAAGAAAACTCAAAAAACACTTCTTAATTAAAAAACAAAAAAAAAACACTTAATAAATACAATAGGCTAGTGTGTTTGAGCCTTAGTCTTTGGAACTGTATTTGGAGGTTTCTCCTTACCTAGGTGGGCTTCTTATCCATTCCATTTCAGGATGATGTAAGAAGTGCATACTCTTTTGAATGGGAATTCCTATAAAAAATCAAATAAAAGTTTCTAAAAGCATTCAAACCAACAATAAACGTCTTTCCTTCAGGAATTCTTTTCTCATCTCATTCACTCTTAATGGAAGAACTTGCTCCTACTTGTCTCGTTGCAAGATGGTAAACGCACTCGTGCCAGACGAGCCTGCAACCCCTGAGCATAGACATAAGCAGTTCAAGCCATAAAAAACCCAAATAAACAATTTTCCTCCCAAGTTAGGGGAACTACGTCGACTCTGATTCTCATTCCTATGAGATACGTAGGTAGTGGGGTAGGCCCATTTGAGCACTCTCTTTATTTTCCATACATTTTTCCCGTACCTTTTCTTTTTTCTTATCTAATACCAGTTAGAGTTTTCAGTTCAACAACAGTTTATCCTTCACCCTTTGAAATAATGCTAGCAAGCATGGATCCCTTCGGGTACGACGGACGATTTGGGGTGTTAATACCTTCCCATTTCGTAATCGAATCCCTTACCCTTTCTCTTTGGTTTGCAAGACCCCGCTTTCTCCTTTCTTTTATGGTTTGTGCAGCATTACCATTCCTTTGGGATAAAAATGCCTGGCTGACAACTCTACCTTTTCCACGCCACTTTCGCATCTGTACCAAGATGGAAATCCCGGGAGAGAAAGTTGGCGACTGTGCTAGAGACCTCCCAACCAGAGCTTCTCTCGTTCCCAATGCGAGTCAATCCTAGCACTTGTCTGTTTCTTTTTCTTTGGGTCTTTATCTGTCTGCTGCTATGTGCTTAGTTTACTGTTCTATTTATAGTTTTACTTTACAAATTTATTTACTACTTTCAGTATTTACTTATCATGCATCATTATTATACTGTCTGGATTGTCTGGTTTTCTTGGCCGGATGGGAGTTACTGTGAGATGATCCCAATACCAAGGCTCAAGTTCACCCTAGACTTTAGCATGGACATTGTTGCACCCCAAAATTTGCCCTCACAATACAAGACTTTGTGTGCTAAGAAGGTTCACAAGGTTCACAAGATTCACAATGTTTTCAAGACCTTCCATGAGGCTCATGAAGTCTACAAGTCACTTCATGAAGGTTCACAAGGTTCACAAGATTCACAATGTTTTCAAGACCTTTCATGAGGTTCATGAAGTCTACAAGTCACTTAATGAAGGTTCACAAGGTTCACAAGATTCACAATGCTTTACAAGACATTTCATGAGGTTCATGAAGTCTACAAGTCACTTTATGAGGTTCACAAGGTTCACAATTGGTCAGAAGAGTTGACAATTCCCTCAGACAATGCACCTCCTAAGTAGTGCATCCAAAACTAGGGTTTTGACTTTAATCAGGCTAAATGAACTTCCAAGACTTCAAGTGAGCTTCATAACATCTTATATGTGTGTAAGAACCCCCATGACAAGTTTCAAGACTTTTCTCAAAAGTTTGCTCAGTCAGATGATCAGATAAGTCAAAATCAGTCAATGTAGTGAAAAAGTGAAACTGAGGTCAACTGTGGTCAAACCAAAGTCAAACTTCATGATTTTTTGCCAACATCAAGTATATGAAGTAAAATTCATCATTTGATCAAGGGTTGATCATGATTCATCAAGGAGATTTCAGATCATCAAGAATCAGGAGTTTCTAAATTAGGGTTTTCTTAGTAAAAGTCAACTGAACTTTGACCAGCCATAACTTTCACATACTTCATCACCAAGTCTCCATCCAAAGCACATTTTGAAGGAAATTGAATTCTCTACAACTTTGTGTCTCACAAGCCAAGCCCAAAAATTCTTCATTTGGAAGGTATGAGCTAAGACATTATAGGTCCTTTTGAAATTCAACAAAAAGTCAACAACTTCAAAAGGGCATAACTTGAGATTGGTAAATGATATGGACATGAAACCAGTGGGGTTGGTTATAGGACTCTTCAAGCTTTCCAAAATGTCCAAGAACACCCTCATAGCATTAAAATTGAAGGATATGTGCCCTTGCAAAGTTGGGAAATTTTGGGTTGGTTCATGAAGAAAAAGGAGGTCTAAAACCAATTTTTTCCAAATGGGCTTGCCAAATAATGACCCAATCCACTTCAAAACATCTTGCACGAAATTAAATTAATTTATTCATAATTTTATCTATTTTGTTTTTATTTATTATGATTTTATATTAAAAAGTCATTTTAAATTCAAATAAAATATAAAATAATGAGAATTAATTTTAATTTTGCTTCTAGAAAGTTTTAAATCACATTTAAACTTGATTGATACAAGAGTTATGAAAATCCTCTCAAAATAGCAAGAGTTTATGCAAGATATTTGATTTTTAAAAGGCCATCTTTTTGAATCTTTTTAGATCAAACTTTCCACACAATGACTTGATTTTTTGACCTAAATTCATTCTCCTATAAGTACTTAACACATTACAATCACAAGCCACGAATTTTCACAGCCTCAAGAGTAAGTTTCATACTTCAAAAATTCAAGCAAAACTCACATTCGGTTTTCGATTTACAGGGCATTTGAAGGTAAACTAAGGACACAACTATGATCCTTGGACCTCACTGATCATAAACCAATACTAATATGCATCCCAAGCACTCTATATCATGCTAACCGAATCATACTTGTTCTTGAATATCAAATTTTCGATTTCACTAATTCACTGCACTTTAATGAAATTTGTTTGTCTAATCTTATTTGTGATGATGTGTAGAACGTTTCTTGGCAAAGAAATCAAAGAAACCATGAATAACCCGTGAAACACCATTATTAGGGTTTGGACCAAGGTTTAGGGTTTTCTGATTTATGGAATATAAATGGATACTAAAACCATAGAATGAACCGCATGAATGTTTGGATCACATTGATAGATTCAATTTTATGAAATTTTACAGTTTTGTTGATCATTGGATTTCGTAGGTTTTGCTGCCATTGTGTTTTCGTAGGAAATATGGTAGGAAAATTTGTAATAAAATTCGCAGGAACCAAGGAAGAAGATGACTGGCCTGCGCGCGTTCTGGAAAATTTGAATTTTGTTTTAAATATTTTATGTTTCATTGTTTGTTTATTATCACAAGCGTGCAGCTTGTCCCAATGGAAGGAATCGCATGTGTGTGGCAATAGGACCTGTGTTCGAATCCTGGCTGTGACAAATATTTTTGAGTTTTTCTCATTTATGCACAGAATATAATATATTATCATTTGTTGTTGGTTTGTCAACAGACGCGCTCACCCAACAGGATTGGTCATGTGTATGTTTGTTTGCCTAAGAGGTCCTGGGTTCGATTCTACCCCCAGGCCTTTTATTTTCTTGTTATTTTTCATGATTTTCCAGGATATAGCACAAAACCAATTAAACTCATTCCTCTATCACACGTGCGTGGCTGGCCTGGTGGTGTGTTTTGCTGCTGGTAAACCTGGTGACCTGGGTTCAAATCCCAGCCAGGTATGTTTTGTTATTTTTTTATTTTATTTTGTTTAATTGATTTAGGTTTTATTAATAATCATATATATAATTAAATAATTCTATAAATGTATATTCAATGTTTTCTAATATTCAGAAATTATTTTTTCTTAATTCAAAAAATTGTTTTTTTATTATGTATTTAAATTATAATATATATATATATTTATTAAAATAATTTTGTATATTAGATTATAAACTCTTAAATATTTTTCTAACAAACCCTAATTTTATAAACCCTAGTTTATCTTTTTCTAAACAATTATTAAAAACCTAATTTTATTTTCTAATTTTTATAAATATAATTATTATGTATATATTTTATTTAATATAATTAAATTATAATTAATCCCATTTTTATATATAAATATTCTATCACTGTTTATAATTAATTATATATGTAAATAATTTCTAAAATTGCAAAATTTAATAATTTCTCGTAATATGTTCATAATTTATTTAATTTGTTTATAATTTTAAATTTTATGATTAATTAATATAATTGTTCTTATTTTTCTATTAAGCCATTAAAATTTTTTTTTGTTTATTATTATTACTAATCATGCTTACTACTAATCCATTTTTTTTTTAATTATGCTTATTATTATTATTTCACTAACCTTATTTATTTTTAATTATTATTACTAACCCCCATTATAATTATCATTGCTTATTTATTTAATATTTATATTTTGCTTATTTATTTATTTTTGCTATTTATTTAAATTGCTTTATTATTATGTAAATGCTCCTTGGTGTAATTTTTTGTAATATTTAAATTATTTAATTTTCATGCTATGGTTAGTAAAAATAGGGAGTGTAACATGTATGCTATTTAAAATTTAATTTAGATCATTTAAATTATAAAGATAAATATAAAATTAAACACTCACACACGTAAGTCGATCTTGGATCACCATCTCACTTTCTAGGGTTGCCTCTCAATGTTGCCTAATCACAAGGTCAAGTGGGGTGTATAAAGCAAAGTCCCTTAAAAAAAAGTCATCTAGTCCCTTCATAATCAAAGATCAAGTCCCTTAATGGTTTCCTTTCGAAATGATCCTGTCCCGTTCGAATAATGATGACAGTCCCTCCAAAATGCTTAATACACCCTACAGTTGCCTTCATTAAACAGATGTCCCTTTCATATGTCCCTCACATCCAAGGTAATGACTACCTATTCCTTAATAATAGGGATAGTATTACCATTTAAAGGATAAAGAACAGAAAGACTTAAACTTTAGGGTAGGTTCCTCATAGTTACTTGCTCACTATTTAAAAACTTTTCAAACACTTCACAATTTCAAACAATTTTCAAACACAAGTTTTTTACGCATCCGTACATGGATCATTATTAAACTCTTATGAAAATTTCTATTCACACACTTCACATTTTCAAAAACAATTCAAAGTGAGCTAAGTAACTAAGAGCCCATGGATAACCATGGATGTAAAGGGTGCTAACACCTTCCCTTTACATAACCTACCCCCCGGACCCAAAAATCATTTAAAAGGTGTTTCCTGTTCTTTTATGCCTTTCCTTTGGATAAAATAAAAGTCGGCGGCGACTCTTGCTATCCGCAACATAACTAAAGTCAGTTCTCCCACCGTGTTACAGACATACATTGTACTTCCATGATATATCATCATGATGAGCGGTAGTGTGTTCCACACCCAGATTGCGACCATCTTGGAAATATTTTGTGTGGGGTTTTTCTCCACTTCAGGATATGACCTTGATAGTTATGTGCATTTGGGGACCGATCATTGAGGACCTTTGTGGAAACATCCCTCTCTAGTGGTAACAGTGGCATACCATATTTGTTAGCTACCCACTCGCACCCGAGGGCCCACTGGGAACTCGCATAGGATGACATTGTTCTCTCATAAGAGCTCAATTAAAGTAATTGTTCGTATGACGATAGTATTATACCCTTTGGGATGAATATACTATTGTTTCTCGATCTCAGTGCTTGAAGCTGGGAACTTATGGAGCATGCTTTATTTTCAGGACTCAGCTGAGACCTCCTCTTTTAGTGTATAATTCCAAACCGTTTCTCGGAAATGGTGAATGTATTATCGCTACTCGACCTGAGAGTCCGTGAAGTTGACCCTTGGTAGAACACCTGTGAGATGGGGATTTTTTACAGGATTGCAGGAACCATGGCCTTCTACATACCCATTTCTTCATTGATGTTCTGTTAATTGGATACAGTCCTATGTGTTTCTCTGGTTCTCAGTTCTGGGTTCCTATTCAGATATCCTGTTATTGTGGATATTCATACATTTGGTTCTTGGTTCAGTACCAACCTCAGACACCAGTCACTGATCACGTGCCTTGCATTGCATCATCACATCATTAAACATTTGTGTTTTCTCATTCTCAGGGTTTACATATTGTTCCCGGTTCCAATCAATTTTTGTTCAAAGATGGAAGATTCCAGGAAGAAGAATATTCATTACAAGTTCTTTGACACTAAGATTGATATACTAAATAATATGGTTGCTTTGATAACTCTAGACCACATTGTAGACTTCCGAAAGGCTCATGAGGGTATCTTGAATATGGTGGTAGAGTTGAATGATTTTGATAGAAGTGTTATCCATACTTTACTACAATATTATGACCATCAGATGAGGTGCTTCACCTTCCACGACTTTTAGTTGGGACCTTTGTTAGAGGAATATGCTTTAATTTCGGGAGTACCTCTCCAGGATCAGATTCTCTTTAACTCATAGATGGAAAAACCTACACATATGGATATTTCCAAAGCTCTTTATTTGAGCACATCTGTGGTAACTGCCAATTTGAGTAGCACCAAAGGAGGGATGTCTGGTTTTTCCCTAGAATTCTTGGTGAAGAAAGCTGAAGAGCTTGCTGCTGAAGCATAATGGGACTCTGTTTGTGCCATCCCGGCCCTTTCTATTTATGGAATTATTATTTTTGCGGAACTCGACAAGTTTGTAGACATGAATGTTGTAGCGGTAAAACATGAGTGTAAGCTATTAGTTAACTTAACTCAAAGTAAACAGAGTCGCCACTGCGCTTTTATTTTATTCCAAATGGAAAAAGGGAAAAAGAGCGAATAAAACCTAATGAATCTAAAAGGAAAAAAAAAGCTAAAGAAACACATCATAGAATGGGTAAGGGGATATGTTACAAAATGGGAAGGTTTTACGCATCCAAAATGTTCGTGGTACTCCACGAGAGCCTTTTGAAAAATTTACTGATTTTGGTTTGAGAATGGTTTGTAAAATGAGAGTGGAGGGATGAGAAAAATAATTATTTTTAATATTTTTTGTGTGTTTGGAGATGTTTACCACCTCATACCTACGTACCCACCAAGTGCAATGCGATATCAAAACCCCGTGGTTCGTGGTACAAATAGTGAAAAAAGGTAGGTTATGATTAATTTTATCAAGTGAAGAGAATTTGTCATCTTCAAGTGGATGGCCAAACAAACTACCATGAGAATGAAGGCACGGACTCATACATCATTATGGGGAGGGCGCCACCTCGGATAAAATCAACGAGTATGTCACTAAACCCCCACAAATGACAAGAGACTCAATTACATCAAACTACAACCATGGAGATTGAAAGACTAGCACCCGACTAAAGAATAATGACTCATAATCGACACTTTTTAAAAGAAAAAAACAAAAGTGCACAAAAGGCACAAAACAACTTGAATGAGTTTGATTCTTTTTTTTTGAATTAAGGTCCACATGGTTAGATTCATTGATTTTAAAAAAGAAAAGAAAAAAAAAGTAAAATCCACTTGAAAAAAGTCAAGGTTTTGGTTTGTTAAAGAGGTGATGATTAAAAAAAAGTGAATCCTTTGAAAAAGGGAGAAGATTTTGAAAATTAAAGAATGGGAGGAGATGAAGGGACTATCCTAAAAAAAGAAAATAAGGAGATAAGGGAAGAAATATCTAACCAAACTTGATGACATTCCAAATTATGAGCATAAGAGTTCCATCCTTATAAGCTAGCAAGTGGCCAAATAAAGGCTAAATCCAACTTCATGATGATCAAAGCAAGTGTAAGGGATCCTAAAATCTAAGTCCAAAAACCTCCATTCCAATGCCAAGGATAGTAACCAAAAGTCCACAAATTAAAGTCACAAGTCTTTTAGAAGTTTAATCCTTTATTAATGTTTTTGTGTCCAAATGGACAAAAGGAAAATCAACAATAAAATAATAAGAACAAATAATAAACATGATATGGATGAATAAAGCAAAATAGAATAAAGGAAATAAAAGTGCAAGAAATTAAATGTTAGTAACAAAAGAAATTAAAGTGCAAGAATCTAAATAATAACAACAATAAAAATATAATAATATTCATATAATAATGGTATGGTGAACTTAATCAACCACAACCAAAAGGAAAGAGTAACCAAAATCAAAGGCAACCAGATCCGCTTAGCATCTTACACTATAGCGATTAATCAAGGCAAACCGAACTGAAATCAATGAAATTTGAAAGGCGATTGGGATACCCAAAGCACCTACGCATCAAACATTCATAAGTCTCGATTTTTAATGCAATATGATTAACCACTTTGGGATTACGCGATCAACAAGAGATCCGGTCCACGAAAGTGCAAGTACCCAATTAGATTTTTATTCCGAAGTTGGGACACATTTAGGTCTATGTTAAGCAATTGCCGAGTAATTTACGAAGTAATTACACTACAATTGAGGCCGGCCACCACCAATTAAGGTGCATAATGTTAGTGTTAATGCATGTGAGATAAACAATATGTAAATCGCTATCTGGATGCAATACCGCACGAAAATAAAAGGTGAATACCAAATTAAGCCGCACTTATAGTATTCTTCCATCCTTAAGTTCAATCACTCATCTCGGTGGATTCAAGCATGACAATGTATCACTAACACAAAATACCTTAAATGAATTGAATAATCCCCTTAAAGGTAGTTTTGAATTAATGAACATTAACTACTCTAATCTACACCTAAAGTTCATTGAAATTAAGGAGAAATCAATCCCAAAAGTGCTTCCCAAGGTAAAAATAAAAAGGAGGAAGAAGAAGAAGAAGGAACCAAAAAGGGCTTGAAACAAGCCAATAATTCAATTCTGAATTGCATTAACCGGTTAATGCATATGGTTAACCGGTTAACGCTGAAGCAACAACAGAAAAATGTGCAGAAATTAAGCATTGATCCATTTCCAAAACTCTTTCAAAACATTTAATGATGATGATCTAAATTTGCACGAATTTTAAAACCCAAATACAGTGAAATCCCTGCAATCAAACAACAAATAAAGATCCAAAGGAACCAAAGATCTACATATTGAATGGTTGATGGTGAGTATGGGTTTGTGGAAGGAGAGGAATTACTAAAGTCACTTCTTCAAATTGAACCAACACAAGCTTAGATCTTCTGCAATTGATGAACAAAAGAATGAAAGGATGAAGGTTTGGCTCAAGTTAATCAAGAATTCAATGTGAATTCTTGATAACTTCAAAAGAAAGAAAGTGAGCTTTTGAGAATTTTGGTGTTGGGGGAGTAATTTGCAAGAGGTTTTGTGGCTATCAAAAGCTTATGGAATGAATGAAATTGTGATCCTATTTAAAGGGCTTAGGTATGGAAATTTGGTGGAGTGGAGCTTGCTTTGGTAATTTGAATTTAGGTTTGGTAATTGGAATTTTGGTGGGAAATGGAAAAGAGTGGTGATTAATGAGGGTTTATGGTAGGAAATGATCAAAGTGATGTAGAGAAATCAGAAACTAATGGATCTAGAATATTCCAATTAAATCCATGATCTAAGGGTGATGAATTTGAATAAAGAATTCAAATTTTGCACTGGTTAACCAGTTAACGCATTTGGTTAACCGGTTAACCAAGCTGAAATTTGAATTTTGTATTCAAACATGGTTGCTTGGTTGTTTCGGTCTGATTCTTGTTGTGCGTCGAAGAAGTAAGCACACGGTCCTTGGAAATCCTTTGAGTGAATTAATTAACTTGGGAAATCCTCGATCAGATGAATTTGAATTATTTGCGGATCAACTTCTGTGAAATTTCACTCAAGCTACAGGACTACTATTTTTGGCATTTTCAATGGTTCCACTTCTTGAAAAAGGTTACTAAAAAGAAACAAAATGTTTTTGAATTTTGATTAATGGTTAGTAAACGAAAACAAATAAAGTAATTAAAGGCAACGGTGATCCCCTGCGAGGCATAAACATAACCCGAGAAGAACCGTGCAACCAGTGTGATCTTGTTTGTATGCAAGATGCAGATGAAAATGCGAAGAAAACTTAGGGCAAAAATGAGGTTGCAACAACTGCCCCTATTTAAGTTTCTTCAGTCTGAAGATATGAAGATTGACATCTTCGTCTCTGCAAGATGGGTGAGACTTAAATACAAAAAACCCAAATTTTTGTCCTAAGAGAACATGATATGATATGAATATGATATGCAAACCCAAGATCTCTGTGGGGAAAACACGACCACCAGAGGAAAACAAAAAGCTTGGGGACACAGAAGAAAAATCCCACCGGGGAAAACAAAAGACACCAAAAGAGTTACCAGGAAAATAAATCACTAGATAACCAAATCTTCATAGGGAAAGAAAATATGACATAATTAAGGTAAAAGGGTGCAACGGGAAAGAGTAAACACTCTTCCAGGGAATAATAACCAATCAAATTATTCGAGTCCAGAAATGGAGGAATACCGAGTTGGAACAAAATCATCAACTACCGGTTTACTAGGTAGGAAAACAAGGGACTCGACTATCAATTTACTGGATAGAAGCAAAACAAAGAGGGATAACTTCCACTAACTTTTTATTGGGTAGAAAAATTTTCAACTACCTGATTTACTAGGTAGGAGCACAACAAAGTGAAACGACTTCTATTACCTTTTTACTAGGTAGGAAGAAGAACTCTCGAATACCGGATTTACTAGGTTGGAGTACAAGCAAAAGAGCTTGATTAATTTGGTAATATTACCCACTATCGAATAACTGATAGCTTAATTCTAAAGTAATATACTTAAGCTTGAGAAAATATTGCCCACCATCAAATAAAGATAGCTTAATTCCAAATAAATATTACTCACAAAAGGGGACCAAAGTTCAATCCAAGAACAAATTGGAGAGAAACGGCCAAACAAGACTTATCCCGAGGAGGAAAAATCTCAACTGGGGAAAATTCCATCCAGATAATAAACAAGGGAGAAAACTGAATCAAAATCATCCACGAGAAACAAACTCAGTGGGGAAATAGAAAGGATCAACACTTTCTGCTTATGGGTCGACACTCCAAATTGAGAGGAAGACAACACACACACTCTGTGGGGAAAAACACACCAAAGAGCGGGGAACAAAGATACATGCAAGAATGTAAGCAAATGATGCTATGCTTATGCGTATGAGTATATGTATGAATATGCTGACAAAACAGACATAAAGATAAGCAATGGGTGACATAAACACCACAACAAACAGATACTCGGCTAATCAGGGCAACAAGGCCAAGAAACTTGCTGGAGGTTTAATTTGACATCCTGCAGGGGAACATAAAAAGCCATCAAAGGAATAAAATCCTACTACAAGGCATAATATCAGACTGAGAAAACATCTTCTAGGGATCCAATCCACAAAGCAATCTTCAAGAATCCGTGAAGGATAACATCAGAAATTTCTCTCTGAGAGGATAACATGTCGGAGATATCTCAACAATACCAAATCTTCCATACTCTGGGGAAAAGGGAAATGTCCCTGTTAAACTCTGATGGGGACAAATACTTTCATAACTTTGTTTGGGGAAACGAAGTAAAAATCTACCAGTGATGCACATACTGGAGTATCAAACATCAACTCTGCATAGGGATACCATCCTACTGAGGAAAGGTAATGATCTATCGGGGATGTGGAATACTTCCACGATCCATGTTGGGGACAAAAATGTTTTTAAACAAATTCCTGCAGGAACATAGTCATCACATTATTCCTGCTCCTCTTAGAGAAAGAGTCATGCCACTCTTACTCTTCTTAGGGGAGAAGTTATGCCACTCTTGCTCTGCTTGGGGAAAGAGTGTAAAACTTGCCAAAGATAAAAAAACAGAAATCTGCTGGAAACCATCACACACAGACCTACTAGGGATCTATGAAGATCTTTCATCACTGAATGTTTGGACTTTTCGACCCATGGGGATACCAGAAGTTAACATCATAGCAAATCACAATTACGAGGGATTTTAAATCAATAATCACCAACAGGTGAAAGAAAACCGCTAAACTGATTGATATACCAATACTTCTGCTGAGGGATGCAACCAACTTATGCTGAGGAGCAAAGACTCGGTTGGGGATTTCCAACACCTTTCAAGTCAAGGGTAAACTGCTGCGGAAGAGATCAAAACTTAGCTGGGGATTTTCTTCCAACAACTCTTATGAGGGAAGGGAACATAATTAAGAGTATTTACAATCCTTGCTCATGCGGGTTGTTGGGGAACAAAACACCATTAATATCTACATGCCAGGGCCAATCAAGAATTCCATAAGGATACAAACGGATCAAACACTGCTTTGGGAGAGATAAGTTACAAACATCCAGACTTTACCATCCCCGGAATCACTATTGATATCCTTTTTTTGTTCACAAATCAAGAGAAAATGTTTTTATAATCTTCAAAGATTAAATTTATTAAATTTGTTTCAAAAATCATCATCAACAATAAATTGAAATTTTTTAAACAGAAACAAATAAAAGAGTTTCAAACAATTGGATAAAAGGTCAAATTCATTGATAGAATGGTAGTCAGCAAATGGCGTGACTCCATGGATCATTACAAGTTTGAAAAAATGGTAAATACATGGAAAAGGGCTACATTGAAATACAATGATCACTATTCTCCCTATCAACTTTGAACTCCACTGTGTATGAAACTTCGGTCAAGGATGAGTGAATAAGAATCTTTGATGGGCAATTCTTCTGAGGAATAGAATCTGAAATCCTCGGTTGTTACAAGTGATCCAGTCTGTCGACGCAGTTACTTGCCATGATCCCTAACTTTTGCCTAGATTTCCCTTTCGGGTTTTCAATCTACCAGGATAATTATTTCTGTTTATGTCTCTAATTTTTTCCTGGACCGCCCTTTCGGGTTTTCAATCCACTGAGACGCTCATTTTTACCTAAGCCTCCCTTTCGGGTTTTCAACTTAGCGAGCTGTTCTTTTATTTTTTAGGAGAAGTATTTCTTGACTGCATCCACATTCACAGGACGAGTGATCTCCTCACCATCCATAGTTGCAAGAATTAATGAACCGCCAGAGAAGGCTTTCTTGACAACATATGGGCCATCATAGTTCGGAGTCCACTTGCCCCGAGAATCTGTAATGAAAGACTGAATCTTTTTGAGCACGATATCTCCTTCTCTGAATACACGAGGTTTGACCTTCTTGTCAAAAGCTTTCTTCATTCTTTGCTGGTACAACCGACCATGACACGAAGCTGTTATTCTCTTTTCCTCAATCAAATTCAATTGGTCAAATCTATTCTGACACCATTCAGCCTCACTCAACTTGGCTTCCATCAGAACTCTCATTGATGGGATCTCAACCTCGACAGGGAGCACTGCTTCTATACCATAAACAAGTGAGAAGGGGGTTGCCCCTGTTGAAGTGCGGACAAATGTACGATACCCATGCAAAGCAAAAGGGAGCATCTCATGCCAGTCCTTATATGTCACAACCATCTTCAAAATGATCTTCTTAATGTTCTTATTCGCAGCTTCAACAGCCCCATTCATCTTTGGTCTATAAGGAGACGAATTATGGTGTTGAATATTGAATTCTTCACAAAGCTCTTTCATCATTTTAATTATTCAAGTTCGAACCATTATCAGTAATGATTCTATTCGGAACACCATATCTGCAAATAATGTTATTCTTGATAAACCGAATCACAACTTGCTTGGTCACATTAGCATACGATGCCACTTCCACCCACTTGGTGAAGTAGTCAATTTCCACAAGAATAAAACGATGTCCATTCGAAGACTTGGGTTCAATCATACAAATCATATCAATTCCCCACATAGAGAAAGGCCATGGGGAAGAAATTACATTGAGATGAGTTGGTGGCACATGAATCTTATCAGCATACACTTGGCACTTATGGCACTTTTTCACATACTTGCAACAATCAGATTCCATTGTCAGCCAATATTAACCTGCTCTCAACATCTTTTTAGCCATTGCATGTCCACTAGCATGAGTACCAAAAGACCCTTCATGAATTTCTTTCATTAACATGTCCGCTTTGTGTCTATCCATGCATCTGAGCAAGACCGTGTCAAAATTCCTCTTATAAAGCACATTCCCATTCAGGAAGAAATTGCCCGCCAATCTCCTCAAAGTCCTCTTATCTTTATCGGATGCCCAAAATGGGTATTCCTGACTCTGAAGAAAACATTTAATATCATGATACCAAGGCTTGTCATCATGGACCTCTTCAACTGCGAACACATGAGCCAGTATTTCAAGTCGCGTCACTCTGATCATGGGAACATCATTCCACTGGTGCACCTTTATCATAGAAGCTATAGTTGCCAAAGCATCTTCCATCTGATTTTCATCGCGAGGCACATAATGAAACTCAACTTTAGTGAAGAAAGTTGATATCCTCCTGGCATAATCTCTATAAGGGATCAAGTGGGGCTGATGGGTTACCCACTTACCCTTGATCTGATTGATTACCAAGGAAGAATCTCCATACACATCAAAATGCTTAATCCTCAGATCAATAGCTTCCTCAAGACCCATAATACAGGCTTTATACTCAACTTCATTATTAGTACAAGGAATATGTGAACCATGGGGAGTAATGATCATTGCCCCAATTCCTCTTCCGCATGCATTCATAGCATAATTAAAAACTAAACCCCATCGAGATCCAGGCTCCGGCCCTTTCTCAATCAAAGGTTCATCGCAATCTTTCATTTTCAAATACATCACATCCTCATCTGGAAAATCAAACTTGATAGGCTGGTAATCATCAATCGGTTGATGTGCAAAATGGTCAGCCAAGATACTACCTTTTATAGCTTTTTGAGCTTGGTACTCGATATCATATTCTGACAATAACATTTGCCAACGAGAAATCCTCCCAGTCAAAGCAAGCTTTTCAAATATATACTTGATTGGATCCATTTTAGAGATCAACCAGGTTGTATGATTCAACATATACTGGCGAAGACGCTTTGTAGCCCAAGCTATGGCACAACAATTTTTTTCAAGCATGGAATACCGAGACTCACAATCAGTGAATTTCTTACTCAAGTAATAAATTACATATTCTTTTCTTCCAGATTCATCTTGCTGACCAAGCACACAATGCATGGAATCCTCAAACACAGTCAAGTACATGATCAACGGTCTACCTTCCATCAGAGGATACAAGATAGGAGGTTCAAGCAGATATTCTTTGATACTTTCAAACGACTTCTGACAATCATCTGTCCAGACACAACCTTTGTCTTTCTGAAGCACCTTGAAGATCGGAGCACATGTGGCAGTCATGTGAGAGATAAACCTCGAAATATAATTCAAACGGCCCAAGAATCCTCTTACTTGCTTTTCAGTTCTTGGAGCAGGCATTTCCTGAATAGCTTTCACTTTATCAAGATCAACTTCAATGCCTCTTTGGCTGACAATGAAACCTAACAACTTTCCAGAACGTACACCAAACGTGCACTTATTCAGATTCAAACGAAGCTTAAACTTCCTTAACCTCTGAAACAACTTCAGCAAATGTTCAACATGATCCTATTCATTTCTCGACTTATCAATCATATCATCAACATATACCTCAATTTCTTTGTGCATCATATAATGGAAAAGCGTGGTCATAGCTCTTTGGTATGTCGTACCAACATTATTCAATCCAAAGGGCATCACTCTGTAGCAGAATGTTCCCCATGGTGTAATAAATGTGGTATTTTCCATGTCCTCGGGTGCCATCTTTATTTAATTATAACCTGAAAATTCGTCCATAAAAGAGAACACATCAAACTTAGTCGTATTATCTACCAACACATCAATGTGTGGCAATGGAAAATCATCTTTTGGACTGGCTTTATTCAAATCTCTGTAATCAACACACATTCGGACTTTTCCGTCTTTCTTTGGAACAAGCACAATATTGGCCACCCATTGAGGATAATTAGATGTCACAAGAAAACCTACATCTATCTGCTTTTGAACCTCCTCTTTGATTTTTACTGCCATATCAGGATGAGTTCTTCTTAACTTTTGCTTCATAGGTGGACATTCAGGCTTCAGTGGCAATCTATATTCCGCGATATCAGTATCAGGACCTGGCATGTCTTGATATGACCAAGCAAACACATCAATATACTCTCTAAGAAGCTCTACAATCCTCTTCTTAACATCAAGACCAAGCAATGCTCCAACCTTAACTTCTTTCTTATCATCTTCAGAACCTAAGTTGACCATCTCTATAGACTCTCCATGAGGCTGAATAACCTTCTCCTTGTGCTCAAGCAACCGAGAAATCACATCAGGAATCTCTTCAACATCCTCTTCCTCAGCTTCGAACACAGGGAATTCAAAGATGGAGTGGGCCTAGGATCATTATTTTCAATGGGTTTATCAATCAATCTGCACAATGATTTTATTTTTATTTTATAGTATGAACAAAAGTGAAAACATCATGCAAATAAACAATGATTATTTTTATTTTGGGTTTTTTAGGTTACCATTTTTCAGAATAAAGCAAAAAGGAAAATCACATATGGAAATAACAAAATAGAATTTTATTGATGATGATAAAATTTGAAACAAAGCCCGATAAAAATCATTTTCAGCTTGGGCAGAGTGAAAGGATTTTTTAAAACAAATTACTCTGAAGCATGAACAATAGAAGGAACATCAACAACAATCTAGTTCTTGCAAATCTTTCCGTGCGTAACAAAGTTAGGCATTTCTTCATCATCATCATCTTCAATGATGGCAGCAGCGGAATGATCGTTGATAAACCCAACACTTCGGAATCCTTCCTGAATAGTCTTCGGGTCATTAAGAAACACACCTGGTGTAAAACCAATACCAAATCCTTCTTTGTTGTCAACAACATCAATAACTTGTCCCCAACCGTCAGATCGACCAGTTTCAAGCACGCACAGAGCATCCTTGAGAGAAGACATAGGCATGAAATTCTTCTTAGCATCATTATCAACAACAAAAAGAGCCTGGAATGAAGTTCCCACCTCTTTTTCAACATCAATATAGGAGAAAGATGACAAATTGATCACTAGCGTCACCTTTTCACCGCCAATAGTCACTAATTTCCCATCTTTCACAAACTTCAGCTTCTGATGGAGAGTAGATGTCACAGCTCCTACCTCATGAATCCAGGGTCTTCCAAGGAGACAACTGTAAGCAGGACGTATATCCATTACCTGAAAATTAATTTGGAATATAAAAGGTCCAATCAGAATAGGAAGATCAACTTCACCAATCACAGTCTTCTTCGATCCGTCAAAAGCTTTCACAATAATCCCATTATGCCTCATGGGAGCACCTTGGTACGCAAGCCTTGACAAGGTCGACTTCGGCATCACATTCAGAGAAGACCCAATATCAACCAGCACCTTAGACATAGCATCTTCCTGACAGTTTACTGAAATGTGTAGAGCCAAATTATGGTTCCTTCCTTCTTCAGGAAAATTATCATCACAAAAACTCAGATTGTTACACGATGTGATATTAGCCACAATACTATCAAACTGATCAACAGTCACATCATGGTCAACATAAGCTTGATCAAGAATCTTCTGCAAATACTGCCTATGAGCCTCAGAGCACATCAAGAGTGATAAAACGGATATTTTCGACGGAGTATGCAACAACTGCTCAGTAACGTTGTACTCACTCTTCTTTATCAATATTAACACCTCATCTTCACTATCACCGAATTGGCCTGATCGGGCAACAACGTCCATAATCTGTTTACTCACACTTGTATCTTCAACTCTCTTAGGAGGATCCGAAGCATAAACTCTACCACTTTGAGTAACCTTTGTGTCGCTCCCCGGATTTCCATCCTGGTACAAACGCGAAAGTGGCGCGGAAGAAGGTAGAGTCGCCAACCAGACATTTTTATCCCGAAGGAACGGGAATGGTAATGTTTCACAAACCAGAGGAAAAGAAAAGGAAGGAAACGGGTCCTGCGAACCAAAGAAACTGAGTTTGGGAGTCGGTTACGACCTGGGAAGGTATTAGCACCCAGATCGTCCACCGTACCCGACGGGATCCACGCTTGCAAAGAAATCTGCTTCAAAGGGTGAAGAAATGAAAGTTGCTGCTAAAGAGAAGGAAATGAACTGGATAAAAGAAACGAAAAGGGATGAAAAAGAAATGAAAAGGAAAAATGTAGGGAAAATAAAGATTGTGCTCGAATGGGCCCTACCCTGCTTCCTACGTACCTCATCTGGACAATGAGGATTAGAGTCGTCGTAGTTCCCCTAACTAGGGGTGGAAAAGATTGCTTCTGTCTTAAGGCTTGAACTGCCTATGTCAATGCTCAGGTGTTGCAGGCTCGGATGACGAGTGCGTTACCGTCTTGCAAAATGACAAGTAGGAGCAAGTTCACGGACGGAGCGAAGGAGATGAAAAAAGAATTCCCGAAGGAGAGATGTTTATTGTTTGTTTGTGTTTTTTAGAAGCTTTTTATGAGTGTGTCACAAGGAAGTGAACTCAAGCTCTTTTCCATGGAATGTGTACTTGCCACTACATTCCAAGATGGAATAATAGAACAAGCATACTCAAGTAAGGAGAAGATCCCCAAAACTTGATTCCAGAGATTAGGGCCTAAGCTCACTAACTCATTGAATTTATTAATTGATTTTGTATTTTTGATGAAGAAGTGTGTTTTATGATTTTCTTGATGAAGATGGTATCCTGGTCAGACTTGTGCATCATGATGAACAAGCTTGTACTATCTCAAGATGGGAAAACTACAAGTGTTTCATGGAATAAGGCTATTGCACATGAGACCACTTCAATCTTTATTAAGTGTCTTTTATGGTTTTTGTTTTGAGATGAGAAGCGAAAAGAACCAAACAGATATTAAAGGTAAAAGTCTAATGGGGGACTAACAAATCCTAATGTTATCATGCAAGATAAAGAAGAGAAAAAAGAAGAGAAGAAGAAGAAAGGATGGCCTAAGCCCCTCAAACACAAGTAAGAGAATAACATGAAAAGAGAAGAGATGAGAATTGAAGATGTGGGAATCACATCCACACCTCTCACTTACCAGAGCCCCTGAAATGGTTAGTAACATAAGTAAATATCATGACAAAAGGAAATGAGAACAAATGAAACACCAAATGGGCACAAGATTAAACCAAATCAACACAACCAGAAGTGGAATCCCAGTTACAAATGTCAAATGCAAACACACAACACAAGAATGAGAAACGGACTATACAATTCAACATGAAGCATTATGGATTATCATGACAAAGCAAAACAAACATGAAATAACACAAAGCAAGCCAAGCAAACAAAACACCACAAAGTTCAAGACCAGAACCCTAACATGTCAAGAATGTGCCTAAGCAACACAAGGGATGAAGAGTAGAAGCATACAAACTCAAGCATTAACATCATGAGAAGCAAAGAAGCATAAGAAGTGAGGTGAACATGTACATAAGTGAATGAACTTCAAAAGTAAACAACCACAAAATTTCTCAAAGTGAAAACATCAATCCAAGACCAGAGAGGTATCCACATCCTAAATAGGTTCTAAAAAACCTAAGGGAGTTGGCACAAGTGCCCTCCCAACCTAAGGACTAAACATATGACCAAAAAAGATGCAAAAGAGGATAAGCAAAGAACAAAATTCAAAACAAATCAAGCATTCATCCAAAAATTCCACAAATTTGCACAAAGACTCTTCAAACATACAATATTAACATGCTAAAAGGAAAGGATCAGAATCAGAAGCTAAGTAAGTCAAATATATGCCTAAACATGGATTAGGGTTATGAAACTTCATGCATAAGTTAAGGATAAAAAATAATCAAGCAAACTTCTAAAAATCAGAAGAAAAATCATCAACAAACTACATTTCAATGTGAATCCAGAGAAAAAAGAATCAATTCAAAATTCAAATTAGTAATCAAGATAGAAATTGTACAAGACAGCATGCTTTAAAAATGAAATAAAAACAATTAATAAAAGAGGAAATTAATTCCAGCGTGGAAAATGAAAATAAATGGAAAATAAAAATACCAAAAATTAAAGAAAACTCAAAATATAATTCATGAAGTTTTTTGGAATTTTTAATGACCTCTAACTATTTTTAATAATTGAAAATCAAACTGAAATGAAAAATAAAATAATAAAAGAAATAAATAAACCAGGGGTGCAATTAACAATGAAATCAGTTCAAATTAAATGGGCCTGAGAGAGGGAGGGGTGCGAATAGCACTCTGAGCCCAGTGGATTCAACGTGAGTGCACAACATTATGGTGGAAAATCAGGGAAAAATAAGAGCCAATGGATTAAGTGAATGCTCCAGATCAAAGTCAGTGATCTCACTAGGTCAAAACATCAACAATCACCACATGCATGTACACAACAATTACTATGGGTGCAAAACAAAGTGCATTATTCAGATTCAAATATAAAACACAAAACACGTGAGAGGGAGGCTGCAATTTTAATGCGCTGGCAAGCTATCATTCGTTCAGATCAACCATCATAGGGTTCAAACATCATCTTCCTCATATTCACATTTCCAGAATCCGGTGACAGAGCCCTAGCTCCGGTCACCGGAAAATTCAACAGCAAGAACAAATCAACACTAAAATGCAACACAATATCCAGATCAACTAATTAAAACATGCTGATCATGAATATGGCAATGAAAATCACAATAGATAAAAGATCAAGCCTAATCGAAGAGAAACAGTTTTGTACATCAAACTTCAGATCAACATAAAACACTCAATATTCAATCATTTTCGAATCTAAACATCAAAGAATCATCAGCACAACAAGCACAACACAATGCAAGCATCTAATTCCAAATCCAGATCTCAAAATTTCAGAGCATACCTGAATTCGAAGATCCTTCAAAACACCAAAATAAGATCCCTCCAGCTGCAGATCTACTCCTTTTAACTTCTTATTGCAAAATAAATGCAAAAGAAGCCTTGAATTCTCCTAGATCTTGAGATTTGACCCTTGCTGCTCTTGAATGGCACTTGATGAAATCCTCACTCTCAGCTTGAATCAATGAGTGCAATGTGATCCTCAGAGCTCAAGGATGGTGGTTATGTGAAGAGATTATGAAATGAGAGCCTGAGGAGAGAATTTCGAAAGAAAATGCAAGTGTGCAAGAGATTTTGAATCTGAGAAATGAGATTGTGTGTGCACGAATTCAGTGCATGTTTGAATTTTATACCATTGATCCTTTCACCTAGTTAGGGTTTCTGAAGTAAAGGTGGCATGAGAAGTGTGATTGAGGTGAATTTGCAAAAATGCATGAAATGTGTGATTGCTTCATACACGCGTGCAATGCTTCCCTCATGTGTACATTCTGACTTCAATTCATCCCCTCATTGCCTTTGGATCAATCCTGACCCTTGGATGTGAGTGCAATATGCTTTGCTTGTGATTTTGCAAAAATACACTTTGTGAAATATCTCTTATTCCATGCACGAATTTGGTGAATTCTTTCGAGCAAAATGTGTCTCATGCAATGCCTTGTGATGTCATGATCTTATTTTGTCCATAAATCAGCTTAGAAATGACTTGCCATACTTTTTGCACTTGGTGGAAACTTAGATTTTAAGGTAAACCTAAAAAATAAGAAACTTTCGAAGGCCATATCTCTTGATCCATGAGGGCTATGAAAATGTACTTGTACTTTCTGAAAATGGGAGAACCTACCCTACAACTTTCATGTTTATTGGAAATTCATTTGAGATCTTTTTCACCATGAAATAAGCCTTTGAAAATTAGGGCAAAAGTTGCCAAAAATGGAAAGTTTCATAACAAACCATATGCCAAAAATGGAAACTTCTTCAAAACCCTTTGATTCTTGATCCTTGACTTTGCCAAACCTTTTCTAAGGTCTTAAGGACATCCCTTGATTTGAAAAATGGGGTTGGACCCCTTGAATTCTCACAGTTGACTTTTAAAATGCACAGTTGACCAATTTCTTCTTATGCAAGCAACTGATGAAATAACTGCCTTCCACAAGGAATTTTCTCACCAAATTTCATCCCTAGGATACTCTTATCATATGAAAGACTTTGCCCACATGAAAAGGTCAAAGTCACAAAGAATTCCTGCTTGAAAGTTAAACCCTAGTTTGGGTACCATTGTGTAGGAGCTTGCCCTAGCTTGAATTCCCTGATGATCTCCCAACCTCCTGGGCTTTTGTAAGGGATCTTGTGTCACTCCCTGGATTTCCATCCTGGTACAAATGCGAAAGTGGCGCGGAAAAAGAATAGAGTCGCCAGCCAGGCATTTTTATCCCGAAGAAAGGGAATGGTAATGCTTCACAAACCAGAAGAAAAAAGAGGAAGGACATAGGTCCTACGAACCAAAGAGACTGAGTTCGGGAGTCGGTTACGACCTGGGAAGGTATTAGCACCCAGATCGTCCGCCGTACCCGACGGGAACCACGCTTGCAAAAGAAACTGTTTCAAAGGGTGAGGGTATGAAAACTGCAGCAAAAGAAAAGAAATGAACTGGAAAAGAAATCTGAGAAAAGAGCTGAATAAGAAATAAAGAGAAAAAAATGTAGGGAAAATAAAGATTGTGCTCGAACGGGCCCTACCCCGTTGCCTACGTACCTCATCAGGATAATGAGGATCAGAGACGCCGTAGTTCCCCTAACTAGGGGTACTAAAAGGAAATTGCTTGTGAATTAAGGGTTGAACTGCCTATGCCATTGCTTAGGTGTTGCAGACTCGGACGACGAGTGCGTAACCGTCTTGCAAAGTGACAAGTAGGAGCAAGTTCGCGTACGGAGCGAAGGAGATGAGAAAATAATTCCCGAAGGAAAGACGCTTATTGTTTGTTTGGTGTTTTCTTAGAAGCTTTTATGAGTGAAAGTTTGCATAGGTAAGTGTACCTAAGTCTTACTCAATGGGATGTGTACATCTCACATCATCCCGAAATGGAATGCGCAAGAGGCACACCTATCTATGGAGGAAATCCCCAAAGCTAGTCCCACAAGTGAAGGCTGAAGCACACTGGCCTATTACCATTATTAAGTATTTTTGTGATTTTTGGTTAAGAAATGTTTTTTTATGCTTTTCTTTGTGAAGTACTCATGCTAAGACCTATCCACCACGAGTGATAACTCACACCTCACCCCGAAACAGAATGCGTGCAAGTATCTCATAGCAAAGTCTCATGTCACATGAAAGTACTCAACCTTTATTAAGTGAATTAGAAATGAGTTTGAAGATGAGAAGAGAGAGAACCAAAGGATCTCAAAGGAAAAATTCTAAAGGGGGACTAAAATAATCCTAAGTGTTAACATGCATGGATGTCCTAAGGGTTAGTGAGGTTTCTATCCTAATGAAGAAGGAAAGGAGAAGAGAAGAAGATAGAAGAAGGGATGAGAAAGGCCTGAGCCCAATAACAAAGAGTTAGTGCACATAATCATAAGAGGGGAAGATGAGAATTGGAGATGTGGAACTCAATTCCCACATCTCACACTTACCATAGCCCCTGCAAGGTTAGTATGCATACAAGTGAAACAAAATGAGCAAGATAACATTC
Source organism: Lathyrus aphaca (assembly GCA_963966055.1). Taxonomy (NCBI): domain Eukaryota; kingdom Viridiplantae; phylum Streptophyta; class Magnoliopsida; order Fabales; family Fabaceae; genus Lathyrus; species Lathyrus aphaca. The sequence goes on along the minus strand of OZ014523.1, from coordinate 459,126,573 downwards.
CAACATCACACAATCAGAAGTGAAATGGTATGAACATATGCACAATACAAATGCAACTCAAAGAAATGAGGAGAAGAAGTATGCAAGCTAAAGATGCAACATGAAGCACTTATGAGAACAAATGCACACTTATGAAATATGCAAAGCAAAATGCACAAAATATGAACACAAGGCTCACAAGCAGAACCAAAAAAAGATGAAGAATGGCTTAGGAAGCCAACAAGATGAAGAGAAGAAAGGTACAAGACCAAACAATACCAAATGGAAGCAAAAGAAACAAGAGATGAAGTGAAAACATTTAAGGAACAAATGACTTAAGAAAGAAGCAAACACCAAAATTCAGAAGACACAAACCCCATCCTAGGACCAGGAAGGTACCCACACCCCAAAGGAACCCCAAATGAGAAGAATAAGTGGGCACAAGTGCCTTTCTAGGCTTATAAGAGACCAAAAGGTTCAAAGGAAACAAAATGGGACAAGGTTCAAGATAAAATACGCAATAAATCAACCAGCCATCTAAAAATTCCACAATTGAAACCAAATGACCTTCAAACATTTTATATCAACTAGACAAAAGGATTTGAAAAGATTCATAAGCAAACTAGGTTAAATGGAGGCAAGAACACAAGTTAGGATAGCAAACTTACATCACAAGTTACAAGACCAAGACTCAAGAAATAAATTTCTAAAAATCCAAAGAAAAATAACATGAAAAGAACAATGTCTTAAGAAATCAAAGCAAAACGAATGGGATCAAAACTCAAAATATTGAAACCAATGGAAAATGAACAAGGCAGACTGGTCAAGAAAGGATTCAAAAGAAGCTATGTGCAATGGTGAATTAATTCAGACACGTGGATAATGAAAAAAAATAAAATAAAAATATGATAAAATATTAGAGACACAAAATAAGACACATGATTGTTTTGGGATTTTTTGGATGATTATAACTATTTTAATTAAATGGAAATGAAACTGATAAAAAAAGAAAATCAAAGAAAAAGAAATAAAAATGAAATAGGGAGGAGGTGAGAATAGCATGAGTTTTATGCTAAATGGAATTGGGCTGAAATGGGGGTGGGGTGCGCTTAGTTAGGCTAAGCCCAGTCTGGATGCGCAGGAATATGTTAATTGGATTGGAAATTAGTTTGAATTAATATAGTAAATGCTGGAAAATACTGGATACGATGGATCAATCCAGCGGCTGGAGGAGGGAACCTCATTAATTGAGGTGGCGTTACAGCACGTTGTGGTTGGCTGGTTCACATTAACTATGGTAGACCGTAACACATCATGAATTAAATGAAATGAATTAAAATAATATGAGACAACAACATTTCTAGGGCTAGGTGGCGCTATTTCGTGCGCAGGATTGGAGATCCAATGGCTCCTATGCATCTTCTTCGTGAGTAAACCCTAGCTGACCTTGAAACAAATTCCGGTGACCGGAGCTAGGGCTCCGGCACCGGAGACCAAACCAGGACCAAAAATTCACCAATAAAAGCAAACAAATACTCCAGATCAACTAATTAGACATCCCTGAACTCAAATATGGCATTAAAAACAGCTAAATCTCAAAGAATTGGCCGGATCGAAGGAAAACAACATTGATCATCAAACTTGAAATGCACATAACTCATGATATAATGCACCAAAATCAATTCTACAAAGTGCAGAATCATCGGCAAACATCAAGGAATACAAAGCAACAATCTAATTCCATTTTCAGAGCATGAGATTTCAAGCCATACCTGAGATGAAGATCTTAATTTAGTGAGCTAGAATTCCAACCAATGCATGCAAATCACTCTTATTACTCCTTAGATGCAAAATAAATGCATCTAAGGTCTGGAAATGGACTGAATCTGAGATTTCACAACAAGTTGCTTTGAAATGGCAAGCTTCTAATTATATGCTTTAAGCTCAAATGAGTGGTTGATTCTTGATCTATATGATTCACTGATCAAGAATATGGAATAAGTTTGTGGAGAATGTAAGAAAATGGAGAGATATGTGAGGAAATGCAAAATTTTAAAGAAAGTTGAGAATGAGAGAATGAAGTAGATCTGAGATTTGTCAAACCCTAATTCTCTTTGTTAAGACCTCACAAAGCAATGCTGAAAGTGTGAGAAAAAGTGCCCGAATCAAAAAATGAGAAAAGTGTGAAGTTGCATAATTTGCACTTAGTGGAATAAGCATGCTATGCTCATTCTCTCTTGGGCATCTCAGCATGTGTGAATTTCATTTTCCACCCTTGATTCAAATCCAGTCATTCCTGGCCCTTAGATTCAAGTGTCACACTTGTTTCATGATTTTGGCTAATTTGCATGTTTTGGAGTGATTTTTTCAAAGTGCACGAAAATGGACATTTCTTTGGAGAAAAATGGTCCTAGGGAAATGCATTTTAAGTTTGAAACAAGATTGGGCCTGTACCAAGTCACAAAATTCAGATTGGAAGCCTTTTGCATTTGGTGCATTTTTGGAAAGTGAAATTTTGCCCTAGGATGCTCAATTTTTCGAATGGCTTTTAGGAAGATCTAGGAATCTAGTGAAAATGTACTTGTACTTTTTGAAAATGGGAGACCTTACTCTTCAACTTTCATGTTTGACTTTGGTCCATTTGAAGAATTTTTGATCATGTTAAGGCCACTTGAAAATTAGGGCAAAAGTTGCCAAATTTGGAAAACTTCAAAAACCAACTTTGTACCATTTTTGCAAAACCCCTCAAATATCCATGATTCTTGAACTTTAGGCATTCCAAACCTCTTATAACATTGTAAGGACCCCTCTTGGCCAAAAAATTTGGGTTGGACCCCTTGAAATTGCACAGTTGACTTTTTATGGGCTCTGTTGACTTTTTGCTTCATCTGCAAGCAACTGAGGCACTGACTGACTTCCACATGGAATTTTATCATGAAATTTGACACATAGGATCCTCTTAACATATAGAAGACTTTGCCCAAAAGAAATGGCCAAAGTTGTGAGATCTTTGTGCTTGAATCTCAAACCCTAATTTGGGTGCTTTGTATAGGAGCTTTGCCTTGTCCTGAGATCCCTGATGATCATGCAATCTTATGAGCTTTTGCCAATGGACTTGATCTTGTAAATGGAGTGTAGACTCACCATAGAACTTATAAAAACTCATTGGGACCCTTGTCATGGCTTGAAATGCTTCAAGGACCTCCACAGATGACCATATGCTTGATGCTAGGACATGAGGGATGTTATGCTTCATCTTTCCATGATATGATGCTGAGGAAATGATATGTTCATGATGAAAATGATGTGATATGATGCTAAAAATGAAGAGGGAAAATTTGGGGTGTTACATCTTGGACTTGTGAATGTCATGTAGACTCTTCATGAGACTTGGACAAGTCCACTAGGCCTTTTGTTATAGCTTGTAATGTCTCAAATCCACCAACAGTTGATCATATGCCTATTGCTAGAACATGAGAATGTTATGCTTTACTTTTTCATGCATACATGCCAAGGAAATGATATGCTTATGATGATTATGATATGATGATGATGCTTAAAAATAAGAGGGAAAATTTGGGGTGTTACAGCTTCCCCTATTCAAACAACTGTTAATCTGAAAAGGACGGTAGCACGGGCTATTGACCGTTCAAGATGAATTGTGGTTGAATACCAAGAAAACCTGAAATTTGCACTCTGCTGGAGAATGCAAGTAATGGGAAATAAACCCAACCAAATGACGCTTTGGTGACTGAAGTGGGGAGAAAGCAGACAAGCTCCTTCCAAGGTTGAACTATTACGCCAGATAAGGAAACTTAGATAGACGAGTCTTCTTCGAACAAACCTGTTACGCCAGGTGCTGGACATACGAGCCCTCATCATGTATACCTGTTACGCCAGGAACTGGACATACGAGCCCTCTTCATACATTTTACAAAAATATATGACCTGAGACAGACAATCTCCTTTGGATAAACCTGTTACACCAGGACCGGTGATGCACTTAAGCCTGTGGGATAGACATGCATAATTAGGATAGACGAACCCTCTTCATATATCCTTCGTAGATATATGGTCTAGGATAGACGAGCCTTCTTCGGGTAAACCTGTTACGCCAGGTGCAACAATAGGATTTGACGAACCCTCTTCACGAATCTTGCGTAGATAAGCGGCGCTTGGGACAGACGAACCTCCTTCGGATAACCTGTTACGCCAGGAACGATAACCATTTTGACGTTTAATCCCACCATCAGGACTTCAAACCTCTTCAACACAGACGAGCATTGGATGATCATCAAGAGAAAGCACAGATGAGTGCCATAAGTCAATGATACAAACGAATATCAGACGATGATCTAAGAAACACAGACGAGCGCTTCGGGCAATGATACAGACGAATATCAGCCACTGGTACAGACGAATACCAGAGATTCAACACAGACGAGCATTTGAAGCAGCAATACAGACGAGTACCAAAATGATTATTAAATCAACACATATGGATATAAGCTAACACAGACGAGTGTGAGGGATGATATAGACGAGCATGCGAATAAGCTTCAAACGGATAACAAACACAGACGAGTGTTGGAGAACACATATGAGCATCACCTAAGTTCAAACACAGACGAGTGTCGAGCACCAAAAGGAAGTTACACACAGAAGAGTGATGGGAAGTGCAAACAAGCAACAACATCTACTAACCATGGGCGACTGCTGGGGAAAGCAAACGAGCAATAACAAAGTGTGAACACAGACGAGTGTTGGGGAATGCTGACGAGCAACTACCAAACATCAAACACAGACGAGCATTGGGGGGTGCATACGAGCATCAAACAAATGCCTGATTGGCAACAAGAATCAAACCTCTGCAGGGGAGAACCAGGTCAAGAGGCTTTGACAATGCCTAATTCTGACTGAGGATATTTCAATGATGGTTGTATCTCAATCATGAAACTTTGCGGGGGAAATGACGATCTTCCAACACTGCTGGGGAGATGCTTGGTCAAATAACCTTTGCTAGGAAAAGAGTTCTGACAATTATAAACTCTATGGGGAATTGGGCATCCCGCTGCCTGCTGGGCATACTTCACCTGTGGAAAGATAATCTGCTTGGGGATTCCACCTGCCCTAACTCAGCTGGGGAAAGTTCTGCTTGGGAAAATGTGACGCCACCCTGCAAAACCTGCAACAACAGAATACACATATGTGCCCCAGGGACTTGCATGGTATGATCTGTTCATCCATAGTCACCCGACACTCAAAGATGGTCTTAAATGTTTCTCTACAATGTCATTTTACTTTTAAAAACAAACACCATGTTTTAAATGCAATGTTCTTTTTTTTTTGCCAAAAATTCAAGACATTTTTGCAAACAAACAAACACAACACAACTTTTTGACTGAATATTCTCTTATTGAAAGGCCTCTGAATAGGCAATGTTTTACATCAGGAAGCAACCACCTGGAAATAGGTAGCTACCATAAAATTGAGAAAATAAACTATCCTAATGGCAATGAGCACGGCATCCCAATGAGTTTCCTTCTTGCTATGACCAGCATGTCTTCAAAACTTTCCGTTCTTGCCTTTGCTTTCTGAAAAGATGAGGGGACTGATTCGTATCCTTCTGATATTTCCAGACTGTACGAAACGATGATTTGGTTCAGATTACCCGGATCACAGTTGTTCGCTTATTCCCTTGTTTTGCGTGGATCGCCCTTTCGGGTTTTCAATCCACCAGGATACCCTTTTTTGCCTGAGCTGTCCGATGTGGCTTTTCAACTCAGTGGGTGTACATTTTTTTTATTTGTTTTCCCTAACTTTTGCCCGAGCTTTTTATTCTGTTTCTAGCTCGCCGGGATGCCCTTTTCTTGCCTGGACTTTAATTCTATTTTTGTGTCCAGCGGGTCTTTTTATGCGAAGTATTTTTTAACTGCGTCCGAGTTAACAGGGGATTGGAAATCTTCTCCATCCATAGTGGTGAGCATCAGTGCTCCACCCGAGAATACTTTCTTCACTATGAATGGTCCTTTGTAGTTTAGGGTCCACTTGACCCTGTGATCTGAACCTGGGGGAACGATCCTCTTGAGCACCAACTCGCCTACTTGATACTCCCGAGTACGTACTCATTGGTCGAATGCTTGCTTCATTCTCCTCTGATAAAGTTGACCATGACAGATAGCCGCTAATCTCTTTTCCTCAATTAGACATAACTAATTGTATCGAGCACGTACCCATTCATCCTCGTCAAGCTTCACATCCATCATCATACGCAATGAAGGAATTTCTACCTCGACAGGAAAGACTGCCTCCATGCCGTATACCAATGAGAAAGGAGTTTCCCCAGTTGACATCCTAACCGACGTACGGTACCCATGCAACACAAATGGTAACATCTCATGCCAATCCTTGTAAGTGACAACCATCTTTTACACAATCTTCTTAATGTTCTTATTTGTTGACTCTACCGCACCATTCATCATTGGTCGGTAAGGAGAAGAATTGTGATGTTTAATCTAGAAGTCCCAGCACAACTCTGCCATCATCTTGTTATTCAAGTTAGAACCATTATCAGTAATGATTTGTTCGGGCTCTCCGTACCTGCAAATAATGTCTCTTTTAAAAAATCTGGCTACCACTTGACGAGTGACATTGGCATAAGACGCTGCTTCAACCCACTTAGTGAAGTAATTGATCGCAACCAAGATGAAACGATGACCATTTGAAGCAGTAGGCTCTATTTTCCCGATCATGTCGATGCCCCACATAGAAAAGGGCCAAGGAGATGACATGACATTGAGCGGACTGGGAGGAACATGCACCTTGTCTGCATAAATCTGGCACTTGTGGCACTTACGGGCGTACGAACAACAATCTGCATCCATTGTTAGCCAATAGTACCCCGATCTCAACAACTTCTTAGCCATTGCATGTCCTCCTGCATGAGTACCGAAAGATCCCTCGTGGACTTCTTGCATTAACAGACTTTCTTCGTGTCTATCCACACATCTGAGCAAGACCATATCAAAGTTACTCTTATACAAAACCCCATATGTATTCAAGAAGAAGCTAGCAGCAAGTCGTCTTAAGGTCTTCTTGTCGTTGGATGATGCCCCAGCTGGGTATCCTTGTTTTTCCAGGAAGAGCTTGATATCAAAGTACCAAGGTTTCTCGTCAGACACTACGTCTACAGAGAAAGCATAAGCCGGTGCGTCAAGCCGGGAAATGTCAATCCTGGGCACGTAATTCCAACACAAGACTTTGATGAATGAAGAAAGAGTAGCCAATGCATCGGCCAATTTATTCTCATCTCGTGGTATATACTGAAGCTTAACCGTTGTGAAGAACGTCAACAGTCTTCTGGCATAATCCCTATAAGGAATTAAGTGTTCTTGATGTGTATACCACTTACTGGTAATCTGATTGATAACGAGGGTTGAATCTCCGAATATATCGAGGGTCTTAATCCGAAGATTAATAGCCTCCTCTATTCCCATTATGCACGCCTCGTATTCCGCTTCATTATTAGTGCAGCCAAAAGTAATTCTGGCAGTGAAGGGAAAGTGAACACCTTCAGGAGTGATAAGAACAACACCCACTCCACGTCCGTTGATATTGACTACCCCATCAAACATCAACTTCCATTTGGATTCAGGGTCTGGGCCCTCCTCCGGAAGTGGTTCCTCGCAATCTTTTGCTTTGAGGTACATGATGTCCTCATCAGGGAAATCAAATTTCATTGGCTGATAGTCATCTTCCAGTGGCTGTTGTGCAACATAATCGGATAATACACTTCCTCTGATAGCTTTCTGGGAAGTATATTGTATGTCATACTCTGTTAAGATCATTTGCCACCTTGCGACCCTTCCGGTTAACGCTGGTTTCTCGAAAATATACTTGACAGGATCCATTTTTGAGATTAGCAGTGTGGTATGGGTCAACATATACTGTCTTAGTCGGCGAGCAGCCCATACCAAAGCGCAACAAGTTTTCTCGAGCAGTGAGTAACGGGATTCACAGTCGATAAACGTTTTGCTAAGGTAGTAAATAACATACTCTTTTCGAACAGACTCGTCATGTTGGGCTAGAACACACCCCATCGACCCTTCTAGCACAGTCAAGTACATGATAAGTGGCCGTCCTGGAACTGGAGGCATTAGAATCGGAGGTGTCTGCAAATATTCTTTTATCTTTTCAAAAGCTCTTTGACAGTCCTCATTCCACCTCACCGTTTGTTCTTTTCTTAGCAATTTGAATATTGGTTCACACGTGGCAGTTAGATGAGATATGAACCGTGAAATGTAGTCCAATCTCCCTAAAAACTCGCGCACTTCTTTTTCTGTTTTCGGTGCAGGCATATCTTGTATTGCTAATACTTTTGCAGGATCCACCTAGATTCCTTTCTGGCTAACAATAAAACCCAACAATTTTCCGGAACGCACTCCGAAAGTACACTTGTTTGGATTTAACCTCAACTTATACTTTATCAATCTATCAAACAACTTTTTGAGATTGACCAGATGCTCTTCTTCGTCTCGGGACTTGGCAATCATGTCATCCACATAGCATTCAATCTCCTTGTGTATCATGTCGTGGAACAATGTGACCATAGCCCGTTGATACTGTCGCTCCCGATAAATGGGAAATGGCCCAAATAAAGGTACAGACGCGAACGGTCGGCGAAAGAGGGATGTGAGAACACACAGGAGTGAACTCACAGGGAATGAAAAGAGTCGCCAGCTAGGCATTTTTATCCCGGAGGAAAGGCAATGCTGCATAGACCTAGAAAGATATGGATAAGACGGTTGCGAACCAAAGAGACTGAGAAAGGGGGTTGGTTACAACCTGGGAAGGTATTAGCACCCAGATTGTCCGCCATACTCGACGGGATCCACGCTTAAAAGATTTGTGTTTTAAAGGGGTAGTGTCAGTGCAATCTGTGTGTAATGAGCTGGAAGACAAGATGTACAGTTGTCAGTGTAAAGGAAGTGAAAAGTGTGGTATATACAGTGTCAGTGTAAAGATAAGAGTGAAATGCTCAAGATCATGAGGCTAAAAGAATAAAGCTGGAGGAGGGGGAATATACAGAGACTTTTGTTCGATAATTGTTAAGTTATGCCTACGTATCCTCTCGTGCAATGAGGAAGTCAGAACACCGTAGTTCGACCCAAAGAGACTGAAAGATGAATTGACTTGTGAACTGCTTGCTTGTCTATGCTCAAGTGTATGACCTGTCTGGCTCAGGTGCTAACTGTCTTGCATTAGACGGAAGAAGCAAGTTCTCGTTTGTGAGTGAATGAGATGAGAAAAGAATCCCGAGGGAGACGATTGTTTTTGTGTTTTCAGTCTTTTATTGCTTTTGAAAGTTTGTCATAAGTTAATGAGCTTAAGCCTAAACCAATGGGTTTGGTAGACTCATCACATCTTCCCTCTGATTAGGGGTAATGAGAATACCTTAAGTGTGAAGTCAGCTTCTCACACTTAATCACCTTTGATGTAGGATTAAGATCATTAACCTACTTGTGATTATTTAGATGTTTTTGTTGTTTTTGTTTAGTGTTGAGTAATGAGATTAAGCCATAATCAAGGATTAAACAGACTCATTACACCATCCTAATAGAAGGATAATAGATGAGAGTGTTTAAGCTAAGGAAAGCTCCTCAACTTAATCCATGATTAGGGATTAAACTCATGACAAAACAAGCCTTTGGTTAAGTGGATTTTAATTAATGGTAAGATGATGAAGTGAGTTTTATGATTTGTAATACAACTTGAGGGGGACTTGTCCATTAACACTAGGGTTAGTCCTTCTTAACCAATTAAGGAAGAATTAGAACCCTAATGCAAGGCCCAAGTTACAAGCTTGATGTCTTGATGATTATTAAGTGGATTGATTAAAGGATTTAAACACATTAAGGGTTTAACACTTAGGATTAAAGTTATACACTCCATCCTAATAGAAGGATGCAGGCATAAGCTTAATCACAAAGCCTTAAAGCCTTTAGGGTTTAGTCCCTGATTATGAGATGAGAAGAGAAGACTCAAAGAGACACAAAGGTAAAACTGAGTGGGGAGACTAATCAAAACCCTAATCATTGTCATACTTGGTTGTTCCTAAGGTTTGTGAGGTTAACAAGATAAATCTTCAATGGAACCACCAGGAAGCAGATGAAAGGATCAGGAGAAGCAAAGTAACTTGCTTCATTTAAGAAGACAAGTCACTTAAAGAAAGAAAGTGAGAAGAAGAAGAATGAGCAAGCTCAATCTCAAACACAAAACAAAATGCGGCAAGGATGCATGAAAGAGATGAAAAGGAGTTGTGGGAAGTGAAGGCAAATCCACTTCCCAAAGTTACTTACCACCTGAAATGTTAATAAAGGAATGCAATGCAATGCAAAATGAGATGAAATGATATGGTGCAAACCAAAACCAGAAGCATACATGAGATGATGATGATGCTATGAGATGATGCAAATATGAATCATGGTATGGAGATGATCATAAACTTATGGATGCAAATGAAACAAGTTAAGAACTATGAACATACATGAAAAGTTATGAGATGCAAATGGCATATAACATGGCAAATGCAAGATACAATGATCAAACATGCTTTCAATATGTCCTAAGATGTCAAATGAACCAAGTGGGTGCACAAAATGCTATGGCAAGTCATGTTATGCAAGCAAGTGCAAGATCGATGCATATGGAAGCCCAAATTAGGGTTTATGATCAAAGCATCAAACATGACCCAAAATCAGAAGCAAACATCAATATAAAAAATTGAAAATGCACTCAAAGGATCCCTAAACCTATACTAACTCGCTGCCCAAAGGAAAAGTTCCAACTCTTAACCTAATTCAAGTTATGATTTTCCTAAGTTTTCTAGGGTTTTAGGGTTCCTTAACAAGAAAAATGCCAAACAAATGAAAAATGCAAGATAAATTCATGCCAATTTAATCTCACAAACTACATGCTAAACACAATGCAATGCAAAAAGAATCAAGGTCCAACTCTCAATGGTTAGGCAGAAATGATTTTTGGAAGTTTGGATCAAAATAATGCCTTGAAATGATTTTATTTCCATGAAAAATTCTCAAAATGCATCAAGATCAAAAAAGAAATTTGGTTTGAGGGTTGGACAATGTTTCTAAATGTTTTTAAAGGTTTCATGAATTTTTTGGTGATTTTTAAATACCTAAAAGCATTTTTAATTAATTAATTCTCATTAATTAATTAAAAATAAACTTTTAAATATTTAAAAATATTTTTAAAGTTGGGAGGAGGCTGTTGACTTGGCGCGTGAATCAAGGGTCAGGATCATTTCTGGCTTAATTAAATTAATTATGATTTATTAAATTAATTAAAACAAGTTAGGGTTTAATGACTCCATCTGGACCATCCATAACTTAAACTAATCCATATCCAATGGCTGAGAACGCATCTGGCAAATTAATTAGGGTTAGGGTTAATGACTTTTAGGTGACCGGAGGGAAGCTCCGGTCATCTTCTCCGGCGGGTTGGAAACCCTAAAATACGCTACAGGCCACCATTCACCAAATTGAAAGCAGGGAAATGATCCTCTACCCAAACCCCATTCAAATCACCCCTCAAACAAAATTTATCATTCATAATCAGTGAGAATCGAAGCCAACAAGATTCACGGGTGAAATTTCAGAGTGCAACAAAATACTCATTTCTTTACTATTTTCAATTCTAAGGACATCATCATGATCAGCACAACACACACTTTCATTTTATAACAAGAAAAGCAAGCTCTGTGAGAAAAAGTTCTTGGCCATACCTGAGTTGGAAAGCTTCAATGGTGAGCTTCCAGAGTCTCTCACTTGTGCAAATGAACTCCCTTGACCCTTCTGAACTCAATGGAATGCCTCAAACCTCTTGTGGATGGCTGATTTGAGAAGAAGAGTTCTGGTGTAGCAGATTTCACAGTCAGGATTTGTGAGGTTTCAAGCTACTTTAATGGTGGATTCTGGTTCTCTTGATTGTGTATGATTTATTGGTGAAGAGAAATTGGATGTTTGATGGCTGTGGAAGGTGATTCGAAGAGAGGAAAGTTTTTGACAGATTTTGTGAAGGTTGTGTTCTCTCTTGTTTCAATGACCAATGCCTTGCTATAACACTCCCAAGATGTATGAGTAGCCTGTGGAGCAGGTCAGTAGAGGTGGCTGCTCACTGTTCCAAGAGTATGGGGGTTTTGGCCAAAAAGTCAAGGTGACTTGTACTTGCAGCATGGGCTATGGCAGCAGCTGTCTAAGGGCTTGTCTTGCTTCAGCTTGAGTCAAGGATGACCCTTAGATTGCTTGTGAATGTCTGCAGCATGTGGATCATGAGCTATGCTAGATCTTGCAACTTGCCCACTTGTGTTTTCTTATGATTTTGTGCTATGTACATGGGATGATTCTTGCTGAATTTTGGTGCATGGAACTTCATTTAGTCATGGCAATGCATAGAAACCAATTAGTGATCACACAATTCATGGGAGGATGATTTTGCCAAGAATCCCTCTTTGTACCTTTATGAAAAATGACTTAAGGATCTTTGAAAATCAAAGCACAAAAATGAAAAATCCCTTGGGCCAATTCTGATTTTAGGTCATGTGTGATGTTTGTGTAGAGGTTAGACATCAATTAGAAGTCACAAATTGCCTTGGTACAAGAATTTGCAAGTTTTCCATTTGGTGCATAACTTGAAATTTAGTGATTTTTGCCAACTTTGATGAGCCATAACTTTTGATCCAAAATGAATTAGGTCATGTTCTTGTACTTTTTGAAAAGGGAAAGATCTATTCTACAACTTTCATGACCAAAGTTTTTCCATTTGAAGCCTTTTTGAATCAAAAAGTAAGGGTTGAAAAGTTGCCTAAAATGACAAATTCATTAAAAGTCAAACTTGCCCAAAAAGTCAACTTTGCAAAAGACTTGGAATTCTTGAATTTTGTGAACTTCCAACTTCTTCCATGATCAAATAAAGATCATATACATTCAAAATGATGAAGAACACCCTTTGGTTGGGTCATTGGGGGCCTCAGATGCCCTGATTTTGCACTGACTTGTTCAGAAAGTCAACCTTTGATCAGATGACTTCCCCAAGGAATCCCTTCATGAAAATTGATATGCATACTCCCTATACCATATAGAGACCAATAGAAACAAGAATTACCAAAAAATTTGGAGTTATGGCCTCTGAAACCAAAACCCTAATTTTAGGTCATCTGGACAGTCAAGCCTGGCTCTGCTTCCATACCATTCCCAGTTCTTGTGATTTTTTGACATTCTTGACTTTGAGAGGATATAATATGATACTTGAACACACATGGACCTTTTTGAAGTGATTGATGACCTTTGGAGTGGCTCATGAAGCTCTTGGATTGCTCAGATCACAAACCCTAGATGCAGATGACTTAGAACCAATGCAGTGTAATATGAGATGGTATGATTGAGTTTATGCATATGAAATGATCACAAGCCATGGTGTGAATGGGTGAGGGAAAATTTGGGGTGTTTACAACTGCCCCTATTCAAACATGAGTTAGCTGTGCAGGATGTAAGCTACGGCTTAACAGGCAAACAAGATAACTTGTGGTTGAATACCAAAGACAGTCCAAAATTTGCACTCACAGAATGAAGAAGAAAAGGGATATAGATTGTAAAAGAAAAATAAAGTATATTGTAAAGTGCGGGCGACGGAGGACGACCGTCGAGCAGAGGACGACTGCTGGGTAAAGAGCAATGACGGGGACGACCGACATGCTGGAAAGGTGCGGGAAATAAAGCAATGACGGGGACGGCCGACATGCTGGGGATAAAAATGATTATGATGGGGACGGCCATCAAGTAAAGCTGTAAGATTCTCTGGGGATTAATGAAACATGACGGGGACGGCCATCAAGTTCATAAAGTAAAGTAACCAACGATGGGGACGGCCATCGGGCTAAACTGATGAAGGACGATCATCAGAAAAAGGAAAAGGGACCACGACGGGGACGGCCATCGGGTTAAAGAATAAATGAAATAAACAGATGATGAGGTACGATCATCAAAGGTGAAGGACGATCACCTAGCAGGGGACGGCTGCTCTGTTGGGTATAAGATGAGGGACGGTCATCTAAGGATGAGGACGACCACCTGGCAGGGTACGGCTGCCGAAAATATCGCGACATAGGACGAATGCCGGATAAAAGGTCAACGATGGGGACAACCATCGGATGAGCATGATGGAGGACGACCATCAAGAGGTGGAGGACGACCACCTAGCAGGGGACGGCTGCTCTCAAGGTTTGTCTTGACATAGGACGAATGCCAGATAACCAAAATCAACAATGGGGACGGCCATTGGATAAAATGATGAAGGACGATCATCAAAAGGTGGAGGACGACCACCTAGTAGGGGACGGCTGCTAAATATCACGACATAGGACAAATGCCGGATAGAAAATCAACGATGGGGACGGCCATCGGATGAGCATGATGAAGGACGATCATCAAGAGGTGGAGGACGACCACCTAGCAGGGGACGGCTGCTCTCATGGTTTGTCATGACGTAGGACGAATGTCAGATAAAAAAGAAATTGCTTCGTTGGCGATCTACTGGGGAATAGTAAACACGGACAAGTATTTACATCCAAGAAACAAAAGGTATAAGTGTTTAGGTGTTGTGTATAGATTAAAGATGCGGACGAGCATCCCTAAGACTACGATACAGACGAGTATCGGGTAGAAACAAATACTGACACGTGTTCAGAGATGATGATACGGACGAGTATCAACTGGTTAACAGAGAACACGGATGAGTGTTGAATCTGAGGGGACTCTTCTGGGGAATAGTAGATACAGACGAGTATCCATATTCAAGAAGACAAGAGTGTTTGACACAGTGTATGGATTAAAGATGCGGACGAGCATCCTCAAGACTATGATACGGACGAGTATCATGTAGAAACAAACGCTTGACGCATGTTCTGAGATGATGGTACGGACGAGTACCAACTGGTTAACAAAGAACACGGACGAGTGTAGAATCTGTGGGGATATATAAATAGTGTATACAAGATACGGACGAGTATCTGTATGAGTATGAGTGGTGTATAGATGAGTATTTAACTGTTGGGGAGAGTGACACGGACGGATGTCAAGGAAATTATATAAGTACATGTGAGTGCAAAGAGGATGTCTTTGGCTTTCTGCTGGGAGTATGACGCAGACGGGTGTCAAAAAGTATCTGTAATACGCGTGGTACTGTTTGCGCAGAGTGTTCAGGCGACTTTACTGGGGAGTATTGACACGGACGGGTGCCAACGAGAGTATATACTGGTGTTTGTGAATGTGAGGCAACTGCTTTTGCTGGGGGATCTGGGGAGTATTCTGTATACTGTTGATGAGTTGACATTACTCACAAGTGTTTGATTTCAAAACATGGCTTATGATTATGCATTGTGTTTGATTTTTGCCGTAATGCTCCGTACTAGACGGAATGCTACGCTTTGTGGGTGAATATGATGCGAATGCTATGATTATGCGAGGATACCAAACCGGGATTCGGATCCCGTTGCTGTGAAGATCTCCGGTCGATCTGGTTGCAAAGGACATCCCAGCTGGGAATGAGATCACTGGTAGATCTGACGAGATGATATCTGCTTGGGGAAACGGATCAATGATAGACCTATTCTTGGTAATGAGAGACCCAGCTGGGGTTTGTAGAGGCTTTCGTCACTCCGTTGTGATTCCTTCATGCGCTGCTCTTCTGGATAGAGGCCGGAGCTCTGTGGGGAGACGGTTCCCTGACTTTGTATTTGGCTGAGGATTAAATGGCAACTCGGCTGGGGAGAAAGAGGGATTAATGAAAGATCTCCCTGGAGATTCTGTTGAAGAGGGTTCTTGACTCAACCGGGGATATGGGCGCCTGCTGGTACTGCCCTGTTTGGAGAAGTGATGCCTGGCAACTCTGATGGGGAGAAGTAACAAGTGGCAACTCGTCTGGGGAGAAAACACTTTGAGTGTTAAGACTGAGCGAGCATTGATTTGCCAGCTTGCTGGGATGAAGCTTACATGCCCCAAGTTGCGTTCTGGATACCTGCAATCCTGCAAAGATAGGGAAACGCACAAGTAATCCCGAGGTATCCTTTACTGGATTCCGTCATAGGAGTTTAGACACTTCTGTGAGTAAGTATATTTCCTGCAAGCATGTGACTTTTATTACATATATTTTTTTGAAGGTAAGCATCTGTATTTATGCAATCAGTTTTTCCTAAGACATCAGACATTTTTGCAAATAAAATGTACAAGACGAAATATGACTGAAAATCTGCTTTTATTAATTCATGTGCCCTGAATTGGCGAGATACAGTCAAGGAAACATATCCCCTGAAATGAGGAGATTGTTACAAATTGAGAAACAAAATGCTGGCAATGTTGACGACGCTTCAAGGGGCTTCCCTTTTGCTATGATTCGTATGACATTTGACGTTCTTCTCGTCTTGCTTTCTGAAGAAGGCTGATTCTGATTGAAGCTTGATCCTTTCGAAGCTTGCCGAGTTGTAAGTGATACAGACGAATTCAAAATGCAGTTGTTCGCTTATTCCCTTATTTTGCATGGATCGCCCTTTCGGGTTTTCAATCCATCGGGATACCCACTTTTGCCTGAGTTGTCCAATGCGGCTTTTCAACTCAGCGGGTGTACATTTTTTTTTGTTTATTTTCCCTTATTTTTGCCCGAGTCTTTTATTTTGTTTTTGACTCGCCGGGATGCCCTATTTTCGCCTGGACTTACATTCTGTTTTTATGTCCAGCGGGTCATTTTATGCGAAGTATTTTTTAACTGCATCTGAATTCACAGGGGACGGGAAGTCTTCACCATCCATGGTGCTGAGCATCAGTGCTCCACCAGAGAAAACTTTCTTTACCACGAATGGTCCTTCATAGTTCGGAGTCCACTTGCCCCTGTGGTCTGTATGAGGAGGGAGGATTCTCTTCAGCACAAGATCTCCTACTTGGTACTCTCGGTGCTTGACTTTCTGATCGAAGGCTCTCTTCATTCTTTTCTGATACAATTGCCCATGACAGATCGCAGCCAATCTTTTCTCTTCAATCAGACTCAGTTGTTCATATCGGGACCGGACCCATTCTGCTTCGTTCAGCTTAACATCCATCAGTACCCGTAAAGAGGGTAATTCAACTTCAACAGGTAGGACCGCCTCCATACCATACACAAGTTGATACGGTGTTGCCCCAGTGGATGTTCTGATTGACGTGCGGTACCCATGCAAGGCAAACGGTAGCATCTCATGCCAGTCTTTGTAGGTGACTACCATCTTCTGCACAATCTTCTTGATGTTCTTATTAGCTGCCTCGACAGCGCCGTTCATCTTTGGCCTGTAAGGAGAAGAGTTGTGGTGTTGAATTTTGAAGTCCCGGCACAGTTCGGCCATCATTTTATTGTTTAAGTTGGAACCATTATCAGTAATGATTCGCTCGGGAACTCCGTACCGACAGATGATATCCCTTTTCAGAAATCTGGCTACCACTTGTCTTGTAACATTGGCGTAGGAAGCTGCTTCGACCCACTTGGTGAAATAGTCAATGGCAACCAGGATGAATCTGTGGCCATTCGAAGCAGTCGGTTCGATCTTGCCAATCATGTCAATGCCCCACATAGCAAAGGGCCAGGGTGAAGACATCACATTCAAAGGATTGGGAGGCACATGCACCTTATCCGCATAAATCTGGAACTTATGGCATTTTCTGGCGTAGGCACAACAGTCGGCATCCATTGTGATCCAATAATACCCTGATCTTAGCAACTTCTTGGCCATTGCATGTCCTCCAGCATGGGTACCAAAGGATCCTTCGTGCACTTCGTGCATCAACAAGTCTGTTTCTGTTCTATCAACGCATCTGAGGAGTACCGTATCAAAGTTTCTCTTGTACAGGGAACCATCAGTGTTCAGGAAGAAACTTCCAGCAAGCCTTCGCAAAGTCTTCTTATCATTGGAAGATGCCCCAGGTGGGTATGTTTGATCCTCCAAGAAGCACTTAATGTCATGGAACCAAGGCTTATTATCTTTGACAATATCTGCTGCGAACACATATGCTGGTCTGTCAAGTCTAGACATTGAAATCAGGGGTACAAAGTTGGCAGCTTGCACTTTGATCATGGATGAAATGGTAGCCAGAGCATCTGCAAACTGATTTTCGTCCCGAGGGATATACTCAAGCTTGACCGTTGTAAAGAAAGTCAATAACCTCCTTGTATAATCCCTGTAAGGTATCAGATGGTCCTGGTGGGTGTACCATTTGTCGTTGGTTTGATTGATTACCAGAGCTGAATCTCCGAATACGGTCAATGTCTTGATCCTGAGGTCAATGGCTTCCTCAAGACCCATAATGCAAGCTTCGTATTCAGCTTCGTTGTTAGTGCAGTTGAAAGTGAGTTTTGCCGAGAAAGGCATGTGAACTCCTTTAGGTGTAATGAGTACTGCACCAACACCTTGACCATTCATGTTAACAGCCCCATCAAACATCATAGTCCATTCTTCTTCCGGGTTGGGCCCTTCAGTGTGAATAGGATCTTTATGATCTTTTGCTCTTATGAACATGATGTCTTCATCGGGGAAGTCAAATCTCATAGGCTGGTAATCATCAATGGGTTGCTCAGCGAGATATTCAGACAATACACTGCCCTTGATGGCCTTCTGAGAAGTGTACTGGATGTCATATTCTGTGAGGATCATTTGCCATCTTGCAACCCGTCCGGTAAGTGCTGGCTTCTCAAATATGTACTTAACTGGGTCCATCTTTGAGATCAATAAGGTAGTGTGGGTCAACATATACTGTCTCAGTCGGCGAGCAGCCCACGCTAAAGCACAGCAAGTTTTCTCGAGCAGTGAATAACGTTGTTCACAGTCGGTAAACTTTTTGTTTAGGTAGTATATTGCATACTCTTTTCGACCAGACTCGTCATGCTGGCCCAGCACACACCCCATTGACTCTTCTAATACTGTCAAGTACATTATCAGAGGTCTTCCTTCAACTGGAGGCATAAGGATTGGAGGCTCTTGCAAGTATTCCTTGATCTTGTCAAAAGCCTTCTGGCAGTCTTCATTCCACCTGACCGTCTGTTCTTTTCTCAACAATTTGAACAAGGGCTCACAGGTTGCTGTAAGGTGAGATATGAACCTTGAGATGTAGTTCAATCTACCTAGAAACCCTCGAACTTCTTTTTCAGATTTCGGTGCAGGCATTTCTTGAATAGCTTTGACTTTATCAGGGTCAACTTCAATCCCTTTCTCGCTTTCAATAAATCCAAGCAGCTTACCAGATCGCACCCCGAATGTGCATTTGTTGGGATTCAACTTCAGCTGATACTTCCTCAGACGCTTGAACAGCTTCAGCAGATTTACCAAGTGGTCTTCTTCAGTGAGGGACTTGGCAATCATGTCATCCACGTAACATTCGATTTCTTTATGGATCATATCGTGGAATAATGTCACCATAGCCCGTTGATACGTTGCACCAGCATTCTTCAGTCCGAATGGCATCACCTTGTAACAGAACGTGCCCCAGGGTGTGATGAAGGTTGTCTTCTCCATGTCTTCAGGTGACATCTTGATCTGATTGTATCCTAAAAATCCGTCCATGAAGGAGAATACCGAGAACTGAGCCGTGTTATCCACCAATACATCAATGTGAGGTAATGGGAAATCATCTTTCGGGCTAGCTCTGTTCAGATCCCGGTAGTCAACACACAATATTACTTTACCGCCTTTCTTAGGCACAGGCACAATATTATCAACCCACGGTGGATAGCTAGTTACAGCAAGGAACCCGGCGTCCCACTGCTTTTGTACCTCTTCTTTGATCTTCATTGCCATGTCTGGGCGAGTACGGCGCAATTTCTGTTTAACCGGTGGGCATTCTTCTCTTAAAGGTAGCTTGTGCACAACAATGTCGGTGTCCAACCCTGGCATATCTTGATAAGACCAAGCAAACACGTCCACATATTCTTGAAGCAGGTCAATCAACTGTCTCTTCACTGAGTCTTGTAAGCAGGCCCCGATTTTAACTTCTTTCACGTCTTCATCTGTACCAAGATTAATTGTCTCTACTTCCTCCTGATGAGGAGTGATAACCTTTTCCTCTTGTCTCAACAATCTGGCTAGCTCTTCAGGCAGCTCGTAATCTTCTTCAACCCCTTCATCAGCTTGATTGATCGGATTGTCAAAGTCATACGAAGTCATAGCCGTGCTGTTGTCGGTGCAGTCTGGAAGGCACTCTCTGCAAGGGTTCAGTTTGTTCATTTTAGTGATTGATTTTAATCTTGTTTATAAAAGTGAAATAAAGTTGTCATTTTGAAAACATTGCCATTTATTTTTTTGTACAAAAAGAAAAATTGAAAAACAGTGAGCGGAAAAGAAAAAGACTCATTTGCAAAAGATGTCTGATATTTCATTGATTAATCTTGTTGCACAAAAATTACAGATGGCCCGATTACGAAATGAGTCTTGTCATCTTGGGCAAGATGCAAGACTTGATGCATGCTATAAAAATACAGGAAATAATAATTACTCTACAGGAGTAACTCTTATAATTTCCTGGGAAGACCAGTTTAAGATACTGCTCCCCGGGATCTTTGGACGTATCCAACTCTCCAGGTTGCGGTTGCTTTAATCCTCGTCTTCCAAATTGTTGACAGCATCGGGGGTGAGCATCCCCCACTAACAAAGTTGGGCTCCTTAGCAGCCTCTGCTTGATCTTGTTGAGTTGGTTTGTAACCCAACCCAAATCTATCCTCTTTCTTCTCCACAGGTAACAATTTGCCCCAGCCTTGGGCAGTTCCTTCTTCAACAACCTTCCGGGCTTGTTGATAAGATGTCATTGAGGTTCCAGGTACAGCAGATGTTTCATTTATGTTCAAGGCCTCAAACCCTTGACTCATCGTTTCGTGGATCTCCCCATCCATCTCAATGTATTTGTAGGTAGCCAGGTGGCTAACAAAAATATCCTCCTCTCCACAGATAGTAACGACTTGGCCCTCCCACTCGAATTTTAACTTCTGGTGAAGGGTTGAGGTCACGGCGCGAGCGGCGTGAATCCATGGCCTACCCAATAGACAGCTGTAGGCAGGCTGTATATCCATCACGTAGAAGGTCGTTTTGAAAGTTTGTGGGCCAATCGTTATAGGCAACTCAATCTCTCCCAGAACTGATCTCTTAGAACCGTCAAAGGCTCTTACTACTAAGTTACTGGGACGTAATGCCAATCCTTCATACTCTAGCTTCACAAGGGCTTTTTTATGTAAGACATTGAGGGATGACCCTGTGTCTACCAGCACATGTGAAAGAACTGCACCCTTACACTCCATGGTAATGTGCAAAGCCTTGTTATGATTGCGGCCTTCCGTAGTCAAATCAGTGTTGGTAAACCCTAGCCCATGACTAGCATTAACATTCCCAACCACAGCTTCCAACTGATTGACTGTGATCTCTTCTGGCACATAAGCTGCGTGCAAGACTTTTAGTAGTGCGTTCCGATGAGCCTCGGAGCACATAAGCAATGATAGAATGGAGATCTTAGAAGGCGTCTGGTGAAGCTGGTCCACTATCTTGTAATCACTTTTCTTGATGATTCTCATGAATTCATCAACTTCTTGATCAAAAGGTGTTTTCAAAGCTTCTTTAACAATTTGCTCTTCTTGCACCAAGCTCTTCCCTTTTGCCTTGGCAGCAGCTTCTGCTTCAACAATGGGTCTTTGAATTTGTGGAGCAAAGAGACGTCCGCTTCGAGTGAAGCCTCCGCCTCCTCCCACATTATCTATTTGTGGTGAAGAAGTTGATGATTCAAGAGTGATTTTCTGTCCTCCGCAGTATAGATTAGAGCCGTAATGCCAAGGGATGGCGTTACTGCTTTCATAAGGTACTGGCCCAGGCACTGTGATAGTGACTGGACTGATGGCAGCTGCAGAAGGGACCATGATAGTCTGTGGATCATAGTATATTGTGACTGGTGCTCTGATGGGAGTGGCATTTTGTGAGTTGTAGGCGGAATCATTTTCAGGATCATAATAAATTGTAACCGTTGAGACATTTGCTGCTGAAGTTGTAGGAGACATTGTTGGAAGGATGGGTGTTGTTGTTGTAGGAGACTCTGAATGAAGGGGTGCTGAAGTTGTAGAAGGGATGTTTGCTGATATTTGATCCGCTGAAGTAACGGATGAAGCATTTGTTGATGAGATTGAAGAATTATTTGGAACAATGGTTGTTGCAGTTGTAGGAGACTCGGGAACTGTTGTTAAGGAGATTGCTGGATTGGTAGGTATTGATGTTGTGATTTGAAGCAGGCCACTCTGGATGAGACCGTCTATGCCATTTCTCAAGTTATCGCAACCATTCAATGAAATGTCGCAATATGCACACCCTAGCTCACATCCCGGGAACATTTGAAATTCAACGAGTTGAGCTTTGATCTCTACCAAGGGTGTCCGAATCTGGCCCACACTGGTTATCAAGTAAGACGGCTTGTCTTCTTCGATAGCATTGATTCTGGGGCCACCATGGTTTGGCATAGGATTCTTATTAACATTTGGTGGTGGTGCAAAGTTTAGAGCCTTAGAATCTACCAAGTCCTGTACTTTCATGTGCAAAGCTCTGCACTTCTCTGTACTATGGCCAGGTGCATTTGAGTGAAAAGCACATCTGGCGCTGGCGTCATAATTTCTGGGCAAACTGGTAGGATCTGGAGGTGCCAACGTCCTTAGCTCAACCAGGTTGAGTTTCAGGAGTTGTGGCAGTAATGTGGCATAGGGCATAGGGATCGGATCAATCACCCTATTGGCCTGAGAAGGTCTTTGTTGGAACGGTCTTTGCTGATTGTTGTTGTTGGTGTGGTTGTAGTTTCTCTGAGGAGGATACTGATTCTGTTGCTGATAATTTTGTTGCTGTGGTTGATAAGCTGGTTGTGGATGAATTGGAGCGGGAATGGTGACTGCTGCCACAGACCTATGAACATATTGGGGTCTGCCTCTGCTAGCATGGATAACATTGGTCTCACCAGTTCTTCTTGGGCCCACAAAAGGCTTCCTTGTGTTGCTGGATGAGCTGGCACCATTGTCAGAAATTTTGCCCATCTTTAATAGGCTCTCAATTCTTTCTCCAGCTATAACGACATCTGCAAAGCTGGTAGAAGAAAAGGCAGCTAGCCTATCGATGTATGTCCCTTGGAGGGTGTTCATAAACATATCTTCCATCTCCCTCTCTGACATAGGTGGCTGGACAGCAGCAACCAGCTGTCTCCATCTCTGGGCGTACTCCCGGAAGCTTTCCCTGGATGACTGTGACATTCCCATCAGGAGGGTCCTGTTGGGTGCCATATCCAAATTATACTGGTATTGTCTGATAAAGGCCTCAACCAGGTCTTTCCAACATCTGATGGTGGCTCTAGTCAGATGAGAGTACCATTCCCTCGAAGCTCCTGTTAAGCTATCCTCAAAATAAAACATCCATAGCTTTTCGTCCATGGTATATGCCTTTAGCCTCCCTAGAAAAGATTGTAAGTGGGTCCGTGGGCAGGAAGTCCCATTGTACTTCTCAAAGCACGGTGGTTTAAATTTATGAGGAATCCTGACCCCGTCCACCAAGCCCATGTCCATAACATCAAAACCCAAAGAGTTTTGAGACTCCAAGGATCTTAATTTTTCAGCAATTTCATCCAGCCTTCTGTCATAGGCCTCATCCCCAGCTCCCATTGTAAACACCCCAAATTTGCCCTCACCCATTCACACCATGGCTTGTGATCATTTCATATGCATAAACACAATCATATCATCTCATATCACATTTTTGATCCACTGCATAGATTCTAAGTCATCTGCACCTAGGGTTTGTGATCTGAGCAATCCAAGAGCTTTTTGAGCCACACCAAAGGCCATCAATCACTTAAAAGGGGTCCATGTGTGTTCTTATATCATTTTACATCCTCTCAAAGTTAAAAATTCCAAAGAATCACAAGAATTGGGATTGGTGTGGATGCAGAGCCAAGTTTGACTGCACAGTTGACCTAAAATTAGGGTTTTGATTTCAGAGGCCATAACTCCAAATTTTTTGGTCATTCTTGTTTCCATTGGTCTCTATATGGTATAGGGAGTATGCATATCAATTTTTATGAAGAAATTCCATGGGGAAGTCATCTGATCAAGGGTTGACTTTCTGGACAAGTCAGTGCAAAATCAGGGCATCCGAGGCCCCCAATGACCCAACCAATGGGCATTCTTCATCATTGTGAGTGTATATGGTCTTTATTTGATCATGGAAGAGGGTTGGAGTTCACAAAATCAAGAATTTGAAGTTTTTTGCAAAGTTGACTTTTTTGGGCATAGTTGACTTTTCAAGAATGTGTCATTTTATGTCACTTTTCAAGCCTTGCTTTTTGATCCAAAAATGCTTCAAATGGGAAAACTTTGGTCATGAAAGTTGTAGAATACATGTTTCCCTTTTCAAAAAGTACAAGAACATGATCTAATTCTTCTTGGATCAAAAGTTATGGTGTGACAAAGTTGGCCAAAATCACTAATTTTCAAGACATGCCTCAAATGAGAAATTTGCAAAATCATGAACCAAGGCCATTTGTAACTTCTAGTTCACTTCAAACCAATGTACAAACATCACATGAGTTCTAAAAATCAGAATTGGACCAAATTTTCTCATGATCATGGTTTGTATAACAAGACTTTTTTCATGAAGTTCCAAAAGTAACCAAGTTGCAAAACCATCATGATGCTTCTTACCACTTGCTGCATTGGCCTTTGAACCACTCTAGCCTCCCATACACACCATGTTGCGCCAGCCCTAGCCATTGTACCAAGCTAGAACTCAAGCCATACCTCTCTTACAAAAAAGTTGACTTTTGGCAAAAGCAAACATCCCAATCACAGCAGGCCATGTCACATCCTCTGGCCACTTGGAATTGTTTATACTTTCCATTTGCAAGCAAAACATAACACTAAGCAAGGCTGAAACAGATCACAACACACCATACACAAAACTCACCCTACTGGCATTTCTCTTCGAATCTCTCTGCCCAGTTCACAAACATTCAAACAAGTTCCACTACTCAACTCACCATGCCTCATTAAGCCCAAACCAACAAAGAACCAAGCCTGAATCAAGCAAGGACACCACTTCTCCATTTTCACTCCAACTTGCAGTTTCTTTCGAAACTCACTCCACAGGCCATAAACATCCAAACAAACTCCACAAACCTTCTTAAAACATCACCCTGATCACAAAGAACCACTCACATTGGCCTGAAACTGCCTGCATCACCATTGCCATTTTCAAGTGAGCTTGAGCAGAAGCTGTTCAAACTCTTCATCTAGCCAGCATAAACTTCTCCAAAGCATTCAAGCATCATCAAGAGGTCATAAGGAGTGGATTTCACAAGGAGGGGAGGTCAGAAAGTTGCTGGAGTGAAAGCTTCGAATCTCAGGTAGCTCAAGAACTTTTTTTCCAGAAATGGATTTTTAAGTTCTAAACTTGTTCTCCATGCTTCACTGATTGTCCTGGTGCTTTTAGTTTTGAGAATGGTGATGAAATGAGGATTTAATTGCTTTCTGAAACTCTGTTGACCTAAAAAATGTTTTGTTCGATTCATGGTTCTGGGGAAAAATAAATGTTGTTTGTGATGGGGTTTTGATTCAGTGGATCATGGGAATCATTTTTGTATGCTTGGTTTTCATTTTTGTTGCGTTTTGAAGTTTTTAGGGATTTTCAGGTGGGGTTCCCACCGGAGAAGACGACCGGAGGTCTTCTCCGGCCACCTGAAAATAATTAGGGCATAATCCCAGTCATTAAGAGAGTTTGAATTTGGCACGTTGGATTGCGTTGACCAGTGGACTTCGCGCGCATGTGAATGGTCCAGATGCAGTCATTAGCCCTAAATCTCAATTAATTAATTCGTAATTGTATTTAACCCAGTTTGAATGAGGACCACTAGATCTGGCGCGTAGTCAATGCTCCCAAACCCAGACTCAATCCCTGCCTTCCATTCTGTTGACTTTTCCTTTTTCTTTATTTTAATTCATTTCTTTTCATTTTATTTGCATAATTAATTTAAAATAGCAAAACTTGTTTAAAAATTATGAAATTTTTTTATCCTGAGTTTCATTAATTTTTATAACACAAAAATATTTTCATTTTCATTTTTAGCATTTAAAAAGTATTTTTAAATATTTAAAAGTTTATTTTTAATTGATTAATGGAAATTAATTTATTAAAAATACTTTTAAGTATTTAAAAATCACCAAAAAATTCATGAAATGTTCTAAGACATTTAGAAACATTGTCCAACCTTCAAACCAAATTTCTTTTTTGATCTTGATGCATTTTGAGAATTTTTCATTGAATTAAAATCATTTTTGTGCATTAATTTGATCCATAGTTCAAAAAATCATTTCTGCCTATTCATGAGGAGTTGGACATTGATTCTTCTAGCATTGCATTGTGTTTAGCATGTAGTTTTTGAGATAAAAAGGCCATGATTTGATCTTTCATTTTCAAATTGTTTGACATTTCTTTTGTTTGGAAACCCTAAAACCCTAGCAAACTTGTAAGAATCATAACTTAAGATTGGTTAAGAGTTGGGACCTCTCCTTTGGGAAGTGGTTTAGTATGGGATTAGGGGTCCTTTGTGTGGCATTTTCCATTTTTTATCTTAGGGTTTGCTTCTGGTTTTGGTTTGTGTTTGATGTTTGATTCATAAACCCTAATTTGGGCTTCCATATGCATCCATCTTGCATTCTCTTGCATAACATGACTTGCCATGACATGTCAAGCATCCATGTGACTCATTTGACATCATAAGACATATTGAAAGCATATTTGATCATTGCATCATGTATTTGCCATGTTGTATGTCAGGTGCACTTCATAATTTTTCATGTATGTTCATGTGTCTTAGCATGCTTCATCTGCATCCATAAACTTGTGTGATCATCTCCATGCCTTGTTTCATGTTTGTATCACTTCATAGCATCATTATCATCATAAACATGCTTATGGTTTTGATTTACATCATACCATTTCATCACATTTTGCATTGCATTGCACTTTCTTTTCTAACTTTTCAGGTGGTAAGTAATTCTGAGAAGTGGATTTGCCTTCACTTCTCATGACTTTTCTTTTCATCTCTCTTGCATCCATTGCTGCATTTTTGTTTGTGTTTGAGTTTGAGCTTGCTCATTCTTTTTCTTCCCACTTTCTTTCTTCAAGTGACTTGACTTCTTGAATGAAGCAAGTCACTTTGCTTCTCCATATCCTTTCATCTGCTTCCTGGAGGTTCCATTGAAGATTGCTCTTGTAAACCTCACAAACCTTAGGAACAACCAAGCATGACAATGATTAGGGTTTTGATTAGTCTCCCCTCTTAGTTTTACCTTTGTGTCTCTTTTGAGTCATCTCTTCTCATCTCATAATCAGGGACTAAACCCTAAAGGCTTTAAGGCTTTGTGATTAAGCCTATGCCTGCATCCTTCTCTTAGGATGGAGTGTATAAGTTTAATCCTAAGTGTTAAACCCTTAATGTGTTCAAATCTCTTAATCAATTCACTTAATAATCACCAAGACATCACACTTGTAACTTGGGCCTTGCATTAGGGTTCTAATTCTTCCTTAATTGGTTAAGAAGGACTAACCCTAGTGTTAATGGACAAGTCCCCCTCAAGTTGTCTTACAAATCATAAAACTCACTTCATCATCATATCATTAAATAAAATCCACTTAATCAAAAGCTTGTTTTGTCATGAGTTTAATCCCTAAATCATGGATTAAGTTGAGGAGCTTTCCTCAGCTTAAACATTCTCATCTATTATCCTTCTATTAGGATGGTGTAATGAGTCTGTTTAATCCCTGATTATGGCTTAACCTCATTACTCAACACTAAACAAAAACACCAAAAATATCTAATTAATCACAAGTAGGTTAATGATCTTAATCCTATACCAAAGGTGATTAAGTGTGAGAATCTGACTTCACACTTAAGGTATTCTCATTACCCCTAATCAGAGGGAAGATGTGATGAGTTTACTAAATCCATTGGTTTAGGCTTAGGCTCATTAACTTATGACAAACCCTCAAAAGCAATAAAAGACTGAAAACACAAAAACAAACAATAATCGTCTCCTTCGGGATTCTTTTCTCATCTCATTCACTCACAAACGAGAACTTGCTTCTTCCGTCTAATGCAAGACAGTTTGCACCTGAGCCAGACAGGTCATACACTTGAGCATAGACAAGTAAGCAGTTCACAAGTCAATTCATCTTTCAGTCTCTTTGGGTCGAACTACGGTGTTCTGACTTCCTCATTGCACGAGGGGATACGTAGGCATAACTTAACAGTTATCGAACAAAAGTCTATGTATATTCCCCTTCTTCCAGCTTTATTCTTTCAGCCTCATTATCATGAGCATTTCACTCCTGTTCTTACACTGACACTTCACTTATACACTTCATTTCTCTTACACTGACACCTGTACATCTTGCTTTCCAGCTCTTTTACACACAGATTGCACTGACACTACCCCTTTAAAACACAAATCTTTTAAGCGTGGATCCCGTCGAGTACGACGGACAATCTGGGTGCTAATACCTTCCCAGGTTGTAACCAACCCCCTTTCTCAGTCTCTCTGGTTCGTAAACCTTCTTATCCATATCTTCCTAGGCCTATGCAGCATTGCCTTTCCTCCGGGATAAAAATGCCTAGCTGGCGACTCTATTCATCTCCAGTGATTTCATGGCTGTGTGTTCTCATTGTCCCTTTCGCCGACCTTTCGCGTCTGTACCTTTATCTGGACTTAGCTTCATTTATCAGGAGCGACAGCTTGGCGACTTCACTGGGGAGCCTTATACTGCAACCAGGGCTTCTGGTTCTTTTTGTGGGTTCCTCCTAGCGCTTGTTTGATTTGTGTTTACCGGGGTGCTATGTGCTATCTGTGCTTGTATGTTTATTTTTGTTTATTTGCTTTATGTACAGTTGCTTTATTTGCTTTATTTATAGCTTTACATATATCATATTGTCATGCTGTGCTGGCTGGGTCTGTTGTTTGCTTTGGTGGGTGGGTGTTCCATTGAGAGTTAAGGTCCTATACCTGGGACCTGAGAGACACCTAGGCTAGAGTGAATCATATTCTTTCCCATTCCATCTCGGTCTGGTGCGGGAATATGAAACACGGTTCAGATATGGGTTTCTTCTGGAGAACTCTGTGTTGCGGATTTCCTTCAATGCTAGGGCTATCTGGGAAGCCTGCTAAGTCTGGATGACCTTTAGTTTTGACCTTCAGAAGCTGAGGTGAATTAGAGGAGGAACTTTTATGGTTATTGTAAACACTGTACCTCCGGGTTAGAAGTGTTTACACTTCTCATAAATGATCCAAGTCTGAGGATCCTTGTTTTAGAACACCACCTGTGAGGGGGTTGGGCTGTTTACAGGTTTGCAGGTACCTTGACCTCAGAATACCCTGTTACTTTGCTTGTTAAGAGTACTTCATTTTGGGACAGTTCTTGTGATTCTACAACCCTGGACATGTGGCTCTTTATTTGAGTCCCCCACCTTGGTTACTGGATTTATAGACCTCCATCTGGATTTCTTACACACATGGACCTATATCAGAGTTTTGATCAGATCCAGCTCAGTCACAGACCCTTGCATATCATTTGCATACATAAACATTGCATCATATTGACATTTGCTTATTTGTGTTTCAGGGTATCCACT
This sequence comes from Lathyrus aphaca, assembly GCA_963966055.1. Lineage (NCBI taxonomy): Eukaryota > Viridiplantae > Streptophyta > Magnoliopsida > Fabales > Fabaceae > Lathyrus > Lathyrus aphaca. The sequence continues at coordinate 459,096,817 of OZ014523.1, read as the reverse complement.
TTCATCTTTGGTTTTGGTTTTGACCCCATCTCCAGCATTGGCCCATCTTCACCAGCATCTGCTTCAGTTATCACCTGCACCAGCCAATCAGTGGCCAGTTCTTCAGTATTATCATCAGCATCTGCTCATCTTCAGCATCATGGCTCCTAAAAAGAGCAACATCACCTATCACTTCTTCCAGCCAGAGCTATCTGACATCAGGAGGATTCAGACCCTGATCACTCCAGATCACATACCATTGTTCAGGGAACACTATGGGGATATACTTGATATGGTTATGGATCTGGACCCTTCACAGAGAAGCATGATCCACACTTGCATTCAGTTTTATGATCCTCCACTAAGATGTTTCACTTTCCAAGACTTTCAGTTGGGCCCTCTATTGGAAGAATACTCATCATTGGTTAGTCTGCCTATCAGGGGTGGAATCCCTTTCAACCCTGAGATGGTCTTTCCTGGTAATGGAGAAGTAGCGAAGGCTTTGCATCTGGAACCTGTCCTGATTGAGCAGCATATGACTTCTAAAGCTGGAATCCCTGGCTTCCATCTGGATTTCTTGATCTCTCAAGCTACCCTGAAAGCCTCTTTAGGGGAGTGGAAAGCTGTCTGTGCTTTATTGGCCTTGAGTGTATATGGAATTGTATTGTTTGCAGATGAGCCTCGATTCATTAGCAAGAATGCAATCCATCTTTTCATCTTGAAGAACCCAGTGCCCACTTTATTGGGGGACCTCTATTACTCAGTACATCAGAGGAATGAAAAGCAGAGGGGAAGATTAGTAAGGTGTTGTGCTCCATTGTTCCATACTTGGCTTCTCAGGCATCTACCCAGGACAGATGCATTTCTAAATCCTCGTCAGCAGAGCAACTGGGCTAAGAGACTCACTGCTCTAACTTCAGCTGATATCAGATGGTGCACTCAAAGCACCAAGGGCAGGGATATCATCACTAGCTGTGGGCATTTTCCCAATGTGCCCCTAATAGGAGTTAAGGGTAGTATTAATTACAACCCTCTGCTGTTCAGAAGGCAACTGGGCTATGCACTGGTCCACACTCCTAAGGCATAGGACTTGGTTGAGACTCTTTATTGCGAGAACAAGATTAATCTGGCTGTTGTTAGGCAGGCTGCCTGGGCCTGGGATAATGTTCAAACCAAGGGAGTAACCATTCTGGGGAAGTGCAATAATGTGGCATCAGCACAATACTATGATTGGTCCCATGCCAGGGCTCAATTCTCTGGGATGCCCTTTACCATAGAAGATATGCCTGAATCATCTTCAGCACCACCCCCGGCAACTATCAGTTTGGAGGAGTTTGAGAGCTTGAAGGAAAGAAATGAGAAGTTAACCCAGGCTTTGCAGAAGACCCTCCGGGAAAGGAGTGAGGGTAGGATGGAGATTGAGAGGTTAGAGAAATTGAGAGTGGAGCACCTGACTAAGATTGAGAAGTCCGGGGATTATATCAAAAAGTCTAAGGCTGGAGAACAAATTCTGAAGAATGCTTGCAAAGAAGCCCAGTTCCAGAGAGCAAGGACAGACTTGTATTTGAAGGAGAGTCAAGCCCGGTGGGTCAGGATCACCGAGGCCCGTACCCTGGAGGACAAGAGAGTTCAAGACAAGATGGAGCAACTAGAAGCTAGTGCAAAAGAACAGCAAGAAGCCCTGGCAGCAGCCCAGAGGGAGATATCAGAGCTGAAGATCAAAGCCGGAGTGAAGAGGTCAAAAGACCAAAGTCAGCACAAGAAGCTAACAGCAGCTGTTACCACCCGGAATCTCCTCATCAGGAATCTCACGGAGCGCCCGGCTGATCCTGTGACTGAAGCACTTCTCAAGGAAGTTCGTGAGGATGAGTTTGGTCTTGGTGTTTGACCATTTGTTTGTTGTTGCTTTCATTCCATGTACTTTTATTTTCCTGTAATGTATTTTGACCCCTCAGAGGGCTTGTATTTGTAAACAAACTATGTACCATTTTGCTTTTGTAATGTATGTATTAGTTTGTTCCATCCGAGTTTCACTTCAAAAGCAACAGCAGCAGCATCTTCAAGGGTCTGGAAAGGTCAAAACTGAATGCCAAACCGGATACCTCGAGAACAAATAAGCATAATTGCATTGCATGCTAACCCCTTGTGTTTGTTTTGTAGGTTTTTTGTTTTATTGCTGCTAACTCTGTTGTGATGCTCAGGAACTATTGCTCGGCGCCGAGTATTTCCCCTCAACCGTCCGCACCGTTATCCAACCCGTAACAATCTTCCGGGCATCCAAATGGATCAGATGCAGCAGGACCTTACTGAGGTCAGAAATCAAATGGCAAATGAAAGGCTAGAGATGAGGAATCAAATGACGCAGTTTATGGAAGTAATGAACAACATGGCTCAGAGCCAGGAAAGATTGAGGGCCATGGTGGAAAGGCAGAATCAAGAAGATCCACATATAGGGACTGCCGGCACCAGCAACAATGAAAGGGTCCAACCCCATGTTAACCCCCCAGTCTTCGGACCACACCTCCATCCTGAGGTCAACATCCCTGCAAATGTTCAAGGGACTGCCACTGCAGCCAGGGTACTTCAAGAAGACCCCCAAGAGGACCAGTTTACAGTAATGGGTGCTGGGGAGGAAGCTTATGATAGAAGGTTGGATGAGATAGCTGAGAAGTTGAGGTCCTTAGAGTCTCAAAACTCTTTGGGTTTCGATGTCATGGACATGGGCTTGGTGGACGGGGTCAGGATTCCCCATAAGTTCAAGCCTCCTTGTTTTGAAAAATATAACGGGACTTCATGCCCCCGGACTCATTTGCAATCATTTCTGGGAAGGCTGAAGGCCTATACTATGGATGAGAAGCTCTGGATGTTCTATTTCGAAGACAGCTTGACTGGAGCGTCAAGAGAATGGTACTCTCACTTGACAAGGGCAACTATTAGATGCTGGAAGGACCTGGCAGAGGCCTTCATCAGACAGTATCAGTACAACTTAGACATGGCACCCAACAGGACTCTCCTAATGGGAATGTCACAGTCGTCAAGGGAAAGTTTCCGAGAATATGCCCAGAGATGGAGGCAATTGGCTGCTGCTGTTCAGCCACCTATGTCTGAAAGGGAAATGGCAGACATGTTTATGAACACTCTTCAGGGAACCTACATTGACAGACTGGCTGCTTTCTCTTCCACTAGCTTTGCAGATGTTGTCATAGCTGGGGAGAGAATTGAAAGCCTATTGAAGATGGGTAAGATCTCAGACAACGGTGCAAGCTCGTCCAGTAGTACAAGAAAGCCTTTCGTAGGCCCGAGAAGAACTGGCGAGACCAATGCCATCCACACCAACAGGGGCAGGCCCCAATATGTTCACAGATCAGTGGCAGCAGTCACCATTCCTGCTCCAGCTCATCCTCAACCAGTTTATCAACCTCCGCAACAAAACTATCAGCCACAACCTCAGTACCATCAACAGAATCAGTATCCTCCGAGAAATTACAACAACAACAACACCAACAACAACAGTCAACAAAGGCCATTCCAACAGAGGCCATCTCAAGCTAATAGGGTGATTGATCCGATCCCCATGCCATATGCTACATTGCTGCCACAACTCCTGAAACTCAACCTAGTTGAGCTAAGGACGTTGGCACCTCCAGATCCCAACAGTCTACCCAGGAATTATGACTCCAACGCCAGATGTGCTTTTCATTCAAATGCATCTGGCCACAGTACAGAAAAGTGCAGAGCTCTGCATATGAAGGTACAAGACCTGGTAGACTCAAAAGCTCTGAATTTCGCACCACCACCCAATGTCAATAAGAACCCGATGCCAAACCACGGTGGTCCCCGAATTAACGCTATTGAAGAAGACAAGCCGTCTTATTTGATAACCAGTGTGGGTCAGATCAGGACACCGTTGGTAGAAATCAAGGCCCAACTCCTCGAATGTCAAATGTTCCCGGGGTGTGAGTTGGGGTGTGCCTACTGCAATATTTCGGTCAATGGGTGCGATAACCTGAGGAATGGCATAGACGGTCTCATTCAGAGTGGCCAACTTCAGATCACCACATCATTTCCAACAAATCCAGCAATCTCATCAGCAACAGCTCCAGAACCTCCTACAACTGCAACAACCATTGTTCCTGACAATTCTTCGGTTTCATCAACAAGTACCTCATCTATTATCTCAACTGATCAGTTATCAACAAATTTTTCTTCTACAACTCCAGCACCACTCCATTTTGAAACTCCTACAACAACAACATCCATCCTTCCACCAATATCTCCTACAACACCAGCAACAAATCATGAAGATGTCTCAACTGTCACAATATTTTATGATCCTGAAAACAACTCCGCCTACAACTCAGAAGGTGCTGCTCCCATCAGAGCACCAGTCACAATTTATTACGATCCGCAAACTATCACAATTCGTTCCGCAGCTGCAGTCAGTCCAGTCACTATCACGGTGCCTGGACCAGTACCTTATGAAAGCAGCAATGCCATCCCCTGGCATTACGGCTCTGACCTGTACTGCGAAGGACAAAGAATCACTTTTGAATCATCAACCCCTGCACCACAAATTGACAATGTGGGAGGAGGCGGAGGCTTCACTCGAAGCGGACGTCTTTTCGCTCCACAAATTCAGAGACCCACTGCCGAAGCAGAAGCTGCTGCCAAGGCAAAAGGAAAAAGCTTGGTGCAGGAAGAGCAGACTGTTAAAGAAGCCTTCAAGACACCCTTCGATCAAGAGGTTGATGAGTTCATGCGAATCATCAAAAAGAGTGATTATAAAGTAGTGGATCAGCTTCATCAGACGCCTTCCAAGATCTCAATCCTATCATTGCTTATGTGCTCCGAGGCCCATCGGAATGCACTACTCAAAGTCTTGCACGCAGCTTACGTGCCTGAAGAGATCACTGTCAATCAGCTGGAAGCTGTAGTTGGAAATGTCAATGATAGTCACGGACTAGGGTTCACCAATACTGATTTGACAACGGAAGGCCACAACCATAACAAAGCCTTGCACATAACCATGGAATGTAAAGGTGCTGTCCTTTCCCATGTGCTGGTGGACACGGGGTCATCCCTCAATGTCTTACCTAAGAAGGCCCTGGTGAAGCTAGAATATGACGGATTGGCGTTGAGACCCAGCAACCTGGTGGTAAGAGCCTTTGATGGTTCAAAGAGATCGGTTTTGGGAGAGATTGAGTTGCCCATAACGATTGGCCCGCAGACCTTCAAAACGATCTTCTACGTGATGGATATACAGCCTGCCTACAGCTGTCTATTGGGTAGGCCATGGATTCACGCCGCTGGCGCCGTGACCTCTACCCTTCACCAGAAGGTAAAATATGAGTGGGAGGGTCAAATCGTTACAATCTGTGGAGAGGAGGATATTTTTGTCAATCACCTGGCTACCTATAAGTATATTGAGATGGATGGGGAGATCCATGAAACAATGAGCCAGGGGTTCGAAGCTTTGAATGTCAATGAAACATCTGCTGTGCCTGGTACTTCAATATCATCATACCAACAAGCCCGGAAGGTTGTTGAGGGAGGAAACGCCCAAGGCTGGGGCAAACTTCTATCGGTGGAGAAGAAAGAGGACAGATTTGGGTTGGGTTACAAACCAACTCAACAAGATCAAACAGAGGCTGCGAAAGAGCCCAACTTTGTGAGTGGGGGGATGCTCACCCCTGATGCTGTCAACTGTCTGGAAGACGAGCTGGAAGAAGAACGCAACCTGGAAAGCTGGATTCGTCCAAAGATCCCGGGGAGCAGTATCTCAAACTGGTCTTCCCAGGAAATTATAAGAGTTACTCATGCAGAGTAATTATTATTTCCTGTATTTTTTATAGCATGCATCAAAGTCTTGCATCTTGCCCAAGATGACAAGACTCATTTTGTAATCGGGCCATCTGTACTTTTTGTGCAAACAAGATTAATCAATGAAATATCAAACATCTTTTTGCAAATGAGTCTTTTTCTTTTCCGCTCACTGTTTTTCCATTTTTCTTTTTGTACAAAAAATAAATGGCAGTGTTTTCAAAATGACAACTTTATTTCACTTTTCTAAACAAGATTAAAATCAAATCACTAAAATGAACAAACTGAACCCTTGTAGAGTGTGCCTTCCAGACAGCACCGACAACAACACGGCTATGACTTCGTATGACTTTGACAATCCAATCAATCAAGTTGATGAAGGGGTTGAAGAAGAGTATGAGCTTCCTGAAGAGCTAGCCAGGTTGTTGAGACAAGAGGAAAAGGTTATTACTCCTCACCAGGAGGAGGTTGAAGTGATTAATCTTGGTACAGATGAAGACGTGAAAGAGGTTAAAATCGGGGCCTGCTTACAAGACTCAGTGAAGAGACAACTGATTGATCTGATTCGAGAATATGTGGATGTGTTTGCTTGGTCTTATCAGGATATTCCAGGGTTGGATACCGACATTGTCGTGCACAAGCTGCCTTTGAGAGAAGAATGCCCGCCAGTTAAACAGAAACTGCGCCGTACTCGTCCGGACATGGCAATGAAAATCAAAGAAGAGGTACAAAAGCAATGGGACGCCGGGTTCCTTGCTGTAACTAGTTATCCGCCGTGGGTTGCTAACATAGTACCTGTGCCTAAGAAGGACGGCAAAGTAAGGATGTGTGTTGACTACCGGGATCTGAACAGAGCCAGCCCGAAAGATGACTTCCCATTACCTCACATTGATGTATTGGTCGACAACACGGCTCAGTTCTCGGTATTCTCCTTCATGGACGGATTTTCAGGATACAACCAGATCAAGATGTCACCTGAAGACATGGAGAAGACAACATTCATCACACCCTGGGGCACGTTCTGCTACAAGGTAATGCCATTTGGGCTCAAGAATGCTGGTGCGACATATCAACGGGCTATGGTGACATTATTCCACGATATGATTCATAAAGAAATAGAATGTTATGTGGATGACATGATTGCCAAGTCCCTTACTGAGGAAGATCACCTGGTGAATCTACTGAAGTTATTCAAGCGCCTGAGGAAGTACCAATTGAAGCTGAACCCCAACAAGTGCACATTCGGGGTGAGATCTGGTAAGCTGCTGGGATTTATTGTAAGTGAGAAAGGGATTGAAGTTGACCCTGATAAAGTCAAAGCCATCCAAGAGATGCCTGCACCGAAGACAGAGAAAGAAGTTCGAGGGTTCTTAGGTCGATTGAACTACATCTCACGGTTCATATCTCACCTTACAGCAACCTGCGAACCCTTGTTCAAGTTGTTGAGAAAAGAACAAACGGTCAGGTGGAACGAAGACTGCCAGAAGGCTTTTGACAAGATCAAAGAGTACTTGCAAGAACCTCCAATCCTTATGCCTCCAGTTGAAGGAAGACCTCTGATAATGTACTTGACAGTATTAGAAGAGTCGATGGGGTGTGTGCTGGGCCAGCATGACGAGTCTGGTCGAAAAGAGTATGCAATATACTACCTAAGCAAAAAGTTTACCGACTGTGAACAACGTTATTCACTGCTCGAGAAAACTTGCTGTGCTTTAGCGTGGGCTGCTCGCCGACTGAGACAGTATATGTTGACCCATACTACCTTGTTGATCTCAAAAATGGACCCAGTCAAGTACATTTTCGAGAAGCCAGCTCTTACCGGACGGGTTGCAAGATGGCAAATGATCCTCACAGAATATGACATCCAGTACACTTCTCAGAAAGCCATCAAGGGCAGTGTATTGTCTGAATATCTTGCCGAGCAACCCATTGATGACTACCAGCCTATGAAATTTGACTTCCCTGATGAAGACATCATGTTCATAAAAGCAAAAGATCATGAAGAGCCTGTTCACACTGAAGGGCCTGACCCGGAAGAAGAATGGACTATGATGTTTGATGGGGCTGTTAACATGAATGGTCGTGGTGTTGGTGCGGTACTCATTACACCTAAAGGAGTTCACATGCCTTTCTCGGCAAAACTCACTTTCAATTGCACTAACAACGAAGCTGAATACGAAGCTTGCATTATGGGTCTTGAGGAAGCCATTGACCTCAGGATCAAGACATTGACTGTATTCGGAGATTCAGCTTTGGTAGTCAATCAAACCAACGACAAATGGTACACACACCAAGATCATCTGATACCTTACAGGGACTATACAAGGAGGTTATTGACTTTCTTCACAACAGTCAAGCTTGAGTATATCCCTCGGGACGAGAATCAGTTTGCAGATGCTCTGGCTACCATTTCGTCCATGATCAAAGTTCAGACTGCCAACTTTGTACCTCAGATTTCAGTGTCCAGACTTGATAGACCAGCATATGTGTTCGCAGCAGATATTGTTAAAGATGAAAAGCCTTGGTTCCATGACATTAAGTGCTTCTTGGAGGATCAAACATACCCACCTGGGGCATCTTCCAATGATAAGAAGACTTTGAGAAGGCTCGCTGGTAGCTTCTTCCTGAATACTGATGGCTCCCTGTACAAAAGGAACTTTGATATGGTACTCCTCAGATGTGTTGATAATACGGAAGCAAATTTATTGATGCATGAAGTGCACGAAGGATCCTTTGGTACCCATGCCGGAGGGCATGCCATGGCCAAGAAATTGTTAAGATCAGGCTATTACTGGATCACAATGGATGCAGACTGTTGTGCTTATGCCAGAAAATGCCACAAATGCCAGATCTATGCAGATAAGGTGCATGTGCCTCCCAATCCTTTGAATATAATGTCTTCACCCTGGCCTTTTGCTATGTGGGGCATTGATATGATTGGCAAGATTGAGCCAACTGCTTCAAATGGCCACAGATTCATCCTGGTTGCCATTGATTATTTCACCAAGTGGGTTGAAGCAGCCTCATATGCAAACGTCACGAGACAAGTGGTAGCCAGATTTCTGAAGAAAGATATCATCTGTCGGTATGGAGTGCCCGAGCGAATCATTACTGATAATGGTTCCAATCTAAACAACAAAATGATGGCAGAGCTGTGCCGGGACTTCAAGATTCAACACCACAATTCTTCTCCTTACAGGCCAAAGATGAATGGCGCTGTTGAGGCAGCAAATAAGAATATCAAGAAGATTGTGCAGAAGATGGTAGTCACCTACAAAGACTGGCATGAAATGCTACCGTTTGCCTTGCATGGGTACCGCACGTCAATCAGGACATCCACTGGGGCAACACCGTATCAACTTGTGTATGGTATGGAGGCAGTCCTACCTGTTGAAGTTGAATTACCCTCCCTACGGGTACTGATGGATGTTAAGCTGAACGAAGCAGAATGGGTCCGGTCCCGATTCGAACAACTGAGTCTGATCGAAGAGAAAAGATTGGCTGCAATCTGTCATGGGCAGTTGTATCAGAAAAGAATGAAGAAAGCCTTCGATCAGAAGGTCAGGCACCGAGAGTACCAAGTGGGAGATCTTGTGCTGAAGAGAATCCTCCCTCCTCATACAGACCACAGGGGCAAATGGACTCCAAATTACGAAGGACCATTTGTAGTGAAGAAAGTTTTCTCTGGTGGAGCACTGATGCTCAACACCATGGACGGTGAAGATTTCCCGTCCCCTGTGAATTCAGATGCAGTTAAAAAATACTTCGCATAAAAAAGGACCAGCTGGACACAAAAACAGAATGTAAGTCCAGGCAAAAATAGGGCATCCCGGCGAGTCAAAAACAGAATAAAAGACTCGGGCAAAAATAAGGGAAAAATAAAAAAATGTACACCCGCTGAGTTGAAAAGCCGCATTGGACAACTCAGGCAAAAATGGGTATCCCGATGGATTGAAAACCCGAAAGGGCGATCCATGCAAAATAAGGGAATAAGCGAACAACTGCATTCTGAATTCGTCTGTATCACTTACAACTTGGTAAGCTTCGAGGATCAAGCTTCAATCAAAATCGACATTCTTCAGAAAGCAATATGAGAAGAACGTCAAAAGTCATACGGGTCATAGTGAAGAGGAAGCTCCTCAAAGCGTCATCAACACTGCCAGCATTTTGCTTCTCAATTTGTAACAATCTCCTCATTTCAGGGGATATGTTCCTTTGACTGTATCTCGCCAATTCAGGGCATATGAATTAATAAAATCAGATTTTCAGTCATGTCTCGTTTTGTACATTTTTATTTGCAAAAAATGTCTGATGTCTTAAAAAAAACTGATTGCATAAGAATACAGATGCTTATCTTCAAATAAAAAAAACATGCTTGCAGGAAATATGCTTACTTTCAGAAATATCTAAACTCCTATGACGGAATCCAGTAAAGGATACCTCGGGATTATCTTGTGCGTTTTTCTATCTTTTTCAGGATTGCGGGTATCCAGAACGCAACTTGGGGCATGTAAGCTTCATCCCAGCAAGCTGGCAAGTCAACACTCAATTTTAGCACCCGAGGTGCCCTCTCCCCAGCTGAGTTGCCTTTCACGACTCCTCCCAGCTGAGTTGGCCGCTTATTACTTATCCCCATCAGAATGGGCAGGTATCACAGAAGACGCCCATATCCCCGGCTGAGTCAAGAAGCTACCGTAACAAACTTTCTAGGGAGGTCTTTCAGTGATTCTTTTCTTTCTCCCCAGCCGAGTTACCATCTCGCCCTCAGACGAGTATAAGAGTCAGAAAGCTATCTCCCCACGGAGTTGCAGCCTCTATCCAGAAGAGCAACGCATGAAGAATCACAACAGAGTAAAGAAAGCTTCTACAAACCCCAGCTGGGTCTCTCATTTTATTAGAATAGGTCTATCAATGACCCATATCCCCAAGCAGATACATCTCCTCAGATCTACCAATGATCTCTTCCCCAGCTGGGATGTCTACTCCAAACAGATCGATCGAAGATCTTCGCAGCAACGGGACCCGGATCCCGGTTTGGTATCTCTGCAATCATAGCATTCGCATCATATTCACCCACAAAGCGTAGCATTCCGTTTTAACACGGAGCATTACGGCAAAAATCAAGCATATAGCATAATCATAAGCCATGTTATGAATCAAACACTTGTGAATGATGACAGTTCATCAATGTACAGAAAAATCCCCACCGGAGTCCCCAGCAAAAGCAGCTGCCTCACAATCCACATACACCAGCATATACTCATTTTGACACCCGTCCGTGCCACCTTTCCCCAGTAAAGTCGCCTGAAAACTCTTTGCAAACAAGACCACCCGTATTACAGATACGTCCTGACACCCGTCCGTGTCATACCCCAACAGAAAGCCAAAGACATCCTCTTTGCACTCACATATACTTATATACACTTTCTTGGCACCCGTCCGTGTCGTATCCCCAGCGCAGTCACCTACACTTTGTATATCAGATATTTGTTCATATTATACTTTTCTCTCTTGACACTCGTCCGTGTCACCCTCCCCAGCAGATAAACACTCATCTATACAATAATCATACTCGTTACTCATGATACACTCATACAGATACTCGTCCGTATCTTGTATATACCATTCATATCCCCGCAGATTCAACATTGGTCCTTGTTCTTTGTTAACCAGATGGTACTCGTCCGTATCATCATCTCAGAACATGCGTCAAGCGTTTGTTTCTACATGATACTCGTCCGTATCATAGTCTTAAGGATGTTCGTCCGCATCTTTAATCCGTACACCGTGTCAAACACTTATGTCCTCTTGAATATAGACACTCATCTGTGTCTACTATTCCCCAGAAGAGTCCTCTCAGATTCAACACTCGTCTGTGTTCTCTGTTAACCAGTTGATACTCGTCCGTATCATCATCTTTGAACACGCGTCAGTTTTTGTTTCTACCCGATACTCGTCCGTATCGTAGTCTTAGGGATGCTCGTCCGCATCTTTAATCTATACACAACACCTAAACACTTATACCTTTTGTTTCTTGGATGTAAACGCTCGTCCGTGTTTACTATTCCCCAGTAGATCGCCAAAGCAAATTTTCTTTTTATCTGACACTCGTCCTGTGTTATGATAAACCTTGAGAGCAGCCGTACCCTGCTAGGTGGTCGTCCTCCACCTCTTGATGGTCGTCCTCCATCATGCTCGTCCGATGGCCGTCCCCGTCGTTGTTTTTTAGCAGCCGTCCCCTGCTAGGTGGTCGTCCTCCACCTTTTGATGATCGTCCTTCATCATTTTATCCAATGGCCGTCCCCATTGTTGATTTTGGTTATCTGACATTCGTCCTATGTCATGACAAACCCTGAGAGCAGCCGTCCCCTGCTAGGTGGTCGTCCTCCACCTCTTGATGGTCGTCCTCCATCATGCTCGTCCGATGGTCGTCCCCATCGTTGACCTTTTATCCGATGGCCGTCCCCATCGTTGATATTTTCGGCAGCCGTACCCTGCCAGGTGGTCGTCCTCCACCTTTGATGGCCGTCCCCATCATATTTCTTTTATTCCCCAACAGAGCAGCCGTCCCCTGCTAGGTGATCGTCCTTCACCTTTGATGGCCATCCCCATCATCTGTTTATTTCATTTATTCTTTGACCCGATGGCCGTCCCCGTCGTGGTCCCTTTTCCTTTTCTTTTAGCCCGATGGCCGTCCCCATCGTTGGTTACCTTGCTTTATGAACTTGATGGTCGTCCCCGTCATGTTTCATTAATCCCCCAGAGATTTTTACAACTTTATCTCGATGGCCGTCCCCATCATAATTTCTTATTTCTCCCAGCTAGTCGGCCGTCCCCGTCTTGGCTTACCTTGTATCCCCAGCATGTCGACCGTCCCCGTCATTGCTCTTTACCCAGCAGTCATCCTCTGCTCGACGGTCGTCCTCCGTCGCCCGCACTTTATAATATACTTTATTTTCCTTTACAATCTATATCCCTTTTCTTCTTCATTCTGTGAGTGCAAATTTTGGACTGTCTTTGGTATTCAACCACAAGTTATCTTGTTTGCCTGATAAGTCGTTGCTTACATCCTGCACAACTAACTCATGTTTGAATAGGGGCAGCTGTAAACACCCCAAATTTGCCCTCACCCATTCACACCATGGCTTGTGATCATTTCATATGCATAAACACAATCATATCATCTCATATCACATTTTTGATCCACTGCATAGATTCTAAGTCATCTGCACTTAGGGTTTGTGATCTGAGCAATCCAAGAGCTTTTTTAGCCACTCCAAAGGCCATCAATCACTTCAAAGGGGTCCATGTGTGTTCTTATATCATTTTACATCCTCTCAAAGTTAAAAATTCCAAAGAATCACAAGAATTGGGATTGGTGTAGATGCAAAGCCAAGTTTGACTGCACAGTTGACCTAAAATTAGGGTTTTGATTTCAGAGGCCATAACTCCAAATTTTTTGGTCATTCTTGTTTCCATTGGTCTCTATATGGTATAGGGAGTATGCATATCAATTTTTATGAAGAAATTCCATGGGGAAGTCATCTGATCAAGGGTTGACTTTCTGGACAAGTCAGTGCAAAATCAGGGCATCTGAGGCCCCCAATGACCCAACCAATGGGCATTCTTCATCATTGTGAGTGTATATGGTCTTTATTTGATCATGGAAGAGGGTTGGAGTTCACAAAATCAAGAATTTGAAGTTTTTTGCAAAGTTGACTTTTTTGGGCATAGTTGACTTTTCAAGAATGTGTCATTTTATGTCACTTTTCAAGCCTTGCTTTTTGATCCAAAAATGCTTCAAATGGGAAAACTTTGGTCATGAAAGTTGTAGAATACATGTTTCCCTTTTCAAAAAGTACAAGAACATGATCTAATTCTTCTTGGATCAAAAGTTATGGTGTGACAAAGTTGGCCAAAATCACTAATTTTCAAGACATGCCTCAAATGAGAAATTTGCAAAATCATGAACCAAGGCCATTTGTAACTTCTAGTTCACTTCAAACCAATGTACAAACATCACATGAGTTCTAAAAATCAGAATTGGACCAAAGTTTCTCATGATCATGGTTTGTATAACAAGACTTTTTTCATGAAGTTCCAAAAGTAACCAAGTTGCAAAACCATCATGATGCTTCTTACCACTTGCTGCATTGGCCTTTGAACCACTCTAGCCTCCCATACACACCATGTTGCGCCAGCCCTCGCCATTGTACCAAGCTAGAACTCAAGCCATACCTCTCTTACAAAAAAGTTGACTTTTGGCAAAAGCAAACATCCCAATCACAGCAGGCCATGTCACATCCTCTGGCCACATGGAATTGTTTATACTTTCCATTTGCAAGCAAAACATAACACTAAGCAAGGCTGAAACAGATCACAACACACCATACACAAAACTCACCCTACTGGCATTTCTCTTCGAATCTCTCTGCCCAGTTCACAAACATTCAAACAAGTTCCACTACTCAACTCACCATGCCTCATTAAGCCCAAACCAACAAAGAACCAAGCCTGAATCAAGCAAGGACACCACTTCTCCATTTTCACTCCAACTTGCAGTTTCTTTCGAAACTCACTCCACAGGCCATAAACATCCAAACAAACTCCACAAACCTTCTTAAAACATCACCCTGATCACAAAGAACCACTCACATTGGCCTGAAACTGCCTGCATCACCATTGCCATTTTCAAGTGAGCTTGAGCAGAAGCTGTTCAAACTCTTCATCTAGCCAGCATAAAATTCTCCAAAGCATTCAAGCATCATCAAGAGGTCATAAGGAGTGGATTTCACAAGGAGGGGAGGTCAGAAAGTTGCAGGAGTGAAAGCTTCGAATCTCAGGTAGCTCAAGAACTTTTTTTCCAGAAATGGATTTTTAAGTTCTAAACTTGTTCTCCATGCTTCACTGATTGTCCTGGTGCTTTTAGTTTTGAGAATTGTGATGAAATGAGGATTTAATTGCTTTCTGAAACTCTGTTGACCTAAAAAATGTTTTGTTCGATTCATGGTTCTGGGGAAAAATAAATGTTGTTTGTGATGGGGTTTTGATTCAGTGGATCATGGGAATCATTTATGTATGCTTGGTTTTCATTTTTGTTGCGTTTTGAAGTTTTTAGGGATTTTCAGGTGGGGTTCCCACCGGAGAAGACGACCGGAGGTCTTCTCCGGCCACCTGAAAATAATTAGGGCATAATCCCAGTCATTAAGAGAGTTTGAATTTGGCACGTTGGATTGCGTTGACCAGTGGACTTCGCGCGCATGTGAATGGTCCAGATACAGTCATTAGCCCTAAATCTCAATTAATTAATTCGTAATTGTATTTAACCCAGTTTGAATGAGGACCACTAGATCTGGCGCGTAGTCAATGCTCCCAAACCCAGACTCAATCCCTGCCTTCCATTCTGTTGACTTTTCCTTTTTCTTTATTTTAATTCATTTCTTTTCATTTTATTTGCATAATTAATTTAAAATAGCAAAACTTGTTTAAAAATTATGAAATTTTTTTATCCTGAGTTTCATTAATTTTTATAACACAAAAATATTTTTATTTTCATTTTTAGCATTTAAAAAGTATTTTTAAATATTTAAAAGTTTATTTTTAATTGATTAATGGAAATTAATTTATTAAAAATACTTTTAAGTATTTAAAAATCACCAAAAAATTCATGAAATGTTCTAAGACATTTAGAAACATTGTCCAACCTTCAAACCAAATTTCTTTTTTGATCTTGATGCATTTTGAGAATTTTTCATTGAATTAAAATCATTTTTGTGCATTAATTTGATCCATAGTTCAAAAAATCATTTCTGCCTATTCATGAGGAGTTGGACATTGATTCTTCTTGCATTGCATTGTGTTTAGCATGTAGTTTTTGAGATAAAAAGGCCATGATTTGATCTTTCATTTTCAAATTGTTTGACATTTCTTTTGTTTGGAAACCCTAAAACCCTAGCAAACTTGTAAGAATCATAACTTAAGATTGGTTAAGAGTTGGGACCTCTCCTTTGGGCAGTGGTTTAGTATGGGATTAAGGGTCCTTTGTGTGGCATTTTACATTTTTTATCTTAGGGTTTGCTTCTGGTTTTGGTTTGTGTTTGATGTTTGATTCATAAACCCTAATTTGGGCTTCCATATGCATCCATCTTGCATTCTCTTGCATAACATGACTTGCCATGACATGTCAAGCATCCATGTGACTCATTTGACATCATAAGACATATTGAAAGCATATTTGATCATTGCATCATGTATTTGCCATGTTGTATGTCAGGTGCACTTCATAATTTTTCATGTGTGTTCATGTGTCTTAGCATGCTTCATCTGCATCCATAAACTTGTGTGATCATCTCCATGCCTTGTTTCATGTTTGTATCACTTCATAGCATCATTATCATCATAAACATGCTTCTGGTTTTGATTTACATCATACCATTTCATCACATTTTGCATTGCATTGCACTTTCTTTTCTAACTTTTCAGGTGGTAAGTAATTCTGAGAAGTGGATTTGCCTTCACTTCTCATGACTTTTCTTTTCATCTCTCTTGCATCCATTGCTGCATTTTTGTTTGTGTTTGAGTTTGAGCTTGCTCATTCTTTTTCTTCCCACTTTCTTTCTTCAAGTGACTTGACTTCTTGAATGAAGCAAGTCACTTTGCTTCTCTTGATCCTTTCATCTGCTTCCTGGAGGTTCCATTGAAGATTGCTCTTGTAAACCTCACAAACCTTAGGAACAACCAAGCATGACAATGATTAGGGTTTTGATTAGTCTCCCCTCTTAGTTTTACCTTTGTGTCTCTTTTGAGTCATCTCTTCTCATCTCATAATCAGGGACTAAACCCTAAAGGCTTTAAGGCTTTGTGATTAAGCCTATGCCTGCATCCTTCTCTTAGGATGGAGTGTATAAGTTTAATCCTAAGTGTTAAACCCTTAATGTGTTCAAATCTCTTAATCAATTCACTTAATAATCACCAAGACATCACACTTGTAACTTGGGCCTTGCATTAGGGTTCTAATTCTTCCTTAATTGGTTAAGAAGGACTAACCCTAGTGTTAATGGACAAGTCCCCCTCAAGTTGTCTTACAAATCATAAAACTCACTTCATCATCATATCATTAAATAAAATCCACTTAATCAAAAGCTTGTTTTGTCATGAGTTTAATCCCTAAATCATGGATTAAGTTGAGGAGCTTTCCTCAGCTTATACATTCTCATCTATTATCCTTCTATTAGGATGGTGTAATGAGTCTGTTTAATCCCTGATTATGGCTTAACCTCATTACTGAACACTAAACAAAAACACCAAAAATATCTAATTAATCACAAGTAGGTTAATGATCTTAATCCTATACCAAAGGTGATTAAGTGTGAGAATCTGACTTCACACTTAAGGTATTCTCATTACCCCTAATCAGAGGGAAGATGTGATGAGTTTACTAAATCCATTGGTTTAGGCTTAGGCTCATTAACTTATGACAAACCCTCAAAAGCAATAAAAGACTGAAAACACAAAAACAAACAATAATCGTCTCCTTCGGGATTCTTTTCTCATCTCATTCACTCACAAACGAGAACTTGCTTCTTCCGTCTAATGCAAGACAGTTTGCACCTGAGCCAGACAGGTCATACACTTGAGCATAGACAAGTAAGCAGTTCACAAGTCAATTCATCTTTCAGTCTCTTTGGGTCGAACTACGGTGTTCTGACTTCCTCATTGCACGAGGGGATACGTAGGCATAACTTAACAGTTATCGAACAAAAGTCTATGTATATTCCCCCTCTTCCAGCTTTATTCTATTCATCTCCAGTGAGTTCACGGCTGTGTGTTCTCATTGTCCCTTTCGCCGACCTTTCGCGTCTGTACCTTTATCTGGACTTAGCTTCATTTATCGGGAGCGAGACCCATCACTGTGAACTGATCTTCCTGGGGGTCTTCCTGCAGCACTCTACCTGTAGTAGCATTCCCTTGTACATTAGCAGGGATATTGATCTCTGGATGAAGGTGGGGTCCAAATACAGGGGGGTTGACATGAGGCTGAACCCTCTCGTTGTTGTTGTCCCAGCAGTCCCTAGATGGGGGTCTTCCTGATTCTGCCTCTCTACCATTGCTCTTAATCTCTCTTGGCTCTGAGCCATATTGTTCATCACCTCCATAAATTGTGTCATCTGAGCCCTCATTTCCAATCTTTCATTGGCCATTTGGTTCCTGACCTCTGTAAGGTCCTGTTGTACCTGGTCCATCTGTATACCCGGAAGGTTGTTACGGGTTGGATATCTGTATGGACGGTTGAGTGGGAACACCCGACGTCGAGCAATAGTTCCTGAGATCACAACAGAATTAGTAACAAAATCAAAACAAACCTACAAAACAAACAAAGGTTAGCATGCAATGCAATATGCTTATTTGTTTCCAAGGTATCCGGCTTGGCACTTGGTTTTGACCTTTCCAGACCCTTGAAGATGCTGTTGATGTTGCTTGAAAGAACTCAAATAAAGCAAACTAAATATATTACAAAAGTGAAATGATACATACTCTGTTTTCTTTTTACAATACAAGCCCTCTGAGGGGTCAAAATACAACATAAGAAAATAAAAGTACATGAAATGAAGATAACAACAAGCAAAAGTCAGACACCAAGACCAAATTCATCCTCCTGAACTTCCTTAAGAAGTGCTTCAGTCACAGGATCAGCTGGACGCTCCGTGAGATTCTTGATAAGGAGATTCCTGGTAGTTACAACTGCAGTTAACTTCTTGTGTTGACTCTGGTCCTTTGACCTCTTTACATCAGCTCTCATCTTCAACTCTGAGATCTCTCTCTGGGCTGCTGCCAGGGCTTCCTGTTGCTCTTTTGCACTAGCTTCCAGCTGCTCAATCTTGTCCTGAGTCCTCTTATCTTCCAGAGTACGAGCTTCGGTGATTCTGACCCACCTAGCTTGACTCTCCTTCAGATACAAATCAGTCCTGGCCTTCTAGAACTGGGCTTCCTTGCAGGCATTCTTCAAGATCTGCTCTCCAGCCCTAGACTTCTTGATATAATCCTCTGACTTCTCAATTCTGGCTAAATGCTCCACTTTCAGCTTCTCTAACCTCTCAATATCCAACCTACCATCACTTCTCTCCCAGAGGGTCTTCTGTAGAGCCTGAGTCAACTTCTCATTTCTCTCTTTCAAATTCTCAAACTCCTCCAAACTGACAGTGACAGGAGGTGGTGCTGAGGATGGCCCAGGTATATCCTCCATGGTGAAGGGCATCCCAGAAAATTGAGCCCTGGCGTGGGACCACTCATAGTACTGTGCTGATGCCACATTGTTGCACTTCCCCATAATGGTTACTCCTTTAGTCTGAACATTGTCCCAGGCCCAGGCTGCCTGCCTGACAATAGCCAGATTAGGCTTGTTCTCACAGTAAAGAGTCTCAGCCAAGTCCTGTGCCTTAGGAGTGTGGACCAATGCATAGCCCAGTTGTCTTTTGAATAGCAGAGGGTTGTAGTTGATGCAACCCTTAACTCCTATCAGGGGTACATTGGGAAACTGCCCACAACTGGTAATGATGTCCCTGCCCTTGGTGCTCTGAGTGCACCACCTGATATCAGCTGAAGTTAAAGCAGTGAGTCTTCTAGCCCAGTTTCTCTGCTGGTGAGGATTCAAAAATGCATCAGTCTTGGGCAAGTGCTTGAGCAGCCAGGTATGGAACAGGGGAGCACAGCACCTTACCAATCTTCCTCTTTGCTTTTCATTCCTTTGGTGGACAGAGTAGTAGAAATCTCCCAGTAAGGTGGGCACTGGGTTCCTCAGGATGAAAAGATGGATCGCATTCTTGCTAACAAACTTAGGCTCATCTGCAAACAAAATGACCCCATATATGCTAAGGGCCAATAAAGCACAGACTGCCTTCCATTCTCCTGAAGAGGCCTTCAGAGTAGCCTGAGATATTAAGAAATCCATATGTAGACCAGAGACTCCAGCCTTGGTGGTCATATTCTTCCCAATCAGAACTGGTTCCAGATGCAATGCCTTTGTTACTTCTTCATTACTTGGAAAAGCCATATCAGGGTTGAAGGGGACTCCACCCCTGATAGGTACACCAACCAATGATGAATACTCCTCTAATAAAGGTCCCAACTGAAAGTCTTGAAAGGTGAAACACCTCAGAGGGGGATCATAGAACTGCAGGCAAGTATGAATCAGGCTCCTCTGTGAAGGGTCCAAATCCATAACCACATCAAGTATGCCTCCATAGTGTTCTCTGAATAGTGGTATATGGTCTGGAGTAATCAGGGTCTGAATCTTCCTGATGTCAGCTAGCTCAGGCTGAAAGAAGTGATAGGAGATGTTACTCTTCTTAGGTGCCATGTTGCTGAAGAATAACACTGAAAATGGGCCACTGACTGGCTGGTGCAGGTGACTGAAGCAGGTAGCTGATAGCTGAAGTAGATGATGATGAAGATAGGTCTATGCTGATGATGGGGTCAAAACCAAGCCAAAAATAAAGTATGGATACCCTGAAAAACAAATAAGCAAATGTTAAAATGATGCAATGATGATGTATGCAAATGATATGCAAGGGTTTGTGACTGAGCTGGATCTGATCAAGTGCTTTGATATAAGTCCAAGTATGTTCAAGAAATCCAGATGGAGGTTCATAAGTCCAGTAACCAAGGTGGGGGACTCAAATAAAGAGTCACATGTCCAAGGTTAAAAATCACAAGAACTGTTCCAACATGGAGTATTCTTAATCAAATCAAAGTAACAGGGTATGCTGAGGTCAAGGCTACCTGCAAACCTGTAAACAACCCAACCCCCCTCACAGGTGGTGTTCTAAAACAAGGATCCTCAGACTTGGATCGATTATGAGAAGTGTAAACACTTCTAACCCGGAGGTACAATGTTTACAATAACCATAAAAAATCCTCCTCTAATTCACCTCAGTTTCTGAAGGTCAATACTAAAGGCCATTCAGACTTAGCAGGCTTCCCAGATAGCCCTAGTACTACAGGAAATCTGCAGCACAGAGTTCTCAAGAAGAAACCCATATCTGAACCGTGTTTCATATTCCCGCACCAGACCGAAATGGAATGGGAAAGAACATGAACCACTCTAGCCTAGGTGTCACTCAGGTCCCAGGTATAGGACCTCAACTCTCAATAGAACACCCACCCACCAAAACAACAAAAGCAGATCCAGCCAGCACAGCATGACATTATGATATATGTAAAGCTATAAAGAAAGCAGTAACAACTGTACATAAAGCAAAAATAAATACAAATACAAGCACAAATAGCACATAACACCCCAGTAAACACAAATCAATCAAGCGCTAGGAGGAACCCACAAAAAGAACCAGAAGCCCTGGTTGCAGTATAAGGGTCCCCAGCAGAGTCGCCAAGCTGTCGCTCCTGATAAATGGGAAATGGCCCAAATAAAGGTACAGACGCGAACGGTCGGCGAAAGAGGGATGTGAGAACACACAGGAGTGAACTCACAGGGAATGAAAAAAGTCGCCAGCTAGGCATTTTTATCCCGGAGGAAAGGCAATGCTGCATAGACCTAGAAAGATATGGATAAGACGGTTGCGAACCAGAGAGACTGAGAAAGGGGGTTGGTTACAACCTGGGAAGGTATTAGCACCCAGATTGTCCGCCGTACTCGACGGGATCCACGCTTAAAAGATTTGTGTTTTAAAGGGGTAGTGTCAGTGCAATCTGTGTGTAATGAGCTGGAAGACAAGATGTACAGGTGTCAGTGTAAAGGAAGTGCAAAGTGTGGTATATACAGTGTTAGTGTAAAGATAAGAGTGAAATGCTCAAGATCATGAGGCTAAAAGAATAAAGCTGGAGGAGGGGGAATATACAGAGACTTTTGTTCGATAACTGTTAAGTTATGCCTACGTATCCTCTCGTGCAATGAGGAAGTCAAAACACCGTAGTTCGACCCAAAGAGACTGAAAGATGAATTGACTTGTGAACTGCTTGCTTGTCTATGCTCAAGTGTATGACCTGTCTGGCTCAGGTGCTAACTGTCTTGCATTAGACGGAAGAAGCAAGTTCTCGTTTGTGAGTGAATGAGATGAGAAAAGAATCCCGAGGGAGACGATTATTGTTTGTTTTTGTGTTTTCAGTCTTTTATTGCTTTTGAAAGTTTGTCATAAGTTAATGAGCTTAAGCCTAAACCAATGGGTTTAGTAGACTCATCACATCTTCCATCTGATTAGGGGTAATGAGAATACCTTAAGTGTGAAGTCAGCTTCTCACACTTAATCACCTTTGATGTAGGATTAAGATCATTAACCTACTTGTGATTATTTAGATGTTTTTGTTGTTTTTGTTTAGTGTTGAGTAATGAGATTAAGCCATAATCAAGGATTAAACAGACTCATTACACCATCCTAATAGAAGGATAATAGATGAGAGTGTTTAAGCTGAGGAAAGCTCCTCAACTTAATCCATGATTAGGGATTAAACTCATGACAAAACAAGCCTTTGGTTAAGTGGATTTTAATTAATGGTAAGATGATGAAGTGAGTTTTATGATTTGTAAGACAACTTGAGGGGGACTGTCCATTAACACTAGGGTTAGTCCTTCTTAACCAATTAAGGAAGAATTAGAACCCTAATGCAAGGCCCAAGTTACAAGCTTGATGTCTTGATGATTATTAAGTGGATTGATTAAAGGATTTAAACACATTAAGGGTTTAACACTTAGGATTAAAGTTATACACTCCATCCTAATAGAAGGATGCAGGCACAAGCTTAATCACAAAGCCTTAAAGCCTTTAGGGTTTAGTCCCTGATTATGAGATGAGAAGAGAAGACTCAAAGAGACACAAAGGTAAAACTGAGTGGGGAGACTAATCAAAACCCTAATCATTGTCATACTTGGTTGTTCCTAAGGTTTGTGAGGTTAACAAGAGAAATCTTCAATGGAACCACCATGAAGCAGATGAAAGGATTAGGAGAAGCAAAGTAACTTGCTTCATTTAAGAAGACAAGTCACTTAAAGAAAGAAAGCGAGAAGAAGAAGAATGAGCAAGCTCAATCTCAAACACAAAACAAAATGCAGCAAGGATGCATGAAAGAGATGAAAAGGAGTTGTGGGAAGTGAAGGCAAATCCACTTCCCAAAGTTACTTACCACCTGAAATGTTAATAAAGGAATGCAATGCAATGCAAAATGAGATGAAATGATATGGTGCAAACCAAAACCAGAAGCATACATGAGATGATGATGATGCTATGAGATGATGCAAATATGAATCATGGTATGGAGATGATCACAAACTTATGGATGCAAATGAAACAAGTTAAGAACTATGAACATACATGAAAAGTTATGAGATGCAAATGGAATATAACATGGAAAATGCAAGATACAATGATCAAACATGCTTTCAATATGTCCTAAGATGTCAAATGAACCAAGTGGGTGCACAAAATGCTATGGCAAGTCATGTTATGCAAGCAAGTGCAAGATGGATGCATATGGAAGCCCAAATTAGGGTTTATGATCAAAGCATCAAACATGACCCAAAATCAGAAGCAAACATCAATATAAAAAATTGAAAATGCACTCAAAGGATCCCTAAACCTATACTAACTCGCTGCCCAAAGGAAAAGTTCCAACTCTTAACCTAATTCAAGTTATGATTTTCCTAAGTTTTCTAGGGTTTTAGGGTTCCTTAACAAGAAAAATGCCAAACAAATGAAAAATGCAAGATAAATTCATGCCAATTTAATCTCACAAACTACATGCTAAACACAATGCAATGCAAAAAGAATCAAGGTCCAACTCTCAATGGTTAGGCATAAATGATTTTTGGAAGTTTGGATCAAAATAATGCCTTGAAATGATTTTATTTCCATGAAAAATTCTCAAAATGCATCAAGATCAAAAAAGAAATTTGGTTTGAGGGTTGGACAATGTTTCTAAATGTTTTTAAAGGTTTCATGAATTTTTTGGTGATTTTTAAATACCTAAAAGCATTTTTAATTAATTAATTCTCATTAATTAATTAAAAATAAACTTTTAAATATTTAAAAATATTTTTAAAATGCAAAAAATGAAAATGAAAATATTTTTGGTTTCTGAAATTAAATAGAAGTTTGTACAAAAAATTTTAGAATTTTTAAAATGGTTTTGCTATTTTAAAATAAATGGAGAAATTAAATGAGAAAAATTGAAATAAAAATTAATGAAAATGAGAAGTAATCACATCCAACGCATCAGATTCAAAGTTGGGAGGAGGCTGTTGACTTGGCGCGTGAATCAAGGGTCAGGATCATTTCTGGCTTAATTAAATTAATTATGATTTATTAAATTAATTAAAACAAGTTAGGGTTTAATGACTCCATCTGGACCATCCATAACTTAAACTAATCCATATCCAATGGCTGAGAACGCATCTGGCAAATTAATTAGGGTTAGGGTTAATGACTTTTAGGTGACCGGAGGGAAGCTCCGGTCATCTTCTCCGGCGGGTTGGAAACCCTAAAATACGCTACAGGCCACCATTCACCAAATTGAAAGCAGGGAAATGATCCTCTACCCAAACCCCATTCAAATCACCCCTCAAACAAAATTTATCATTCATAATCAGTGAGAATCGAAGCCAACAAGATTCACGGGTGAAATTTCAGAGTGCAACAAAATACTCATTTCTTTACTATTTTCAATTCTAAGGACATCATCATGATCAGCACAACACACACTTTCATTTTATAACAAGAAAAGCAAGCTCTGTGAGAAAAAGTTCTTGGCCATACCTGAGTTGGAAAGCTTCAATGGTGAGCTTCCAGAGTCTCTCACTTGTGCAAATGAACTCCCTTGACCCTTCTGAACTCAATGGAATGCCTCAAAGCTCTTGTGGATGGCTGATTTGAGAAGAAGAGTTCTGGTGTAGCAGATTTCACAGTCAGGATTTGTGAGGTTTCAAGCTACTTTAATGGTGGATTCTGGTTCTCTTGAGTGTGTATGATTTATTGGTGAAGAGAAATTGGATGTTTGATGGCTGTGGAAGGTGATTCGAAGAGAGGAAAGTTTTTGACAGATTTTGTGAAGGTTGTGTTCTCTCTTGTTTCAATGACCAATGCCTTGCTATAACACTCCCAAGATGTATGAGTAGCCTGTGGAGCAGGTCAGTAGAGGTGGCTGCTCACTGTTCCAAGAGTATGGGGGTTTTGGCCAAAAAGTCAAGGTGACTTGTACTTGCAGCATGGGCTATGGCAGCAGCTGTCTAAGGGCTTGTCTTGCTTCAGCTTGAGTCAAGGATGACCCTTAGATTGCTTGTGAATGTCTGCAGCATGTGGATCATGAGCTATGCTAGATCTTGCAACTTGCCCACTTGTGTTTTCTTATGATTTTGTGCTATGTACATGGGATGATTCTTGCTGAATTTTGGTGCATGGAACTTCATTTAGTCATGGCAATGCATAGAAACCAATTAGTGATCACACAATTCATGGGAGGATGATTTTGCCAAGAATCCCTCTTTGTACCTTTATGAAAAATGACTTAAGGATCTTTGAAAATCAAAGCACAAAAATGAAAAATCCCTTGGGACAATTCAGATTTTAGGTCATGTGTGATGTTTGTGTAGAGGTTAGACATCAATTAGAAGTCACAAATTGCCTTGGTACAAGAATTTGCAAGTTTTCCATTTGGTGCATAACTTGAAATTTAGTGATTTTTGCCAACTTTGATGGGCCATAACTTTTGATCCAAAATGAATTAGGTCATGTTCTTGTACTTTTTGAAAAGGGAAAGATCTATTCTACAACTTTCATGACCAAAGTTTTTCCATTTGAAGCCTTTTTGAATCAAAAAGTAAGGGTTGAAAAGTTGCCTAAAATGACAAATTCATTAAAAGTCAAACTTGCCCAAAAAGTCAACTTTGCAAAAAGGCTTGGAATTCTTGAATTTTGTGAACTTCCAACTTCTTCCATGATCAAATAAAGATCATATAAATTCAAAATGATGAAGAACACCCTTTGGTTGGGTCATTGGGGGCCTCAGATGCCCTGATTTTGCACTGACTTGTTCAGAAAGTCAACCTTTGATCAGATGACTTCCCTAAGGAATTCCTTCATGAAAATTGATATGCATACTCCCTATACCATATAGAGACCAATAGAAACAAGAATGACCAAAAAATTTGGAGTTATGGCCTCTGAAACCAAAACCCTAATTTTAGGTCATCTGGACAGTCAAGCTTGGCTCTGCTTCCATACCATTCCCAGTTCTTGTGATTTTTTGACATTCTTGACTTTGAGAGGATATAATATGATACTTGAACACACATGGACCTCTTTGAAGTGATTGATGACCTTTGGAGTGGCTCATGAAGCTCTTGGATTGCTCAGATCACAAACCCTAGATGCAGATGACTTAGAACCAATGCAGTGTAATATGAGATGGTATGATTGAGTTTATGCATATGAAATGATCACAAGCCATGGTGTGAATGGGTGAGGGCAAATTTGGGGTGTTTACAGATACGTTGCCCCGACGTTCTTTAATCCAAAGGGCATAACCTTGTAGCATAATGTACCCCACGGCGTAATGAACATTGATTTCTCCATGTCTTCCGGTGCCATTTTAATCTGATTATACCCGGAGAAACCATCCATGAAAGAAAATACCGAGAACTGAGCGGTGTTGTCTACTAGCACATCAATGTGAGGTAATGGGAAGTCATCCTTTGGACATGCTCTGTTTAGATCCCGATAATCAAAGCACATCCGAACTTTGTCGTCTTTCTTTGGTACATGCACAATATTAGCTACCCAAGGTGGGTAACTAGTTACGGCAAAGAATCCGGCATCCCACTACTTCTGAACTTCCTCCTTGATCTTCATCGCCATATCAGGACGCGTTCTTCTCAGCTTTTGCTTCACCGGAGGACAGTCTTCTCTGAGTGGCAGCTTATGCACAACAATGTCAGTATCTAGCCCTGGCATATCTTGATACGACCAGGCGAAGATATCCTCATATTCACGTAGCATACCAATCAACTCCTTCTTTACCTCGGCCTGCAGACTGGTCCCAATCTTTATCTCTCTTTTTACATCTTTAGTCCTGATGTTGATGATCTCTATTTCTTCCTGATGAGGCTGAATGACCCTTTCCTCTTGTTTCAATAACCTGACCAATTCTTCGGGGAGTTCACAGTCTTCCTCAACCCCTTCATCAGCTTGGTAGATAGGATTGTCGAAGTCATGTGTGGTCATAGCAGGAACGTTATCACTAGAATCCGGATGATCAACACTGCACAGATGATGTGCTTATTTCAGAATCTGTTTTTTTCAAAAGAGACGCAAACTCACAAACACAAGAAAAAGGAAAAACATTGCCATTTTATTTTTTGTGCGAAAAATTTTAAAACGAAAGAAAGAGCACACAATTTGTTTGAAAAATGTCATTTATTTCATTGTAAAATAAATGCATTAAAAGCATGGTGAACCGACAAATGGATCCGTGCACCTTGGGCAGAGTGCAGGATTGACATGCAGCATGATAAAAAGGAAACAAGTAAATTACTTTGATTGCCGGGTAACTTGAACAAAATCCTCGGCAGACCAGTTCTGAAGCTCCTCCCCAGGTGCACATGGGTGAATCCAGCTATCCTAGTCGCAGTCACTGTCCCCTTCTTCACTTGTTGCACAAATGTTGTTGCGATCTAGCATCTCGGCGCTTGTGAAAGTTATGGCTTTACCACTCTGAGGCCAGTTGGATCCACCAGGCTGATAACCAAGACCGAACTTGTCATCCTTCTTTTCCAATTCCAGTAACATGCCCCAGCCCTGGGTGCTTCCAGAGTGGACCACTTCTTTGGCTTGCTTGTAGGAGTATATGGAGGTCCCTTCCTTCTCGTTGTTCCACTCTGCCGGAGCCAAAATACTAACATTGACTACTTCAAAAGCTTGACACAACGTTTCATGAATCTCTCCGTCCATTTCTACGTACTTGAAAGTTGACAGATGACTCACAAAAATAACTTATTTTCCACACACAGTGATCACCTGGCCATCTACCACTTACTTCAGCTTCTGATGCAACGTGGATGTCACTGCGCCTGCAACATGGATCCAGGGACGTCCTAGCAAGCAACTGTAAGCAGGTTGAATATCCATGACATAGAACGTGCTCTTAAACACTTGAGATCCTATCTTCACAGGTAGCTCAACTTCCCCGAACCCAGACCTCCGGGACCCATCAAAGGCTTTAACAATTAAATCACTGGGTCGCAAAATAATGCCATCAACATTCAGCTTCAACAAGGCCTTCTTAGGGAGCACATTGAGAGAAGAGCCTGTATCAACTAAGACTGTGATAGGACATCACCCTTACACTCCATGGTGATGTGCAGGGCTTTGTTGTGATTGCGGCCTTCAGAAGTAAGATCTCTATCCGTGAAGCCCAACCCATGGCTAGCATTCAAACTGCCTACCACAGCTTCCAATTGATTAACAGTTATCTCCTATGGAACATATGCCATCTGCAAGACTTTCAGTAGAGCTTCCCTATGAGCTGGAGAACACATCAACAAGGACATAATTGATATTTTGGACGGAGTTTGATTCAGCTATTCAACTACTTTATAGTCACTCTTCTTTATTATCCTCATAAACTCCTCAACTTCTTTTTCGAAAGTGCCTTGCCCAGCGGCAGGAGTTTTCATTTCTTTGGTCACTATCTGTTTACCTTTAGCCTTTGCAACGACTTCAACATCAGGATCTCCTCTGAGAGCTTGAGGAGAAAAAAGACACCCGCTTCTTGTAAATCCACCGACTCTTCCGACATTCACCACAGTCGAGTCTATTGTCACTGCCTTACTCTCCACCTTCTGACCTTCCACATACACCCGAGCCATAATGCCACGGGATGGCTTTGTTATCAGCATAAGGAACAGGTCCTGGAACAGTAATGGTGACAGGACTAACCTCCGGAGCATAGATAGTCACTGGCTCTCTCCGAGCAGGAACTTCAGCAGGATCAAAGTAAATTGTTATGGTAGACACACAATTACTTCTATCATCAACCCTATCAAACTGCAGCGACCCCTCGTCAATCAGATGTTGTAACCCAACCTTCAAGTCTTCACAACCATTCATTGAACTCAAACATTCTTCATAATCATAACCATACCCTGGGAACACTTGTCCTTTCAACAGTCTATCTTTCACAACCAGCAATGAGGTCTTCACTTCCTCCACATTCATAATCAAGCTTAACCTCTCACCATTGTCCACAACATTTATCCTCGCCCCTCAATGGTTTGGAATGGGATTTGGTGTAACATTAGGAGGCGGTGTAAAGTTAATCGCCTTTGAGTCGATCAAGTCTTGAACTTTATGCTGTAGTGCCCTGCACTTCTCAGTTGAATGCCCGGGAGCTCTTGAATGGAACGCGCATCTTGCGTTAGCATCATACCCCACTGGAAGCTCCCTAGGTGGAGGTGGTGCTAATGTCCTTAATTGGACCAAGTTCAAGTCTAACAACCTCTGCAGCAGTGCCGTGTACGTCATTGGAATGGCTTCAAGCACCCTATTAGTCGGACGAGCTTATCTCGGTTGATAGGGTCTTTGCTGATAATTGTTACGCGGCGGCTGTTGTAGTTGTTGTTGTTGTTGTTAAGTCTGTTGCACAGGACTTTATGGAATAGTGACAGCTGCCA
Source organism: Lathyrus aphaca (assembly GCA_963966055.1). NCBI lineage: Eukaryota > Viridiplantae > Streptophyta > Magnoliopsida > Fabales > Fabaceae > Lathyrus > Lathyrus aphaca. The sequence continues at coordinate 459,067,347 of OZ014523.1, read as the reverse complement.
CTTGCTCGTAGGATCTTCTGTATCCTCGGCCTCGTCCTCGGCCGTACACAGCATTAGTTTCACCTTCTCTTCTTCTCGGAGGTCCGTTAAAAGCTTTTCTTACACCGCTTGAGCTACCCGCACCGGTGTCCTGAATCTTCCCCATCTTTAAAAGAGTTTCAACCCTCTCTCCTGCTATCACAATATCATTGAACTTTGTTGCTGAACAAGACGCCAACCTCTTAATAAACACCGCCTGTAGCGTTCCCATGAACATATCCGCCATTTCATTTTCTAACAAGGGTGGTTGTACTCTAGCAGCAAGCTGACGCCACCTCTGAGCATATTCCTTGAACCCCTCTTTAGCATTTTGAGACATGGTCTGCAACTGAGTACGATTTGGAGCCATATCCAAATTGTACTAATATTGTTTCACAAATGCCTATGCTAAATCCTTCCAGCTTCTAATATTAACCCTGCTTAGCTTCATGTACCACTCCAAGGAAGCCCCCACAAGGCTATCTTGGAAGTAATACATCCACAGCTTCTCGTCATCGGTATGGGCAGCAATTCTTCCTACAAAGGACTGGAGGTGAGTCTTCGGGCAAGTCGCGCCATTGTACTTATCGAAAGTGGGAACCTTGAACTTGTAGGGGATTCTAACCCCTGGCACCAAGCCCAAGTCAGTGATATAGAAACCCAGGGAACTCTGAGATTGAATGGCGCGAATCTGCTCAGCCATTTCTTCAAACTTCCTGTTCATTTCAGCCCCTTGGCCTTCTGCCTCATCCAGCAAAGTAAATTGTTCATCTTGTCCATCCATATGCACGTTGTTCAGTCCATCATTGATAATAGTAATCCCTGGCTGTTCCACAGGGATTTCTACGTGACGGGCGCCATCCCCATTGCGATTACCTCCATCTGCGGTCCCATTGTTCCTGGCCTGATTGCTTTCCCCCATCTCACGCAAGCGCTCCTGAGTCTGACCCATCCCAGCCATGAGGGTCATGAAATTGTCCATTCTTGTTCTCAAGTCATCCAGATCTGCCTACATCTGATCCATTACTCCCTCTGTTTACTCTTGTAGGATATTTGTGTACAGTTGGCTGTTCTCGAACCTTCCTAGGAGCTATAGTGCCTGAAAGGACATAAACGTTAGAAAACTGATGAGCTACCTGCAAAACAGCAAACACGTTATATGCATGCAATGTAACTATTCATGTTTCCAAGTTTAGGCATTTATATGCCCCAGTTCTGGTATTTTCTCCAGATAGTCCCTTTGAGCATTAACTTTCAAACTCTCCCTTTGAAGAGTGTTCAGATTTCAGCAGTCCCAGACAAACAAGCTTTGCGTACTAAGAAATGGTAATTGGAATTTAACATTGCATAATATGGATAACCCACTGGCAGCCAAAGTTAGAGCACAAACAAATTCCCCGAAGGGTTACAAGTCAATACATGAACAAAAAGATAAAGCAGGACTCCTACAACAAGCATGTAGGTTGTCTGAACAACAATGAATTAAAAAATCTAGACTAAAGACTCAGGTTCTTCTTCTGCAGCTATCACCTCTGTCCGGTTCTTCTTCACTCCTGCTCTCAGCTTAAGCTCTGCAATCTCTTTCAATGCCTCCTCCAAGGCCATCTGGCTCTATGCCAATTGTTGAGTCTTTTTCCTTCGTATTTTGTGAACTTGTACTACTTCTTCTTTCTTGAAGGCCATCTGTACCTCGAAAAACTCTTCTTTTTCTTTGTACTTCTTCTTCTCTTGTTCCCTTTGGCCCTGTAACCAAACAATGGACTGGCGAGCTTCTTTAAGAGTCTTCAAAGTCTTCTTACGCTCCGCTTCTCTTTTTGATTCCATTAGACCCAATCTCTGAAAATGAGCTTCTCTCGCAGCAAACTCCTTTTCTTTAGCTTCTAAAGTGACCTGTATCCTCTGTAGCTTTTCCTCCACTTCATTCTTAGCACGATTGGCAAGGTGGTACAAGTTAACCATTTCAGCATTTTCTACCCGAACCTCGTGTAACTGAGCTTCCAACTTCTTATACTCTTTAAGAGAAACAGTATTCTGACAGGGCACCTCTTTGGGATACAATGGAGCTTCCACTAAAAATGGCATGAGCAATTCCTCTACACGCTTCTGCAACCATGTAGCAAAAGGAGGATATATCTTGGGATCCACCCTTCCAAAATCCTTTTTTCCTTTCTTCACCCTGTGAGCCCAAGCCTGAGATGCTTGTATGACTAACTCTTTGTTTCCCTCCACACAAAAGTACAAAGACTCAGCTAATTCTTCCATACTTGGTGGATCCCTCAGAGGATAGCCAAATTGTTTCCTGGCTAAAACTGGATGGTAACTGATCACACCCTTTCTTCCTAGCAAAGGCACATTAGCAAAACTCCCACAGCTAACCAGCAGCTCCTTTCCCAACAAATCCCTATTATAACCCCAAGCTATATCCTTAGAAGTTAGTCCCATTAGCCTCCTAGACCACCTCCATTCATCTCTCATCTCCTTGAAAAGGCTTGACTTTGGTAATTGCTTGGCAAACCAATCAACAAATAATGGAGCACAACAACCCATTGGTCCACCTCTGCCTTTCTCATTCCGGTAATGAACATTGTAGTAGAAATCTCCCAACAAGGTTGGTACAGGATTACTTTTAGCAAAAATGGAGATTACCTCCAAGCTCACAAACTCCTTTTCTCTCGGGAAAACACTAGATCCATATATCATCAAGGCCACCACAGCACCAAAATCTCCCCACTTACTCTCTTTGGCATACTCTTCAGCTTCTGGTATAAGCACATCCCAAGGGAGTCCTCTGCCCTCACTGTCCTTCAAAGCTTTCTTGACCTTAGCAACTGGTATACGACAGACTCTGGATATGTCTTCTTCCCTGAGAACTACCTCTGATCCATAGTAAGGCAAAGTATCTCTGACAGGAACACCCAAAATGCTAGAAATCTCCTCCAAGGTAGGAGCCAAGATATAATCTGGAAATACAAAACACCGCAACAAGGGATCATAGAATTAAGGCAAAGTGTGCAAGCTATCCTTCTGGTCTGCAGTACGTTTATCCATGTACTTCAAAATCTGACCATACCTCTTTCTGAAGTTCCCTAAAACCTGATCATTCATCAGCCCTACTAGTTTCTGAACACTCTTGACTTCTGGTTGGAGAAAAGTGTAATGAACATTCTTCTTTCTTGTAATTTTCTTAACTTTTGCCATCTGGAGAGCTTACAATTACCAGAACTGGGTGCTAAACTGTAGTCAACAACCTGAAAAATGGAAACACAAATAGTTAATGCAAGTATGATGCGATGCAGGCATATGATCAATCTGGGACCAACTGGATACTGGATATTGGGACCCCCAAATAACTGAAAACCAGAATTCTATGAGCCATAACCATCTGATAGAAACCCTCAGAACCAAGAGATCAAGAAATCCAGAACCATAAGGACCAAATCATAACAAAGACCACACTGATAATGAGGGTATGTAGAGGCCAAGGGTTCCTGCAAACCTATAAACCCCTCCCAATCTCACTGGTGTGCTCCGGGTCAAACATCACGGACTCTTAAAGCCGAATAGCAATAATACGTTCACCATTTCCGAGAAATGGCTCATGACCAAATCAGGGAATCGGTTTGGCATTATGTACTACTCAGGGAGGCCTCAGCTGAGTCCGGGAAAACAAGGTCATCCTATGTGAGTTCCAGGTGGGCCCTCGGGTGCGAATGGGTTTGCCACACAATGTGGTATGCCACTGTCACCACTAGAGAGGGATGTTTCCACAAGGTTCTCAATGATCGGTCCCCAGCTGCACATAACTATCAAGGTTATGGAATGAGAGAGGAAGATCCCCAAATCAAAACATTTCCAAGACAGACGCAAATCTAGGCGTGGAACTCATTACTACGCCCATGACAAGATCTCATGAGGCCAAAGTGGAACCACTATAAGTCCTAAGGTGCACTCGAGCCTTGTGTCACTCCCAAGAAATGAGACTGACTCAAATAAGGTACAGACGCGAACGGTCGGCGAAAAGGATGAAATGAGAACACACAGGAGTGAACTCAAGAGAAAGGAAAGAGTCACCAGCTAGGCATTTTTATCCCGGAGGAAAGGTAATGCTGCATAAACCTAAGAAAAGATATGGATAAGGAGGTTGCGAACCAGAGAGACTGAGAAAGGGGGTTGGTTACAACCTGGGAAGGTATTAGCACCCAGATTGTCCGTCGTACTCGACGGGATCCACGCTTAAAAGATTTGTGTTTTAAAGGGGTAGTGTCAATGCAATTTGTGTATAAAAGAGCTGGAAAAAGATGTACAGGTGTCTGTGTAAAAGAAGTGTAAAGTGTAATATATACAGTGTCAGTGTAAGGACAAGAGTGAAATGCTCATGATAATGAGGCTAAGAAAATAATGCTGGAAAGAGGGGGGAATATACAGAGACTTTTGTTCGATAACTATTAAGTTATGCCTACGTATCCTCTCGTGCAATGAGGAAGTCAGAACACCGTAGTTCGACTCAAAGAGACTGAAAGATAAATTGACTTGTGAACTGCTTACTTGCCCATGCTCAAGTGTATGACCTGTCTGGCTCAAGTGAAAACTGTCTTGCATTAGACGGAAGAAGCTAGTTCTCGTTTATGAGTGAATTAGATGAGAAAAGAATCCCAGAGGAGACGATTATTGTTTGTTTTTTTGAGTTTTCAGTCTTTTATTGCTTTTCGAAGTTTGTCATAGGATAATGAGCTTAAGCCTAAACCAATGGATTTAGTAAACTCATCACATCTTCCCTCTGATTAGGGGTAATGAGAATACCTTAAGTGTGAAGTCAGTTTCTCACACTTAATCACCATGATGTGGGATTAAGATCATTAACCTACTTGTGATTATTTAGATGTTTTTGTCGTTTTTGTTTAGTGTTAAGTAATGAGATTAAGCCATAATCAAAGATTAAACAGACTCATTACACCATCCTAATAGAAGGATAATAGATGAAAGTGTTTAAGCTGAGGAAAGCTCCTCAACTTAATCCATGATTAGGGATTAACTTCATGACAAAACAAAGCCTTTATTAAATGGATTTTAATTAATGATAAGATGATGAAGTGAGTTTTAGGGTTTGTAAGACAACTTGAGGGGGACTTGTCCATTAACACTAGGGTTAGTCCTTCTTAACCAGTTAAGGAAGAATTAGAACCCTAATGCAAGGCCCAAGTTACAAGCTTTATGTCTTGATGATTAATAAGTGAATTGATTAAAGGATTTAAACACATTAAGGGTTTAACACTTAGGATTAAAGTTATACACTCCATCCTAATAGAAGGATGCAGGCATAAGCTTAATCACAAAGCCTTAAAGCCTTTAGGGTTTAGTCCCTGATTATGAGATGGGAAGAGAAGACTCAATGAGACATAAAGGTAAAATATAAATGGGGGACTAATCAAAACCCTAATTATTGTCATGCTTGGTTGTTCCTAAGGTTAGTGAGGTTTACAAGAAGGATCTTCAGAGAAACCACCAGGAAGCAGATGAAAGGAGCAAAGAGAAGCAAAGTAACTTGCTTCATTTAAGAAGACAAGTCACTTGAGGAAGGAAAGTAATATGAAGAAGAATGATCAAGCTCAATCTCAAGCACAAGACAAAATGCAGCAATGATGCACAAGAGAGATGAAAAGAGATTGTGAGAAGTAAAGGCAAATTCACTTGTCAAAGTAACTTACCACCTGGAAAGTTAGTGAAAGAAATGCAATGCAATGCAAAAGGAGATGAAATGGCATGATGCAAACCAAAACCAGAAGCATGTGTATGATGCTAAGAGATGATGCAAACATGAGGCAAGGCATGGGAATGATCATACAAACATATGGATGCAAATGAGGCATGCTTAGAACCATGAACATACATGAAAAGTTATGGAATGCAAATGACATACAACATGGCAAATGAATGAGGCAATGATCAAACATACTTCTAACATGTCCTAAGATGTGTTATGAATCAAATGGATGCACAAAATGTCATGGCAATCATGGTATGCAAACAAATGCAAGATGGATGTAAATGAAAGCCCAAATTAGGGTTTATGATCAATGCACAAAACAAAAATCAAAACCAGAAGCAAACATCAAGATAAAAAATTGAAAATGCATTCAAAGGAACCCTAAACCTATACAAACTCACTGCCCAAAGGAGGGGTTCTAACTCTTAACCTAATGAGGGTTATGAATTTCTCAAGATTGTTAGGGTTTTAAGGTACCTTATTAAGAAAAATGTCAAACAAAAAGGAAATGCAAGGTCAATTCATGCCAATTTAATCCTATAAACTACATGCTATACAAGATGCAATGCAATAAGAATCAAAGTCCAACTCTTAAAGGCTAGGCAGAAATGAATTTTTGAAGATTGGATCAAAATAATGCCTTGAAATGAAATTAATTCTATAGAAAATTGTTAAAAGACATCAAGATCAAAAAAGAAATTTAGTTTGAGAGTTGGACAATGTTTCTAAATGATTTTAAATGTTTCATGAATTTTTTTGTGATTTTTAAATACCTAAAAGTATTTTTAATTAATTAATTCTCATTAACTAATTAAAAATAAACTTTTAAATGATTTAAAAATAATTTTTAATGCAAAAAATAAAAATAAAAATGTTTTTGGTTTCTGAAAATTAATAAAAGCTTAGATAAAAATTTTCAGAATTTTTCAATGATTTTTACTATTTTTAATCAAATGAACAAAACAAATGAATTTAAATGCAAATAAAATTGAATTAAATGAAAAGTATGCTGATCCAGTGGCCAGGATTTAAATTTGACACGCGGGAATTGACTGGCACGCGTTTGAATGGCTGGGATTCACTCTGAAATTTAAATTTAATTAATCTTGATTAATTACACAAATGACTGGATTAGGGTTTAATCAATGCATCTGGGACGTTCATTTGTGCGTGGGTCAAACAAAGTCAGCCTATCCTACGTACCAAATTCAAACTTCATTTAATTACACAGATTAACCCTAATGAGTTTCAGGTGACCGGAGAAGACTTCCGGTCGTCTTCTCCGGCCAGACCCCCACCTGAAAATTGCTAACTTCCTCAAAACTTCCCCCCAAACCCCCTAAAGCTCCAGAATCAAACCTTAAACCATTCTAAACACGAATCAAACCTCAAAAATCATTTATCACTCAAGAACAACATGAATCGAAACAAACAAATTTTAGGTCAGAAAGTTTCAGAGCAATCATACATCCTGGTTTCTCAACCATTTTCAAAAATAATCATATCCCCATGATCAGGGGAGCACATAGAATCTTTTAAGAACTCAAAATGGAGTTTCTGGAAAAAAAGTTTGAGATGGCTACCTGAGATGGAATCTCCTGGTCCTGAGCTTTCTGGCCTTTCCTTTGCTGCAAGTCCACTCCTTTGAACCCTCTGATGATGAAATGAAGCTTAGAAAGCTTTGGGGATAGCTGGTTTGTGAGATGGCAGAAGTTCTGTTCAAGGGGGGGTGATGATCGTGTTTTTGTTTCAGTGGCTTTCAGGCTATTTTAAGGGTTGGTTTGTGATCAGTGAATCATGTTGAGATTGTTTGTGAAGTTTGTTTGTGTGTTTGCAGCTTGTGGAGAGCGTTTCAAATGAAAATGCAAGTTGGAGAGATTTTGATAACTATGGCTTGTGGGCAAGATCAGAATGAGTTGTGTGTTGTGTTAGGCTGGCTTTGGTCCATGTATCAAAGGGTGATAGGTCAGAGAGTTGTTGGTGGCCTATGGTGATTGGTATGGGTCTTTGGCCAAAATGTCAACTTGATTTGTACTTGAGGTATGGGCAATGGTACAACTTGCTTTTTGGCTTGCTTTGGCTCATCTTGAATCAAGGAATGCTATGAAAAAGGTCTAGAGGCAATGCAGCAAGTGGTTTGTAATTTTGTGATAGGTTTTGCAAGTTGGTTCATATTTGTCCCCTTTGACATTTCTTTGAGTTTCAAGGCATCAAAGTGCAAAGTTCTTTGGCCCATTCTGAATTTTAGAGGTCATGTGATCATGTTGTGAAGAATTAGTACACATTTGAGGCCTTTAGAACACTTAATCATAGCATTTTGCAAAATGCCTCTTTGGTAGAAAACTTCAAATTATGTGATTTTAGCCAACTTTGACAAGCCATAACTTTTGATCCAAAATGAATTAGGTCAAGTTCTTGTACTTTTTGAAAAGGGAATGATCCATTCTACAACTTTCATGACCAAAGTTTTTCCATTTGAAGCATTTTTGAATCAAAAAGCAAGGGTTGAAAAAGTTTCCCAAAATGGCAATTTTCATTATAAGTCAACTTTCCCAAAAAGTCAACTTTGCAAATGACTTGAAATTCTTCAATTTTGTGAACTTCAAACATCTTCTATGATCAAATAAAGATCATACACAATCAAAATGATGAAGAACATGTAGGATCAAGCGCTTACCACTGCACTAAAAGCAATTGCTGTTAGTGAAGGCACAACTTTATTTCCTTATAGTATAGAGTCTTTCAAGGGGCTGCGCCTATTAAGCGCCATGGGTTGGGATGTTAAGCCCATCGAATCCCTAAGGGTGACGCTGAATTAATAAATCCAACAATCTCCCCCCCAGTGTCAGCCGAGGGGATTCGAACCCATGACCTGGCTCTGATACCACTTGTAGGATCAAGCGCTTACCACTGCACTAAAAGCAATTGCTGTTAGTGAAGGCACAACTTTATTTCCTTATAGTATAGAGTCTTTCAAGGGGCTGCGCCTATTAAGCGCCATGGGTTGGGATGTTAAGCCCATCGAATCCCTAAGGGTGACGCTGAATTAATAAATCCAACAGAACACCCTTTGGTTGGGTCATTGGGGGCCTCAAATGCCCTGATTTTGCACTGACTTGCTTAGAAAGTCAACTCTTGATCAGATGACTTCCCCATGGAATTTCTTCATGAAAATTGATATGCATGATCCCTTTACCATATAGAGACCAATAGAAACAAGAATGACCAAAAAATTTGGAGTTAAGGCCTTTGAAACCAAAACCCTAATTCTAGGTCATCTGTGCAGTCAAACCTGGCTCTGCTTCCATCCCATTCTCAGTTCTTGTGATTTTTTGACATTCTTGACTTTGAGGGGATATAATATGATGCTTTAACATACATGGACCCCTTGAAATGATTTATGACCTTTGGAGTGGCTCAAATGGCTCAGAGATGGCTCAGATCACAAACCCTAGATGCAGATGACTTTGAATCAATGCAGTGAACCAAAAATGTGGTATGAGATGATATAATTGAATTTATGCATATGAAAAGATCATAAGCCATGGTGTGAATGGGTGAGGGCAAATTTGGGGTGTTTACAGCTTCCCCTATTCAATCATGAGTTAGCTGTGCAGGATGTAAGCAACGGCTTAACAGGCAAACAAGATAACTTGTGGTTGAATACCAAAGACATTCCAAAATTTGCACTCACAGAATGAAGAAGAAAAGGGATATAGATTGTAAAGGAAAATAAAATATATTATAAAGAGCGGGCGACGGAGGACGACCGTCGAGCAGAGAACGACTGCTGGGGATAAAGCCATGACGGGGACGGCCGACATGCTGGGAAAAATTCGAGAAATAAAGCGATGACGGGGACGACCGACATGCTGGGGATGTAAGAGATTACGATGGGGACGACCATCAGGACTCTCTGGGGATTATAGGTAAAAATAAATGATGAAGTACGGTTATCAGGTTCATAAAGTAATGCAAACAACGATGGGGACGGCCATCGGGCTAAACTGATGAAGGACGATCATCAGGAAAAGGAAAAGGGACCATGACGGGGACGACCATCGGGTTAAAGAATAAATGAAATAATGATGAGGGACGGTCATCAAAGGTGAAGGACGATCACCTAGCAGGGGACGGCTGCTCTGTTGGGGATAAGAATGAGGGACGGTCATCTAAGGTGAAGGACGGTCACCTGGCAGGGTACGGCTGCCAAAAATATCGTGACATAAGACGAATTCCGGATAGAAGGTCAACGATGGGGACGGCCATCGGACGAGCATGATGAAGGACGATCATCAAGAGGTGAAGGACGATCACCTAGCAGGGGACGGCTGCTCTCAGGGTTTATCATGACATAGGACGAATGTCAGATAACAAGATCAACGATGGGGACGGCCATCGGATAAAATGATGAAGGACGATCATCAAGAGGTGAAGGACGATCACCTAGCAGGGGACGGCTGCTAAAAATATCACGACATAGGACGAATGCCGGATAGAAAATATCAACGATGGGGACGGCCATCGGATGAGCATGATGAAGGACGATCATCAAGAGGTGAAGTACGATCACCTAGCAGGGGATGGCTGCTCTCAGGGTTTATCATGACATAGGACGAATGTCAGATAGAAAAGAAATTTTGCTGGAGACTTACTGGGGAATAGTAAACACGGACGAGTGTTTACATCCGAGAAATAAAAGGTATAAGTGTTTTGATGTTGTGTAAAGATTAAAGATGCGGACGAGCATCCCTAAGACTACGATACGGATGAGTATCTGGTAGAAACAAATACTGACACGTGTTCAGAGATAATGATACGGACGAGTATCGACTGGTTAACAAGGAACACGGACGAGTGTCGATTCTGAGGGGACTCTACTGGGGAAAAGTAGACACAGACGAGTGTCTAATATTCGAGAAGACATAAGTGTTTGACACGGTGTATGAATTAAAGATGCAGACGAGCATCCTTAAGACTATGATACGGACGAGTATCAGGTAGAAACAAACGCTTGTTGCATGTCCTGAGATGATGGTACGGACGAGTACCAACTGGTTAACAAAGAACACGGACCAGTGTCGAATCTGAGATGATATAAGTGATGTATACAAGATACGGACGAGTATCTGTATAAGTGAAATAAGAGTAAAAAGTATGAGTGGTGTAAGGACAAGTGTTTAACTTGCTGGAGAGAGTGACACGGACGAGTGTCAAGAGAGTTATATACAAGTATATGCTTTACAAAGTGTTTAGGTAATTATGCTGGGGAAAGTGACACGGAAGGATGTCAAGAAAGTTATAAATATATATATATATATATATATATATATATATATATATATATATATATATATACATTTGTGAGTGCAAAGGGGACGCTATGGCTTTCTACTGGGGATATGACACGGACGGGTGCCACAAGGAGGTATTTGTTTTGTGAGAGAAATGTTTGGGCTCTCTGCCGGGGAATCTGGTGAGCATTCTGTATATGGTTGATAGATAGTCATTATTCACAAGTGTTTGATTCAGAACATGGCTTATGATTATGCAATATGTTTGATTTTTGCCGTAATGCTCCGTATTAGACGGAATGCTACGCTCTGTGAGGAATATGATGCAAATGCTATGATTATGCAAAGATACCGATTCAGGATTCAAATCCCGTTACTGTGGAGATCTCTGGCTGATCTGCTTGAAATGGACATCCCAGCTGGGGATGAGATCATTGGTAGATCTGATGAGATGTATTTGCTTGGGGGAGTAGGTCACTGATAGACCCATCCTTGGTAATGAGGGACCCAGCTGGGGTTTGTAGAAGCCTTCGTCACTCTGTTGTGATTCCTCCGTGTGGTTTTTTTCCGGGTAGAGGTTCACACTCTGTGGGGAGATGGTTCCCTGGCTTTTGCACTTGGCTGAGGAGGAAGAATGATTGGCACCTCGGCTGGGGAACAATAACAAGTGGCAACTCAGCTGGGGAGAAAGCACTTTGGGTGCTAAGACTGAGTGAGTGTTGATTTGCCAGCTTGCTGGGATGAAGCTTTCGTGCCCCATGTCGTGTTGTGAATACCTGCAATCCTGCAAAGACAAGAAGCGCACAAGTAATCCCGAGGTATCCCTTACCGGATTCCGTCATAGGAGTTCAGACACTCCCGGGAGTAAATATATTTCCTGTAAGCACGTTTTTTTAGAAGCATATGCATTTATGCAATCATTATTTTAAAGACCTCGGACACTTTGCAAATGAAAATAAAATGTGCGAGACGATGTGTGACTGAAAATCTGATTTTATTAATTCATATGCCCTGAATCGGCAAAATACAGTCAAAGAAACATATCCCCTAAAATGAGGAGATTGTTACAAATTGAGAAACAAAATATGGCAATGTTGGTGACGCTTCGTGGAGCTTCCCTTTTGCTTATGACTCGTATGACATTTGACGTTCTTCTCGTCTTGCTTTCTGAAGAAGGCTGATTCTGACAGAAGCTTGATCCTTTCGAGGTTTACCAATTTGTCGGTGATACAGACGAATTCAGAATGCAGTTGTTCGCTTATTCCCTTATTTTGCATGGACCGCCCTTTCGGGTTTTCGATCCATCGGGATACCCATTTTTGCCTGAGTTGTCCAATGCGGCTTTTCAACTCAGCGGGTGTACATTTTTTGTTTATTTTCCCTTATTTTTGCCCGAGTCTATTATTCTGTTTTTGACTCGCCGGGATGCCCTATTTTTGCCTGGACTTACATTCTGTTTTTATGTCCAGCGGGTCATTTTTATGCGAAGTATTTTTTAACTGCATCTGAATTCACAGGGGACGGGAAGTCTTCACCATCCTTAGTGCTGAGCATGAGTGCTCCGCCAGAGAAAACTTTCTTTACTACGAATGGTCCTTCATAGTTTGGAGTCCACTTGCCCCTGTGGTCTGTATGAGGAGGGAGGAGTCTTTTCAGCACAAGATCTCCTACTTGGTATTCTCGGAGCCTGACTTTCTGATCGAAGGCTTTCTTCATTCTTTTCTGATATAGCTGCCCATGACAAATTGCAGCCAATCTCTTCTCTTCAATCAGATTCAGTTGTTCGTATCGGGATCGGACCCACTCTGCTTCGTTCAGCTTAACATCCATCAGTACCCGTAAGGAGGGTAATTCAACTTCAATAGGTAGGACTGCTTCCATACCATAAACAAGCTGATACGGTGTTGCCCCAATGGATGTTCTGATTGATGTACGGTACCCATGCAAGGAAAACGGTAGCATTTCATGCCAGTCTTTGTAGGTAACCACCATCTTCTGTACAATCTTCTTGATATTCTTATTAGCCGCCTCAACAACGCCATTCATCTTTGGCCTGTAAGGAGAAGAATTGTGGTGTTGAATCTTGAAGTCCCGGCATAACTCTGCCATCATTTTGTTGTTCAAGTTGGAACCATTATCAGTAATGATTCGCTCGGGCACTCCATACCGACAGATGATGTCTCTATTTAGGAATCGGGCTACCACTTGTCTGGTGACATTTGCATATGAAGCTGCTTCAACCCACTTGGTAAAATAGTCAATGGCAACCAAGATGAATCTGTGGCCGTTTGAAGCAGTCGGTTCAATCTTGCCAATCATATCAATGCCCCACATGGCAAAGGGCCAGGGTGAAGACATCACATTCAGAGGATTGGGAGGCACATGCACCTTATCTGCATAGATCTGGCATTTATGGCATTTCCTGGCATAGGCACAACCGTCTGCATCCATTGTGATCCAGTAGTAGCCTGATCTTAGCAACTTTTTAGCCATGGCATGCCCTCCTGCATGGGTACCAAAGGATCCTTCGTGCACCTCGTGCATCAACAAGTCTGCCTCTGTTCTATCAACGCATCTGAGGAGCACCATATCAAAGTTTCTCTTGTACAGGGAACCATCAGTGTTCAGAAAGAAACTACCAGCGAGCCTTCTTAAAGTCTTCTTATCATTGGAAGATGCCCCAGGTGGGTATGTTTGATCCTCCAAGAAGCACTTAATGTCATGGAACCAAGGCTTATCATCTTTGACAACATCTACTGCAAATATGTATGTTGGTCTGTCAAGTCTGGACACTGAAGTCCGAGGCACAAAGTTGGCAGCTTGAACTTTGATCATGGATGAAATGGTGGCAAGAGCATCTGCAAACTGATTCTCGTCCCGAGGGATATACTCGAGCTTGACCGTTGTAAAGAAAGTCAATAACCTTCTCGTATAATCCCTGTAAGGTATCAGATGATCCTGGTGTGTGTACCATTTGCCGTTGGTTTGATTAACTACCAGAGCTGAATCTCCGAATACAGTCAATGTCTTGATCCTCAGGTCAATGGCTTCCTCAAGACCCATAATGCAAGCTTCGTATTCAGCTTCGTTGTTAGTGCAGTTAAAGGTGAGCTTTGCCGAGAAAGGCATGTGAACTCCCTTAGGTGTAATGAGTACTGCACCAACACCACGACCATTCATATTAACAGCCCCATCAAACATCATAGTCCATTCTTCTTCCGGGTCAGGCCCTTCAGTGTGAATAGGCTCTTCATGATCTTTTGCTTTTATGAACATGATGTCTTCATCAGGGAAGTCAAATCTCATAGGCTGGTAGTCATTAATAGGTTGCTCAGCAAGATAATCAGACAGTACACTGCCCTTGATGGCTTTTTGAGATGTGTACTGAATGTCATATTCTGTGAGGATCATTTGCCATCTCGCAACCCGTCCGGTAAGTGCTGGCTTCTCAAAAATGTACTTGACTGGGTCCATCTTTGATATCAATAAAGTAGTGTGGGTCAACATATACTGTCTCAGTCGGCGAGCAGCCCACGCTAAAGCACAGCAAGTTTTCTCGAGCAGTGAATAACGTTGTTCACAGTCGGTAAACTTTTTGCTTAGGTAGTAAATTGCATACTCTTTTCGACCAGACTCGTCATGCTGGCCCAGCACACACCCCATTGACTCTTCTAATACTATCAAGTACATTATCAGAGGTCTTCCTTCAACTGGTGGCATAAGGATTGAAGGCTCTTGTAAGTATTCCTTGATTTTGTCAAAAGCCCTTTGGCAGTCTTCATTCCACCTAACCGTTTGTTCTTTTCTTAACAGCTTGAATAAAGGTTCACAGGTTGCTGTAAGATGAGATATGAACCTTGAAATATAGTTCAATCTACCTAGAAACCCCCGAACTTCTTTCTCAGTTTTCGGTGCAGGCATTTCTTGAATGGCTTTAACTTTATCAGGGTCAACTTCAATCCCTTTCTCACTCACAATAAAGCCCAGCAGCTTACCAGATTGCACCCCGAATGTACATTTGTTGGGATTTAACTTTAGTTGGTACTTCCTCAGACGCTTGAATAATTTCAGCAGATTCACTAAGTGGTCTTCTTCTGTGAGGGACTTGGCAATCATTTCATCCACATAACATTCAATTTCTTTATGGATCATATCGTGGAATAGTGTTACCATAGCCCGTTGATACGTTGCACCAACATTCTTCAGTCCGAATGGCATCACCTTGTAACAGAACGTGCCCCAGGGTGTGATGAAAGTAGTCTTTTCCATGTCTTCAGGTGACATCTTGATCTGATTGTATCCTGAACATCCGTCCATGAAGGAGAACACCGAGAACTAAGCCGTATTGTCAACCAGTACATCAATGTGAGGTAATGGGAAGTCATCTTTTGGGCTGGCTCTGTTCAGGTCCCGGTAATCTACACACATTCTCACTTTGCCGTCTTTCTTAGGCACAGGTACAATATTAGCAACCCACGGAGGATAGCTAGTGACATCAAGGAACCCGGTGTCCCACTGTTTTTGTACCTCTTCCTTTATCTTCATTGCCATATCTGGGCGAGTACGGCGCAGTTTCTGTTTTACCGGTGGGCAGTCTTCTTTCAAAGGCAGCTTGTGCATAACGATATCGGTATCCAACCCTGGCATATCCTGATAAGACCAAGCAAAAACATCCACATATTCCCGAAGCATTTCAATCAGCTGCCCTTTCACTAAGTCTTATAAGCAGGCCCCGATCTTAACCTCTTTCACTTCTTCTTCCGTACCAAGATTAATCGTTTCGACTTCCTCCTGATGAGGAGTGATAACCTTCTCCTCTTGCCTTAACAACCTGGCTAGCTCTTCAGGAAGCTCATAATCTTCTTCAACCCCTTCATCAGCTTGATTGATTGGATAGTCAAAGTCATACGAAGTCATAGCTGTGTTGTTGTCGGTGCAGTTTGAAAGGCACTCTCTACAAGGGTTTAGATTGTTCATTTTAGTGATTGATTTTAATCTTGTTTTAGGAAAAAGTGAAATGAAGTTGTCATTTTGAAAACATTGCCATTTTTATTTTTGTACAAAAAGAAAAATGAAAAACAGTGAGCGGAAAAGGAAAAAAGACTCATTTGCAAAAGATGTCTGATATTCATTGATTGATCTGTTTGCACAAAATTACAAGATGGCCCGATTACAAAATGAGTCTTGACATCTTGGGCAAGATGCAAGACTTGATGCATGCTTAAAATATACAGGAAATAATAATTACTCTGCAGGAGTAACCCTTATAATTTCCTGGGAAGACCAGTTTGAGATACGGCTCCCCGGGATCCTTGGACGTATCTAGCTCTCCAGGTTGCGTTCATCTTCCGACTCATCTTCCAAGTTGTTCATTGCATCTGGGGTGAGCATCCCCCCACTGACAAAACTGGGCTTCTTAGCAGCCTCTGATTGATCTTGTTGAGTTGGTTTGTAACCCAACCCAAATCTGTCCTCTTTCTTCTCCACAGGCAAAAGCTTGCCCCAGCCTTGGGCATTCCCCTCTTCAACAACCTTCCTGGCTTGCTGATAAGACGTCATGGAGGTTCCAAGTACAACAGATGCTTCATTTATGTTCAGGGCTTCGAATCCCTGGCTCATGGTTTCATGGATCTCTCCATCCATCTCAATATATTTGTACGTAGCCAGATGGCTAACAAAAATATCTTTTTCACCACAAATGGTGATGATCTGGCCCTCCCACTCGAATTTCAGCTTCTGGTGAAGGGTAGACGTAACTGCGCCAGCGGCATGGATCCAAGGTCTACCCAACAAACAGCTGTAGGCCGGCTGAATGTCCATCACATAGAAGGTAATTTTAAAAGTCTGCGGGCCAATCATCACAGGCAGATCAATCTCTCCTAGCACTGATCTCTTAGAGCCGTCAAACGCTCTCACCACCAAATTACTTGGACGCAATGCCAAGCCATCATACTCCAGCTTCACCAAGGCTTTCTTGGGTAAAACATTGAGTGAAGACCCAGTGTCTACCAATACATGTGATATAACAGCACCCTTGCATTCTAGGGTGATGTGTAAAGCCTTGTTGTGATTATATCCCTCAGTCGTTAGATCAGCATTGGTAAAACCCAACCCATGGCTGGTATTGACATTTGCTACGACGGTCTCCAGCTGATTAACGGTGATCTCCTCTGGCACATATGCTGCGTGCAAGACTTTTAGTAATGCATTCCGGTGAGCTTCGGAACACATCAGCAAGGATAAAATGGAGATTTTTGAGGGAGTTTGGTGAAGCTGATCCACCATTTTGTAATCACTCCTCTTGATAATTCTCATAAACTCGTCTACATCTTGTTCAAAAGATGTCTTCTGTGTTTCCTTGAGAATAGGTTCTTCCACTGCCACACTCTTTCCCTTCGCTTTGGCAGCAGCTTCTGCTTCGGCATTAGGTCTCTGTGTTTGCGAAGCAAAGAGGCGTCCGCTTCTGGTGAAGCCTCCGCCTCCCCCGACATTATCAATCTGTGGAGAAGAGGTTGAAGAGTCAAGAGTGATTTTCTCCCCATTGCAGTAAAGGTCGGAGCCATAATGCCAAGGGATGGCATTATTGCTTTCATATGGAACTGGCCCAGGTACTGTGATGATAATCGGGCTGACTGCAGCAGAGGAGGGTGTTGAAATAGTGTGTGGATCGTAGTAGATGGTGATCGGTGTCCTGGCAGGAGATGCCATTGTTTGTTGTTGAAAATTGTTGTTCGGAGGAATACTTGATGGATCATAATAAATAGTGACTGCTGAGATATATGTTGGTGTTGTAGAAGATCTTGCTGGATAAAAGGATGTTGATGTTGTAGGAGATTCTGAATAAAGGGGTGCTGATGTTGAAGAAGAAGTGTTTTTTGACGTATGGTTTGTTGATATGATGGACGGAGCCATTGTTGATAGTGCTGATGAATTGCTTGGAATGACTGTTGTTGCAGTTGTAGGAGACTCGGGAATTGTTGTCAAAGAATTTGCTGGATTTGAAGGTGTTGATGTTGTGATTTGAAGTAGGCCACTCTGGATAAGACCATCTATGTCGCTTCTCAAGTTATCACACCCATTTACCGAAATGTTGCAATAACCGCACCCGAGCTCACATCCGGGGAACATCTGGCATTCAAGGAGTTGAGCTTTAATCTCTACCAGGGGTGTCCGAATCTGCCCAACACTGGTTATTAAGAAAGACGGCTTATCTTCCTCAATAGCATTAATTCTGGGTCCTCCGTGGTTGGGCATGGGGTTCTTGTTGACATTTGGCGGGGGTGCAAAGTTTAGAGCTTTAGAATCTACCAAGTCTTGTACCTTCATTTGTAAAGCTCTGCACTTCTCTGTACTGTGGCCAGGTGCATTGGAGTGAAAAGCACATCTAGCGTTGGCATCATAATTTATTGGCAGACTGAAGGATCTGGTGGTGCCAACGTCCTTAACTCAACCAAGTTGAGCTTCAGGAGCTGTGGCAATAAAGCGGCATAAGGCATAGGGATTGGATCAATCACCCTATTGGCCTGAGATGGTCTCTGCTGAAAAGGTCTTTGTTGATTGTTGCTGGTGTTGTTGTAGTTTCTCTGAGGCGGATATTGAGTTTGTTGCTGGTAATGGGGTTGTTGATGTGGTTGATATGCTGGTTGCTGAGGAATTGGAGCGGGAATAGTGACAGCCGCCACTGACCTATGAACATACTGTGGTCTGCCCCTGTTGGCCTGAATAGCATTAGTCTCACCGGTTCTTCTTGGCCCCACAAAAGGCTTTCTGGGGTTGCTGGACGAGCTCGCACCATTATCGGAAATTTTGCCCATCTTTAATAGGCTTTCAATTCTTTCTCCAGCTATGACTACGTCAGCGAAGCTGGTGGAAGAAAAGGCAGCTAGCCTGTCAATGTATGTCCCTTGAAGGGTGTTCATGAACATGTCGGCCATTTCCCTTTCCGACATGGGTGGCTGGACAGCAGCAGCAAGCTGTCTCCACCTCTGGGCGTATTCCCGGAAGCTTTCCCTGGACGATTGAGACATTCCCATCAGGAGGGTCCTGTTAGGAGCCATATCCAAGTTGTACTGGTACTGTCTAATGAAGGCCTCAGCTAGGTCCTTCCAGCATCTGATGGTTGCTCTGGTCAAATGAGAGTACCATTCCCTTGAAGCTCCTGTTAAACTGTCTTCGAAATAAAACATCCACAGTTTTTCATCCATGGTGTATGCCTTCAGCCTCCCTAGAAAGGATTGCAAATGGGTTCGTGGACAGGAAGTTCCGTTGTACTTCTCGAAGCACGGAGGTTTAAACTTGTGGGGAATCCTGACCCCGTCCACTAATCCCATGTCCATGACATCAAAGCCCAAGGAATTTTGAGACTCCAGAGATCTCAATTTCTCAGCAATTTCATCTAGCCTTCTGTCATAGGCTTCATCCCCAGCTCCCATCACAGTGAATTGATCCTCTTGGGGGTCTTCTTGTAATACTCTGCCTGTAGTAGCATTCCCTTGTACATTAGCAAGGATGTTGATCTCTGGGTGAAGATGAGGCCCATACACAGGTGGGTTGACATGAGGTTGAACCCTCTCATTGTTGCTCGTTCCTCCAGTCCCTAGATGGGGTTCCTCCTGGGTCTGCCTTTCTACCAATTCCCTTAACCTCTCTTGGCTTTGAGCCAATCCATTCATCACCTCCATGAACTGGGTCATCTGATTTCTCATTTCCAGTCTCTCATTGGCCATTTGAGTCCTGACTTTTGTGAGGTCCTGTTGTACTTGGTCCATTTGTATACCCGGAAGGTTGTTGCGGGTAGGATATCTGTGCGGACGGTTGAGTGGGAACACCCGACGTCGAGCAATAGTTCCTGAATCACAACAGAGTTAGTAACAAACAAAACAAAAACCTACAAAACAAAACAAAAGTTAGTATGCAATGCAGTATGCTTATTTGTTTCCAAGGTATCCGGCTTGGCATCTGGTTTTGACCTTTCCAGACCTCTGAAGAAGATGCTTTTGATGTTGCTCGGGAAAAAGAGATTCAAAAGAAACAAACTAATATATTACAAAATGGTGAAACGTACATAGTTGTTTTTTACAATACATGCCCTCTGAGGGGTCAAAAATACAACATAAAAGAAAAGTACATGAAATGAAAGCAACAACAAACAAAAGGTCAGACACCAAGACCAAACTCATCCTCCCTAACTTCCTTCAGAAGTGCTTCAGTCACAGGGTCAACTGGATGCTCTGTGAGGTTTCTGATGAGAAGATTTCTGGTGGTGATAGCAGTGGTCAACCTCTTGTGCCTGCTTTGGTCTTTGGACCTCTTCACACCAGCCCTAAGCTTCAATTCTGAGATCTCCTTCTGGGCTGCTAGCAAGGCTTCCTGTTGCTCCTTTGCATTAGCCTCCAACTGCTCAATCTTGTCCTGAGTTCTCTTATCTTCCTGAGTGCAAGCTTCAGTGATCCTGACCCACCTAGCTTGGCTTTCTTTCAGATAGAGATCAGTCCTAGCTTTCTGGAACTGGGCCTCTTTACAGGCATTCTTCAAAATCTGCTCCCCAGCTCTTGACTTCTTGATGTAGTCCTCTGACTTCTCAATCCTGGCTAGATGCTCCACCTTAAGCTTTTCTAACCTTTCAATGTCCAGACGACCATCACTCCTCTCCCAGAGGGTCTTCTGCAGAGCTTGAGTCAGATTCTCATTCCTCTCTTTCAGTTTCTCAAACTCTTCCAGGCTGACAGTGGCTGGAGGTGGTGCTGTGGATGGTCTAGGTGCATCCTCAATGGTGAAGGGCATCCCAGAAATCTGAGCCCTAACATGAGACCACTCAGAATACTGAGCTGAAGCCACATTGTTGCATCTCCCAAGAATGGCCATCCCTTTGGTCTGAATGTTGTCCCAAGCCCAGGATGCTTGCCTGACAACAGCTAGATTAGGCTTAATCTCACAATAAAGGGTTTCAGCCAAGTTCTGTACTCTAGGAGGGTGGACCAATGCATAGCCCAATTGTCTTTTGAATAGAAGAGGGTTGTAGTTGATGCAACCCTTCACTCCTATTAGAGGTACATTGGGGAACTGCCCACAACTAGTAATGATTTCCCTGCCCTTGGTGCTCTGGGTGCACCACCTGATGTCATCTGAGGTCAAAGCAATAAGCCTCCTGGCCCAATTCTTCTGTTGGTGAGGGTTCAAGAAGGAATCAGTCTTGGGCAAGTGTTTGAACAACCAGGTATGGAACAGGGGAGCACAGCATCTCAACAACCTTCCTCTCTGCTTCTCATTCCTTTGGTGAACAGAGTAGTAGAAATCTCCTAGTAAGGTGGGTACTGGGTTCCTTAGAATGAAAAGATGAATGGAATTTTTTGCTAATAAACTTAGGCTCATCTGCAAATAATATAACCCCATATATGTTGAGGGCCAACAATGCACAAACTGCCTTCCATTCTCCCAAGGAGGCCTTCAGGATAGCCTGAGAAGTCAAGAAATCCAAGTGTAGACCAGAGATTCCAGCCTTTGCTGTCATGTTCTGCTCAATCAGAGTGGGATCCAGATACAGTGCTTTTGCCACTTCTTCATTGCTGGGAAAAGCCATTTCTGGGTTGAAGGGGACACCACCCCTGACAGGTACACCAATCAGTGATGAATACTCTTCCAACAAGGGTCCCAACTGGAAATTCTGGAAGGTGAAGCATCTCAAAGGAGGATCATAGAACTGTAGACAAGTGTGAATCAAGCTCCTCTGAGAAGGGTCCAAATCCATGACCATATCAAGGATGCCTCCATAATGTTCTCTAAATAGTGGTATATGATCTGGAGTGATAAGGGCCTGGACCTTCCTGATGCCAGTCAGCTCAGGCTCAAAGAAATGATATGAGATGTTGCTTTTCTTGGGTGCCATGTTTGCTGATGAAGAGCTGATACAGATGCTGATGATGGAGACTATCACTAGAGATGAGCCACTGATAGGCTGATACTGGTGATGTAGGTGACTGAAGCAGGTAGCTGATGAAGGTAGCTGAAGCAAATGGCTGGTGAGCAAAGGCCTATGCAGATGAAGGGGTCAAAACCAAGCCAAATGTAATATGGATACCCTGAAAAACAAATAAACAAATGTTAAATGATGCAATGATGATGTATGCAAATGATATGCAAGGGTTTGTGATCAAGCTGGATCTGATGGTATAAGTCCATGTATGTCTAAGAAGTCCAGATGGAGGTTCATAAGTCCAGTAACCAAGGTAGGGGACTCAAATAAAGAGTCACATGTCCAGGGTTAAAAATCACAAGAACTGTCCCAAAATGGAGTACTCTTAATCAAAACAAAGTATCAGGGTATGCTGAGGTCAAGGGTACCTGCAAACCTGTAAACAGCCCAACCCCCTCACAGGTGATGTTCTAAAACAAGGATCCTCAGACTTGGATCAGTTATGAGAAGTGTAAAAACTTCTAACCCGGAGGTACAGTGTTTACAATAACCATAAAAGATCCTCCTCTAATTCACCTCAGTTTCTGAAGGTCATAATAAAGGTCATCCAGACTTAGCAGGCTTCCCCAATAGCCCTAGCACTACAGGAGATCTGTAGCACAGAGTTCTCAAGAAGAAACCCATATCTGAACCGTGTTTCATATTCCCGCACCAGACCGAAATGGAATGGGAAAGAACATGAACCACTCTAGCCTAGGTGTCACTCAGGTACCAGGTATAGGACCTTAAACTCTCAATAGAACCCCACCCACCAAAGCAAAACCAGATCCAGCCAGGATAGTATGACAATATAATATATGTAAAGCTGTAAAGAAAGCAATAAATAACTGTACATAAAGCAGTAAATAAAGCAAATATACAAACACACTTAGCACATAACACCCCAGTAAACACAAATCAAACAAGCGCTAGGAGGAACCCACAAAAAGAACCAGAAGCCCTAGTTACAGTATAAGGGTCCCCAGCAGAGTCGCCAAGTTGTCGCTCCCAATAAATGAGACTGACTCAAATAAGGTACAGACGCGAACGATCGGCGAAAAGGATGAAATGAGAACACACAGGAGTGAAATCAAGAGAAAGGAAAGAGTCTCCAGCTAGGCATTTTTATCCCGGAGGAAAGGTAATGCTGCATAAACCTAAGAAAAAATATGGATAAGGCGGTTGCGAACCAGAGAGACTGAGAAAGGGGGTTGGTTACAACCTGGGAAGGTATTAGCACCCAGATTGTCCGTCGTACTCGACGGGATCCACGCTTAAAAGATTTGTGTTTTAAAGGGGTAGTGTCAGTGCAATTTGTGTATAAAAGAGCTGGAAAAAGATATACAGGTGTCTGTGTAAAAGAAGTGTAAAGTGTAATATATACAGTGTCAGTGTAAGGACAAGAGTGAAATGCTCATGATAATGAGGCTAAGAAAATAATGCTGGAAAGAGGGGGGAATATACAGAGACTTTTGTTCGATAACTATTAAGTTATGCCTACGTATCCTCTCGTGCAATGAGGAAGTCAGAACACCGTAGTTCGACTCAAAGAGACTGAAAGATAAATTGACTTGTGAACTGCTTACTTGCCCATGCTCAAGTGTATGACCTGTCTGGCTCAGGTGAAAACTGTCTTGCATTAGACGGAAGAAGCTAGTTCTCGTTTATGAGTGAATTAGATGAGAAAAGAATCCCGGAGGAGACGATTATTGTTTGTTTTTTTGAGTTTTCAGTCTTTTATTGCTTTTCGAAGTTTGTCATAGGATAATGAGCTTAAGCCTAAACCAATGGATTTAGTAAACTCATCACATCTTCCCTCTGATTAGGGGTAATGAGAATACCTTAAGTGTGAAGTCAGCTTCTCACACTTCATCACCATGATGTGGGATTAAAATCATTAACCTACTTGTGATTATTTAGATGTGTTTTGTCGTTTTTGTTTAGTGTTAAGTAATGAGATTAAGCCATAATCAAAGATTAAACAGACTCATTACACCATCCTAATAGAAGGATAATAGATGAGAGTGTTTAAGCTGAGGAAAGCTCCTCAACTTAATCCATGATTAGGGATTAACTTCATGACAAAACAAAGCCTTTATTAAATGGATTTTAATTAATGATAAGATGATGAAGTGAGTTTTAGGGTTTGTAAGACAACTTGAGGGGGACTTGTCCATTAACACTAGGGTTAGTCCTTCTTAACCAGTTAAGGAAGAATTAGAACCCTAATGCAAGGCCCAAGTTACAAGCTTTATGTCTTGATGATTAATAAGTGAATTGATTAAAGGATTTAAACACATTAAGGGTTTAACACTTAGGATTAAAGTTATACACTCCATCCTAATAGAAGGATGCAGGCATAAGCTTAATCACAAAGCCTTAAAGCCTTTAGGGTTTAGTCCCTGATTATGAGATGGGAAGAGAAGACTCAATGAGACATAAAGGTAAAATATAAATGGGGGACTAATCAAAACCCTAATTATTGTCATGCTTGGTTGTTCCTAAGGTTAGTGAGGTTTACAAGAAGGATCTTCAGAGAAACCACCAGGAAGCAGATGAAAGGAGCAAAGAGAAGCAAAGTAACTTGCTTCATTTAAGAAGACAAGTCACTTGAGGAAGGAAAGTAATATGAATAAGAATGAGCAAGCTCAATCTCAAGCACAAGACAAAATGCAACAATGATGCACAAGAGAGATGAAAAGAGATTGTGAGAAGTGAAGGAAAATTCACTTTTCAAAGTAACTTACCACCTGAAAAGTTAGTGAAAGAAATGCAATGCAATGCAAAAGGAGATGAAATGGCATGATGCAAACCAAAACCAGAAGCATGTGTATAATGTTAATGATGCTAAGAGATGATGCAAACATGAGGCAAGGCATGGGAATGATCATACAAACATATGGATGCAAATGAGGCATGCTTAGAACCATGAACATACATGAAAAGTTATGGAATGCAAATGACATACAACATGGCAAATGAATGAGGCAATGATCAAACATGCTTCTAACATGTCCTAAGATGTGTTATGAATCAAATGGATGCACAAAATGTCATGGCAAGTCATGGTATGCAAACAAATGGAAGATGGATGTAAATGAAAGCCCAAATTAGGGTTTATGATCAATGCACAAAACAAAAATCAAAACCAAAAGCAAACATCAA
Organism: Lathyrus aphaca; assembly: GCA_963966055.1. Taxonomy (NCBI): domain Eukaryota; kingdom Viridiplantae; phylum Streptophyta; class Magnoliopsida; order Fabales; family Fabaceae; genus Lathyrus; species Lathyrus aphaca. Next base: position 459,042,155 of record OZ014523.1, on the reverse strand, counting down.
GATAAAAAATTGAAAATGCATTCAAAGGAACCCTAAACCTATACAAACTCACTGCCCAAAGGAGGGGTTCTAACTCTTAACCTAATGAGGGTTATGAATTTCTCAAGATTGTTAGGGTTTTAAGGTACCTTATTAAGAAAAATGTCAAACAAAAAGGAAATGCAAGGTCAATTCATGCCAATTTAATCCTATAAACTACATGCTATACAAGATGCAATGCAATAAGAATCAAAGTCCAACTCTTAAAGGCTAGGCAGAAATGAATTTTTTAAGATTGGATCAAAATAATGCCTTGAAATGAAATTAATTCCATAGAAAATTGTTAAAAGACATCAAGATCAAAAAAGAAATTTAGTTTGAGAGTTGGACAATGTTTCTAAATGATTTTAAATGTTTCATGAATTTTTTTGTGATTTTTAAATACCTAAAAGTATTTTTAATTAATTAATTCTCATTAACTAATTAAAAATAAACTTTTAAATGATTTAAAAATAATTTTTAATGCAAAAAATAAAAATAAAAATGTTTTTGGTTTCTGAAAATTAATAAAAGCTTGGATAAAAATTTTCAGAATTTTTCAATGATTTTTACTATTTTTAATCAAATGAACAAAACAAATGAATTTAAATGCAAATAAAATTGAATTAAATGAAAAGTATGCTGATCCAGTGGCCAGGATTTAAATTTGACACGCGGGAATTGACTGGCGCGCGTTTGAATGGCTGGGATTCACTCTGAAATTTAAATTTAATTAATCCTGATTAATTACACAAATGACTGGATTAGGGTTTAATCAATGCATCTGGGACGTTCATTTGCGCGCGGGTCAAACAAAGTCAGCCTATCCTACGTACGAAATTCAAACTTCATTTAATTACACAGATTAACCCTAATGAGTTTCAGGTGGCCGGAGAAGACTTCCGGTCGTCTTCTCCGGCCAGACCCCCACCTGAAAATTGCTAACTTCCTCAAAACTTCCCCCAAACCCCCTAAAGCTCCAGAATCAAACCTTAAACCATTCTAAACCTGAATCAAACCTCAAAAATCATTTATCACTCAAGAACAACATGAATCGAAACAAACAAATTTTAGGTCAGAAAGTTTCAGAGCAATCATACATCCTGGTTTCTCAACCATTTTCAAAAATAATCATATCCCCATGATCAGGGGAGCACATAGAATCTTTTAAGAACTCAAAATGGAGTTTCTGGAAAAAAAGTTTGAGATGGCTACCTGAGATGGAATCTCCTGGTCCTGAGCTTTCTGGCCTTTCCTTTGCTGCAAGTCCACTCCTTTGAACCCTCTGATGATGAAATGAAGCTTAGAAAGCTTTGGTGATAGCTGGTTTGTGAGATGGCAGAAGTTCTGTTCAAGGGGGGGTGATGATCGTGTTTTTGTTTCAGTGGCTTTCAGGCTGTTTTAAGGATTGGTTTGTGATCAGTGAAGCATGTTGAGATTGTTTGTGAAGTTTGTTTGTGTGTTTGCAGCTTGTGGAGAGTGTTTCGAATGAAAATGCAAGTTGGAGAGATTTTGATAACTATGGCTTGTGGGCAAGATCAGAATGAGTTGTGTGTTGTGTTAGGCTGGCTTTGGTCCATGTATCAAAGGGTGATAGGTCAGAGAGTTGTTGGTGGCCTATGGTGATTGGTATGGGTCTTTGGCCAAAATGTCAACTTGATTTGTACTTGAGGTATGGGCAATGGTACAACTTGCTTTTTGGCTTGCTTTGGCTCAGCTTGAATCAAGGAATGCTATGAAAAAGGTCTAGAGGCAATGCAGCAAGTGGTTTGTAATTTTGTGATAGGTTTTGCAAGTTGGTTCATATTTGTCCCCTTTGACATTTCTTTGAGTTTCAAGGCATCAAAGTGCAAAGTTCTTTGGCCCATTCTGAATTTTAGAGGTCATGTGATCATGTTGTGAAGAATTGGTACACATTTGAGGCCTTTAGAACACTTGATAAAAGCATTTTGCAAAATGCCTCTTTGGTAGAAAACTTCAAATTATGTGATTTTAGACAACTTTGACAAGCCATAACTTTTGATCCAAAATGAATTAGGTCAAGTTCTTGTACTTTTTGAAAAGGGAATGATCCATTCTACAACTTTCATGACCAAAGTTTTTCCATTTGAAGCATTTTTGAATCAAAAAGCAAGGGTTGAAAAAGTTTCCCAAAATGGCAATTTTCATTATAAGTCAACTTTCCCAAAAAGTCAACTTTGCAAATGACTTGAAATTCTTCAATTTTTTGAACTTCAAACATCTTCTATGATCAAATAAAGATCAAACACAATCAAAATGATGAAGAACACCCTTTGGTTGGGTCATTGGGGGCCTAGATGCCCTGATTTTGCACTGACTTGCTCAGAAAGTCAACTCTTGATCAGATGACTTCCCCATGGAATTTCTTCATGAAAATTGATATGCATGATCCCTATTCCATATAGAGACCAATAGAAACAATAATGACCAAAAAATTTGGAGTTAAGGCCTTTGAAACCAAAACCCTAATTCTAGGTCATCTGTGCAGTCAAACCTGGCTCTGCTTCCATCCCATTCGCAGTTCTTGTGATTTTCTGACATTCTTGACTTTTAGGGGATATAATATGATGCTTGAACATACATGGACCCCTTGAAATGATTTATGACCTTTGGAGTGGCTCAAATGGCTCAGAGATGGCTCAGATCACAAACCCTAGATGCAGATGACTTTGAATCAATGCAGTGAACCAAAAATGTGGTATGAGATGCTATAATTGAATTTATGCATATGAAAAGATCATAAGCCATGGTGTGAATGGGTGAGGGCAAATTTGGGGTGTTTACACCTTGGTAATGAGCTTATCTCACAGTAACAGTAACACCCAAGTCCCACCAAACAGAAAATCCAGTCCAGACAGTCCAGTATAAAATATGATGCAGGAAAATAAAATACTGAAAACTGTAAATAAAGCTGCAAATAAACTGTAAATAAACAACAGTAAAATAAAAACACAACAACAAACAATCAACACACAAAGAAACAGAAACACGCAAGCGCTAGGAGAGACTCTCAAGGGAACCAGAGATACTCTGGTTAGGAAATCCCCAGCAGAGTCGCCAGCTGTCGCTCCCCGGATTTCCATCCTGGTACAAACGCGAAAGTGGCGTGGAAGAAGGTAGAGTCGCCAGCCAGGCATTTTTATCCCGAAGGAACGGGAATGGTAATGCTGCAAAAACCATAGGAAAAGAAAAGGAAAGAAACGGGTCCTGCGAACCAAAGAGACTTAGTTCGGGAGTCGGTTACGACCTGGGAAGGTATTAGCACCCAGATCGTCCGTCGTACCCGACGGGATCCACGCTTGCAAAGAAATCTGTTTCAAAGGGTGAAGAAATGAAAGCTGTTGCTAAAGAGAAGGAAATAAACTGGATAAAAGAAACGAAAAGGGATGAAAAAGAAATCAAAAGGAAAAATGTAGGGAAAATAAAGATTGTGCTCGAATGAGCCCTACCCCGCTACCTACGTACCTCATTTGGACAATGAGGATCAGAGTCGCCATAGTTCCCCTAACTAGGGGTGGAAAAGATTGCTTGTGTCTTAAGGCTTGAACTGCCTATGTCAATGCTTAGGTGTTGCAGGCTCGGACGACGAGTGTGTTACCGTCTTGTAAAATGACAAGTAGGAGCAAGTTCGCGGACGGAGCGAAGGAGATGAGAAAAGAATTCCCAAAGGAGAGATGTTTATTGTTTGTTTGTGTCTTTTAGAAGCTTTTTATAAGTGTGTCACAAGGAAGTGAACTCAAGCTCTTTTTCATGGAATGTGTATTTGCCACTCAAGTAAGGAGAAGATCCCAAAAACTTAATTCTAGAGATTAGGGCCTAAGCTCACTAACTCATTGAATTTATTAATTGTTTTTGTATTTTTGATGAAGAAGTGTGTTTTATGATTTTCTTGATGAAGATGGTATCCTGATCAGACTTGTGCATCATGATGAACAAGCTTGTACTATCCCAAGATGGGAAAACTACAAGTGTTTCATGGAATAAGGCTATTGCACAGGAGATCACTTCAATCTTTATTAAGTGTCTTTTATGTTTTTTTTAGATGATAAGAGAAAAGAACCAAAGAGATCTTAAAGGTAAAAGTCTAATGGGGGACTAACAAATCCGAATGTTATCATGCAAAGGAAATCCTAGGTTAGTGAGGTTTACTATCCTAAAGAAGGAAGAGATAAGAAGAGAAAGAAGAGAAAGAAGAAGAGAAGAAGAAGAAAGGATGGCCTAAGCCCCTCAAACACAAGTAAGAGAATAACATGAAAAGAGAAGAGATGAGAATTGGAGATGTGGGAATCCCGTCCACACCTCTCACTTAACAGAGCCCCTGAAATGGTTAGTAACATAAGCAAATATCATGACAAAAGCAAATAAGAACAAATGAAACACCAAATGGGCACATGATCAAACCAAAGCAACACAACCAGAAGTGGAATCCCAGTTACAAATGTCAAATGCAAACAGATAACACAAGAATGAGAAAGGGACTATACAATTCAACATGAAGCATTATGGATTATCATGACAAAGCAAAACAAACATGAAATAACACAAAGCAAGCCAAGCAAACAAAACACCACAAAGTTCAAGACCAAAACCCTAACATGTCAAGAATGTGCCTAAGCAACAAAAGGGATGAAAAGTAGAAGCATACAAACTCAAGCATTAACATCATGAGAAGCAAAGAAGCATAAGAAGTGAGGTGAACATGTACATAAGTGAATGAACTTCAAAAGTAAACAACCACAAAATTTCTCAAAGTACAAACATCAATCCAAGACCAGAGAGGTATCCACATCCTAAATAGGTTCTAAACAACCTAAGGGAGTTGACACAAGTGCCCTCCCAACCTAAGGACTAAACATATGACCAAAAAAGATGCAAAAGAGGATAAGCAAAGAACAAAATTCAAAACAAATCAAGAATTCATCCAAAAATTCCACAAATTTGCACAAAGACTCTTCAAACATACAATATTAACATGCTAAAAGGAAAGGATCAGAATCAGAAGCTAAGTAAGTCAAATATATGCCTAAACATGGATTAGGGTTATGAAACTTCATGCACAAGTTAAGGATAAAAAATAATCAAGCAAACTTCTAAAAACCAGAATAAAAATCATCAACAACCTACATTTCAATGTGAATCCAGAGCAAAAAGAATCAATTCAAAATTCAAATTAGTGATCAAGATAGAAATTGTACAAGACATCATGCTTTAAAAAATGAAATAAAAACAATTAATAAAAGAGGAAATTAATTCCAGCGTGGAAAATGAAAATAAATGGAAAATAAAAATACCAAAAATTAAAGAAAACTCAAAATATAATTCATGAATTTTTTTGGAATTTTTAATGACTTCTAACTATTTTTAATAATTGAAAATCAAACTGAAATGAAAAATAAATGGGCCTGAGAGAGGGAGGGGTGCGAATAGCACTCTGAACCCAGTGGATTCAATGTGAGTGCACAACATTATGGTGGAAAATCAGGAAAATCAGGGAAAAACAAGAGCCAATGGATTAAGTGAACGCTCCAGATCAAAGTCAGTGATCTCACTAGTTCAAAACATCAACAATCACCACATGCGTGTACACAGCAATTATTATGAGTGCGAAACAAAGTGCATTATTCAGATTCAAATATAAAACACAAAACACGTGAGAGGGAGGCTGCATTTTTAATGCGCTGACAAGCTATCATCCGTTCAGATCAACCATCCTAGGGTTCAAACATCATCTTCCTCATATTCACATTTCCAGAATCCGGTGACGGAGCCCTAGCTCCGGTCACCGGAAAATTCAACAGCAAGAACAAATCAACACTAAAATGCAACACAATCTCCAGATCAACTAATTAAAACATGCTAATCACGAATATGGCAATGAAAATCACAATAGATCAAAGATCAAGCCTAATCGAAGAGAAACAGTTTTGTACATCAAACTTCATATCAACATAAAACACTCAATATTCAATCATTTTCGAATCTAAACATCACAGAATCATCAGCACAACAAGCACAACACAATGCACGCATCTAATTCCAAATCCATATCTCAAAATTTTAGAGCATACCTGAACTCGAAGATCCTTCAAAACACCAAAATAAGATCCCTCCAGCTACAGATATGCTCCTTTTAACTTCTTATTGCAAAATAAATGCAAGAGAAGCCTTGAATTCTCCTAGATCTTGAGATTTGACCCTTGCTGCTCTTGAATGGAACTTGATGAAATCCTCACTCTCAGCTTGAATAAATGAGTGCAATGTGATCCTTAGAGCTCAAGGATGGTGGTTATGTGAAGAGATTATGAAATGAGAGCCTGAGGAGAGAATTTCGAAAGAAAATGCAAGTGTGCAAGAGATTTTGAATCTGAGAAATGAGAGTGTGTGTGCACAAATTCAGTGCATGTTTGGCTTTTATATCATTGATCCTTTCACCTGATTAGGGTTTCTGAAGTAAAGGTGGCATGGGAAGTTTAATTCAGGTGAATTTGCAAAAATGCATGAAATGTGTGATTTCTTCATACACGCGTGCAATACTTCCCTCATGTGTACATTCTGACTTCATTTCATCCCCTCATTGCCTTTGGATCAATCCTGACCCTTGGATGTGAGTGCAACATGCTTACTTGTGATTTTGCAAAAATACACTTTGTGAAATATCTCTTATTCCATGCACGAATTTGGTGAATTCTTTGGAGCAAAATGTGTCTCATGCAATGCCTTGTGATGTCATGATCTTATTTTGTCCAAAAATCAGCTTAGAAATGACTTTCCATACTTTTTGCACTTGGTGGAAACTTAGATTTTAAGGTAAACCCTAAAAAATACGTAACTTTCGAAGGCCATATCTCTTGATCCATGAGGGCTATGAAAATGTACTTGTACTTTCTGAAAATGGGAGAACCTTCCCTACAACTTTCATGTTTATTGGAAATTCATTTGAGATCTTTTTCACCATGAAATAAGCCTTTGAAAATTAGGGCAAAAGTTGCCAAAAATGGAAAGTTTCATAACAAACCATATGCCAAAAATGGAAACTTCTTCAAAACCCTTTGATTCTTGATCCTTGACTTTGCCAAACCTCTTCTAAGGTCTTAAGGACATCCCTTGATTTGAAAAATGGGGTTGGACCCCTTGAATTCTCACAGTTGACTTTTAAAATGCACAGTTGACCAATTTCTTCTTATGCAAGCAACTGATGAAATAACTGCCTTCCACAAGGAATTTTCTCACCAAATTTCATCCCTAGGATCCTCTTATCATATGAAAGACTTTTCCCACATGAAAAGGTCAAAGTCACAAAGAATCCTTGCTTGAAAGTGAAACCCTAGTTTGGGTACCATTGTGTAGGAGCTTGCCCTAGCTTGAATTCCCCGATGATCTCCCAATCTCCTGGGCTTTTGTAAAGGATATTGGACTTGTGAATGTCATGTAGACTCTTCATGAGAATTGGAAAAGTCCACTGGGCCTCTTGCTATAGCTTGTAATGTTTCAAATCCACCAACAGTTGATCATATGCCTAATGCTAAAACATGAGAATGTTATGCTTTACTTTTTCATGCAAAGATGCCAAGGACATGATATGCTTATGATGATTATGATATGATGGTAATTCTTAAAAATAAGAGGGCAAATTTGGGGTGTTACACTTTGTCACATCTGCAATGCTAACCACAGACTTTGGAAAAGGAATAGGAACTTCCTTACCATTTTCTATCATTGTAGCATTATACCGGTACGGAACAGCTTTATCAGACTCATATGGCATTGGACCAGGAAAATTGATCACCAAGGGAGTAACAACATATTTGCGGTTATCAAAAGAAATAACCACCTTCTCAGGAACAACCTTCTCAGGAACAACCTTCTCAGGAATATTGAACTGAGGCACAATAAAATTCACTTCATTTTCATACTCATCTCTTTTTGATGTTACCTCAATAAACTTATCATTCATCATCTTTTTAATGTCTCTCTTAACAATCACGCAACCACGGGGGTTCACCGAGAAAATGCAACAACCAGCAGAATCGTGATCAATATCATGATATTCACTTAAAAAAGCATGCATCTCAACCAAAGACCTTCGAATATGGCGGACCTCATAAATATTGAACAAACCAGGACAACAATCAACCATATTCACATACGTATTACCATGCTTCGAAAGCAGATTTGTCTTCACATTTGGATTAACATCATTGAAGGACAGAATATTGCTCCTTATTAATTTTTGCACTTCAAACTTCAATGGATAATAGTTCTCAACATCGTGCCCCGGGGCACCTTGATGAAAAGCACAGTGAGCCTCTAACTTATACCACCATGGGTTAGACTCTAGAACTGGAGGTGGAGAACGTGTTTGCACAAGATTCTTTGCAATCAAAGATGGAAGCAAATATGCATACAACATTGGAATGGGATTAAAATTAGGCTTAGCACGAACATGTTGATTATCACTCTGTTGCACAGAAGGTTGTTGATAATGAGATTGATACTTTGGAGCTGTTGGTACAGTTGGAGTCACATTAATCATCGGAGTTACAGAAGCTACATGCTGATGATGACGATTCTCACGACCACGAGGTCTTCTGTAACTTTCACGAGACACATCATTAGTCTCACCTTCTTTCTTTTTACCAAAGTTGAACCTCCTAGAGCTCGAGCCATTACTATTCTCTTGACTCAACCGTCCCTCACGGACACCTTCCTCTAGTCGCATCCCCATACTCACCATTTCAGTGAAATCAGAAGGAGAACTTGCTATCATTTCTCATAGAAGAAAGAACCTAAAGTTTTCAAGAAGATCTTCGTCATCTCTTTCTCTTCCAAAGGAGGAACAATCTGAGTTGCTAGCTCGCGCCATCTCTGTGCGTACTCTTTGAAAGTCTCTTTGTACTTCTAGGACATAGCACGAAGCTGATCTCTGTCCGGTGCCATATCAATATTATACTTGTATTTCCTAACAAAAGCCTCTCCCAAATCATTGAAAGCCTTGATTTGGCTATTATCCAAACTCATGTACCATCTCATGGCAGCACCAGTCAGACTATCCTGGAAATAATGAATCAGCAACTGATCATTGTCTGTTTGAGCAGACATCTTTCTAGCATACATAGTCAAATGACTCAGAGGACAATTGTTTCCCTTATACTTCTCGAACTCAGGCAATCTGAACTTGTACGGAACTTTGACATTAGGAACCAGAAAGAGATCATAAGCATCTTTTCCAAACAAATCCTTATGTTTCAAGGCTCTTATCTCCTTTTGTATCTCAACAAAACGACCTTGAAAATTATCAAGTCTTTCAATCACACTGTAAACACCCCAAATTTGCCCTCACTAATTTCACACCATGTCTTGTGATCTTTCATGTTTGCATCAGTATAAGCATCCCACATTTGCTTCACTGCATAAGTTCAAGTTCATCTGCATCTAGGGTTTGTGATCTGAGCAATCCAATATTCCATCTGAGCCACCCCAAAGGCCTCAAAGCATTCCAAGAGGGTCCATGTGTGTTCTATCATCATATTATACTCCTCAAAGTTCATGGAAGTCAAGAAATCACAAGAACTGGCCAAGGCATGGAAGCAGAGCTAGGCCTTAACTCCAAATTTTTGGGCCATTCTTGTTTCTAATGTTCTTAAGATGTTATAAGGATCATGTGTACCAAGTTTGATGAAGAAATTCATTATGGAAGTCATTTGTTCACTGGGTAACTTCCTGAGCAAGTTAAGTCAAAATCAAGGCATCTGAGGCCCCCAACAATGGAACCAAAGGGGTATTTTCATCAAATTGAAGTTCTATGATCTTTATTTCATCATTTAAGTACTTGGAAGTTCATAAAATTGAAGAAATTTGAGCTAAACCAAAACATGCCAAAAATGGAAATGACTTGTAATGGAAACATTCCATTTTGGGAAAGTTCTTCAACCTCCTCTTTCTTAATCAAAAATGCTTCAAATGAAAAATTCTTAGTCATGAAAGTTGTAGATTAGGTCTTTCCATTTTCAAAAAGTACAAGAACATGTTCTAATTCATTATGTAACTCAAGTTATGATCCTTCAAATTTGGCAAAAATCCTATAATTTTCAAGAATGCACCAAAGAGGATATTTTGCAAAACCAATTGCCAAGGCTTCTAAGGACTTCTAATATGCATTTCCATGACTTGAACTTCAAGAAATTTCAAAGGGTCCAAGACTTCCCAAAATTTTAAAATGGTATAGATCTTTCCATCCACTTGTGCCAGCATGCCAAATCTGATCCACACGCTTTCCTTGATCTCTGCTGAGCCCAGCCATGCCTCTAAACCAGAACTGCCATGACCCTTACCTCAAGTACAACCAAGCTTGACTTTTTGCAAATGAAGCCATACCAATCAGCATAGCCCACAATAACTCTTTTGATCTATCACAGCTTCACATACATGCCCTAAGGATCACATTTCATAAAATCTTGGAGCTTGAAATCAACACACACACTCAGATTCACAAAATCCTCAAGAAACTTTCCTTCTTTGAAACTCCTAAACCAGCCATCAAAACTTCAAGCAAACTTCACCAATCATCTCCATACATCCTCCAGATCATTTCCCAACCATTAAACAAGCCTAAAATCTCAAGAATCAAAAACATGATTTCACCCCCCTCTGAACTGAAACTTCAAAAACAGCCCAAATAAATTCATTCCCAGTATCAAAGCATCCTCAGGAGGTCCATTGGAGATGATTGGCACCAAGGAGAGGCCCAGATAGCTCAGATTGAGAAAGCTCAAGCTCAGGTATCATCAAGAACAAATTTTCCAGAACTTGTATTTTTTGTTATAGAAATGTTCTTCATGCTTCACTGATCACACTGCACCTTTTACTTTTGAAAATGGTTGAACATTGAGCTTGTATCGTGCTTCTGAAACTTTTGCAGTTTTTTATGTTTTGATTCGAATCTTGTGGTTGATGCAATATAAATGTGGTTTGAGGGTTGATTCTTGTTTAGGATGAGTAGGAGAGTGAATCTGGAGAGTTAGAGCTCCTAATTTGGCCTAGGGAAGAAGTTGGAACTTTGGTCTCGCCGGAGAAGATGACCAAAGCTTGCTCCGGTCACCTGAAAGTCATTAGGGCACTAATTAGGGTTTAGGGGGTCAGTTTAAATTTGAACCATTGGATCTTGCTTAGCGCGTTTTTTAAGGATCCAGATCATTTCAGTTAACCCTAATTTTCAAATAATTAAATTAATCAGTTAATTAACCCAGATGTAATCCAGGCCCTCCATCTGCGTGAGCAGTCAACTTAGGTTTAAACCCTGACCATCAGATGCTTTGACTTCCTCTTTTATTCATTTTATTTTCTTTTTAATTCATTTCTTTTGCACAATTTATTTAAAATATCAAAAAGCCTTCAAAAAATATTTCCTTTTGCATTTTTGTCTCAAATATTTTTCTTAATCAGAAAATGATTTTTATTTTATTTTTTGCATATAAAAAGTATTTTTAAAATATTTAAATGTTTATTTTAATTAATTAATGAAAATTAATTAATGAAAATTAATTAATTAAAATAGCATTTAGGTTTCTAAAAATCACCAAAAAAATCATGTTTCACTTAACACATTTAGAAACATTTTCAAACCCTTCATACAAATTTCCTTTTGTATTTGATGATAACTTGACAATTTTCTTTGAATTTAGGGTTCATAAAATCACATTTCAAACCCTAACGTTTGAAAAATATTTTCTTCCTAACCATGATGGGTTTGAAGATGGTTCTTTTTGCATTGTTTTACAAATATCATGTAGTATCTAGGATATTTTTGGCATGTAGTATCTAAGATGGTTCTTCTAGGTTTAGTTTCTGACCTCCCCCTCTGGATGGTAATTTAGTATAGGTTTAGGATTCCTTTGAGTGCATTTTCAATTTTTAATCATATCATTTGCTTCTGTTTTGGTCATTTGCATTTCATCCTTTCATGTAACCCTAATTTTGCATCTTTACTTGCATCTTACATTGCATTGCATGAACATATGAACTTGCCATGCCATTCTAAGCATTTGTATGCCATCTTAGATATATTAACACATTGCTTGAACATTGTTTGATCATGTTTTCATACATTTGATATGCTTTGCATCCATTACATTTCATGAACATCCATATGTTCTCATGGTTCCTACATGCTTCATTTGCATTCATTCTCTTGTATGATCACACATATGCATCTTGTATGTATTTGCATCATATCATAGCACCATTTACATCATGTGTATGCTTTTGGTCTTGGTCTTTGCCCTTGCATATGCATTGTTTCATTTCATTTCTTTCCTTATGCATCTTGTGCTAACTTTTCAGGATAATGGTAAGTTGTTTATGAGGTGGATTTGCCTTCACCTCCCACCTCTTCTCATCTTTTCATATTGCATCCTTGCTGCATTTTTGTTTTTCTTTGAGTGGTCTTGCCTCACTTGTGCTTCTCTTCCTTCCTTTAAGTTACTTATCTTCTTAGGAAGTAAATAACTTGTTCTTCTTTCTCATCTTCCTTTCATCTGCTTCTTCCTTGGTGGCCATCTTGAAGACTTCTCTTGAGCCTCACAAACCATAGGATAACCAAGCATGATAACTTTAGGGTTGTATATAGTCCCCCCTTAGTCTTTTACATTTGAATCTTCTTTGTGTCTCTCTTCTCATCTCTTAATCAGAGACTAAACTCTTAAAGTTTTAGGACTTTGGAATTAGAGTTATGCCTGCATCCTTCTCTTAGGATGGAGTGTATAACTTTAATCCTAAGTGTTAAACCTTTAATTTGTTTAAACCTCTTAATCAATTCATCTTAATAATAACTAAGACTTCATCTTGTAACTTGGGCCTTATATTAGGGTTCTAATTTTTCCTTTATGGTTAAGAAGGACTAACCCTAGTGTTTAATGGACAAGTCCCCCTCAAGTTGTCTTACAAACCATAAAATTCACTTCTTAATCTCACCCTTTAATTAAAATCCACTTAATAAAGTCTTGGTTATATAATGAATTTAATCCCTAACCATGGGTTAAGTTGAGGTATCTTCCTCAGCTTAAGTGTTCTCATCTATTATCCTTCTATTAGGATGGTGTAATGAGTTCACTAGTCTGTGATCAGAGATTAAACTCATTACTAAACACTAAACAAAAAAACAAAAACATCTAAATAATCACAAGTAGGTTAATGATCTTAATCCTACATCATCATGGTAATTAAGTTGAGATGCTTATCTCATACTTAAGTAGGCTAATTATCCCTAAACAAGGAGGATATAATGAGTTTACAACCTTTGATTTAGGCTTACGCTCATTAACTTATGACAAACACCCAAAACAATAAAAGGCTGAAAACACAAAAAAAAAAAATTTTAATCGTCTCCTTCGGGATTCTTTTCTCATCATCTTCATTTACAAACAAGAATTCGCTTCTTCCATCTAATGCAAGACAGTTAGCCCTCGAGCCAGACAAGTCGTACACTTGAGAATAGGCAAGCAAGTAGTTCACAGTCAAATTTATCTTTCAGTCTCTTTGAGTCGAACTATGGTGTTCTGACTTCCTCATTGCACGAGAGGATACATAGGTATAACTTAACTGTTATCGAACAAAAGTCTCTTTGTCTTCCCCCTCTTTCAGCATTCTTTAAAAGCCTCAGTTCCTGAGCATTCACCTTTTGCACTGACACTTGTATACTCTTTTCCAGCTTTTGCACACAGATAGCACATACACCTACCCCTTTAAACACAAACTTTCAAGCGTGGATCCTATCGAGTATGATGGACAATCTGGGTGCTAATACCTTCCCAGGTTGTAACCAACCCCCTTTCTCAGTTTCTCTGGTACGCTACCGTCTTATCCCCCTTTTTCTAGGTTTATGCACCATTACCTTTCCTTCGGATAAAAATGCCCAGATGGCGACTCTATTCACCTTCACCTTTATCTTCTCCTTTTGCCGACCATTCACGTCTGTACCGGGATGCAAATCTTTGGGAGCGACACACACCAGCGCCTTCATTGGGCTCAACATGGTAAATCACTTCATCATGGCGCGAAATAGTGTGCATTACAGGTGGTGCAGTAGTCATCACTTGCGGAGACAGCAGTCTCAGGAGGAGGATGATAACCAACAGGAATGAAATCAACCGGCATGCCCCACGGTGTACTAGCAGGCATGCGATAGCAAGGAGAAAGAACATTCTCAACAGGAATTGATGCAGTGATAATCTTAGAGATGAATGTATTCTGAATAGGAGAATTAGGAGGAGGTGGCTGATTCTGAGCAACCACCATGCTTTCCATCAAGGCAGTAACTCTTTCCAAGCTTTCCCTCAGATATGTAACTTCTTCGCGCAGCTCGCGATTCTCTTGTTGTAAGGTTTACGACATCTTCTTCCGATTAGCCTGAGTATCAACTTTGTGAGTCAGTTTGGAAGGAGAACTGAATGAAGACCAAGAAACAACATAAGATCCCTGGGCAACACTCAAAAAGCAAGACAAACGCGGGTTGATGCATGGTATGCGTATACAAATGCAAAAATTTCAAAGGACTATAAGATAACTTGCAATATTTATAAAGAAACACTTTTGAAGTACTTTAAAACTCATTCTCATTAAAATCAAAGTAAATATTACAAGTGAAGTACAAGCCTCAACAATCCTAATATATGAGGAAAAAAAGTTGAAATTCTGTGATCAGGTATGAGATGTCCTAAGAGATGTCCCAACACTTGATAGGACACTTGACAAATTTAACCAAAACTTAAATAGCAATAAAAGTAAACAACACAGAAGTTTGTTAACCCAGTTCAGTGTATAACCACACTTACATCTGGAGGCTACCAAGCCAGGAGGAAATCCACTATAAGTAATATTAATTCTAGACTTAAACCACCCAGTTTAATCTATCACTTAATAACTACCCAATGCAATTTCTACCTAAGACACACCTTAGATAAGAGTACCCTACTCACTCCCCCTCAATCACACAGTGATCAAGTTTACAAGTTTAATGAAATTGAAGACATTCTTCAAACAATACAGCTTGATCTTACTTCACAGTTTCAATCAAGTCACAAATGCACTTTTGCTTAAAAGCTCATAAAGTGGTACAATTAAAAACACCTGCTATTAAAAACACTAGACACCCTATTTGATCTTCTGAAATTCGTACTCAATTCTATGAGTTTCTGTTGCTTAAATAGGTATCTGTAATTTGGGCTTTCTGTAGGATGATCCAGCCCTAATGCACATGCAGCTTCCACCTTGAATTTAGGGTTTGTTACTTCCTAGATTCTAGGTGATTTAGGTCTTCTGTTTTAATCTGAATCTTCAATATAAAACTCCCTACAGATGCGCCTTGTTCTGTTTTTATCCATCATTAATTAATTCCAGATAACTCTCCTTAAATATCTCTAATTAGTTAGTCAATAATTAATTCTGGAAGCAGGTTTGAGATGTCTCAACATCTGTTGGGACATCCTGAAAAACTGAACTTAAGTCATTTACACAATGTCCCAACATCTGGTAAGACATCCTGAAATAAGTTCATATACTCTGTTTGATAATGTTCCAACATTTGATAGGACATTCTGAACTGAATTCAATAATTCTTGTTGGTCAAAAATTCTGCCAATTCAAGACATCTACAAACTCCCCCTTTGGCTAATTTTTGGCTAACATCTTTTTTGGTTTTCAGAGTGCAGCAGAAGTTCTTTTTATCAGAGTATAGCATTACTTTTCTGTTGATTCTTATTTGAGATTACTCCCCCTCAAACATATATGTATCCAATCTTGTTGCAACAGAAAAAAGACTTATTCAGTTCAGAAGCAAACAAACAAAATTTTTTTTATTCATACTTAAACAGCAATTACAATTTGTTGTTGTTCTCCCCCTTGGTAGACACAAAATTTAGGGCCAAAGACACTATTCCAGAAATACATTGCTGTCATTACATTTGCCTCACATACATTGATCACTCAGATTCATCACTCTCAGTTTCTTCCTCAACTTCTGTTTCTTCATCAGCTTCACTTTCTTCATCAGTGCCTGCTTTCTGATCTTCTCCACTCTCCAGCCTTTGGATGATTTCTTCAAGTTTCAGCTTCCTTGCTTCAAGTTCTTTGCATGTGCTTTTGAGCTCAGCAATTAGAGCCTTCTTGGAGATTGGAGTCTTAGCAGCTGATGGACCTGCAGATGTCCCAGAAGGTGCTTCAACATCTGCAGCATGATGACTGAGGAATAACTTGTAGTGAAAAGCCAATGGGCTTTCTCTTTTGCATGCTGTATCCTTGTCAGTGAGAATTCCAGGGTATTGATTGAGCACAATACCACACAGCAATGATGGAAAAGCTATTGGCAGCTTTGTTGCAGAAGAGCTGGCATGCTTCATGGTTTGATAAAAAATGAAAGCTCCATAGTCCATCTTGGTTTGAGTTCCCACAGCATATATAAACCTGGCTAGACCAGTGGAGATTGAAGAAGTGTGGTTGGTAGGCACCCAGTTAGCTGTACCAATCCTGTTCAGCATGGCATACTTTCTGGTAAGCATGCTCACTGAGAGCTTTCCCTTCACAGGCCATGCCTTGACCTGGTTTGCAGTGATCACCTTACAGACTTGATTATCTGTCTTACCTAGCTCATTTGGTCCATCTGTTTCTCTTCCTAGGTACTGATTTATGATTTGAGGAGAAAACTCTACACATTTACCTCTAACAAAAACTTTTTGAAACTCAGAGGACTTACCATTTGAACAATCCTCCTGAAGATTAACAATGAACTCTTTGACCAGAAGTTCATAGCAGGGAGAGAGATCTGAGACTGTTCTGAATAGTCCTGCAGCAGAGATGAGGTCAATCAATTCAGTGCACTCAAGTGCATTGCTGTTCAGTTCTCTTTCTAGGGCAATCCTTCTTTGGTACACATACTTCCATCTGTTGACACTAGAGACATGATGGAAAGATATGTTGTCCAAGGGGGCTTCTGGAACAGCAGATGAAGCCCTATATGGTGCTGGTTTCTTTTTGGGAGGAGATGTTGGGACATCTGATTCAACATCTGAGTCTGATGGTGTAACAGCTTTTCTCTTCTGGGTTTGGACTTTACTCCATGATTTTGTTGGCCCAAAAGTAGCTTTAGCTTTGCCTTTCTTTGGGGAGGCTTTCTTCTTCTCAGGAATTGCTGCTTCAGCTTGCATCTTTCCTTTCCTGGACCTGAGCCTTTTGGCTATGCTTGGTCTAACAGAGGCTATGATCTCTGTATCAGAGTCCTGCTCCAGGTTGACCACTGGAGGAGATTGAGCAGTCTCCTCTTTAGCTGGTTGATCAGCAGGGATTTGATCTTCATTTGAGGCTTTAGCCTGTTCCTCAGAGACTTCTTCATCATTTTCATTTGAGGCTTTATTCTGGTCCTCAGTTTGTTCCAAATCATCACCAGATGAGTTCTTTTTCTCATCTTCAGATGTTCCAACATCTATTGGGACATCTTGTTCTGCAGGAGTGTCCTCTGCATTTTGAGCTTGTTCTTCTTGAGGTGCAGGCATTGTGTTCAGAGGAACAGAGATCCCACTCACCACTCTCTGTTCAAAAAGGATTTGGTTGACAATCTCCTTGATGGAATCATCTACATATTTTGAGGATTTTGGGGGCATGTTAGTAGGAGAAGGAATGTCTCCTTTGGCTTTGCTGCAGACTTGATCTTTAGCTCTCTTTGGAGTTCTTGGCTTTTTAGTGTGAGAAGCACTTCCTCTGAGCTCGTCCAATGGAGTTGATTTCATTGGTACCACAGAAATGGGAGTGGCATGAACTACGTCTTCTTGGTTGAGAACTTCTTCAGTTGTGTTAGGGTTTTGAGACATTGTTGAGGAAGATGGATGAAAAGCTTTAGGGTTTATGATTTCTGGAGAATAGCTAGTTAATGTGATTCGCTTGTGATAGTATAATGAGAATATTGATAGCTGATTATAAACAGTTACTAAATAAGTAGCTGTTACAGTGCAAATGATTAAAGATGGAATTCCCAAGGATCTTGTCCAGACTGGTTTTGCCATCTGGAACTTATGCCATACAATGTCAGATGACATGTTGGCACATCTCATTAACTGCTAAATATCACATAAACAGATTCCAAGTTTGCCCATTAAGTTCTCAAATTGTGTAGCATCCAATGCTTTGGTAAAGATATCAGCTAACTGCAGATTTGTAGCTACATGTTCCAATGAAATCACTTTTTCTTCTACAAGATCTCTGATGAAATGATGTCTGATATTAATATGCTTGGTCCTGCTATGTTGGATAGGATTCTTTGATATGTTTATTGCACTTAAGTTGTCACAGTACAATGTCATGACATCCTGTGGGACATTGTACTCAGTGAGCATTTGCTTCATCCAAACCAACTGAGAACAATTGCTTCCAGCTGCTATGTATTCAGCTTCAGCTGTAGATAAGGATACACAATTTTGTTTCTTACTGAACCAAGAAATCAAATTGTTTCCTAGAAAGAAGCATCCTCCTGAGGTGCTTTTTCTGTCATCAGCACTTCCAGCCCAATCAGCATCACAGAAGCCAGTAAGAATTGGTTTACATCCATGAAAGTACATTATGCCATAGTCACAAGTACCATTAACATATTTAAGAATTCTCTTGACTTGATTGAGATGACTGACTTTTGGATCAGCTTGATATCTTGCACATACACCTACTGCAAATGCTATGTCAGGTCTGCTAGCAGTCAAGTATAACAAGCTTCCAATCATGCTTCTGTATAAGCTTTGATCTACATTCTCACCCTTTTCATCTTTAGTAAGCTTTAAATGTGTGGGGGCAGGGGTTCTCTTATGAGTAGCATTTTCCATTCCAAATTTCTTGACTATGTTCTTGGTATATTTGCTTTGGGAGATGAACATTGAGTCTTCCATTTGCTTTATTTGTAGACCAAGAAAGTAGGTTAACTCTCCTACTAGGCTCATTTCAAATTCAGATTCCATCTGCTTGACAAAATGTTTGACCATCCTTTCAGACATCCCACCAAAGACAATATCATCAACATATATTTGAGCAATCATGACATTCCCTTCTTCATCTTTAACAAACTAGGTTTTGTCAATTCCACCTTTTCTGTATCCTTGCTTGATAAGAAATGTGGTCAGTCTTTCATACCATGCCCTTGGAGCTTGCTTAAAACCATAAAGTGCCTTCTTTAGTTTGTATACATGATTTGGACAGCTTGGATCAACAAATCCTTTAGGCTGTTCTACATATACTTCTTCATTAAGATAGCCATTTAAAAAGGCACTTTTCACATCCATTTGAAATAGCTTGAACTTCAAGATACAAGCAATTCCCAAAAGTAGTCTGATTGATTCAAGCCTTGCTACTGGTGCAAAGGTTTCATCAAAGTCTACTCCTTCAATTTGAGTGTATCCTTGAGCTACAAGTCTAGCTTTGTTCTTTGTAACAACTCCTTGTTCATTTGACTTGTTCTTATACACCCATTTTGTACCAATCACATTTATGTCATCAGGTCTAGGAACAAGAATCCACACTTCATTCCTTGTGAATTGACCTAATTCCTCTTGCATAGCACAAATCCAGTATTCATCAGTAAGAGCTTCCTTGATGTTTTTAGGTTCTATTTTGGAAACAAAACAAGAACCTGAAATTACTTCTCTTGATCTAGTGCTCACACCTCTGTTGGGATCACCAATTATCAAATCTTTGGGATGATCCTTCTGTATTCTGATGGAGGGAGGTTTGCTTGATTCTTCTGTTCTTGTATCAGTTTGAGTGAAGTTATAATGATCATTCTTTTCTTCAGCTTCAATCTTGATATCAGGAGATGTTCCAACATCTTCTGGGACATCTGTAGGAGCATCATCAATTATCACATTTATGGACTCCATGATAACCTTGGTTCTAGAATTAAATACTCTATATGCTCTGCTGTTTATGGAGTATCCAAGGAAAATCCCTTCATCACTTTTAGGATCCATTTTTCTTCTTTGCTCCCTATCTGCCAGAATATAACAGTTACTTCCAAATACATGGAAATACTTAACTGTGGGTTTTCTGCCCTTCCAGACTTCATATATTGTGGACAAAGTTCCTTTCCTTAAGGTAACTCTGTTATGAATGTAACAGGCAGTGTTCATAGCTTCAGCCCAGAAGTACAGAGGTAACTTTTTAGCATGGATCATAGCTCTTGCTGATTCTTGAATAGTTCTATTCTTCCTTTCAACAATTCCATTCTGTTGAGGAGTGATTGGTGAAGAATATTCATGATTTATTCCTTCTGAAGAACAGAAATCTAAGAATTTTTGGTTCTCAAATTCTTTTCCATGATCACTTCTTATTCTGATCACACAGCTGGATTTTTCCCTTTGCAATCTTTGACATAACTCTTTGAATACATCAAATACATCAGACTTTTCTTTGATGAAATTTATCCATGTATATCTTGAAAAGTCATCAACCACAACATAGGCATACCTCTTACCACCAAGACTTTTAACCTGCATAGGTCCCATCAGATCCATATGCAAAAGTTCCAAAACTTTGGAAGTTGTCAGATGTTGGAGCTTTGGATGGGACATCTTGGTTTGCTTGCCTATTTGACATTCACCACATATTTTGCCATCATCAATCTTCAGTTTAGGAATACCTCTTACAGCATCCATGGATATTATCTTCTTTATGCCTCTGAAATGAAGATGACCTAGTCTTTGGTGCCATAGTTTCACTTATTCTTCTTTAGCTAAAGAGCAAGTTGAAGTGAGACTGAGATTTTGGGATTCCCACATGTAACAGTTGTCTTTAGATCTGGCTCCTTTCATGACAACCTCTTGTTCTTTGTTAGTCACTATGCATTCAATTTTGGTAAAGTTTACACTGTACCCTTGATCACATAATTGACTTATGCTGATCAGGTTAGCAGTTAAACCTTTAACTAGCAGCACATCATCTAGTCTTGGAACATCTTGACAATCCAAGGTTCCAACTCCCTTGATTTCTCCTTTAGCTCCATCTCCAAAGGTCACATACCTGGATGAATGTGATTTTAAGTTTACTATAAAATTCTTCAATCCAGTCATGTGTCTTGAACATCCACTGTCAAAGTACCAGTCTTCTTTAGCTGATACTCTCAGTAATGTATGTGCTATGTATGCAGTATTTTTCTTTGACCAGATGAGTTGAGATTTCTTTTGATGCCTCTGCCCTGTGTGTTGTTTGTCAGCTGATCTCCAAGCTTGATTGTTGATCTTGTTCTTGTAGCTTTGATCAGCTTCAGTGCTAGCTTTTGGTTTCCATACCTTCTTGATGTTTTCTGTCTTCTGCTTAGGAGGTTACTGATTTCTTTGATGTTTATGCAGCACTTTCTTGGTAACTTCTATTTTCTTCTTGGAAGGTTGCTGATACATCTGATTTGGATATCCATGCAACTTATAACAATGAGGTTTGATATGTCCAAATCTTCCACAGTGATGGCATCTCCATCTTTGATACTTCTTCTTCATTTTGTTCTTTTCAGAATGTTGAGACATCTGTTGGAACATTATGTTTGACTTTGTGTTCTTTTCCTGATGTTGAAGCATCTGTTGGGACATCTTGTTAGACTGTATGGATTTTGAAGTTGTTTTGCTAGAGCTAGATTCATCTTTATTTACTCTGTTAAATCCCAGTCCACTTTTATCCCCTGAGTGCTTATTGTTGTTGAGAATCACATCCAGTGTATTTGAGCTGCTGTTCAACATTCTAACAGATTTGGACATATGTTCCAACTTGGAGTTGAGAAGACTTACTTCACTTTTTAAGGTGTCAATGATCTCCTGATCATTTGCTTTGTCATCTTCTAATGCCTCATTCTGCTTTTTTAACTTTATGACCTCACTGCATATTTCAGAGCTTCTTTTGTATAGATCTTTGAATGCTTGCTCAAGTTCTTCATAAGTAAGTTCTCCATCACTGGATTCACTTTCAGAGTCACATAATCCAGCTAAAGCAGTGATATGCTTAGCTGATTCCTCTTCTGAATCACCTCCTGAGTCTTCATCAGACCAGGTTACAAATAGTCCTTTCTTTTGCCTTTTTAAGTAGGTAGGACATTCATTTCTGATGTGTCCATATCCTTCACATCCATGGCATTTGACTCCTTTTTCTTGACTGGTCTTTTCAGCATAATTTGACCTTCTGTTAGCATCATAAGGTCTCCTGTTTTCAGAAGAGTTTGTGTTTCTTCCACTGGGTTTGGATTTTCCTTCCATTCCTCTGAGAATCTGTTTGAATTGTCTTCCAAGCAAGGCAAGGTTGTCTGATAAGCTTTTATCATTTGCTGATTCATCATCTTCTTCTTCGTCAGTATTTGAAACCAAGGCTATGCTTTTGTTCTTTTTAGCATTTGTGTCATTCATTCCCATCTCAAAAGTTTGAAGGGAACCAATGAGTTCTTCAACTTTCATAGAGCATATGTCTTGAGCTTCTTCTATTGCTGTGACTTTCATGTCAAATCTTTTTGGCAAAGATCTGAGGATTTTTCTAACAAGCTTTTCATCAGTCATTTTTTCTCCCAAAGCTCCAGAAGTATTAGCTACTTCTAAAATGTTCATGTAGAATTCATGAACTGTCTCATCTTCCTTCATTCTCAAGTTTTCAAATTTTGTGGTGAGAAGTTGAAGTCTTGACATCTTTACTTTTGATGTTCCTTCATGAGTTGTTTTGAGAGTATCCCACACATCTTTGGCTAGCTCACAATGATGTACAAGTCTTAAAATGTTCCTATCAATGCCATTGAATAAAGCATTTAAGGCCTTTGAGTTGCCTAGTGCTGAATCTTCTTCTTCCTTACTCCATTCTTCTTCAGGTTTCAGCACTTTTGATCCATCTTTGGTATCTTGGACAGGATAATCCCATCCAATGTTGACTGCTCTCCATGCCCTGTTGTCAAGTGATCTTAAGAATGCAATCATTCTTGGCTTCCAGTAGTCATAATTAGATCCATCCAGAATAGGTGGTCTATTTACTGACCCTATATCTCTGTCCATGTTACAGAATTTGTATTCCCTAGATATCACCCAGTATAAACAGGCAAGGTGCCTGCTCTGATGCCAATTGAAATTCTGTGATCAGGTATGAGATGTCCTAAGAGATGTCCCAACACTTGATAGGACACTTGACAAATTTAACCAAAACTTAAATAGCAATAAAAGTAAACAACACAGAAGTTTGTTAACCCAGTTCAGTGTATAACCACACTTACATCTGGAGGCTACCAAGCCAGGAGTAAATCCACTATAAGTAATATTAATTCTAGACTTAAACCACCCAGTTTAATCTATCACTTAATAACTACCCAATGCAATTTCTACCTAAGACACACCTTAGATAAGAGTACCCTACTCACTCCCCCTCAATCACACAGTGATCAAGTTTACAAGTTTAATGAAATTGAAGACATTCTTCAAACAATACAGCTTGATCTTACTTCATAGTTTCAATCAAGTCACAAATGCACTTTTGCTTAAAAGCTCATAAAGTGGTACAATTAAAAACACCTGTTATTAAAAACACTAGACACCCTATTTGATCTTCTGAAATTCGTACTCAATTCTATGAGTTTCTGTTGCTTAAATAGGTATCTGTAATTTGGGCTTTCTGTAGGATGATCCAGCCCTAATGCACATGCAGCTTCCACCTTGAATTTAGGGTTTGTTACTTCCTAGATTCTAGGTGATTTAGGTCTTCTGTTTTAATCTGAATCTTCAATATAAAACTCCCTACAGATGCGCCTTGTTCTGTTTTTATCCATCATTAATTAATTCCAGATAACTCTCCTTAAATATCTCTAATTAGTTAGTCAATAATTAATTCTGGAAGCAGGTTTGAGATGTCTCAACATCTGTTGGGACATCCTGAAAAACTGAACTTAAGTCATTTACACAATGTCCCAACATCTGGTAAGACATCCTGAAATAAGTTCATATACTCTGTTTGATAATGTTCCAACATTTGATAGGACATTCTGAACTGAATTCAATAATTCTTGTTGGTCAAAAATTCTGCCAATTCAAGACATCTACAAAAGTAAACTAGGCCTAGGGGATCACATCCGAAGAAGATTTGAATCCAAACTGGTACTTCATGCGAATCCTCTTAATCTCTTTCTTGTACCGATTCTCCGTGTTTTCCTTATCCCTCATCAACTGGTCAACAATGGCCTTCCATGCACCGGATATAGGAGGAATCGTAGATGGAATACTAATGGAAAATAAATCCTCTCTTAGCCTCTTCATAACACGCCGTTTAAGTAACTCAATGAGATCATCTTTCTCCTTCAGTTGCTCTTGCATCGTCGTCTTCTCAAGTAGCCATTCTTCTTTCTCTTTCTTCATCTTGTCCAACTCTTCTTGAATAACAACCTTGTCATCTACGGGAGGAAGAAAAGCGGACAATGGTAGTATAGGAAACAAAGGCTCCTCGAGTGGATAAGGAATCTTGAGCTTAGAAGCCCTAGATCGAACCCACTGGATGTTACACTTGGAGGGAGCAAGGTGTTGTCTTCCCAATTGACCCTTCTCTTTCCGATGAACCGCATGCCAAGAAGGAGCAATCCTTTTCTTCATTTCTACATGATCTGCACCATTAAGAAAGAAGAAACGGGATAAGGAAAGGTTGTTTGGTATGTCCTTCAAACAATATCCCAACAGTCGCCTAGCAAGAATAGGGTTGTAACTAATTCCCCCACATGTACCAAGAAGAGGTACATTAGGAAATTCTCTACAACTGTCAATAAACACTCCAGTATCATAATGGGAACAATACCAAGTCATATCCTTATAAGAAAGAGACATAATCCTTTGAGACCATCTCCGCTTCTCTCTATTATCCTTGAAGACGTCGGACTTTGGTAGGTGCGAAATAAACCACCTCTAGAGAAGAGGCACACAACACACAATCTCTCCATCACCTTTGGAGGTCCTATAATGAAAAGCATGATACATGTCTCCAAGCAAAGTAGGTACCGGATTCCTCTTCAAGAAAATATGAATAGCATTCTCATCCACAATACCATCTAAGTTAGGAAACAAAACAATTCCATAAATGAGCAAATCAAGAATAGCCTCAAATGCATCCTTATGACCCAAAGTAAGAGAAGTAGAAGCTTTCCCCATTAATAACTTGGCATTAATACCACAGACACTCCCTTTTGGAAGAAACTTTCCATTAAGATCGGACTCCTTGAGAAAAAGAGCTTTGGCGATGACTTTGGTCATAAGCTCCTTCTCTAAACCACTGAAAATAAATTCCTTGTCCAAAATAGGTAGACCCATCCAATGAGAGTACTCCTTCAAGGTCGGCATAAGCTGATAATCAGGAAAGGTGAAATAATGATGCAATGGGTCATAAACCTGAGCCAAGGTAGAGAGAATCCCCTCTAGTACACCGGTGTCCAAGATAAACAAGATCTTTCCATAACATTTTTGGAACTCCTGGGTGTCAACCACCAATTCTCCTAGCTTTCTCAGCTATACTATATTAGTATTCTTGAAGGTGTACTTCTTTGTGTTCCTCCTTTCAAAATTCATAACCATAGAAATCTGAAATTTTGCAAACGTTCCTTATGAGTCCCTTGAAATCTCAAAAACAATGCTTATGAATTCATGAGTGCATGTATGCAACAAACACAAACAAGATCACACAAAGCACACGGGTCTAGGTTCCGAGTCACGAGCATGAAGTCAAGGTAACAAAACACCAACCCACACAGGTAAGTACTAAGGTCTTCATTGTACCTGCAGAAAACCAAAAGGGTACTAACAGAGGTGCCCGGAGTTAACAACCATCTTTAGAATATTATCAGTACGTTGGATTACTCCCCAACCGATAACATTCTTAACATAGACCTTGTCCGAGTGTAGTATTGCGTGACAACCACCTTAGGTTTACACCCGGATGGTTTCTGCACTACGTTCCTAAATTGGCTTGGATGGGTTAAGGGTTCTACGGTCCTCAATATGATCATCTCAAGGTTGAAAAATAATGCCACGTATGATTACTCATCATGACATTGATAATCCAAGAGAGCCTAACCGAATGGAAATTATCAAATTGATATATCTTTAGACTACTCCATCGCTTATCGCTTCGAATATCGCCGTCCTATCATAAGTTCAACTCAGATCCATGTTAGAATCTATCTCACTCACAGAGGATCACCAAAACTGAAACAAAACAAACAAATAACAAATAAATCAAACCAAAGCAGTAAATAAATCAAAGTAGGCCGAATCCGCTCAGAGATTACTCCCCAATAGAGTCGCCACTTTTCTGTAGAGGTAAAACATGAGTGTAAGCTATTAGTTAACTTAAATCAAAGTAAACGGAGTCGCCACCGCGCTTTTATTTTATTCCAAATGGAAAAAGGGAAGGTTACAAAATGGGAAGGTTTTACGCACCCAAAATGTTCGTGGTACTCCACGGGAGCCCTTTGAAAATTTTACTGATTTTGGTTTGAGAATGGTTTGTAAAATGAGAGTGGAGGGATGAGAAAAAGAATTATTTTTAATATTTTTTTTGTGTTTGGAAAGGTTTACCACCTCATGCCTACGTACCCACAAAGTGCAATGCGAGATCAAAACCCCGTAGTTCATGGTACAAATAGTGAAAAAAGGTGGGTTATGATTAATTTTATTAAGTGAAGAGAATTTGTCGTGTTCAAGTGGAAGGCCAAACAAACTACCATGAGAATGAAGGCATGAACTCAAACATCATTATGGGGAGGGTGCCAACTCGGATAAAATCAACGAGTATGCCATTAAACCCCCACAAATGACAAGAGACTCAATTACATCAAACTACGACCATGGAGATTGAAAGACTAGCAGCCGACTAAAGAATAATGACTCATAATCGGCACTTTTTAAAATAAAAAAAACAAAAGTGCGCAAAAGGCATAAAACAACTTGAATGAGTTTGATTCTTTTTATTTTTGAATTAAGGTCCACATGATTAGATTCATTGAATTAAGGTCCACATGATTAGATTCATTGATTCATTGATTCATTGATTCTTTCTCAGGACCTCGCATGACAGGTGAGACCAATTCAGTGCACATGGGCAGAGGTAGGCCTCAATACATGCCAATATCAGTAGCTGTCGTCACCATTCCAGCTCCAGCACCTCAACAACAGTATCCTCCACAACCACAACACTTTCCACTGCAACAACAATTTCCTCAACAGAGATCTTACAATAATAACAATCAGCAACAACGTTCGTTTCAACAAAGGACTTCACAAATCAACAGGGTTATCGATCCCATTCTGATGCCATATGCTGCCTTACTTCCACAGTTATTAAAGCTCAATCTGATTGAATTGAGTACTCTGGCCCCACCAAATCCCCAGAATCTTCAAAGAAACTATGATATTAATGCCAGATGTTCCTTCCACTCCAATGCACCTAGCCATACAATAGAGAAATGCAGAGCCTTACACAAGAAAGTTCAGGACTTAGTTGATTCCAAAGCTCTAAACTTTGCACCCCCTCCAAGTGTTACCATGAATCATATGCCTAGCCATGGTAGGCCTAGGATAAATTCCATTGAGGAGGGTCAACCTTTAATCTTAATTGACAGTGTTGCAAGTATTCAAAATCCTCTGGCCAAGGTTAAAGCCCAACTTTTGAAATGCCAGGTGTTCCGGGTTGTGAGGCCTATTGCGAAGCTTGTAAGATTTCCATCAACGGTTGTGAAAATTTGAAGACCGGTATCAACAATCTTATGAAAGAAGGCACTTTATAGATTTCTTCAACAGCTCCAGCTCCTACAACTTCAACAACCATTCCTTCTACAACACCAGCACACATCATTCCATCAGATGTAACAGACATTCCTCCTATAACTTCAACAACAATCATTCGAACGAATTCTTCTACAACATCAACAACCATCCCTTCTTCAACTTCAACAGATATCAGTTCAACACATCCTTCTACAACAACAACGACCATCAATGAAGACATTTCCACAGTTACCATTTACTATGATCCGACAACAATCCACGTTCCCAATTCTTTCAACAACTCACAGCAACATCTCCATCAACATCAGCAACCTTCATCACCAGCACCATCTCCGGTCAGACCTTCTGTTACAATTTATTATGAACCTCAGACTGTCTCAATTCCTTCTTCCGCAACAATCAGTCTAGTTACTATCACGGTACCAGGACCAGTTCCATATGACAGCAATAGTGTCGTGCCTTGGCACTATGGATCCGATTTATATTGTGACGGAAAGAAAGTCACTTTTGAAACTTCTACACCACAGATTGATAATATAGGGGGAGGCAGAGTCTTCACCCGAAGCGGACGTCTCTTTGCCTCACAATTCCAAAGAACTAATGCTGAATCAGAAGCTGCTGCCAAGGCTAAGGGCAAGAGTGTGGTGCCTAAAGAGCCTATTACCAAGGAAACTCAGAAGACATTCTTTGAATAGGATGTAGACGAGTTCATGAGAATAATCAAGAAGAGTGACTATAAGGTTGTAGACCAGCTCCATCAGACACCCTCCAATATCTATATTCTATCACTGCAAATGTGTTCCGAAGCTCACAGGAATGCACTTCTCAAAGTCTTGCACGCAACTTATGTTCCAGAAGATATTACAGTTAATCAGCTAGAAACAGTGGTTTCAAATGTCAATACGAGCCATGGGCTAGGTTTTACTGATGCTAATCTAACTACGGAGGGCCGTAACCATAATAAGGCTTTGCATATCACCTTAGAGTGTAAAGGTGTTGTTCTCTCTCATGTCTTGGTTGACACTGGGTCTTCTCTGAATGTTCTTCCAAAGAAAGCTTTGGTCAAGATGGAATACAATGCTCTTGCACTTCATCCAAGTAACCTGGTAGTGAGAGCCTTTGATTGTTCTAAAAGATCGGTTCTTTGGAAATTGAGCTTCCTGTGGTGATTGGCCCACAGATCTTCAAAACTATCTTCTACATGATGGATATTTCAGCCAGCCTATTGTTGTTTGTTGGGTCAGCCACGGATTCATGCCGCTGGCGCTGTAACGTCGACCCTTCACCAGAAGTTAAAATACGAATAGGAGGGCCAAGTTATCACAATCTGTGGGGAGGAGGATATCTTCGTTAGTCATCTAGCTACTTACAAGTATATTGAGATGGACGGAGAAATCCATAAGACAATGAGTCAAGGGTTTGAGGCCCTCAATGTCAATGAAGCAACAACTGAAGTGTCCGGTACTTCGATCTCCTCTTATAAGCAAGCTCGGAAGGTTGTTGAAGACGGGAATGCCCAGGGCTGGGGCAAGCTGCTGCAAGTTCAGATCAAGGAAGACAAGTTCGGGTTGGGTTACAAACCATCCCGATAGATCCAAGAGGAGGCTACTGAAGCTCCCAAGTTTATCATTGGCGGAATGCTAACCCTATATGAAATAAAAAATGTGGAAGACGAGGCTGAAAGTGACTTCAACCTAGAGAGCTGGATTCATCCAAGGGTCCCAGGCCAGCAAGTCCTCAACTGGTCTTCCCAGGAAATTATAAGGATTACTTCTACAAAGTAATTATTATTTCCTGTTTAAGCATGCATCAAGTCCTGCATCTTGCCCAAGGTGTCAGGACTCATTTTGTAATAGGGCCATATTTGTATTTTGTGCAAATGAATGATTAATGAAAAAATGGACATCTTTTGCAAACGATCTGTTTTCGCTCACTGTCTTTTCATTTTTATTCTTTTCGCACAAAACAATAAATGGAAATGTTTTTTTCAATAAATAACTCCATTCACACTTTTTTCTAAACAAGATTAAAATCAATCACTAAAATGAACAAATCTCAACCCTTTCAGAGATAATCCTCCAGATTGCACCGACAACGACACTGTTATGACTTCGTATGACTTCGACAATCCGATTAATCAAGCAGAAGAAGGGGTTGGTGAGGACTATGATTTGCCTGAAGAGTTGGCTAGGTTGTTAAGACAAGAGGAAAAGGTGATTGCTCCTCATCAGGAGGAGGTTGAGACCATCAATCTTGGTACCAAGGAAGATGTGAAAGAGTTGAGGATCGGGGCCAGTCTGCAAGCTCCAGTGAAAGAACAACTCATCAGTATGCTTCAGGAGTATGCCGACGTCTTCGCTTGGTCCTATCAAGATATGCCAGGTATGGATACAGATATTGTTATGCACATATTACCACTGAAAGAAGATTGTCCTCCAGTTAAACAGAAATTTCGCCGTACTCGCCCAGACATGGCCATGAAGATCAAGGAAGAAGTACAAAAGCAGTGGGACGCCGGTTTTCTTGCTGTAACTAGTTACCCGCCATGGGTTGCTAACATTTTACCCGTACCTAAGAAGGATGAAAAGGTGCGTATGTATGTTGATTACCGGGATTTGAACAGAGCTAGCCCAAAGGATGATTTCCCATTACCTCACATTGATGTATTGGTGGATAACACGACTCAATTCTCGGTATTCTCTTTCATGGATGGATTTTCAGGATACAGTCAGATTAAGAAGTCACCTAATGACATGGAGAAGACAACTTTCATCACACCATGGGGCACATTCTATTACAAGGTAATGCCATTTGGTCTGAAGAATGCCGGTGCAATATATCAACGGGATATGGTAACATTATTCCACGATATGATCCATAAAGAAATCGAGTGATATGTGGATGATATGATTGCCAAGTCCCTTACAGAGGAAGATCATTTGGTAAATCTGTTGAAGCTATTAAAGCGTCTGAGGAAGTATTAGTTAAAGTTGAACCCAAACAAGTGCAGATTCGGGGTACGTTCCAGTAAGCTGCTGAGATTTATTGTAAGTGAAAAAGGAATTGAGGTTGATCCCGATAAAGTCAAAGCTATTCAGGAGATGCCTGCACCTAAGACTGAGAAAGAAGTTCGAGGGTTCCTAGGTAGATTGAACTACATATCAAGGTTCATATCTCAGCTCACTGGAACCTGCAAACCCTTGTTCAAGCTGTTAAGAAAAGAGCAAACAGTCAGGTGGAACAATGATTGTCAGAGAGCTTTTGACAAGATCAAAGAATATCTGCAAGAACCTCCAATTCTCATGCCTCCAGTTGAGGGAAGACCTCTAATCATGTATCTGACAGTTTTAGAAGAGTCAATGGGGTGTGTGTTGGGCCAGCATGACGAGTCTGGTAGAAAAGAGTATGCAATATACTACCTAAGCAAAAAGTTTACCGACTGTGAACAACGTTATTCACTGCTCTAGAAAACTTGATGTACTTTAGCGTGGGCTGCTCGCTGACTAAGACAGTATATGTTGACTCATACTACCTTATTGATCTCAAAGATGGATCCAGTCAAGTACATATTTGAGAATCCAACACTTACCAGAAGGGTTGCAAGATGGAAAATGATTCTAACAGAGTATGACATTCAGTACACCTCTCAAAAAGCTATCAAGGGCAGTGTATTGTCTGACTATCTGACTGAGCAACCTATTGATGATTACCAGCCTATGAGATTTGACTTTCCTGATGAAGACATCATGTTCTTGAAAGTAAGAGATTGTGGAGAGCCTATTCACACTGAAGGACCTAACCCAGAAGAAGCATGGACTATGATGTTTGACGGGGCAATTAATTGCAACGGTCGTGGGGTTGGTGCAATACTTATCACACCTAAAGGAGTTTATATGCATTTCTCAGCAAAACTCATATTTGCATGCACTATCAACGAAGCAGAATACGAAGCTTGTATCATGGGTCTTAAGGAAGCCATTGACCTCAGGATTAAAACCTTGAATGTATTCGGAGATTCATCTTTGGTAATCAACTAGACCAACGACAAGTGGTACACTCATCAGGAGCATCTGATTCCCTACCGTGACTATACGAGCAGATTGTTGACCTTCTTCATAACAATTAAGATTGAATACATCCCTCGAGATGAGAATCAGTTTGCAGACGCTTTGGCTACCATTTCATCCATGATCAAAGTACAAGCTTCTAATTATGTACCTCAAATTTTGGTATCCAGACTGGATAGACCGGCATATGTATTCTCTGTGGATACTGTTACTGACAACAAGCCTTGGTACCATGACATTAAATGCTTCTTGGAAACTGAGACATACCCACCTGGGACATCGTCAAATGATAAGAAGACATTAAGAAGGCTACCCGGAAGTTTCTTCCTCAATACTGATGGTTCTTTGTACAAGTGAAACTTCGACATGGTCTTGCTCAGATGTGTTGACAAGAAGGAAGCACACCTACTAATGCAAGAAGTACATGAAGGTTCTTTCGGTACCCATGCCGAAGGACATGCAATGGCTAAGAAGTTATTAAGATCGGGTTACTACTAGATCACAATGGATGCAGATTGTTGTGCCTATGCCAGAAAATGCCACAAATGCCAGATTTACGCAGATAAAGTACATGTGCCCCAGAATCCTTTGAATGTAATGTCTTCACCTTTGCCCTTCGCCATGTGGGGCATTGATATGATTTGAAAGATTGAACCGACTGCTTCAAATGGTCACAGATTCGTCCTGGTAGCCATTGATTACTTCACCAAATGGGTTGAAGTAATTTCGTATGCAAACATCACCAGGCAAGTAGTAGCTCGATTTCTGAAAAGGGATATCATCTGTCAAGATGGAGTTCCCGAGCGAATCATTACTGATAATGGTTCCAATTTGAACAACAAGATGATGGCAGATCTTTGTCGGGACTTCAAAATTCAACATCACAACTCTTCTCCTTATAGGCCAAATATGAATGGCGCTATTGAGGCCGCTAACAAGAACATTAAGAAGATTGTGCAAAAGATGGTAGTCACATACAAAGATTGGCATGAAATGTTACCATTCACCTTGCATGGGTACCGAACCTCTATCAGAACAATTACTAGGGAAACACCTTATCAGCTTGTGTATGGTACGGAAGCAGTCCTACTTGTTGAAGTTGAACTACCCTCCTTACAGGTAATGATGGATGTAAAACTGGATGAAGCAGAATAGATCTGGTCTTGATATAATCAACTAAATCTGTTTGAAGAGAAAAGATTAGCAGCTATTTGTCATGGGCAGTTGTATCAAAAGCGAATGAAGAAAGCCTTTGATCAGAAAGTCAGACCTCGGGAATACCAAGTGGGAGAGCTTGTTTTGAAAAGACTTCTTCCTCCTCATACATACCACAGGGGCAAATGGACGCCAAACTACGAAGGCCCATTCATAGTAAAGAATGTTTTCTCTAGGGGAGCACTGATGCTCACTACTATGGATGGCCAAGGGATATCCTTAAGGTCATGTAAGAGGTTTGGCAAGGCCAAAGATCAAGAATCTAGAGGTTTGGAGAGACTTTCTATTTTTGGCATATGGCTTGTAATGAAAGTTACTATTTTAGGCAAGTTTTTCCCTAATCTTCAAGTGACTCTTATATGGCCAAAAAGACTCCAAATGAATTTCCATTGAACATGAAAGTTGTAGAGTATGATCTCCCATTTTTAAAAAGTACAAGTACATGTTCATAGCCTTCATGGTTTGAAAGTTATGGCCAATCGAATTTCACTTGTTTTTAGGGTTTACATGAATTTTCATTTTCTACAAAGTTGCAAAATGGCATGTAATGTATTTTCAAGCTGCTTTTGGAATCAAATAAGGTCATACTACTCCAAAGCATTGCATAAGAGTCATGTTTTCCCAAAGAGGCCAAGAAATTCGTGGGTGGATTATAAGTTATTTTCAAAAATGCAAAAGTTCAAGATCACAAGGAATGCATGACTCACTTGAATCCAATGGCCAGGATTGATTCAGAGGTGAATTTAGGGTGAGATGGAATCAAGTTGTGCACTAGAATGAAGGAATGCACGTGGGAATGGATCCATGTGAGGTTTCATGCAAATTTGCAAAAACACCTCTATCACACTTTCCTTGCCACAATTGATTCGCAAACCCTAATCAGTGTAGTATGGACATGATATAAAATCCAAGCATGCACTGAATTTGACCTAGCTCTCTCTCATTCATTAACTTCAATGTTTTGTGCAAAAAAGAAAAAGCCTTCAAATCTCTCTATTCAAGCTCTCATTCTTCAATCTCTTTTCATATTCTTGTTCAGTGAGCTCTAAGGATCATAAATATACCATTAATTCAAGCTGAAAGCAAGGTTTTCATCAAGTGCCATTCAAGTGCAGTTGGTGTCGAATCTCAAGATCTAGGAGTTTTCAAGGCTTCTTTTGCATTTATTTTGCAAATAGAAGTTAAAAGGAATGGATCTGCAGCTGGAAAAGTATTTTCTTGGAGTTTTGAAGGATCTTCAACCTCAGGTATGTTTTGGAATTCATAGATCTGGAAATGGTTTTGTTTGTGTGCATTGTGATCAGTATGTCTTGCTGATGATTCTGATCTATTTAGATTTAGAAATGGATGAGTATTGAGAATGTATGATGGATTTGAAGTTTGATGCATAAAACTGTTTGCGTTCGATTTGTTTGATTCATTAATCTATGTGAAAATCTAAGTGCATATTTGAGTTCAGCATGGTTGATTCATGTGATCTGGAGAGATTGATCCATTTCTGTGATAGTTTGTTCTTGCTCATGAGTTTTCCGGTGCCGGAGCTAGGGCTCCGGTCACCGAATTCTAGAAATTTTATGAATGAAGAAGATGATGTCTGGTGCGTTGGATGTGGTGATCTGGACGGATGAAAAGATGCCAGCACAATAACAAGAAAGGGTATCCCTCACGTGATTCTGTTTTGCACAATAATTCAAGATGTGTGCCATTCCACAATAGTTACCATGTGCGTGTGCTGAGGTTTATTGATTGTTTGACTTTGTTTGATTAGTTGACTCCATCCTGTGCGTAAGATCAATCCGTTGGCCTTTGTTTTTTCCAGTTTTTATTGAATTTCCATATTAATTGTCATAAACCTGCGCATGCCATTGGGCTTTATCTACTATTCTCACCCCTCCCTCTTCTAGGCCCATTTGAATTGAACTGAAATAGTTACTGACTTCACCCCTGGTTCATTGGTTTCTTATTTTATTTTAGTTTGTTTTTTTTATTTTTAAAAATAGTAAAATGTATCCAAAAATTCCAAAATAATTCATGACTAATCCTTTTAATTTTCTTTAATTTTTGTTTTTTTTTACTTTTCATTTATTCTTATTTTCCACGTAGGAATTAATTTCCATTTTTGATATTTGTTTATAATTCATTTTAAATACATGCTGACTTGTAGATTTTATATCTTGAGCATCAATTTGAATTTTGACTTGGTTCTTTTTGAATTTGATTCATATTAAAGTTTAGTTTATGGATGATTTTTCTTCTGGTTTTTAGAAGCTTGTGTGAATATTTTTGATAGTTGACTTGTGTGTGAAGTTTCAAAATCCTAATGAGTGTTCTTGAGGTCCTTTGACCTAGTTTCCTATTGATTATGACTTTGGCTTTTTGACATGATGATATCACTTGATTAATGAATACTTGTGTTTATTTTCACAATTTTTGCATGAGTTTATGATTTGATTTAAATTTTCATATGAGATTGCCTTAATTTTGCTTCTTCTTGTTGGCATGCTTAGTTCTTAGGTTAGGAGGGCACTTGTGCCAACTCCTATAGGTTGTTTAGGGTCCTTTTTGTATGATGTTTCAT
Source organism: Lathyrus aphaca (assembly GCA_963966055.1). Classification (NCBI taxonomy): domain Eukaryota; kingdom Viridiplantae; phylum Streptophyta; class Magnoliopsida; order Fabales; family Fabaceae; genus Lathyrus; species Lathyrus aphaca. Next base: position 459,006,462 of record OZ014523.1, on the reverse strand, counting down.
CCCTGGTCCTTATTTGGGGTGTGTTGCTTTGAGATTTTTCTTTGTTGCTTACCTTTAAAGTTTTCACAATTATAATGCATGTTTGTAAGTATACGAGTGCGCCTAAGAGGGAGGGTGAATTAGGTTCTTAGAAGTTTTTCCGGAATTTTATCGATGGATGAATAATTCTTGATTATTGTTCTAAGTTAAAAATGCGGTAAAGCGGAAAAGTAAAGTGGACACAGTGATATATAGTGGTTCCCCTCACAATCCGAGAGTACTCCACTCCCCTTTCAACACGAAAGAGAATTTACTATAGTTTTGGACAAATACAAGACTCTTCCTAGTCTCTCTATACAAGTCACTAAACTATATTCACCAAGATCAATCCTCTTGGAATTTTCCACTATGTCTTATTGAGAACAATCCTCTCAATAAAAGACTTCTTGTATCCATAATCCAGATAGCAAGAAAAACAATAATTCTGAATTTTATAAGATAGAAGGTTGAAGCTTTGATTCTTTATCAATATAACAATTGATCTTCTCTTTCACTAACAATAATTCACAATCATAAAATATTAGATAGCTCAAGAATTTTCTGATTATATGATATGAAGTAATGCAGAAAAATTATTGTCAAAAGTCTAAGAGTTTTGTGAATTTTTTCTATGAAAATATTTTTGAAAGAGGTGACAAATGATTTGAAAAAGTTTAGAATTTATATGCACATAAAACCCTTATGAAACAATGTAATAACAGTAAAAATTCATGAACAAATGCCAATGCATCATGAAAAGGTTCCATGAAAAGATACATGAAGAGGTGTTATGAAAAATACTGATTTTTCAAATTTGTACAGGTTGCAATCGATTGCATTATAATGCAAATCGATTGCACATGCATACGTTAACAAATTTTTCAAAATTTTGAAACATGCAATCGATTGCATGAAAATGCAAATCGATTGCACCTAGTGTAAACACCCAAAATCTTCCCTCACAGAGTTCACACCATGGCTTGTGATCTTTCATATTTGCATTAGTTTAAGCATACCATCTCATGTTGCATATTTGTTTCATCTGCATGGTTCAAGTTAATTTGCATTTAGGGTTTGTGATTTGAGCATTCCAAGGATCCATCTAAGCCACTCCAAAGGTCTCTAATCATTTCAAGAGGGTCCATGTGTGTTCTATCATCATATTATATCCCTCAAAGATCAAAGAAGTCAAGAAATCACAAGAACTGGCAAGGCATGGAAGCAGAGCTAGGGTTTCACTGCACAGATGACCTGAAATTAAGGTTTTGGTTTCAGAGGCCATAACTCCAAAATTTTTGGTCATTTTTGTTTCCAATAGTCTCAATATGTTATAAGGATCATGTGTACCAAGTTTTATTAAGAAATTCATTGTGGAAGTCATCTGTTCATTGGGTAACTTCTTGAGCAAGTCAGAGCAAAATCAGGGCATCTGAGGCCCCCAACAATGGAACCAAAGGGGTATTTTCATCAAATTGAAGTTATATGATCTTTATTTGATCATTGAAGTACTTGGAAGTTCACAAAATTGAAGAAATTTGAGCTAAACCAAAAGTTGCCAAAAAAGGAAATGACTTGTAATGGAAACTTTCCATTTTGGGAAAGTTCTTCAACCTCCTTTTTCTCAACCAAAAATGCTTCAAATGAAAAATTGTTGGTCATGAAAGTTGTAGATTGGATCATTCCCTTTTCCAAACGTACAAGAACATGTCCTAATTCATTATGGAACTCAAGTTATGGCCTTGCAAAGTTGGCAAAAATCCTATAATTTTCACTTTCACACCAAAGAGGATTTTTTGCAAAACCACTTGCCAAGTCATTTTGTGACCTCTAATGCATCTCTAAGCTTCATACAAACATAGTAAATTGCATTGTGATCAGAATTGCCTAAAGAATCACTTGCTTCCATGGCTTGCATCACAAGAAATCACAAAAGGGGAAAATAACATAACACTTGCAAACCCTATGAAACCTTTGCCTCTAAGCCATCCAGCTGCATAATTTCAATCCCATGGCTCTCCTTGATCAATGCTGAACCAGGAAATGCCATAAAACATCTGTTGCATAAGCCTATACTTCAAGTACACATTATGTTGACTTTTTGCAATTGGACCCATACCAATAAGCTGCAGCCACTACACACTCTCTGGCCAATAGAGACATGTTATGTGGACTCAGAGCAAGCCATAACACACATCACAAAAGCCTAAAAACACATCCATAGCTCAGATTGAAAAAATCCTCAAGAAACTTTCTCTCTTCGAAATTTTCAAACCAACCATCAAAACTTCAAACAAACTTCACCATTCAACTCAGCATCACTCATAGATCATTTCTCACCCCTCACATTGGCTTGAAACCACCTCAAACAAAAACACGATTTCCATCACCTCTGAACTGAAAACCTTCAAAACACTCCATATAAAATCCTTCCAAGCCTTTCAGAAGCATAAGGGGGTTAAGGGGAGTGGAAAAGCATCAAGGAAACAGTCAGAAAGCTCCATTTGATAAAGCTCAAGCTCAGGTATCATCAAGAACTTTTTTTTCTTCAGAAATGTAATTTTAAGTTCCTAAATGAATCTATTTGATCTGTTGATCATGCTGGTATGTTTCTTTTTGCAAATGGTTAAGTATTGAGTATGTATGAAGCTTCTGAAACGTTTGACCTAAAACTTGTTTGATTCGATTCATGCTGTTCATGCTTGATAAATGTGTTTTGATGCCTGATTCATGCTTAGGGTTATTAGATGATGTAATCTGGAGCTTTAGAGCTCTTGAAATGGCCTAGGGAAGAAGTTGATGTTGGGGTCTCGCCGGAGAAGATGACCGGAGCTAGGCTCCGGTCACCTGAAAGTCATTAGGGCTAATCCACGTTTTAAATCTCAGTTTGAATCTTGGCCGTTAGATGAGGATTAGGGTTAGGCATTGAGTGGCTCAGATTAGTCCATTAGTTTAAAACTGATTAATTAATTATAAAACTTAATTAAATGCCAGATTCAATCCCAGCCACTGGATTGCGCACGCAGTCAATGGTCTCCCCTCCAGTTTGAATCTCAGCCATGGATCTTGCATACTTCTCATTTAATTGATTTTTAATTCATTTTTTCTTATTTTTCATGCACATTTAATTTAAAATACCTAGATAATCACAAAAAATCTTTCCTTCTGCATTTTAATTCCAAATATTTTTCTTCACCCAAAAATATTTTTATTTTTATTTTTTGCATAAAAATTGTATTTTTAAAATATTTAAATGTTTATTTTAATTAATTAATGGAAATTAATTAATTAAAATACCATTTAGGTTTCTAAAAATCACAAAAGAATTCACATTGCATCTTAAGACATTTAGAAACATTGTCAAACCATTCATACAAATTTCGTTTTGGTTTTGAACATACTTTGACATTTTCTTTGAATTTTGGGTTCATAAAATCCCCTTTTTAGAACCCTAACTTTGAAAAATCTTTTCTGCCCAACCATGAAGGGTTTGATAATGATTCTTTTTGTATTGTTTTCCATATAAAATTTAGTTTCTAGGATATTTTTGTCATGAATTTATTTTCCATTTTCAAATTTATTTTCATTTTTCCTTTTAAGGTACCCAAAAACCCTAGCTAACTTAGAAAAATCATAACTTTCTTTAGGTTAAGAGTTAGACCTTATCCTTTGGGGTGTGATATCATATGGGGTTAGGGTTTGTTTGAGCTGATTTACAAATTTTTATCATGGGAATTGCTTCTGTTTTGATCATTTGCATCTCTTCCTTTCATGTAACCCTAATTTTGCATCCATACTTGCATCTTACATTGCATTGCATGAACATATGAACTTGCCATGACATTCTAAGAACTTGTATGCCATCTTATACATCTTAAGACATTGCTTGAATATTTTTTGTTCATTTATTCATACATTTGCTATGCTTTGCATCCATTTCATTTCATAAACATCCATGTGTTTTCATGCTTCCCACATGCTTCATTTGCATTCTTTCTCTTGTATGATCATCCATTGCACTTTGTATGTCTTTGCATCATGTCATAGCATCATTTTCATCATTTGATTGCTTCTGGTTTTGGTTTTTTTCCTTGCATATGCTTCATTTCATTTCATTTCTTTCCTTATGCTAACATTTGCAGGTGGTAAGTTAACTTGAGAAGTGAATTTGCCTTCACTTCTCATTTCTCTTCATCTTCTTCATATGCATCTTTTCTGCATTTTTATTTGCCTTTGAGTGGGCTTTCCCATTCATGTTCATCTCTCACTTTCTTTCTCTAAGTCACTTATCTTCTTCAGTGAAGTAAGTAACTTATTTCTTCTGCTTCTACTTCCTTTCTTCTGCTTCTTCCACTGGTGGCTTCTCTGAAGATCTTTCTCAAGCCTTACAAACCATAGGAACATCCAAGCAGGATAATGATTAGGGTTGTGATTAGTCCCCCCTTAGCTTTTACCTTTGGGTCTTCTTTGTGTCTCTCTTCTCATCTCATCATTAAAGACTAAACCTTTAAGGCTTTAGGACTTTGGAATTAGGGTTATGCCTGCATCCTTCTCTTAGGATGGAGTGTATAACTTTAACCTAAGTGTTAAACCCTTAATTTGTTTAAACCTCTTAACAAATCCATCTAATAATCACTAAGACATTAACTTGTAATTTGGGCCTTACATTAGGGTTCTAATTCTTCCTTTATTGGTTAAGAAGGACTAACCCTAGTGTTTAATGGACAAGTCCCCCTCAAGTTGTCTCACAAACCATAAAATCCACTTCTTAATCTCACTCTTAATTAAAATCCACTTTAATAAAGGTTTGTTTTGTCATGAGGTTAATCCCTAATCATGGATTAAGTTGAGGTATCTTCTTCAGCTTAAGTGTGCTCATCTATTATCCTTCTATTAGGATGGTGTAATGAGTTCACTAATCCTTGATTATGGCTTAAACTCATTACTTAACACTAAAGAAAAACCCAAAAACATCTAAATAATCACAAGTAGGTTAATGATCTTAATCCTACATCATCATGGCAATTAAGTTGAGATGCTTATCTCACACTTAAAGTATTCTCATTATCCATAATCAAAGGGAGGATATAATGAGTTTGCTAAGCTTTCATTTAGGCTTAAGCTCATTAACTTATTACAAACACCAAAAACAATAAAAAACTCAAAACAAAAAACAAACAATAATCGTCTCCTTCGGGATTCTTTTCTCATCATCTTCACTCACAAACGAGAACTTGCTTCTTCCGTCTAATGCAAGACAGTTAGCACTTGAGCCAGACAAGTCATACACTTGAGCATAGACAAGTAAGCAGTTCACAGTCAATTTATCTTTCAGTCTCTTTGAGTCGAACTACGGTGTTATGACTTCCTCATTGCACGAGAGGATACGTAGGCATAACTTAACTGTTATCGAACAAAAGTCTCTGTGTCTTCCCCCTCTTTCACCATTCTTCTTAAGCCTCATTCTTGAGCATTTCACTTCACCTTTTTGCACTAACAATTGTACATTCATTATTTAGCTTTTGCACACAGATAGTACAGACACTACCCCTTTAAACACAAACTTTCAAGCGTGGATCCCGTCGAGTACGACGGACAATCTGGGTGCTAATACCTTCCCAGGTTGTAACCAACCCCCTTTCTTAGTTTCTCTGGTTCGCAACCGTCTTATCCATATCTTTCTAGGTTTATGCAGCATTACCTTCCTTCGGGATAAAAATTCCTAGCTGGCGACTCTATTCACCTTCACCTTGGCGACTCTGCTGGGGAAATCTTATATTACAACCAGGGATTCTAGTTCTTTTTGTGGGTTCCTCCTAGCACTTGTTTGATTTGTGTTTACAGGGGTGTTATGTGCTACTTGTGCTTATTTATTGCTTTATTTATTGCTTTCTGTACCGCTTTATTTATAGCTTTCATTTATAGTTTTTTTATGCAATTCATACTGTCATTGTCATATGCTGGATTTGCTGTTTCCTTGGTGGGTGGGGTATCATTGAGTGATTAAGGTCCTATACCTAGGACCTGAGTGACACATAGGCTAGAGTGGCTTCATATTCTTTCCCATTCCATTTCGGTCCGGTGCGGGAATATGAAACACGGTTCAGACATGGGTTTCTTCTTGAGAACTCTGTGCTACGGATTTCCTGTAGTACTAGGGCTAATTGGGAAGCCTGCTAAGTCTGGATGACCTTTTTAGATGACCTTCAGCATCTGAGGTGAATTAAAGGAGGATCTTTTATGGTTATTGTAAACACTGTACCTCCGGGTTAGAAGTGTTTACACTTCTCATAACTGATCCAAGTCTGAGGATCCTTGTTCTAGAACATTACATGTGAGGGGGTTGGGATGTTTACAGGTTTGCAGGAACCCTTGGCCCCATCATACCTTGTTACTAGATTTGTTAAGGTTGTATTATTTGGACAGTTCTTGTGATTACCCTGGACTTGTACTCTTTATTTGAGTTCCCCACCTGGTTACTGGATTTCTAAGCCTCCATCCGGACTTATGAACACACATAGACCTTATCAAGGCAGATACCAAATCCAGCTCATGATCACAAACCCTTTTCATATCATTTTGGATACATCATTTTTGCATCATTTGACATTTGCCTATTTGTTTTACAGGGTATCCATCTTATTGTCTTTGGTTTGGTTTTGATCCCTTCTACTGCTCAGACTTCTTCAGTCATCTTCTCCAGCACCTTCATTAGTTTGTAAGAGATTCTTCTCCAGTTATCTTCATCAGAGACTTATCTCCAGCATCTCATCCAGTGACCTTCATTAGTAGTTGCTCTCAGCTTTTTCACCAACATCCATCATAAGCATGGACACCTCCAGAAAGAGCAACATTACATACCACTTCTTTGAGCCCACCCTGACTGGCATCAGGCAGATCCAGTCTCTCATTACTCCTGATCATGTCCCACTATTTAGAGAACATTATGGGGGCATATTAGACATGATCATGGACCTGGATGCATCCCAGAGGAGTATGATCCACACTTGCTTGCAGTTTTATGATACTCCTCTCAGATGCTTCACATTTCCTGATTTTCAGTTGGGACCTCTACTTGAAGAATTTTCCATGTTGTTAGGAGTCCCCATCAGGAGAGGTATTCCTTTCAACCCTGAGATGGTTGCTCCCAAGAATGAAGACATAGCCAGGGCATTGCATTTGGAGCCTGCCCTCATTGATCAGAGCATGACCACTAAGGCTGGGGTTCCAGGCCTTCACTTGGACTTCTTGATCTCCCAGGCCACCCTGCATGCTGCAGTAGGGAAGTGGGATGTTGTTTGTGCACTCTTGGCACTCAGCATATATGGGATTATCATTTTTGCAGACGAGCCAAAGTTTGTGAGCAAGAATGCTATTCACATGTTCTTACTGAGGAACCCAATTCCTACCTTGCTTGGAGACTTCCATTATTCAGTACACCAGAGGAATGAGAAGCAAAGAGGAAGATGTGCTCCCCTTTATTACTCTTGGTTGTTAAGAAATTTGCCAAAATCAGATACTTTCCTGAACCCTCATCAGCCAAAGAACTTGGCTAAGAGATTGATTGCCTTAACATCAGAAGACATCAGATGGTGCACTCAGAGCACCAAGGGCAAGGACATCATTACTAGTTGTGGGCAATATCCTAATGTGCCTTTGATAGGAGTAAAAGGTTGCATCAATTACAACCCTTTACGTTTTAAGAGACAATTGGGGTATGCTTTGGTTCATCCTCCAAGAGGGAAAGATTTGACTGAGACCCTCTATTGTGAAATCCAGCACAACTCTGCTATTGTTAGACAGGCAGCCTGGGCCTGGGACAACCTTTAGACTAAGGGAACAACCATCCTTGGCAAGTGCAACAACATTGCTTCAGCATAATATTCTGATTGGTCTCATACTAGAGCTCAGATCACCCGGATACCATTCACTTTAGAAGATGTACCTGGACCTTCCACAGTGCAACCTGTAGCTACTGTCAGTTTGGAAGAGTTTGAGAAACTGAAAGAGAGGAATACTCAGCTCTCTAAAGCCTTGAAGAAGACTCTCTGGGAGAGAAATGACAGTCGTCTGGATAATGAGAGGTTAGAGAAGCTCCGGATTGAACACTTGACCAAGATTGAGAAGACGGATGACTACATCAGAAAGGCTAGAGCAGGAGAGCTTATGTTGAAGAATGCTTGCAAGGAAGCTAAGACTCAGAAGGCTAGGGCAGCGCATTATCTAGAGGAGAGCCAGGATAGGTGGATCAGGATCACTAAAGCCCATGCACAAGAAGATCAAAGAACTCAAGCTAAGATAGAGCAACTGGAGGCTAGTGAGAAGAAGCATCAGGAGGCATTATTGGCAGCACAGAAGGAGATATCTGAGTTGAAACTCCGGGCGGGGTTAAAGAGGTCAAAGGATCAGGATAAGCATAAGAAGTTGACAAGTGCCATTGCTACCAGGAACCTCCTCATCAGGACTATCATAGAGCTTGACAAGTGCCATTGCTACCAGAAAAGATGACTTTGGACTAGATGTTTAACTCTTTTTGCTTGTACTTTTCTTTTGTTGTACTTTTCTTTTGTTGTTGTATTTTGACCCACCATGGGGATGTATTGTAATCAAACTATGTATTTCACCCTTTGTAATATATGTGGTTTATATTATTTTTGGTGGGCTTAATCTCTCTTCATCATCAACATTTCCTCGAGGTCTGGAAAGGTCAAAACCAAAGAACCAAGCCGGATACCCTTGGAAGACAAATAGGCATCTTGCATTGCATACTAACATTTTTCTTTGTTTTGTAGGTCTTTGTTTTGTTTTTGTTTCTCACTTTGTTGTGGTTTCAGGAAACATTGCTCGCAGAAGAGTGTTCCCTGTCAACAAAATACACCGGTACCCAACAAGAAACAACCTTCCGAGACTTCAGATGGATCAAGTTCAGCAAGACTTGAATGAAGTAAGGACCCAAATGGCCAATGAGAGGGTTGAGATGAGAAATCAGATGACTCAATTCATGATTGTAATGATTGGTTTAGCTCAGAGCCAGGAAAGACTGAGGGAGTTGGTTGAGCGACAAACTCCTGAGGAACACCATCCAGGTACAGGAGGTACCAGTAACAACGATCACGTGCAGCCTCATCTAAATCCAGAGATTAATGCCATAAGAAATACTCAGGGTAACACTGCTGGAGGAAAGGTCTTGCAGAAGGATCCTCAAGAAGAGAAGTTCACTGTAGTAGGTGCTGGAGACGAATTTTATGACCGATGATTGGATGAAATCGTAGAGAAGCTGAGGTTTCTTGAATCCCAACACTCTCTAGGTTTTGATGTCATGGACATGGGATTGGTGGAAGGGGTGAGAATTCCTCACAAGTTCAAACCCCCGTGTTTTGAAAGATATAATGGAACATCCTGCCCATGCACCCACCTTCAATCATTCTTGGGAAGATTAAAAGCATACACCATGGACGAGAAGCTGTGGATGTTTTACTTCGAGGATAGCTTGACAGGGGCATCCCGAGAATGGTATTCCCACTTGACCAGAGCCACAGTAAGAAACTGGAAAGACTTGGCTGAAGCTTTTATCCGTCAGTATCAATATAATCTGGACATGGCTCCAAACAGGACCCTTCTAATGGGAATGTCTCAGTCTTCCCGTGAAAGTTTTAGAGAGTATGCCCAAAGGTGGAGGCAACTTGTTGTTGCAGTTCAACCCCCTATGTCAGAAAGGGAGATGGCAGACATGTTCATGAATACCCTCTAGGGAACATATATTGACAGATTGGCTGCATTTTCTTCCACCAGCTTTGCAGATGTGGTGATAGCTGGGGAAAGAATATAGATCCTATTGAAGATGGGGAAGATCTCCGACAACAGTGCCAGTTCAAGCATTGCAAGGAAGCCATTTTTTGGGCCCCGTAGATCTGGTGAGACACATTCTGTACACATGGGAAGAGGGAGACCCCAATATCTGCCCAGAACAGTTGCTGCTGTTACTATCCCTGCTCCACCTCCTCAATATACTTAACAACCACATCAATTTCCTCAACAACTACTGTTTCCTCAACAGAGATCATACAATAATAACAACAATAAAAAACAACGCCCTTTTCAACAGCGGCCATCTCATATCAACAGGGTGATTGAACCTATTCCAATGCCATATGCTACACTACTGCCACAACTCCTAAAGCTCAATCTTGTTGAGTTGAGGACATTGGCTCCGCCTGATCCTCAGAACCTTCCAAGAAACTACGATGTCAAAGCTAGGTGTGCTTTTCATTCCAACGCACCTGGTTACTCTACGGAAAAATGCAGAGCTCTGCATATGAAGGTCCAGGATCTGGTAGATTCAAAGGCCCTGAACTTTGCACCACCTCCCAATGTCATGAAAAATCCTATGCCAAGCCACAGTGGGCCAAGGATTAATGCTATAGAAGATGGCTCACCCATGAGTTTAATAGAAGACATTGCAAGTATTCAGACACCTCTGGCAGAGGTTAAGGCTCAGCTTTTGAAATGCCAAGTGTTTCCAGGTTGTGAGGCCTGTTGTGAATTTTGCAAGCTTTCCGAGAATGGGTGTCCTAGTTTGAGGAGTGGAATTAATGGCTTAATCAAAGAAGGCATTCTGCAAATTACAACAACAACTTCTACAAAACCAGCAACTCTTTTGTCAACAACAAGCAGATCTTCTACAACTGCAATTACCATTGTTCCGAGTGATTCTCCTACAACTGAAACAACCATTGTTCCTACTGATTCATCTACGACTTCAGCAACCATTTCTTCTGTCACTTCAACAAACAACAGTTCCTTTTCATCTCCTTCTACAACTCCAGCAACCACCAACAATGATGTCTCCACAGTTACAATCTATTACGACCCGACAACGGTCCCGAATTCCAGCAACTTTCAACAATCTCAACAACAGTTTCAATCAAGCTTCAATTCACCACCACCAACATCCACCAGAGGTCCTGTTACTTTTTTTTTATGATCCACAGACAATTACGGTTCCAACATCTGTTGCAGTAAGCCCAGTCACTATCACGGTGCCCGGGCCAATCCCATATGATAAAGACAGTGTTATACCATGGCATTATGGTGTTGAACCTTACTGCAACGGAGAAAAAGTCCTTCTTAATTCTCCAGTTCTCACTCCCCAAGTGGACAATGTCGGGGGAGGCGGAGGCTTCACCCGAAGCGGACGTCTCTTCACGTCACAAGCTCCAAGAATTAATACTGAGGCAGAAGCTGCTGTCAAAGCCAAAGGGAAGAGTGTGATACCTGAAGAATCGGCACCAAAAGAGACTCATAAATCATCCTTTGATCAGGATGTGGATGAGTTTATGAGGATAATTAAAAGAATTGACTATAAAGTTGTGGACCAGCTCCACCAGACTCTTTCAAAGATCTCTATCTTATCCCTGTTGTTGTGTTCCGAAACCCATCAGGATGCACTACTCAAAGTTCTGCATGCTGTCTACGTGCCAGAAGAGATCACAGTGAATCAGCTTGAAACAGTGGTGTCAAATGTCAATACTAGCCATGGGATAGGTTTCACTGATGCTGATTTGACCACAGAAGGACGTCACCACAACAAAGCTTTGCACATCACCCTGGAGTGCAAGGGAGCTGTACTATCTCATGTTCTTGTAGACACTGGGTCCTCACTCAATGTCTTACCCAAGAAAGCTCTTGTCAAGCTCCAATATGATGGAATAGCTCTCCGGCCAAGTAATCTTGTGGTCAGGGCTTTTGATGGCTCCAATAGATCTGTTCTTGGAGAGGTGGAGCTTCCAGTGATAATCGGTCCATAAGATTTTAAGACTACTTTCTACGTGATGGACATTCAGCCGGCCTACAACTGTTTGTTAGGTCGACCATGGATCCATGCCACATGCGCAGTAACGTTGACCCTTCACCAGAAACTGAAATATGAATGGGAAGGACAGATTATCATCATCTGTGGTGAGGAGGACATATTTTTTAGCCAGCTGGCTATGTACAAGTATATTGAGATGGATGGTGAAATCCATGAAACTATGAGCCAAGGGTTTGAGGCCCTGAACGTCAATGAGGCGACGACTGAAGTATTTGCTGCATCCCAGGAAGACAGAAGGGTACTTCAATTGTCTCCTATCAGCAAGCCCGAAAGGTTGTTGAAGATGGTAATGCTCAAGGCTGGGGCAAGCTACTGCCAGTGGAAAAGAAGGAAGATAGATTCGGTTTGGGTTACAAACCATTCCGACGAGATCAATCAGAGGCTGTTCGAGAGCCCAAATTCATGAATGGGGGGATGCTCACCCCAGATGCCGTTAACAACCTGGAAGACGAGGCGGAAAGCGACCGCAACCTGGAGAGCTGGATACGTCTAAGAATCCCGAGAAACCAAGTCCTTAACTGGTCTTCCCAGGAAATTATAAGGGTTACTCCTGCAGAGTAATTATTATTTCCTGTCTTTTTTAGCATGCATCAAGTCCTGCATCTTGCCCAAGGTGTCAGGACTTATTTCGTAATAGGGCCATAGTGTAATTTTGTGCAAATGGATTAATCAATGAATATCGGACATCTTTTGCAAACGAGTCTCTTTTTCGCTCATTGTCTTTTCATTTTTCACTTTTGTACAAAACAATAAAATGGCAATGTTTTTAAAATAAATAACTTCATTTTCACTTTTTCTAAACAAGATTAAAATTGATCACTAAAACGAACAAATCGCACCCTTGCAGAGATTATCCTCCAGATTGCACCGACAACAACACTGCTATGAACCTGTATGACTTCGACAATCCAATTAATCAAGCTGATGAAGGGGTTGAAGAAGACTATGAGTTACCTGAAGAGTTAGCCAGGTTGTTGAGGCAAGAAGAGAAAGTGATTACTCCTCATCAGGAGGAGGTTGAAACAATTAATCTTGGTACCGAGGAAGATTTGAAAGAAGTGAAGATTGGGGCCGGTTTGCAAGCTTCGGTAAAAGAACAGCTTATTAACATGCTTCGAGAATACATCGACGTCTTTGCCTGGTCCTATCAAGACATGCCAGGTCTAAATACGGATATTGTTATGCACAAGCTGCCTTTGAAAGAAGATTGTTCTCCAGTGAAGCAAAAACTACGCCGTACTCGCCCAGATATGGCCATGAAGATTAAAGAAGAAGTACAAAAACAGTGGGACGCCGGTTTCCTTGCTGTGACTAGTTACCCGCCGTGGGTTGCTAATATTGTACCAGTGCCTAAGAAGGATGGCAAAGTATGGATGTGTGTGGATTACCGGGACCTGAACAGAGCTAGCCCGAAGGATGATTTCCCATTACCTCACATTGATGTATTGGTCGACAACACAGCTCAGTTCTCGGTATTTTCCTTCATGGATGGTTTTTCAGGGTATAATCAGATCAGAATGTCACCCGAAGACATGGAGAAGACTAGCTTCATCACTCCTTGGGGCACGTTTTGTTATAAGGTAATGCCATTTGGATTGAAGAATGTCGGTGCGAATTATCAACGGGCTATGGTAACGTTATTCCACGATATGATCCACAAAGAAATTGAATGCTACGTGGATGATATGATTGCCAAGTCCCTCACTGAGGAAGATCATCTGGTAAATCTGTTGAAGTTGTTCAAGCGTCTGAGAAAGTATCAGCTGAAGCTAAACCCCAACAAATGCACATTCGGGGTGCGTTCCGGTAAACTGCTGGGTTTTATTGTAAGTGAAAAGGGAATTGAAGTTGATCCTGACAAAGTCAAAGCCATTCAAGAAATGCCTACACCTAGGACCGAAAAGGAAGTTCGGGGGTTCTTAGGTAGATTGAACTACATTTCACGGTTCATATCTCACCTTACTACAACCTGTGAACCCTTGTTCAAGTTGTTAAGAAAGGAACAAACAGTCAGGTGGAACGAAGATTGTCTGAAGGCTTTTGACAAAATCAAGGAGTACCTACAAGAACCTCCAATTATTATGCCTCCAGTTGAAGGAAGACCTCTAATAATGTACCTGACAGTATTAGAAGGATTAATGGGGTGTGTGTTGGGCCAGCATGACGAGTCTGGTTGAAAAGAGTATGCAATATACTTTAGGTGCAGTACTCATTACACCTAAAGGAGTTCACATGCCTTTCTCGGCAAAGCTCACCTTTAACTGCACTAACAACGAAGCTGAATACGAAGCTTGCATTATGGGTCTTGAGGAAGCCATTGACCTCAGGATCAAGACATTGATTGTATTCGGAGATTCAGCTCTGGTAGTTAATCAAACCAACGGCAAATGGTACACACACCAGGATCATCTGATACCTTACAGGGATTATACAAGGAGGTTATTCACTTTCTTTACAACAGTCAAGCTTGAGTATATCCCTCGGGACGAGAACCAGTTTGCAGATGCTCTGGCTACCATTTCATCCATGATCAAAGTTCAAGCTGCCAACTTTGTACCTCAAATTTCAGTGTCCAGACTTGACAGACCAGCATATGTGTTCGCAGCAGATGTTGTCAAAGATGATAAGCCTTGGTTCCATGACATTAAGTGCTTCTTGGAGGATCAAACATACCTACCTGGGGCATCTTCCAATGATAAGAAGACTTTGAGAAGGCTTGCTGGTAGTTTCTTTCTGAACACTGATGGTTCCCTGTACAAGAGAAACTTTGATATGATACTCCTCAGATGCGTTGATAGAACAGAAGCAGACTTGTTAATGCACGAGGTGCACGAAGGATCCTTTGGTACCCATGCTGGAGGACATGCAATGGCCAAGAAGTTGCTAAGATCAGGTTATTACTGGATCACAATGGATGCCGACTGTTGTGCCTATGCCAGAAAATGCCATAAATGCCAGATTTATGCGGATAAGGTGCATGAGCCTCCGAATCCGTTGAATGTGATGTCTTCACCTTGGCCCTTTGCTATGTGGGGCATTGACATGATTGGCAAGATTGACCCAACTGCTTCGAATGGCCACAGATTCATCCTGGTTGCCATTGACTATTTCACCAAGTGGGTCGAAGCAGCTTCCTATGCAAACGTTACAAGACAAGTGGTAGCCAGATTTCTAAAGAGAGACATCATCTGTCGATACGGAGTTCCAAAGCGAATCATTACTTTGATTTAGGCTTAAGCTCATTAACTTATGACAAACACCAAAAACAATAAAAAACTCAAAACACAAAAACAAACAATAATCGTCTCCTTCGGGATTCTTTTCTCATCATCTTCACTCACAAACGAGAACTTGCATCTTCCGTCTAATGCAAGACAGTTAGAACTTGAGCCAGACAAGTCATACACTTGAGCATAGAAAAGTAAGCAGTTCACAGTCAATTTATCTTTCAGTCTCTTTGAGTCGAACTACGGTGTTCTGACTTCCTCATTGCACGAGAGGATACATAGGCATAACTTAACTGTTATCGAACAAAAGTCTCTATGTCTTCCCCCTCTTTCAGCATTCTTCTTAAGCCTCATTTCTGAGCATTTCACTTCACCTTTTTGCACTGACACTTGTACATTCATTCTTTAGCTTTTGCACAGAGATAGCACAGACACTACCCCTTTAAACACAAACTTTCAAGCGTGGATCCCGTCGAGTACGACAGACAATCTGGGTGCTAATACCTTCCCAGGGTGTAACCAACCCCCTTTCTCAGTTTCTCTGGTTCGCAACCGTATTATCCATATCTTTATAGGTTTATGCAGCATTACCTTTCCTTCGGGATAAAAATGCCTAGCTGGCGACTCTATTAACCTTCACCTTCATCTTCTCCTTTCGCCGACCGTTCGCGTCTGTACCCCATCTGACCCGGGTGTCTTTTCGGGGGAGCGACACCTAGGTAAAAAGCCAAAAATGCTTAAAACAAACAGATGTAAATCGATTGCATGTATAGTGAAATCGATTTACACAAGCTTAATCTTGAAAAATGCAAATTTAAATTATGCTAAGGTTAAGAGATGATTATGCCATGATATTAGTTTTTGATTGAGCATCTGAGACTTTAATACTTGTGAATAATTGTTAATATACCTTCATGAAACATCTTCTTGAAATAAGTCTTGAACCTGATGCTTTAATCTTGAAAATCATCTTTGCCTTCTTATCATATTGTAGCTAAGAGATGTGTCTTCATCAAAACAAGTGTTGACCATGGGGAAGCTTGACTTCACATTCTCCCCTTTTTTGATGATGACAAACAATATTCTTAGATGCTTTAACATTTCCGGAATACTTCTCCCCCCTAAGATGTATATATCCCCCTTTGTATGTGAATCGGAGCTTTGTACCTTTGAGAAATTCAATACAAGGAAATGTACAAGCATAACATCTTTCTCCCCCTTTGACATTATCAAAAATAAGGGAAAGATGGGTGAAAAGAATAAAACCCATAAACAAGAAATAATGAAAACTAGAAATAACATATCATAGATTAAAACTTGAAGTGCATACATAGCATAAGTGCAAAAATTTTCATTTTAAAGAAACATAATGAAACATACGGAAACAAAAGAAACATAAATGAGACATTACAACTAGTAAGTATTAACGACTACATAACGAAAACATCCAAACAAAAAGACATGAAAACATTTTTTTTAAAAAACAGATCCATATTGGGGTCAAAAGGGTCTTGGTTAGGAAATTGTTGGTTGAGAGGTGGTTGGCGAGGTGGTGGGGCAGCCGGGTTGGATGGATCATAAGGTGATATGTAGAGATGGGAATAAATGTATGAGAATTGTTGGTTGATGTCGCTCCCACCTGATGACACATGGCCAAGAGGGGTATAGACGCGAACGGTCGGCGAAACGAGAGGGAATGAATAGAGTCGCCAGCTAGGCATTTTTATCCCGAAGGAAAGGTAATGCTGCATAAACCTAGAATAAGATGGATAAGACGGTTGCGAACCAGAGAAACTGAGAAAGGGGGTTGGTTACAACCTGGGAAGGTATTAGCACCCAGATTGTCCTCCGTACTCGACGGGATCCACGCTTAAAAGATTTGTGTTTTAAAGGGGTAGTGTCTATGCAATTTGTGTATCAAAGCTGGAAAGAATGCAAGTGTCAGTGCAAAAGAAAAGTGAAGTGTATAAGAGAAGTGTCAGTGTGAGAACAAGAATGAAATGCTCAAGACTACGAGGCTTAAAGAATAATGCTGGAAGGAGGGGGGAATATACAGAGACTTTTGTTCGATAACCGATAAGTTATGCCTACGTATCCTCTCATGCAATGAGGAAGTCACAACACCGTAGTTCGACCCAAAGAGACTGAAAATAAATTGACTGGTGAACTGCTTACTTGTCTATGCTCAAGTGTATGACCTATCTGGCTCAGGTGCAAACTGTCTTGCATTAGATGGAAGAAACAAGTTCTCGTTTGTGAGTGAATGAGATGAGAAAAGAATCCTGAAGGAGACGATTATTGTTTTTTTTTTGTATTTTCAGTCTTTTATTGATTTTGGAGTTTGTCATAAGAAAATGAGCTTAAGCCTAAACCAAGGGTTAGTAAACTCATCACATCCTCCCTCTGATTTGGGGTAATGAGAATACCTTAAGTGTGAAGTAAGAACCTCACACTTAATCACCATGATGTAGGATTAAGATCATTAACCTACTTGTAATTATTTAGATGCTTTTGGTGTTTGTGTTTAGTGTTAAGTAATGAGTTTAAGCCATAATCAAGGATTTAATGGACTCATTACACCATCCTAATAGAAGGATAATAGATGAGAACATTTAAGATGAGGAAGGCTCCTCAACTTAATCCATGATTAGGGATTAACCTCATGACAAAACAAAAGCCTTTGTTAAAGTGGATTTTAGTTAATGGTAAGATTAAGAAATGGATTTTATTGTTTGTAAGACAACTTGAGGAGGACTTGTCCATTAACACTAGGGTTAGTCCTTCTTAACCAATTAAGGAAGAATTAGAACCCTAATGCAAGGCCCAAGTTACAAGCTTGATGTCTCAGTGATTATTAGATGGATTAATTAAAGGATTTAAACACATTAAGGGCTTAACACTTAGGATTAAAGTTATACACTCCATCCTAATAGAAGGATGCAGGTATAAGCTTAATCAGAAAGCTTTAAAACCTTTAGGGTTTAGTCCTTGATTATGAGATGAGAAGAGAAGACTCAAAGATGACACAAAGGTAAAAGCTAAATGGGGGACTAATCAATCCCTAATCTTGATCATGCTTGGTTGTTCCTAGGGTTTATGAGGCTTGCAAAAGATCTTCAGGAGAAAAGCCACTAGGAAAGAAGCAGATGAAAGGAGAAAGAAGCAGAGAGAGGCAAGACAACTTGCTTCACTTAAGAAGACAAGTTGCTTGGAGGAAGAAAGTGGGAAAGATCATGAATGAGCAAGCTCACTCTAATACAAAGATAAAATGCAGCAATGATGCAAGAGAGGGATGAGAGGAGATTGTGAGAAGTGAAGGAAAATTCACTTCCCAAAACAACTTACCACCTGAAAAGTTAGCAAAGGAAATAAAAGGCAATGAAGATGAGATGAAATGCAATGGTTCAAACCAAAGTTAGAAGCATGAACATGATGTTAATGAATCCAAGAGTTGATGCAAACACATTTCAAGAGTTGTGGATGATCATACAAGGATGGGGATGCAAATGAATCAGGTTTTGAACCATGAAAGTTCATGAAAGTTTATGAAATGGAATGAACATATAACATGGAAAATGAGTGATGCAATGATCAAAAATGATTCTAAGATGTCCTAAGATGTCTTATATGTCATATGGATGCACAAAATGTCATGGCAAGTTCTTGAATGCAAGCAAATGAAAGATGGATGCAAAGGAAGTCAAGAATTAGGGTTTATGCATAACATGCAACACAAAACTCAAAATCAGAAGCAAATGACATGATAAAAATTTGAAAATGGGATCAAAGGAACCCTAACCCAACACAAGTTCACTTCCCAAAGGAGGAGACCTAAATCTAAACCTAATGGAAGTTATGATTTTTCTAAGTCAACTAGGGTTTCAGAGCACCTCAAAAGGAAAAATGCACATTAAATTGAAAATGAAAGATAAATTCAAATCAATTTTACCCTAAAAACTACATGCTAGGAAGGATGCAATGCAAGAAGAACCATTATCAAACTCTTCATGGTTAGGAAGAATGAATTTTTTCAAGTTAGGATCAAATTATTGCCTTTCAACAACTTTAATTCCAATGAAAATTGTCAAAATAGGTCAAGAACCAAAAAGAAATTTGTTTTGAGAGTTTTATAATGTTTCTAAATGTTTTAAAATGCAATGTGAATTTTTTTGTGATTTTTAAATACCTAAATGCATTTTTAATTAATTAATTTCCATTAACTAATTAAAAATAAACATTTAAATGATTTAAAAATGATTTTTAATGCAAAAAATGAAAATAAAAATATTTTTGGGTTCTGAAAATTAACAAAAGGTTTGACAAAAACTTTCAGAATTTTTTAATATGTTTTGCTATTTTTAAAAATTCGTGGAAGTTAAATACAATTAAAATGAAATAAAACTAAATAAATGAAAAAGTAAGCAAATCCTGAGGCTGAGATTCAAATGGATTTGGAGGGAATTGACTGGCGCCAGATCCTATGGTCCATGTTCAAACTGGCATTTTTAAAACTAATCCTAATTAATTAATATAATTAATCACAATTAATCCTAATGACCTAATCTGGACCACACAGTGCGCGCGGGAGAGACAGATCCAAGGGTCTCAATTCAAACCAAAACCCTAACCCTAATTTACACTTAATGACTTTCAGGTCACCGGAGAAGTGCTCCGGTCATCTTCTCTGGTGACCCCCTCACCTGAAAACTTTCAACTTCTTCCCAGGTCATTTCTGGAGCTCTAAAGCTCCAGATTACTTCCTCTCTCCATTCTAAACCCAACCCCACCCTCAACTGGAGTTTATTTCTAACCATTAACAAGATTCGAAGCAAGGTATAAAAATGGCAGAAATTTCAGACAAGCCATACATGCTAAATTCTTCATCATTTTCAAAAATTTAAAGTTCAACATGTTCAGGGGATCACACTTAACCAATTAATAACTTAAAATAGAGGTCCTGGAAAAAATGTTTCGCATGGCTACCTGAGATGGAGCTTTTGCTTTTGGAGTTCCTTGCTTCCAATCACCTCTACTGACTTCCCTCAAGAGTTTGCAAAGCTTGTTTGGAGTTTCTTATGGCTGGTTTGGGAGATTGCTTCAGTTCAGTTCAAAGGGAGTGAAAAATCGTATTTCTGTTTGGGGTGATTTCAAGGCCAGATGATGATTGGGAAATGGTCAGTGGATCATGGTGAATGGTTTTGTGAAGTTTGCTTTGAGGTTTTAGGCTTGTGTATTGAGATTCGAAGAAAAATGCATAAAGGGGGATTTTTGTGAATGTTGACTTGTGGGAGAGCTCAGGCTTGCTTCTTGTGTGTTTTGAGTCTCATTTTGTCCACTTATCAAACTGTGATAGGGCAGAGGGTTGGTGGTGGCACAGTGTGATTGGCATGGCCCCTTTTGCAAAAAGTCAAGTCTATGTGTCCTTTGAGGTATGGGCTGTTTCAGGGCTAGAGCAAAGGCATGTTTGCTGCAGCTTGATTCAATGATGACCATGGAAATGAGATTGAGGCCCATTAGCAAGTTTGTGAGAAGTTGTGGGAGGTTTTGCAAATTTCACTAAGTTTGGACCTTTTGAAGCTTCTTAATGATCAAGGCATGAAAATGAGTAATTCTTTGGTGCATTCTGAATTTTGGACCATGGACTATGTTTGTGTAATGCTTAGAAGTTGATTTGAAGTCACATTTGGTTTTGGCATGAGGTTTTGCAACTTTCCTCCTTTGGCACAAAGGTGAAAAATTAGTGATTTTGTCCAACTTGGCAAGGCCATAACTTTTGATCCAAAATGAATTAGAATGAGTTCTTGTACTTTTTGAAAATGGGAGGATCCATTCTACAACCTTCATTACCAAAGTTTTCTCATTTGAAGCATTTTTGAATCAAAAAGAGGAGGTTGAAAAACTTTCCCAAAATGGCAAGTTTACATTATAAGTCACTTTCCCAAAAAGGCAACTTTGCAAATGGCTTGAAGTTCTTCAATTTTGTGAACTTCTAACACCTTCTATGATCAAATAAAGATCATACATATTCAAAATGATGGAGAAACCCCTTTGGTTGGGTTACCGGGGGCCTCAGATGCCCTGATTTTGTACTGACTTGCTCAAGAAGTCATCTCTTGATCAGATGCCTTCCCCATTGAATTTCTTCATGAAAATTGATATGAATAATCCTCATAACATATACAGACCCATAGAAACAAGAATGACCAAAAAATTTGGAGTTATGGCCTCTGAAACCAAAACCCTAATTTTAGGTCATCTATGCAGTTAAACCTGGCTCTACTTCCATGCCTTTCTCAGTTCTTGTGATTCTTTGACTCCTTTGACCTTGTGAGGATATAATATGATGCTTGAACACACATGGACCCTCTTGATATGATTGAAGACCTTTGGAGTGGCTCAGATAGCTCAGGGATGGCTCAGATCACAAACCCTAGATGCAGATGGTTTTGAAACAATGTAGTGAAGCAAAAATGCAATATGAGATGCTATGGTTGAACTTATGCAAATGAAAAGAAACACAACCCATGGTTGTCGCTCCCACCAAATGACACCACAGGTCAGAAGGGGTATAGACGCAAACGGTCGGCGAAAGGAGATGAGAACACACAGGAGTGAACTCAGGAAGACAAGAGTCGCCAGCTAGGCATTTTTATCCCGTAGGAAAGGTAATGCTGCATAGACCTAGAAAAGATATGGATAAGACGGTTGCGAACCAGAGAGACTGAGGAAGGGGGTTGGTTACAACCTGGGAAGGTATTAGCACCCAGATTGTCCGTCGTACTCGACGGGATCCACGCTTAAAAGATTTGTGTTTTAAAGGGGTAGTGTCAGTGCAATTTGTGTATCAAAACTGGAAAGAATGCAAGTGTCAGTGTAAAAATAATGTGAAGTGTATAAGAGTAGTGTCAGTGTAAAAACAAGAGTGAAATGCTCAGGAGTATGAGGCTTAAAGAATAATGCTGGAAAGAGGGGGAATATACAGAGACTTTTGTTCGATAACTGTTAAGTTATGCCTACGTATCCTCTCGTGCAATGAGGAAGTCAGAACACCGTAGTTCGACCGAAAGAGATTGAAAGATGAATTGTCTTGTGAACTGCTTACTTGCCTATGCTCAAGTGTATGACCTGTCTGGCTCAGGTGCAAACTGTCTCGTTTATGAGTGAAGATGATGAGAAACGAATCCCGGAGGAGACGATTATTGTTTTTTTTTTATGTTTTCAGTCTTTTATTGCTTTTGGATGCTTGTCATAAGTTAATGAGCTTAAGCCTAAACCAATAGGTTAGTAAACTCATCACATCTTCCCTCTGATTAGGGGTAATGAGAATACCTTAAATGTGAAGTCAGTGTCTCACACTTAATCACCATGATGTAGGATTAATATCATTAACCTACTTGTGATTATTTAGATGTTTTTGTTGTTTTTGTTTAGTGTTAGGTAATGAGATTAAGCCATAATCAGGGATTAAACAGACTCATTACACCATCCTAATAGAAGGATAATAGATGAGAATGTTTAATCTGAGGAAGACTCCTCAACTTAATCCATGATTAGGGATTAACCTCATGACAAAACAAAGCCTTTATTAAATGGATTTTAGTTAATGATATGATGAAGAAATTATTTTTATGATTTGTAAGACCACTTGAGGGGGACTTGTCCATTAACACTAGGGTTAGTCCTTCTTAACCAATTAAGGAAGAATTAGAACCCTAATGCAAGGCCCAAGTTACAAGCTTGATGTCTTGATGGTTATTAAGTGAATTGATTAAAGGATTTAAACACATTAAGGGTTTAACACTTAGGATTAAAGTTATACACTCCATCCTAATAGAAGGATGCAGGCATAAGCTTAATCACAAAGCCTTAAAGCCTTTAGGGTTTAGTCCTTGATTATGAGATGAGAAGAGAAGACTCAAAGAGACACAAAGGTAAAAGCTAAGTGGGGGACTAATCAAGCCCTAATTGTTATCATGCTTGGAGATCCTAGGGTTTATGAGGCTTAAAAGAGAACGAATCTTCAAAGAGCCACCAAGGATAGAAGCAGATGAAAGGAGAAGAAGAAAGGAGAAGCAAAAACAACTTGTTTCACTTAGAAAGATAGGTTGCTTGAAGAAAGAAGGTAAGATGAACAAGAATGAGCAAGCTCAATCCAATACACATACAAAAATGCAGCAATGATGCATAAGAGAGATGAAAAGAGATTGTGAGAAGTGAAGGCAAATTCACTTCTCAATACAACTTACCACCTGAAAAGTTAGTAAAGAAATGAAATGCAATGCAAAATGAGATGCAATGTCATGATGCAAACCAGAACCAGAAGCATGAGTATGATGTTAATGATGCTAAGAGATGATACCAACATGAGGCAAGGCATGGGAATGAGCAAACAAGCATAAGGATGCAAATGAGGCATGCATTGAATCATGGATGTTCATGAAAAGTTATGAAATGCAAAAGAAATATAACATGGAAAATGAAAGATGCAATGATCAAACATGATTCTAATATGTCCTAATATGTATTATGAATCAAATGAAAGCATAAAATGTCATGGCAAGTCATGGTATGCAAGCAAAGGGAAGATGGATGCAAAGGAAGGCATAAATTAGGGTTTATGATCAACACACAAGACAAAATTCAAAATCAGAAGCAAACATCATGATAAAAAATTGAAAATGCAATCAAAGATACCCTAGACCTATACAAACTCACTGCCCAAAGGAGGGGTTCTAACTCTTAACCTAATGAGGGTTATGAATTTCCTAAGATTGCTAGGGTTTTAAGGTACCTTGTCAAGAAAAATGCAAAACAAATTGAAAATGCAAGATCAAATCATGCCAATTTTATCCTATAAACTACATGCTATACAAGATGCAATGCAAAAAGAATCATCATCCAACTCTCAATGGTTAGGCAGAAATGAATTTTTGAAGTTTGAAACAAAATATTACCTCAAAATGAATTTAATTCCAAAGAAAATAATCAAAAGCCATCAAGAACAAAAAAGAAATTTGGTTTGAGAGTTGGACAATGTTTCTAAATGTTTCTAAATGCTATGTGAATTTTTTTGTGATTTTTAAATACCTAAAAGTATTTTTAAATAATTAATTTTCATTAATTAATTAAAGATAAACTTTTAAATGATTTAAAAATAATTTTTAATGCAAAAAATAAAAATAAAAATATTTTTGTGTTCTAAAAAATAATGAAAACCTTGACAAATATTTTCATAATTTTTAAACATTTTTTGCTATTTTAATTAATTCGTGCAAAATAAATCAAAACAAATGAAAATAAAATGAATTTTAAATGAAAAATGAGAAAGTCAACTGATCTGAGGGCTGTGGTTCAAACCTAGGGCGCGGGAATTGACCAGCGCGCGCATCTGGACGGCTTGAATTCAAATTTCACTAATTATGCTTAAACCCTAATCCTGTGCCCTAATTACTTTCAGATGACCGGAACAGTGTTCCGGTCATCTTCTCCGGCAAGGTCCTCACTCAATTTCTCTTAATACGCCATGAAACTTCACAAATCCCTCCAGAATCAATCATTAGACCACTCTAAACAAGAATCCAGCAACCAAAATCATTTATTTTCACTCAAACTCAAGAATCAAAACAAAAAGCATTTCACGGGCAAAGTTTCAGAACAAGCATACAATCTCAAAACTCAATCATTTTCAAAAATAAAAGGTTCAGTGTGATCAGGAGAGCATGCTTTATCATTTAGAAACAAGAAATAAGAGTTCTGGAAAAATGAATTTCCATGGCTACCTGAATCGAAGCTTTCAACCCAAGAGCTTCTGGACCAGTTTCTTGCTTCCAATCAAATCCACTGACCTCCCTCAAGTGTTTGCAAAGCTTATCTGGAGTTTATTTGGGCTAGTTTGAGAGATTTCTTGAGTTCTGTTCAAAGAGGGGAAGAAATCGTATTTGGTTTATGTGAGGTTTCAGGGATGAGTGAGGGCAAGGAAATGATTAGGAGAGTGTGCTGAGATGTTTTGTGAAGTTTGTTTTTTGTGTGTGATGCTTGTGCTGTGTGTTTCGAATGGTTTTGCAAGTTAGAGGATTTTTGGTAACTATGGCTTGGAGAGTGTTTCAGCATGAGTTGTTGTGTGATATGGCTTGCCTTTGGTCCACTTATCACTCATGGATAGGTCTGTGGAGTTGATGTGCCCTATTGTGATTGGTATGGGTCTTTTGCCAAAAAGTCAAGCTTTGTGTAAGAGAGGTATGGGCTCATGGATAGCCAAGGACAAGAGGGGTGTCCTGCGCAGCAAGAAGTGAGGAGGACCATAGGATCAATTTTGAAGTCAGCCAGCACATGGATTAGGGTTTGAGTGAGGTTTTGCAACTTTGTTCAACTTTGGCCCTTTTGAAGTTTCTTGATCCACAAGTCATGAAAATGAGTGAACTTTTGATGCAATCTGATCCTTAGGCCTTGGTTTATGTTTGTATGAAGATTACAAGTCCATTTGATAGCACAATTTGTCTTGGCAAGTGATTTTGCAACTTTGCCTCTTTGGTAGAAAACTTGAAATTATGTGATTTTTCCCAACTTTGACAAGCCATAACTTTTGATCCAAAATGAATTAGGATGAGTTCTTGTACTTTTTGAAAAGGGAATGATCCATTCTATAACTTTCATGACCAACGTTTTCTCATTTGAAGTACTTTTGAATCAAAAAGCAAGGGTTGAAAAAGTTTCCCAAAATGGCAAGTTTCCATTACAAGTCATTTTCCCAAAAAGTCAACTTTGCAAATGGCTTGAAATTCTTCAATTTTGTGAACTTCCCACATCTTCTATGATCAAATAAAGATCATACACAATCAAAATGATGAAGAACACCCTTTGGTTGGGTCATTGAGGGCCTCAGATGCCCTGATTTTGCACTGACTTGCTCAAAAAGTCAACTCTTGATCAGATGCCTTCCCCATGGAATTTCTTCATGAAAATTGATATGTATGATCCCTATAACATATAGAGACCAATAGAAACAAGAATGACCAATAAATTTGGAGTTATGGCCTTTGAAACCAAAACCCTAATTCTAGGTCATCTGTGCAGTCAAACCTGGCTCTGCTTCCATGCCAATCTCAGTTCTTGTGATTTTTTTGACATTCTTGACTTTGTGAGGATACAAAATGATGCTTGAACACACATGGACCCCTTTGAAGTGATTGATGATCTTTGTAGTGGCTCAAATGGCTCAGGGATTGCTCAGATCACAAACCCTAGATGCAGATGACTTAGAAGCAATGCAGTGAAGCAAATATGCAATATAAGATGCTATGATTGAACTTATGCATATGAAGAGATCACAAGCCATAGTGTGAATGGGTGATGGCAAATTTGGGGTGTTTACAGCTGCCCCTATTCAAACATGAGTTAGCTGTGCAGGATGTAAGCAACGGCTTAACAGGCAAATAAGATAACTTGTGGTTGAATACCAAAGACAGTCCAAATTTTGCACTCACAGAATGAAGAAGAAAAAGGATATAGATAGTAAAAGAAAATAGAGTATATTACAAAGTGAGGGCGACGGAGGACGACCGTCGAGCAGAGGACGACTGCTGGGGAAAGAGCGATGACGGGGGCGGCCGACATGCTGGGGATATAAGAGATTATGATGGGGACGACCATCGAGTAAAGCAACAAAGATTCTCTGGGGATTTGAGGTAAGAATAAATGATGAGGTACAGTCATCAAAGGTGAAGGACGATCACCTAGCAGGGGATGGCTGCTCTGTTGGGTATAAGATGAGGGACGGTCATCTAAGGGTGAAGGACGATCACCTGGCAAGGTACGGTTGCCAAAAAAATATCGCGACATAGGACGAATGCCGGATAAAAGGTCGACGATGGGGACGGCCATCGGATAAGCATGATGAAGGACGATCATCAGGAGGTGAAGGACGATCACCTAGCAGGGTACGGCTGCTCTCTGGGTTTATCATGACATAGGACGAATGCCAGATAGCAAGATCAATGACGGGGACGACCATCGGATAAAATGATGAAGGACGATCATCAGGAGGTGAAGGACGATCACCTAGCAGGGGACGGCTGCTAAATATCACGACATAGGACGAATGCCGGATAGAAAAGGGTTCCAATAATGGAGACTCCGCTGGGGAAAGGATGAGGGACGGTCATCCAAAGGTGAAGGACGATCACCTGGCAGGGTACGGCTGCCAAACGGGTATCATGACATAGGACAAATGCCAGATAGAAATAGTTTACTGGAATTTGCTGGGACAAGTAAACACGGACGAGTGTCTATATCCAAGAAATGAAAGGTATCAGTGTTTGGTGTGCGGTGTATAAATTAAAGATGCGGACGAGCATCCCTAAGACTATGATACGGACGAGTATCAGGTAGAAACAAATGCTGACACATGTTTAGAGATGATGATACGGACGAGTATCAACTGGTTAACAAATAACACGGACGAGTATCGATTCTGTGGGGACTCTTCTGAGGAATAGTAGACATAGACGAGTGTCTATATTCGAGAAGACGTAAGTATTTGACACGTGTATGGATTAAAGACGCGAACGAGCATCCTTAAGACCTTGATACGGACGAGTATCAGGTAGAAAACAAACGCTTGACGCATGTTCTGAGATGATGATACAGACGAGTATCAACTGGTTAACAAAGAACACGGACGAGTGTCGAATCTGAGGATGTATAAGTAATATATACAAGATACGAACGAGTATCTGTATGGGTGAAACAAGAGTAATAAGTATGAGTGGTGTATAGATGAGTGTTTAACTTGTTGGGGAGAGTGTGACACGGACGAGTGTCGGAAGAAGTATATTATAAACAAGTGTGTGATTCACAAAGTGTTTAGGTAACTATGTTGGGGACGGTGACACAGATGGGTGTCAGGAAATCTGTACGGATATATGTATCTATGAGTGCAAAGGGGATGCTTTGGCTTTCTACTGGGGATATGACACGGACGGGTGCCAGGAAGTATCTGTAATATATAAGTGTCTGTTTGTAAAGAAAGCTCGGGCGATTTTACTGGGGAATCATGACACGGACGGGTGCCAAAAGGAGTGTGCATTTGTATTTATGAGTGTAAGGCAAATGCCTTGGCTTCCTTCCGGGGAATCTGGAGAATTTTATGTATATCTTTGATGACTTGTCAAAATTTACAAGTGTTTGGTTCAGAACATGGCTCATGATTATGCAATATGTTTGATTTTTGCCGTAATGCTCTGTATTAGACGGAATGTTACGCTCTGTGGGGAGGATATGATGCGAATGCCATGATTATGCAAAGATACTAATCCGGGATCCGGGTCCCGTTGCTATGAAGATCTCTGGTTGATCTGTTTGAAATGGATATCCCAGCTGGGGATGAGATCATTGGTAGATCTGACATATGGGACTTTGCTTGAGGACATAGGTCACTGATAGACCTGTCTTGGTGATGAGGGACCCAGCTGGGGATTTGTAGAAGCTTTCGTCACTCTGTTGTGAGACCTACAGGCATTGCTTTGCTGGATAGAGGTTGAAACCCTGTGGGGAAATGGTTCCCTGTCTTTGCACTTGGTTGAGGAGGAATGATGACAGACAACTCGGCTGGGGAGAAAGCACCTCTGGTGCTAATCGGGAGATAGATTGAGCAGATAATGATTAAACATCCTACTGGGGAGAAGCCTTCATCCCCCATGTTGTGCTTTGAATGCCTGCAATCCTGAAAAGATAGAGAAGCGCACAAGTAATCCCGAGGTATCCCTTACCGGATTCCGTCATAGGGGTTCAGACACTCCCGGGAGTAAGTATATTTCCTTTAAGCACGTATTTTTTTTTAGAAGAGAAGCATCTGTATTCATGCAATCAGTATCTTAGGGACATCGGACATTTCTTGCAAATGAAAATAAAATGTACGAGACGAAATGTGACTGAAAATCTGATTGTATTAATTCATGTGCCCTGAACCGACAAGATACAGTCAAAGAAACAAATCCCCTAAAATGAGGAGATTGTTACAAATTGAGAAATAAGAAGTATTGGCAATGTTGATGACGCTTCAAGGAGCTTCCCTTTACTATGACTCGTATGACTTTTGACGTCCTTCTCGTCTCGCTTACTGAAGAAGGCTGATTCTGAAAGAAGCTTGATCCTTCTGAAGTCTACCAAGTTGTAAGTGATACAGATGAATTCAGAGTACAGTTGTTCGCTTATTCCCTTATTTTGCATGGATCTCCCTTTCAGGTTTTCAATCCATCGGGATGCCCATTTTTGCCTGAGTTGTCCAATGCGGCTTTTCAACTCAGCGGGTGTATTTTTTGTTTATTTTCCCTTATTTTTGCCCGAGTCTTTTATTATGTTTTTGACTCGCCGGGATGCCCTATTTTTGCCTGGACTTACATTCTGTTTTTATGTCCAGTGGGTCATTTTTATGCGAAGTATTTTTTAACAGCATCTGAATTCACAGGGGACGGGAAGTCTTCACCATCCATAGTACTGAGCATGAGTGCTCCACCGGAGAAAACTTTCGTTACTACGAATGGCCCTTCATAATTCGGAGTCCACTTGCCCTTGTGGTCTGTATGAGGAGGGAGGAGTCTTTTCAGCACAAGATCTCCTACTTGGTATTCTCGGAGCCTGACTTTATGATCGAAGGCTTTATTCATTCTTTTCTGATACAGCTGCCCATGACAGATTGCAGCCAATCTCTTTTCTTCAATCAGACTCAGTTGTTCATATCGGGATCGGACCCATTCTGCTTCACTCAGCTTAACATCCATTAATACCCGTAGGGAGGGTAGTTCAACTTCAACAGGTAGGACTGCCTCCATACCATAACCAAGCTGAAACGGTGTTGCCCCAGTGGACGTTCTGATTGACGTACGGTACCCATGTAAAGCAAATGGTAGTATTTCATGCCAGTCTTTATAGGTAACTACCATCTTCTGCGCAATCTTCTTGATATTCTTGTTAGCTGCCTCAACAATGCCATTCATCTTTGGCCTGTAAGGAGAAGAATTGAAGTGTTGGATCTTGAAGTCCCGGCACAGTTCTGCCATCATTTTGTTGTTCAAGTTGGAACCATTATCAGTAATGATCCGTTCGGGCACTCCATACCGACAGATGATGTCCCTCTTCAGAAATCTGGCTACCACTTGCCTTGTAACATTTGCGTAAGAAGATGCTTCAACCCACTTGGTAAAATAGTCAATAGCAACCAGGATGAATCTGTGGCCGTTTGAAGCAGTCGGTTCAATCTTGCCAATCATATCAATGCCCCACATGGCAAAGGGCCAGGGTGAAGACATCACATTTAGAGGATTCAGAGGGACATGCACATTATCCGCATAAATCTGGCATTTATGGCATTTTCTGGCATAAGTACAACAATCTGCATCCATTGTGATCCAGTAATAGCCTGATCTTAACAACTTCTTAGCCATGGCATGCCCTCCAGCATGGGTACCAAAGGATCCTTCGTGCACCTCGTGCATTAACAAGTCTGCTTCTGTTCTATCGACGCATCTGAGCAGTACCATATCAAAGTTTCTCTTGTATAGGGAACCATCAGTATTCAGGAAGAAACTGCCAGCAAGCCTTCTCAACATCTTCTTATCATTAGAAGATGCCCCAGATGGGTATGTCTGATCCTCCAAGAAGCATCTGATGTCGTGGAACCAAGGCTTATCATCCTTAACAACATCTGCTGCAAATACATACGCTGGTCTATCAAGTCTGGACACTGAAATCTGAGGTACAAAGTTGGCAGCTTGAACTTTGATCATGGATGAAATGGTGGCAAGAGCATCTGCAAACTGATTCTCGTCCCGAGGGATATACTCAAGCTTAACCGTTGTAAAGAAAGTCAATAACCTCCTTGTATAATCCCTGTAAGGTGTCAGATTGTCTTGGTGAGTGTACCATTTGTCGTTGGTTTGATTGATTACAAGAGCTGAATCTCCAAACACAGTCAAAGTCTTGATCCTGAGGTCAATGGCTTCCTCAAGAACCATAATACAAGCTTCGTATTTAGCTTCGTTGTTAGTGCAGTTAAAGGTGAGTTTTGCCGAGAAAGGCAGGTGAACTCCCTTAGGTGTAATGAGTACTGCACCAACACCACGACCATTCATATTAACAGCCCCGTCAAACATCATAGTCCATTCTTCTTCTGGGTCAGGCCCTTCAGTGTGAATAGGCTCTTCATGATCTTTCGCTTTTATGAACATGATGTCTTCATCAGGGAAGTCAAATCTCATAGGCTGGTAATCATCAATGGGTTGCTCAGCAAGATAATCAGACAATACACTGCCCTTGATGGCTTTCTGAGATGTGTACTGGATGTCATATTCTGTGAGGATCATTTTCCATCTTGCAACCCGTCCGGTAAGTGCTGGCTTCTCAAAAATGTACTTAACTGGATCCATCTTTGAGATCAATAAAGTAGTGTGGGTCAACATATACTGTCTCAGTCGGCGAGCAGCCCACGCTAAAGCACAACAAGTCTTCTCGAGCAGTGAATAACGTTGTTCACAGTCGGTAAACTTTTTGCTTAGGTAGTATATTTCATACTCTTTTCGACCAGACTCGTCATGTTAGCCAAGCACACACCCCATTGACTATTCTAATACTGTCAAGTACATTATCAGAGGTCTTCCTTCAACTGGAGGCATAAGGATTGGAGGCTCTTGTAAGTATTCCTTGATCTTGTCAAAAGCCCTCATGCAGTCTTCATTCCACCTGACCGTTTGTTCTTTTCTTAACAGTTTGAACAAAGGTTCACAGGTTGCTGTAAGGTGAGATATGAACCGTGAAATGTAGTTCAATCTACCTAAGAACCCTCAAACTTCTTTTTCTGACTTTGGTGCAGGCATTTCTTGAATGGCCTTGACTTTATCAGGCTCAACTTCAATCCCTTTCTCACTTACAATAAATCCCAGCAACTTACCGGATCGCACCCCGAATGTGCACTTGTTGGGGTTCAGCTTCAGTTGGTACTTCCTCAGACGCTTGAATAACTTCAACAGATTTACCAGGTGGTCTTCTTCTGTGAGGGACTTGGCAATCATGTCATCCATATAACATTCAATTTCTTTGTGGATCATGTCATGGAATAATGTTACCATAGCCCGTTGATAAGTAGCACCAGCATTCTTTAGTCCGAATGGCATCACCTTGTAACAGAACGTGCCCCAGGGTGTGATGAAAGTTGTCTTCTCCATGTCTTCAGGTGACATCTTGATCTGATTGTATCCTGAAAATCTGTCCATGAAGGAGAATATCGAGAACTGAGCCGTATTATCAACCAATACATCAATGTGAGGTAAAGGGAAGTCATCTTTCGGGATGGCTCTGTTCAGATCCCGATAATCCACACACATTCTCACCTTGTCGTCTTTCTTAGGCACTGGTACAATATTAGCAACCCACGGCGGATAGCTAGTTACAGCAAGGAAACCGGCGTCCCACTGTTTTTGTACCTCTTCTTTGATCCTCATTGCCATATCTGGGCGAGTACGGCGCAGCTTCTGCTTTACTGGCGGGCAATCTTCTTTTAAAGGTAGCTTGTGCATGACAATATCGGTGTCCAACCCTGGAATATCCTGATAAGACCAAGCAAACACATCCACATACTCCCGAAGCATCTCAATCAGCTGTTCCTTTACTGAATCTTGTAAGCAGGCTCCGATCTTAACCTCTTTCACGTCTTCTTCCGTACCAAGATTAACCGTTTCGACCTCCTCCTGATGAGGGGTGATAACCTTCTCCTCTTGCCTTAACAACCTGGCCAGCTCTTCAGGTAGCTCATAATCTTCTTCAACCCCTTCATCAGCTTGATTGATTGGATTGTCAAAGTCATACGAAGTCATAGCTGTGCTGTTGTCGGTGCAGTCTGAAAGGCACTCTCTGCAAGGGTTTAGATTGTTCATTTTAGTGATCGATTTTAATCTTTGTTTAGAAAAAGTGAAATGAAGTTATCATTTTGGAAAACATTGCCATTTTATTTTTGTACAAAAAGAAAAATGAAAAACAGTGAGCGGAAAAGAAAAAAAGACTCATTTGCAAAAGATGTCCGATATTCATTGATTGATCTGTTTGCACAAAATTACAAGATGGCTCGATTACAAAATGAGTCTTGTCATGTTGTGCAAGATGCAAGACTTGATGCATGCTTAAAATATACAGGAAATAATAATTACTCTACAGGAGTAACCCTTATAATTTCCTGGGAAGACCAGTTTGAGATATGGCTCCCCGGGATCCTTGGACGTATCCAGCTCTCCAGGTTGCGCTCATCTTCCGACTCATCTTCCAAGTTGTTCACTGCATCTGAGGTGAGCATCCCCCCGCTGACAAAATTGGGCTTCTTAGCAGCCTCTGATTGATCTTGTTGAGTTGGTTTGTAACCCAACCTAAATCTGTCCTCCTCCTTCTCCACAGGCAACAGCTTACCCCAGCCTTGGGCAGTACCCTCTTCAACAACCTTCCTGGCTTGCTGATAAGATATCATGGAGGTTCCCAGTACAGCAGATGCTTCATTAATGTTCAGGGCCTCAAACCCTTGGCTGATGGTTTCATGGATTTCTCCATCCATTTCAATGTACTTGTACGTAGCCAAATGACTACCAAAAATGTCCTCTTCCCCACAGATGGTGATGATCTGGCCTTCCCATTCGAATTTCAGCTTCTGGTGAAGGGTAGACGTAACTACGCCAGCGGCATGGATCCAAGGTCTACCCAACAAACAGCTGTAGGACGGATGAATGTCCATCACATAGAAGGTAATTTTGAAGGTCTGCGGGCCAATCATCACAGGCAGTTCAATCTCCCATAGCACTGATCTTTTAGAGCCATCAAATGCTCTCACCACCAAATTACTTGGACGCAATGCCAAGCCATCATACTCCAGCTTCACCAAGGCTTTCTTTGGTAGAACATTGAGTGAAGACCCAGTGTCTACCAGTACATGAGATAGAACAGCACCCTTGCATTCTAGAGTGATGTGTAAAGCCTTGTTGTGGTTACGTCCCTCAGTTGTTAAATCAGCGTTGGTAAAGCCCAGTCCATGACTGGTGTTGACATTTGCTACCACGGTTTCCAGCTAATTAACAGTGATCTCTTCCGGCACGTATGCTGCGTGCAAGAGTTTCAGTAATGCATTCCTGTGAGCTTCAGAACACATCAGCAGGGACAATATGGAGATCTTTGAGGGAGTTTGGTGAAGCTGATCCACCACCTTGTAATCACTTCTCTTTATAATTCTCATGAATTCATGTACATCTTGCTCAAAAGATGTCTTATGAGTTTCTTTGATAATTGGTTCTTCAGGTATCACACTCTTCCCCTTTGCTTTTGCAGCAGCTTCTGCTTCGGCATTAGGTCTTTGAGTTTGTGAGGCAAAAAGGCGTCTGCTTCTGGTGAAGCCTCCGCCTCCCCCAACATTATCAATCTGTGGAGAAGAGGTTGAAGAATCCCAAGTGATTTTCTCCCCGTTGCAGTAGAGGTCAGAGCCATAATGCCAAGGTATGGCATTACTGCTTTCATATGGAATGGGTCCAGGCACCGTGATGGTAACTGGACTGACTGCTGCAGAGGAAGGTACTGAAATGGTGTGCGGATCATAGTAGATGGTGACCGGTGACCTGGCAGGAGGTGCCACTGTTTGTTGTTAAAAGTTGTTGTTTGGAGGAACATTTGATGGATCATAGTAAATGGTGACTGCTAAGATATCTTCATTAATTTCTGTTGGCGTTGTAGAAGATCCTGCTGAATAAATGGGTGCTGATGTTGTAGAAGAAATGGTTGTTGACATCTAATTTGTTGAAGTGATGGACGGAGCCATTGTTGATGATATCGATGAATTGGTTGGAATGATTGTTGTTGTAGTTGTAGAAGAGTCAGGAATTGTTGTCAAAGGGATTGCTGGATTTGTAGGTGCTGATGTTGTGATCTGAAGTATACCACTTTTGATAAGACCATCTATGCCGCTTCTCAAATTATCACACCCGTTGACCGAAATGTTGCAATAACCACAACCGAGCTCACACCCGGGGAACATCTGGCATTCTAGGAGCTGAGCTTTAATTTATACCAGAGGTGTCCGAATCTGCCCAACACTAGTGATTAAGAAAGATGGCTTGTCTTCCTCAATGGCATTAATTCTGGGTCCTCCATGGTTGGGCATGGGATTCTTGTTGACATTTGGCGGGGGTGCAAAGTTGAGGGCTTTAGAATCTACCAAATCTTGTACCTTCATTTGTAAAGCCCTGCATTTCTCTGCATTGTGGCCAGGCGCATTAGAATGAAAAGCACACCTGGCGTTGACATCGTAATTTCTTGGAAGATTGGAAGGATCTGGTGGTGCCAATGTCCTTAGTTCAACCAGGTTGAGTTTCAGGAGCTGTGGCAATAAGGCAGCATAAGGCATAGGGATAGGATCAATCACCCTATTTGCCTGTGATGGTCTTTGCTGAAAGGGTCTTTGTTGTTGATTGCTGTTGTTGTTGTTGTAGTTTCTCTGTGGCGGATACTGAACTTGCTGTTGATAGTGTGGTTGTTGTGGTGGTTGATATGTTGGTTGCTGAGGAATCGGAGCCGGAATAGTGACAGCTGCTACTGATCTATGAAGGTACTGAGGCCTGCCCCTGGTGGCATGAATGGCATTTGTCTCACCGGTTCTTCTAGGTCCCACAAAAGGCTTCCTGGGATTGCTTGACGAACTTGCACCATTATCAGAAATTTTACCCATCTTCAGAAGGCTTTCAATTCTTTCTCCAGCTATGACTACGTCAGCGAAGCTGGTGGAAGAAAAGGCAGCTAGCCTATCAATATATGTTCCTTGTAGAGTGTTCATGAACATGTCGGCCATTTCTCTTTCCGACATGGGTGGTTGGACAGCAGCGGCAAGCTGTCTCCACCTCTGGGCATATTCCCTGAAGCTTTCTCTGGAGGATTGAGACATTCCCATCAGAAGGGTTCTGTTAGGAGCCATGTCCAGATTGTATTGGTACTGTCTGATGAAAGCTTCAGCTAAGTCCTTCCAGCATCTGATAGTAGCTCTGGTCAAGTGTGAATACCACTCTCTTGAAGCCCCGGTCAAACTATCTTCAAAGTAAAACATCCACAGTTTTTCATCCATGGTGTATGCCTTAAGTCTTCCCAGAAAAGACTGCAAGTGAGTTCGTGGACAGGAAGTTCCATTGTACTTCTCGAAGCACGGGGGTTTAAACTTGTGGGGAATCCTTACCCCACCCACTAACCCCATATCCATAACATCAAAACCTAGGGAATTTTGAGACTCCAGAGACCTCAACTTCTCAGCAATTTCATCAAACCTCCTATCATAAACTTCATCCCCAGCTCCCATCACAGTAAACTGCTCTTCTTGGGGGTCTTCTTGTAGGACTCTTCCTCCAGTAGTATTTCCTTGCACATTACCCGGGATGTTATCTTCCGGATGTAGATGAGGCCCATATACTGGTGGGTTAACATGAGGCTGACCCCTCTCATTGTTACTTGTTCCTCCAGTTCCCAGAGGAGGTTCTTCTAGGGTTTGTCTTTCCACCAATGCCCTCAGCCTTTCCTGACTTTGAGCCAAGCCATTCATTACCTCCATGAACTGGGTCATTTGGTTTCTCATTTCCAGCCTTTTGTTAACCATCTGGGTTCTGACCTCTGTCAGCTCTTGCTGTACTTGATCCATCTGGATACCAGGAAGGTTGTTGCGAGTAGGATATCTGTGCGGACGGTTGAGATGGAACACCCGGCGGCGAGCAATAATTCCTGAACCACAATAGAGTTAGAAATAAAATAAAGCAAAGACAAACCTACAAAACAAAACATCAGTCAGTATGCAATGCAGTATGCTTATTTATTTTCCAAGGTATCCGGCTTGGTACTTGGTTTTGACCTTTCCAGACCCTGAGGAAGATGCTTTGATGTTGCTTGAGAGAAAGAAAACTTAATGAAACAAACTAACAATTACATTACAAATGGTGAATGAATACACAGTCTGTTTTTACAACATATACCCCTGAAGGGTCAAAATACAACATAAAAGGAAAAGTACATGAAAATGGAAATAACAACAAGCAAAGAAGTCAAACATCTAAGCCAAACTCATCCTCTTTAACCTCCTTCAAAAGTGCTTCAGTTACAGGGCCAGCCGGATGCTCTGTGATATTCCTGATAAGAAGGTTTCTGGTGGCAATAGCAGTGGTCAGCTTCTTGTTCCTGTCTTGGTCCTTTGACCTCTTCACACTAGCCCTAAGGTTCAGTTCTGAGATTTCCTTTTGGGCTGCTAGCAAAGCCTCCTGTTGTTTCTTCTCAATGGCCTCTAACTGCTCAATCCTGGCCTGAGTTCTCTTATCCTCTTGAGTGCGAGCTTCAGTGATTCTGACCCACCCATCTTGACTTTCTTTCAGATAAAGATCAGTCCTAGCCTTCTGAAACTGGGCCTCTTTACAGGCATTCTTCAAAATTTGTTCTCATGCTCTTGATTTCTTGATGTAGTCCTCTGCTTTCTCAATCCTGGCTAGATGCTCCACCTTAAGCTTCTCCAACCTCTCAATGTCTAAACGACCATCACTCCTCTCCCAGAGGGTCTTCTTCAGAGCGTGAGACAGATTCTCATTCCTCTCCTTCAGTTTCTCAAATTCTTCCAGGCTGACAGTGGCTGGAGGTGGTACTGTGGATGGTCCAGGTGTATCCTCAATGGTAAAAGGAATCCCAGAAATTTGAGCCCTAGCATGAGACCATTCATAATACTGAGCTGAAGCCACATTATTGCATCTCCCAAGAATGGCCATCCCTTTTGTCTGGATGTTGTCCCAAGCCCAGGATGCTTGTCTGACAACAGCTAGATTAGGTTTTATCTCACAATACAGGGTTTCAGCCAAGTCTTGCACTCTAGGAGGGTGAACCAAAGCATATCCCAATTGTCTCTTGAACAACAAAGGATTGTAATTGATGCAACCCTTCACTCCTACCAGAGGTACATTGGGGAACTGTCCACAGCTAGTAATTATGTCCCTGCCTTTGGTGCTCTGGGTGCACCATCTGATGTCATCTGAAGTTAGAGCAATAAGTCTCCTAGCCCAATTCTTCTGTTGGTGAGGGTTCAAGAAAGCATCAGTCTTGGGTAAGTGTTTGAGCAGCCAGGTATGAAATAAAGGAGCACAACACCTTACCAACCTCCCCCTCTGCTTCTCATTCCTTTGGTGAACAGAATAATAGAAATCTCCCAGCAAGGTGGGCACTGGGTTCCTCAAAAGGAAGAGATGAATAGCATTCTTGCTGATAAACATGGGCTCATCTGCAAAAAGTATAACCCCATATATACTGAGGGCTAACAATGCACAAACTGCCTTCCATTCTCCCAAGGAGGCCTTCAGGATATCTTGACAAGTTAGAAAGTCCAAGTGTAGGCCAGGAATTCCAACCTTTGTTGACATGTTCTGCTCAATTAAAATAGGTTCCAAATACAGTGCCTTTTCCACTTCTTCATTGCTGGGAGAAGCCATCTCTGGGTTGAAGGGGATACCACCCCTGACAGGTACTCCAATCAATGATGAAAACTCCTCCAACAGAGGTCCCAACTGAAAATTCTGGAAAGTGAAGCATCTCAAAGGAGGATCATAGAACCGTAGGCAAGTGTGAATCAAACTCCTCTGAGAAGGGTCTAAGTCCATAACCATATCAAGGATGCCTCCATAATGCTCTCTGAATAACGGGATGTGGTCTGGAGTGATAAGTGCCTGGACCTGCCTGATGCCAACCAGCACAGGCTCAAAGAAATGGTATGAGTGAGGTTTTGCAACTTTGTTCAACTTTGGCCCTTTTGAAGTTTCTTGATCCACAAGTCATGAAAATGAGTGAACTTTTGATGCAATCTGATCCTTAGGCCTTGGTTTATGTTTATATGAAGATTAGAAGTCCATTTGATAGCACAATTTGTCTTGGCAAGTGATTTTGCAACTTTGCCTCTTTGGTAGAAAACTTGAAATTATGTGATTTTTCCCAACTTTGACAAGCCATAACTTTTGATCCAAAATTAATTAGGATGAGTTCTTGTACTTTTTGAAAAGGGAATGATCCATTCTATAACTTTCATGACCAAAGTTTTCTCATTTGAAGTACTTTTGAATCAAAAAGCAAGGGTTGAAAAAGTTTCCCAAAATGGCAAGTTTCCATTACAAGTCATTTTCCCAAAAAGTCAACTTTGCAAATGGCTTGAAATTATTCAATTTTGTGAACTTACCACATCTTCTATGATCAAATAAAGATCATACACAATCAAAATGATGAAGAACACCCTTTGGTTGGGTCATTGAGGGCCTCAGATGCCCTGATTTTGCACTGACTTGCTCAAAAAGTCAACTCTTGATCAGATGCCTTCCCCATGGAATTTATTCATGAAAATTGATATGTATGATCCCTATACCATATAGAGAGCAATAGAAACAAGAATGACCAAAAAATTTGGAGTTATGGCCTTTGAAACCAAAACCCTAATTCTAGGTCATCTGTGCAGTCAAACCTGGCTCTGCTTCCATGCCAATCTCAGTTCTTGTGATTTTTTGACATTCTTGACTTTGTGAGGATACAAAATGATGCTTGAACACACATGGACCCCTTTGAAGTGATTGATGATCTTTGGAGTGGCTCAAATGGCTCAGGGATTGCTCAAATCACAAACCCTAGATGCAGATGACTTAGAAGCAATGCAGTGAAGCAAATATGCAATATAAGATGCTATGGTTGAACTTATGCATATGAAGAGATCACAAGCCATAGTGTGAATGGGTGAGGGCAAATTTGGGGTGTTTACAATGGTGTGAATGAGAGAGGGAAAATTTGGGGTGTTTACAGCTTCCCCTATTCAACATGAGTTATTTGTGCAGGATGTAAGCAACGGCTTAACAGGCAAACAAGATAACTTGTGGTTGAATACCAAAGACAGTCCAAAATTTGCACTCACTGAATGAAGAAGAAAAGGGATATAGATTGTAAAAGAAAATAAAGTATAATCATAAAGTGCAGGCGACAGAGGACGACCGTCGAGCAGAGGACGACTGCTGGGGATGAAGCAATGACGGGGACGGCCGACATGCTGGGGAAACAGAAAGATGGGGACAGCCATCAAGTAAAGTTGTAAGACTCTCTGGGGATTAAAGGTAAATGACGGGGACAGCCATCGGGTTGAAGAAATAAATGAAACAGATGATGAGGTACAGTCATCGAAGGTGAAGGACGATCACCTAGCAGGGGACAGCTGCTCTGTTGGGGGTTAAGATGAGGGACAGTTATCTAAGGTGAAGGACGATCACCTGGAAAGGTACGATTGCCGAAAGCATCATGACATAGGACGAATGTCGAATGAAAAAGGTCGACGATGGGGACGGCCATCGGATAAGCATGATGAAGGACGATCATCAGGAGGTGAAGGACGATCACCTAGCAGGGTACGGCTACTCTCAGGGTTTATCATGACATAGGAAGAATGTCAGATAACAGAATCAACGATGGGGACGGCCATCGGATAAAATGATGAAGGACGATCATCAAGAGGTGAAGGACGATCACCTAGCAGGGGACGACTGCTAAAAATATCACGACATAGGATGAATGTCGGATAGGAAGGGGTTCTAATGAATAGAGACTCCATTGGGGGTGATGAAGGACGATCATCAAAAAGGTGATGGACGATCACCTGGAAGGGTGCGGCTGCCGAGAATACATGACATAGGACGAATGTCAGATAGAAGAAAATCAATTCTACTGGGAGATGGTAAACACGGACGAATGTCTACATGAAAGGTATAAGTTTTTGACACTGTGTATGGATCTATGATACGGACGAGTATCAGTAGAAGCAAACGCTTGACGCATGTTCAGAGATGATGATACAGACGAGTATCAATTGGTTAACAAAGAACACGGACAAATGTAGAATCTGAAAGGTTTTAAGTGGTATATACAAGATACGGACGAGTATCTGTATGAGGGACGGGTGAGACATAGACAAGTGTTCAACTTGCTAGGGAGAGCATGACACGGACGGGTGTCAAAAAAAGTGTATTATAAACAAGTATTTGATCTACAAAGTGTTTAGGTAACTATGTTGGGGGAGGTGACACGAACGAGTGTCAAAAGAGCAAGTGTAGATATATGTACACATGTGTTGTGAGTGAAAAGGGGACGCTTTGGATTTCTGCTGGGGATATGACACAGACGAGTGTCAAGAAGTATCTGTCATGTAGAGAATTCTCGGGCGACTTTACTCGGGAATGATGACACGGACGAGTGCCGTAAGGAGCATGTATCTGTATTTGGGAGTGTAGAGGAAATGCTTTAATATTCTGCCGGGGAGTTTGGGAAGTATTATGTATATCGTTGATGGAATTTCGTTGGTATTTACAAGTGTTCAGTTCGACATATGTGGGGGAATTATGATGTGAATACTATGATTATGCAAAGATACCGATCCGGGATTCGGATCCCGTTGCTGAGGAGATCTCTGGCTGATCTGCTTGAAGTGGATATCCCAGCTGGGGATGAGATCATTGGTAGATCTGACACATATGACTCTGCTTGGGGAAATAGATCACTGATAGACCTATCTTGGTAATGAGGAACCCAGCTGGGGTCTGCGAGAGCTTTCGTCACTCTGTTGTGAGATCTTCAGGCATTGTTCTTCTGGATAGAGATTGAAACTCTGCGGGGAGATGGTTCCCTGCCTGACATTTGGCCAAGGAAGAATGATGACTGGCAACTCGGCTGGGGAGAAAGCAGCTCTGGTGCTATTTGGAAGATGTGTTGAGGAAATGGTGACTTGACAGCTTGCTGGGGAGGAACTTTCGTGCTCCATGCTGTGCTTTGAATACTTGCAATCCTGCATGACAAAGAAACGTACAAGTATCCCGAGGTATCCCTTACTGGATTCCATCATAGGAATTTAGACACTCCCGGGAGTAAGTATATTTCCTGTAAGCATGTATTTTTAGAAGGGAAGCATCTGTACTTATGCAATCAATACCTTAAGGACATCGGACATTTTGCAAATGAAAATAAAGTGTACGAGACAAAATATGACTGAAAATCTGATTTTATTAATTTGCGTGCCCTGAATTGGCAAGGTACAGTCAAAGGAACAGATCTCCGAAAATGAGGAGATTGTTACAAATTGAGAAGCAAAAAAGATGTTGGCAATGTTGACGACGCTTCAAGGAGCTTCCCTTTTGCTATGACTCGCATGACATTGACATTCTTCTCGTCTTGCTTCCTGAAGAAGGTTGATTCTGACCGATGCTTGAACCTCTCGAAGCTTACCATGTTGTAAGTGATGCAGATGAATTCAGGATGCAGTTGTTCGCTTATTCCCTTATTTTGCGTGGATCGCCCTTTCGGGTTTTCAATCCACCGGGATACCAATTTTTGCCTGAGTTGTCCAATGCGGCTTTTCAACTCAGCGGGTGTACGTTTTTTATTTATTTTCCCATATTTTTGCCCGAGTCTTTTATTATGTTTTTGACTCGCCGGGATGCCCTATTTTTGCCTGGACTTACATTCTGTTTTTATGTCCAGCGGGTCATTTTATGCGAAGTATTTTTTAACTGCATCTGAATTCACAGGGGACAGGAAGTCTTCACCATCCATAGTACTGAGCATCAGTGCTCCACCAGAGAAAACATTCTTTACTACGAACGGACCATCATAATTCGGAGTCCACTTGCCCCTGTTGTCTGTATGAGGAGGAAGGAGTCTTTTCAGCACAATATCTCCTACTTGGTATTCTCGAAGCCGAACTTTCTGATCGAAGGCTGTCTTCATTCTTTTCTGATACAGCTGCCCAAGACAAATTGCAACCAATCTCTTCTCTTCAATCAGATTCAGTTGTTCGTATCGGGATCGGACCCATTCTGCTTCATTCAGTTTAACATCCATTAGTACTCGCAAGGAGGGTAATTCAACTTCAACAGGTAGGACTGCTTCCATACCATACACAAGCTGATACGGCGTTGCCCCAGTGGATGTTCTGATTGACGTACGATATCCATGTAGGGAAAATGGTAGAATTTCATGCCAGTCTTTGTAGGTAACCACCATCTTCTGTACAATCTTCTTGATATTCTTGTTAGCTGCCTCAACAGCGCCATTCATCTTTGGCCTGTAAGGAGAAGAATTGTGGTGTTGGATCTTGAAGTCCCGGCATAGTTCTGCCATCATTTTGTTGTTCAAGTTGGAACCATTATCAATAATGATTCGCTCGGGTGCTCCGTACCGACAGATGATGTCTCTCTTCAGAAATCGGGCTACTACCTGCCTTGTAACATTTGCATAAGAAGCTGCTTCGACCCACTTGGTAAAATATTCAATGGCTACCAGGATGAATCTGTGGCCATTTGAAGCAGTCGGTTCAATCTTGCCAATCATATCAATGCCCCACATGTCAAAGGGCCAGGGTGAAGACATCACATTCAGAGGATTCGGAGGCACATGCACTTTATCTTTATAAATCTGGCATTTATGACATTTTCTGGCATAGGCACAACAGTCAGCGTCCATTGTAATCCAGTAATAGCCTGATCTTAACAGCTTTTTAGCCATAACATGCCCTCCTGAATGGGTACCAAAGGATCCTTCGTGCACCTCGTGCATCAACAAGTCTGCTTCTGTCCTATCAACGCATCTGAGGAGTACCATATCAAAGTTTCTCTTGTACAGGGAACCGTCAGTATTCAGGAAGAAACTACCAGCTAGCCTTCTTAATGTCTTCTTATCATTGGAAGATGCCCCAGGTGGGTATGTTTGATCCCCCAAGAAGCATTTGATATCATGGAACCAAGGCT
The DNA here is from genome assembly GCA_963966055.1 of Lathyrus aphaca. Classification (NCBI taxonomy): domain Eukaryota; kingdom Viridiplantae; phylum Streptophyta; class Magnoliopsida; order Fabales; family Fabaceae; genus Lathyrus; species Lathyrus aphaca. The sequence goes on along the minus strand of OZ014523.1, from coordinate 458,962,504 downwards.
TATCATCTTTAACGACATCTGCTGAGAACACATATGCTGGTCTGTCAAGTCTGGACACTGAAATTCGAGGCACAAAGTTGGTAGCTTGAACTTTGATCATGGATGAAATGGTAGCCAGGGAATCTGCAAACTGATTTTCGTCTCGAGGGATATACTCAAGCTTGACTGTTGTGAAGAAAGTCAATAACCTCCTTGTATAATCCCGGTAAGGTATCAGATGATCTTGGTGGGTGTACCATTTGCCGTTGGTTTGATTAATTACCAGAGCCGAATCTCCGAACACAGTTAAAGTCTTGATCCTGAGGTCAATGGCTTCCTCAAGACCCATAATACAAGCTTCGTATTCGGCTTCGTTGTTAGTGCAGTTGAAGGTGAGTTTTGCCGAGAAAGGCATGTGAACTCCCTTAGGTGTAATGAGTACTGCACCAACACCACGACCATTCATATTAACAGCCCCATCAAACATCATAGTCCATTCTTCTTCCGGGTCAGGCCCTTCAGTGTGAATAGGCTCTTCATGATCTTTTGCTTTTATGAACATGATGTCCTCGTCAGGGAAGTCAAATCTCATAGGCTGGTAATCATCAATGGGTTGCTCAGCAAGATAATCAGACAATACACTGCCTTTGATGGCCTTTTGGGATGTGTACTGAATGTCATATTCTGTGAGGATCATTTGCCATCTCGCAACCCGTCTGGTAAGTGCTGGCTTCTCAAAAATGTACTTAACTGGGTCCATCTTGGAGATCAACAAAGTGGTGTGGGTCAACATATACTGCCTTAGTCGGCGAGCAGCCCATGCTAAAGCACAGCAAGTTTTCTCGAGCAGTAAATAACGTTGTTCACAGTCGGTAAACTTTTTGCTTAGGTAGTATATTGCATACTCTTTTCGACCAGACTCGTCATGCTGGCCCAGCACACACCCCATTGACTCTTCTAATACTGTCAAGTACATGATTAGAGGTCTTCCTTCAACTGGAGGCATAAGGATTGTAGGCTCTTGTAAGTATTCCTTGATTTTGTCAAAAGCCCTTTGGCAGTCTTCATTCCACCTGACTGTTTGTTCTTTTCTTAGCAGCTTGAACAAGGGTTCACAGGTTGCTGTAAGGTGAGATATGAACCTTGAAATGTAGTTCAATCTACCTAGAAACCCCCGAACTTCTTTTTCTGTTTTCGGTGCAGGCATTTCTTGAATGGCTTTGACTTTGTCAGGGTCAACTTCAATCCCTTTCTCACTCACAATAAATCCCAGCAGCTTACCGGATCGCACCCCGAATGTGCATTTGTTGGGGTTTAACTTCAGTTGGTACTTCCTCAGACGTTTGAATAGCTTCAACAGATTTACCAGGTGGTCTTCTTCTGTGAGGGACTTGGCAATCATGTCATCCATATAACATTCAATTTCTTTGTGGATCATGTCATGGAATAATGTTACCATAGCCAGTTGATAAGTGGCACCAGCATTCTTCAGTCCGAATGGCATCACCTTATAACAGAATGTGCCCCAGGGTGTGATGAAAGTCGTCTTCTCCATGTCTTCAGGTGACATCTTGATCTGATTGTATCCTGAAAATCCATCCATGAAGGAGAACACCGAGAACTGTGCCGTACTATCAACCAATACATCAATGTGAGGTAAAGGGAAGTCATCTTTCGGGCTGGCTCTGTTCAAATCCCTGTAGTCCACACACATCCTCACCTTGCCGTCTTTCTTAGGCATAGGTACAATATTAGCAACCCACGGCGGATAGCTAGTCACAGCAAGGAAACCAACGTCCCACTGCTTTTGTACCTCTTCTTTTATCTTCATTGCCATATCTGGGCGAGTACGGCGAAACTTCTGTTTCACTGGTGGGCAATCTTCTTTCAGAGGCAGCTTGTGCATGACAATATCGGTGTCCAACCCTGGCATATCCTGATACGACCAAGAGAAAACATCCACATACTCCCGAAGCATATCAATTAGTTGTTCTTTTACTGAATCTTGCAGGCAGGCCCCGATCTTAACCTCTTTCACGTCTTCTTCCGTACCAAGATTAACCGTTTCAATCTCCTCCTGATCAGGAGTGATAACCTTCTCCTCTTGCCTTAACAACCTGGCTAGCTCTTCAGGTAGCTCATAATCTTCTTCAACCCCTTCATCAGCTTGATTGATTCGATTGTCAAAGTCACACAAAGTCATAGCAGTGTTGTTGTCGGTGCAGTCTGAAGGGCACTTTCTGCAAGGGTTTAAATTGGTTTATTTTAGTGATCGATTTTATCTTATTTAGAAAAAGTGAAAAATGAACTTATTTTATTTTGAAAAACATCGCCATTTTATTTTTGTACAAAAAGAAAAATGAAAAACAGTGAGCGGAAAAGAAAAGACTCATTTGCAAAAGATGTCCTGATATTCATTAATTGATCTTTGCACAAAATACAAGATGGCCCGATTACAAAATGAGTCTTGACATCTTGGGCAAGATGCAAGACTTGATGCATACTTTAAAATACAGGAAATAATAATTACTCTGCAGGAGTAACCCTTATAATTTCCTGGGAAGACCAGTTAAGGACTTGGCTCCCCGAGATCCTTGGATGTATCCAGCTCTCCAGGTTGCGGTCGCTTTCCTCCTCGTCTTCCAAATTGTTCACAACATCCGGGGTGAGCATTCCCCCGCTGACAAAATTAGGCTCTTTTGCAGCCTCTGATTGATCTTGTTGAGTGGGTCTGTAACCCAACCCAAATCGGTCTTCTTTCTTTTCCACGGGCAACAGCATGCCCCAGCCTTGGGCGGTACCTTCCTCAACAACCTTTCGGGCTTGCTGGTATGATGTTATGGAGGTTCCCAGTACAGCAGATGCTTCATTAATGTTCAAGGCCTCAAACCCTTGGCTCATAGTTTCATGGATCTCTCCATCCATTTCTATGTACTTATACGTAGCCAGATGGCTAACAAAGATGTCTTCCTCCCCACAGATGGTGATGATTTGGCCTTCCCACTCGAATTTCAACTTCTGGTGAAGGGTAGACATAACAGCGCCAGCGGCGTGGATCCAGGTGTCGTACCTCGAAAAATACGATCCCTCGCGAACGCGGTCGCGGCTGGGCTGACTTGAGAGTCGCCACCTAATTTTATTTATTCCCGAAGAGGGAAATGGAAAATATAGATAAAACCACAAAGAAGGGATAAAACAAGGTCATCGCAAACCATTGTCGGGGTTCGGAAGTCGGTTATGTAGGAGGAAGGTATTAGCACCTCCTACATCCATCGTACTCGATGGGAACCATCTAGATTGTCACGCGCGAAGGGATGTCTATACTTATGATTACTTGTTGAACTAAAGGGTTTATTGATCCTAGGGGCTCGGCAAGGATTGAGATCCTCGTGCCTACGTATTCCCTTGTGCAATGGGAAAGTCAGAGCTTCGTAGTTCGGCCTGATAGGGGTATTGGTTGTTAATTTTATTACCTTTCTTCGATGAAAGGATTTAAGAGTCCATTTGCACTAAAGACTATGGATAGTTTATCTCGCCCAACAAGACGAGTGTCCTGCGTCGAAATAATCGGAGCGAGTAACGAAAGCTCGTTATCCCCCTTTCTATCGCTTAAGGCTCGTGGCGTGCAATTTTCCTCGTATTTATTGAAGTGTTTTGTTTCCTAAGACCGCTTGATGTTGGATCAAGGGTTTGGATCTAAGAAGTAACATTTCGTTTTTTTTTTGAAGTTTAAGGTAAATGCAAATGGAGGTTTATTTGTTGGTTTTGTTAGCGAGGCACAAAGTGCTCGACTCGCAAAGTTGAGGAAATAGGCTAAAGACTAGCTATGGAAAACAAGCGCAATGCGTTGATTTATTAAATTGGAAAAAGTTGCTGAAAGTGTAAGGTGCAAAGTCCGTGCAGATGGCGATCGAGTAACGATCGACTTACGTGTGTGTATGAAGTGAAGTGCATATGGATGTTTATTTGGCGTTGGACCAAAGATTTCGTTTATCTTTGAAATGACTAATCTTAATGTGCGTTCATTTTTTTTACTTAGCAATTTATCGTCAAAAATGCAAAAGTAATCACACGAGTAAGCATTGTATCATGTCGCAAGCAAATAGAAATCGAGCATACGCAAAAACTCATATCACACACATAATCGAGCAAAGGTAAAAATAATTAATCAAAGTAAACAGAAAAAATTCAATTAGGTTAACAAATTAATTAATTGAATTAACTAAAAACCATTTAATTTTAAATTAAACAATGAAAATGCTTTTGTTTTTTTTTATATTAAAAAGAAATTAACCAAAATAAAAAAGTTAAGAAAATGTGCTTCTTATTTAAGAAATAAAATTAACTAATCAATTAAGTTATTCAATAACATTAATTAATAAAATAATTAACCATATTGAATAACATAATTTAAATAATTAATTAATTAATTTTTTTTATATTTATAAGACATTATGGAAGAAAGAAAAAAAAAGAAAAAAAAGAATAATCGAAAAGAGTGAGATAGGTCACCCGCAAGTGACAAAAGACCTCTTCCAGGTCCTTATGAGTTGTTGCTTTCAGCAAGCCACACACATAACAGTCATTGGACAAAGAGAAGTCCTCGGGCAGTGAATTAAACACAGTAATGGAGGCACATGTTAACAAATTGGAAATAGGATGACATTAAATGAACAATGACAACAAAAAAAAAAAAAACGGATGAGTCTCATCATCCCTTCTCTCTCTGTTCTCAACGACAATGAAAAAAAAAAACAAATGAGAGTCTCATCGTCTCTCTCTCCGTCTCCTTCGATTCAGCTCGGTTGAGCTTCTTCCATATGAAGAACGCTTCAACTTCATTGCATCATCATCATTTCCACATTCAACAAATCACTTTATCAGTACAAAACAAACTCAAATACCCGATTCAAACTCCTTAGTGCCAACAACGAATCAATTTCTCACTACTCAGTTGAGCTTCATCCCGGAAGGAGAGCGTCAACCTCACCGTAGATCATCGAAGAAACCCAAAAGTAAGAAAAACGCATCAACAGAGACCTAAACCCCCAATGGAACCCTAATCCCTCAATCAATTGATTCTCACATACAAGATAAAGCTTCAGAAGCGGCGCAATGAGTATAGAGAAAGCTACCTCAACGTGATTTTGAATCGGCTTCAAGGTATTTCTTCGTTCCCGTTCGGCTACGATCTTCTTCTTCTCTTTCGTGAATTCCGATGTGCGTGGTTTAGCTCTTCAAACTATGATTTTCAGTGTGAAAATCGTAGTTGAAATGTATCAGACTTGAGCTCTTAGTAATTAGGGTTTTTTTTTTGGGGATGATTCTTGCGGAGTTTTTTAATTGTTCTTTGTGAGAGTGTTTTTTCAGGTGTCCGTTATTGCAAATGATTGAATGATGGTTATATATTGGATTGAGAATGTTGGTACGTGTGAGCAAGGGAATCTTTTATGAGAGGTGTTGAGTGATGCGTGTGAATTTGATGAAACCGTTAGAGGGATTTCTGAATAAGATTTGGGGTGGGGACCATTGATTTTGCTAGCTGGAATTTTGTTTGCAGTGAGCTGGCTTTCTCCTAGAACAAGCGTGGTCCCCTGCGAATTCTATTTTCACCGATTTTTACTGCTGTTAAAATTGTGAAAGCATATTCACTACTGTAAAACCTAGTATTTGTTAGTCCTGACTTTGTTGACTTGTTTCATGATTGATTTACTGACAAAGCTTCTTCTTGTAATATGCAGAGTTGTTATGGCCTGAACCAGTGCTTCCATTCTGTGGATTTGGTGAGTATGGTTTCTTTTAGTGCTGAGAATTATGGGTTCCCAATGATGCATACTCATCATCAACTGCCTTTGCCATGTTGCAGGTATCATCTTGCATATGATATTGTTGATCCAACTATGAGAGCCCCTCTGTACCCTACTGCCTATTCAAGGTAATATGTCCTCCTGTAATTGATTCAAATTTCATCCCTTTAAGCGTCTTGAGGAGGACCTTCGTATGGCTGTTTCAGATTCTGTATATACTTCCGCTCATGGTGTGGAGGCCCTTGGTAAGGCAGGAAGCGCACCCGTATCATGGAACTCTTGTTCTCGGAACTTTGTAGCTACGTAACCGATGCTTTAGCAAACTGGATGGTGAGGAAAGACTTAGAAAGCATTAAAGTTATGCTTGGTCACAACTGAGCTATCAATGGCCTACAGCTTTGCAACTTCTATCCTTGAGCATTTTCCAAATCTTGGCATAAACATGGAGAATGAGTGATGAGCACATGAGCTTTGGAATTTCCGCAGGTCTTGGAATCACATCCTCATTGTGAACACAACCTGATGTAATATTGACCTTCGTTATGGTACAACTTGTTCTCATTATTATTTTTAATAGAGAACTCTATTGTGAATGTTGCCCTTTCATCGCCATATGTTGCAGGTGTGCGTATGGTTTTTCAACGCATTTTATCAAACTGAGGATTATCAAGAACTTGTTGGGATACACTGGAATTGTTCAACTCATTTTCAAGCCCAACTTCGACTGTAATCATATCCTTGCTGACTTGGGTTGTTTCTTTCCTTTTGAGGTAATGAGCTAGGACTTGAACCTTATTCTTAGCAGCATTGAGTTAGGATGACAACTTGGTTTCTACTACTATAAGCTTCTCACTTTTAATTCACTTCTTACTGCTGCAAATTTCTTGAAATCACTTGTATGCCATTTTAAGTCAGCATGTTTAAACTTTATATGCATCTTGTGAGTTTTACATATTTGGGCCATTGTCACTACTACTATCAATGTTTGTTCCAGTGAAGACATTCTGACATGTTGATCTCGCTTGCAGGTATATCACGGAAGTTCAATGCCATGGAGAATGAAGGAAGTTCTGGTGTACTCTAATCAACAACCATTATCATATCTGAAGAGGCTTGAATGGCAGCCATAGGTAGATTGTTGTTTTGGTTGCATTTCTTTTAGACTGAAATTCAGTTTCTATGCAGCTTGATTGTGAATTGGTTTGTGCCAATATAGGTCACTTTTGTTAATGCTCATTTTTCTTCTTTTTCCATGTACACGGTGACAATGAGGTTTGGAGAAAGTGGAGGAGAAAAGCTGGTGCAAAGTAGAGAAAGGTGTTTGGAGGGCTACCTGGAGAGGGATGAAGATGATGGAACAAAATGTGGCTGAAGTTGGAGTTAACCCTTGGTTTGAGTAACCTGCTAATAATACATCAGAATCGGTGCTCGGGTAAGGAATCATTTAGAGTAACACGAACAAAACTGCAACCCCTTTTTTTTAGAATTTTCTTGAGTATTAAGCAATCTGTTTTTGTAGTTTGGTGGAAATGTTTTGCTAAGTGTTAGGAACTTGAAAATTGTTGTTGAGATTACTGCATAGAAATTTCTGATGTGAAGTTTTTATTTGATTTATTCGGAATGATGTCTTGCTGCTGAACACATTTCTCTTTTCGCTTTTATGGTTATTTGTATCACTTACTTAAGTAAGTAATCTAATGGTTTTGCAGGTACGCAGGGTGTAAATGTGAGACATCTTGAAGCAGAATCAGAATATGGTATTGCTTTTCATTTCGCGGTTTCTCTTGTTGATTGCCCTAATCTGCAAGTGTATTAGCTAGCTCATGCCCTGATATTTTGAGGCTTACACCATTCTCATGTTTTATGCAGGAAGGAAAATTCATCAATGACCCTTTGGAATTTTGATCGGGTTACGAATAAAAAATGACTCCGGATTCACAACATTGTGCCCTTGTTCATCACTTGCAATGTGGTATCATCTCTATCCTATCCAAACTCTTTCTCTTTGAACTGTTTGGTGATGTAGCTGTTAAAACAATAACTCATGAGCCTTTCTTGAATGACTTCTTGAGTTTGAATTTCATTACTTGGATTTTCACCAGTTGCAAATACTTTTCTCACTTCCTGAACTAGTCTCAATTAGTACCTTGCTTCAATCTTCTTTGTATTCTTTGAAACTTGTTGGATTAAACTTTTAATGCCATGAATTTGGATGAATAAATGAACTGCTTCTCACAATTTTGGACTGCATTTGTATTTATGCTTTCATGGGCATGGTTCTGATATTTGCATTGCTGGATTTCACTAGGACCTTTTTATGTGTTTTTTCAGTCTTCTCCATCTTGCTGGCCACTCATGCTTCAAAATCTGAACTAACATAATGTTGAGTTTGTTGACATACAACTTTTCCGTCTGGAATGAGGCCTCGTTGCTGGGAAGCTGTATAATGATATCAAAGATGAAATTCTTCACCCAATCTCGCTACTCAACTGGTAATGCATTCCATCTATATTTAATCACACCTTCAAGAACCTGCAGTGCAAAGAACTTGGTATTGAGATTTTGAGTATTTGACTTCACTATTTTCTTTCTGTGATTATTTGCAGGGAATTACACAATGATGCCTATCAATTAATTATGAATGATACTTCTTGGAAGACTTGTGATGTATTTGTAACTGTTATAATCATGGACTTGTTAAGGATCTTTAGGATGTCTTTATTCTGTGGCAGAATGTTTACATTGCTTGTAGTCATGCCTTATGTGCTTTGTGATGACGATCGAACCTTTACATCAATTTATGATTCTTCTTGTTGCAGGAAAGGAATTGATCGTGTCTAGCTTTTTGGATGAATGTCCAAATGAATTTGTTATAATGCAGACCTGGGATTTTCCTTGGTGTTTCGGGTGGTGAACCAGAGGTATGTGCCGGTCTTGCTTACTAATGGCAGATCTTATCTTCAACGGGGTCAAAATTCCGCTTTTGCTGTCACAAACTTTACAATTGGCTAGTTGCATAAACTCAACTCTTTTGTTGTGTGATATCGATTGACATGGCCGTACTTAGCTCTCATCAATCACATTGCAGGTGGATCCAGGGCGTAAACGGGCCACTCAAAGAAGGTAGAACCTCATATAAGACGCTTCTTATCTAACTGTGGCCATGGGAAGGCCTTTCATTGCCTGCTGCAACATTCATTGTGATTCTACACCACTTACAAAAGGACATTCAAGGAAGACAAGCTGATATCGGGGCAGGCCCGCATAGTCTTTCCTTTTTAGGCATTGATTTTTTAAGCTTGTATAACCTCGGCGTGTCTTGTAATTTAATTCAGATTAAACATTTTGTTAAGTTTTAATCAATCATGGCGGCTTTTGTATTGGATATCAACTTGCCCCTCATTTGTATTATGTGTCTTAGAACCAATGAAAACATATTGACGAGAAAAAGGGCAAAACACGTAGCATGGCCAACATCATATGTCAGCTTTTGTTATGCAAACTTGTTTTGTACATGTATTGCCGAATTTAGACTAGTAAGTTCTGTTGAAATCTTGAATGCCTTTCAGAAATGTTGCATATTTTGTGCAAAAGAAAACCTTAAGTATTTCAAATTCTAAGCTATGGAGTTCTTGTAACTTGCACCTGGTAATACGGCTCAAAATTTTAAAACGCCGGAGATTGGTCAATTGGTATTTGGTTCTCTGATTTATAGCTTGCTTTTCTTCTTCTTTTTTTTTTATGTGGAAAAACAATGACCTCAACGTAAAAGAACATTTCTCACAATTCATAATTAAACTTTCCATGCACAAAATTGGTCCAAATAAACTTCCAATTTTTACCTGGCCAGAACATATGGTGGCCATATTACGGATTGGCCCTGGCATCTCATGATAAAGTAAACCTTATGGGGATTTGAAGCATTAATAACCAACTAGCTTTCTCCACTTGAGTACCATTAGATGAAATGATTTCAAATGGACCAATTGAAATATGAATTTCAATGCATTTCACAAATCCTTAGAAAATGGACTAGATCCCAATAATCGTCAACCATGAAGTACTTGATCCGGTACAACATGTGAACCTAACAATGGAACACCCTTCTTATTTAACTGTGATTAAGTCGAATCCATCAACCTCCACACACCGAACTTGATAGCCTTGCCTAAACTCTAGTAACCAATTTGCACAATCTGAGCTTAAACAAACAATGAGGCAACAACACATATTCTTTTTTTGGAATTTTGCATAGTGGTTAGTAATATAAACAGATGAAAGTAGTATTAGATGGGTAGGACAAATTTGGGGTATGACAGATGCCCCTATCTAATTGCCTTGGACCCGAGAAAGTGAACCGCTGCATGGCGTTCGGTTTTAGAGTAAAAGTCAATTAGATATAAGAAGACCCCGAAATTTGTCCGGCAAGATAGAAAATGCGACACCATTGAAATGGAAATGAGGATAAGATTGAGAAATTATACAAAATGTATCTGAGATTCTTCGTACTAACAAAGCAGTATCCCAACTTGATGAATAATTCTTAAGTCGTATGAAGCAGCCCCTTATAAATTAGGGTTTCTTCGGTGACAAGATCTTAACAAAACGTGTGATTCCTTGGGTCATATGAAGCAGTACCTTAACAATAAAGGCTCTTCGGGGAATGCCCAAATTGATATCTTAAACAATGATGTTCTTTAGTCCAACAAAGCAGTTCCTCATACTCAAGGCTCTCCGTTGATACTTAGAGCGACATCTCAAATAATGACACGATATTTTCTAGATCATGCGAAGCAGTTCCTTTCGGTCAAGGCTCTTCGGTGATACTAAACAATGTCTTAACAAAGCATGAGATTCTTTAGTCCAGCAAAGCAGTACCTTACCAATGAAGGCTCTTTGTGGACGTTAGAACAATATCTCGAATAAATGGGGTAAGATTTTCATATCATGCGAAGCAGTTCCTTAAACATAGGATCTTCAGTGATACTAGAACAGTGTCTTTACCGAACATGAGATTCTTCGGGTCTTGCGAAACAGTACCTTTTCGATTAAGGTTCTTCGGAGGATTCCAAAGTAGTATTTCGAATAAAATGGTATAAGATTTCCCAGATCATGCGAAGCAGTTCCTTCTATTTAAGGATCTTCAGTGATACCAGAACAATATCTTTATCACAACATGAGATTCTTCGGATCTTGCGAAGCAGTACCTTTTCGATTAAGGTTCTTCGGAGGATTCCAAAGCAGTATTTCGAACAATGAGATTCCCTAGCTCCTCAAAGCAGTACCCTACCATAAAGGCTCTTTGGAAATATTTTAGGGCAGTATCCCGAATAAATAGTGCAAGACTTTCTAGATGTGAAGCAGTTCCCTATATTTAAGGATCTTCAGTGATACTAGAACAGTATCTTTACACAACACGATATTCTTCGGATCTTGTGAAGCAGTACCTTTTCGATTAAGGTTCTTCGGAGAAAACCAAAGCAGTATCTCGAACAATGAGATTCCCTAGCTCATCAAAGCAGTACCTTACCATAAAGGCTCTTTGGAAATATTTAGGGCAGTATCCCGAATAAATAGTGCAAGACTTTCTAGATGTGAAGCAGTTCCCTATATTTAAGGATCTTCAGTGATACTAGAACAGTATCTTTATCACAACATGAGATTCTTCGGATCTTGCGAAGCAGTACCTTTTCGATTAAGGTTCTTCGGAGGATTCCAAAGCAGTATTTCGAACAATGAGATTCCCTAGCTCCTCAAAGCAGTACCCTACCATAAAGGCTCTTTGGAAATATTTTAGGGCAGTATCCCGAATAAATAGTGCAAGACTTTCTAGATGTGAAGCAGTTCCCTATATTTAAGGATCTTCAGTGATACTAGAACAGTATCTTTACACAACACGAGATTCTTCAGATCTTGCGAAGCAGTACCTTTTCGATTAAGGTTCTTCGAAGGGCTCTAAAGCAGTATCTCAATCAAATCTTCCAGGATGCTCTCTACTTGGAGAGCAACGAAGTTGGTGGACAAAATCATCATCAACTATAAAGCTTGAAGGAGGATTTGCTGGGGGAAATAAATCCGTGAGCTTATGCGGGATATCAGCTCCTTTCAGAGGAATACCATCAACTTTGAGAAGAAAATCCGGGATGCATGTCCTGGATCCTGTTATGCTATCCTGATATGACCTCGTACATTGCATGATGCACGATGATTCTTATGAAAATGAAATTACAAATGATTCTCATGTAAATGCTTTATTATATGCTAATGATTAATATGATTGTGCTTGATGACGTTCTTGTTCTCGGACAAGAATGTTATGCATGCCATGCTTGTGACAATGCAAATGGTTGTATACGTTGGAAATAAGTTTGATAATTGCCAAGGATATTGGGCTTTGGGAGGTGTGTGCCAAACATGGTTGGACTTTGGGAAAGGTGTGCCAAGCAAGGTTGGGCTTTTAGCTTTCTGGTAGTTTCCACATTAGTGGGCTTTGGGAATTATGAGGGTGCCAAAAAGATTGGGCTTTTAGGTTAGTAGTTGCCAAGGAAATTGGACTTTTAGGTTTTATGAGAGATGCCAACATGGTGGACTTTAAGCCTTTTGGTGGTTGCCAATGAATATTGGACTTTCAAAGGTTTTGGAGGACATTAGATTTTCCAACACTTAGTACATGAGACCTTGATAAAGTTGTGAGCCACAAAGAGAGAGATATGAGTGCCTTCTGGTAAAGCTGCAACTTTAGTTTAACATTCACCAATGGGATATATTGTCTGTGTGGAAACAAACACCACGACTGGCAATGATATTAGTTAACGGGAGAATTGTCACGTTCCTTCTATCATCCCAAAAGATAATCGTACTACTTTTCAAATATTGTTTATTATTTTTACCAGCATTTCAAAACAGAGTTTATCATTAATAAAACATTTTGCAAACAAACAGATAAAATAAAAACGATTGAGCACAATTTGATGAGAAATTTCTCTTTTTATTGCCAAAACCCGCAAAAGGGTATAAATGTACATACAGATGCAATTCCTTAATGAGGTAACCGCTGTGCAAGAAAAGTATAATGACAATGACAATAAATGAAGTTCCATTGAATCTCGACATTGCTATGGTCCCTATATCTCTGAAAATCTCATCAGTTAAACTTTGTAGGAAGACGATTGGATGGATCCTTTTCTTTCATAATTCTCCGTAGTCACATGAATGTGCAGATCATAATATTTGCCTTGGAATTAGTCCCTAACTTTTGCCTGGATCGCCCTTTCGGGTTTTCAATCCACCGGGACGCCCTTTTTTGCCTGAGCCGCCCTTTCGGGTTTTCAACTCAGCGGGCTAATTTTTATTTTTATCCCTAACTTTTGCCTGGACCGCCCTTTCGGGTTTTCAGTCCACCGGGATAGCCTATTTTTGCCTAATCGCCTTTTCAGGTTTTCGACTTAGCGGCTTTTATTCCAATCTTTTAGGCATAATATCTTTTGACTGCATCTGCATTCACGGGGGTAGGAAGTTCTTCACCGTCCATTCTTGCAAGAATCAAGGCACCTCCGGAGAAAGCTCTCACCACCACAAACGGTCCTTCATAATTAGGTGTCCACTTGCCCCTAGGCTCTCTGTGCATGGTAGTGATTCGTTTGAGCACCAAATCACCTTCCTGGTAAGTCTGAGGACGTACTTTCTTGTCAAAAGCTTTCTTCATACGTCTCTGGTAAAGTTGCCCATGACATAGCGCCGTCATACGCTTTTCTTCAATAAGATTAAGCTCATCAAACCTCGTTCGGACCCACTCAGCTTCATCTAATTTGGCTTCCATCAGAACTCTCATTGAAGGAATTTCAACTTCTATCGGGAGGACAGCTTCCATACCATATACCAAAGAAAAAGGGGTTGCCCCTGTCGAAGTACGTACCGAAGTACGGTAACCGTGCAATGCGAAAGGCAACATCTCATGCCAATCTTTATACGTGATCACCATTTTCTGAATGATCTTCTTGATATTCTTGTTGGCAGCTTCGACAGCTCCATTCATCTTGGGTCTGTATGGTGTGGAGTTATGATGCTCAATCTTGAAACTGGTACATAATTCCTCAATTGTCTTGTTATTGAGATTTGACCCGTTGTCGGTAATGATCCGGTGAGGAACTCCGTATCTACATATGATGTTATTCTTTAGGAAGCGAGCAACCACTTGCTTGGTAACATTAGCGTAAGAGGCAGCCTCGACCCATTTCGTGAAGTAATCTATGGCAACAAGTATAAATCTATGCCCATTTGAAGCCTTTGGTTCAATCATCCCGATCATGTCTATTCCCCACATGGAGAAAGGCCATGGTGAAGTCAAGACGTTCAACGGAGTAGGAGGTACGTGTACCCTGTCAGCATAAATTTGGCATTTGTGGCATGTTCGAACATGAGAATGACAATCAGTCTCCATTGTTAGCCAGTAGTATCCTGCTCTAAGGATTTTCTTCGCCATTGTATGCCCACTCATATGAGTACCAAACAGTCCTTCATGTATCTCTTTTATAATTTGCTCGGCCTCCTGTTCATCTACACATCGGAGCAGGATCATGTCATGATTTCTTTTGTACAACACTTCCCCGTTCAGAAAGAAATTTGAGGCCAATCTCCTTAGTGTTCTTTTATCCATACTCAAAGCACCTTCTGGGTATTCTTTCTTCTCTAAGTAGCGCTTGATATCATAGAACCAAGGCTTAACACTTGATTCTTCTTCGGCAGTCAGACAATGAGCAGGTTCTTCAAAGCGCTTGAGATCAAAGGAGGGCCGATGATTGGGCCAAATCAGCTGGTACATGGACGCCAGAGTTGCCAGAGCGTCAGCCATTTGATTTTCACTACGAGGCACATGAGTGAAGGTAATGTCATCAAACCTGGGGAGTAGCTTCAACACATAATCCCGATATGGAATCAGATGGTCACATCTTACTTCCCAATCTCCTGTAGTTTGATAGATCACCAGAGCTGAGTCACCATATACATCGAGTGTTTTAATCCTCAGATCAATGGCTTCCTCTAGTCCCATAATGCATGCTTCATATTCAGCTACATTGTTCGTACACGGAAAACAAAGCTTAGCTGTAAAAGGTATATGGAAATCCTTAGGAGATGTTAGCACTGCCCCAATTCCACAACCTCGATCATTGGCCGCAACATCGAACATGAGAGTCCATCGCTCTCCTGGTTCAGGCCCTTCGTCAGGTCCAGGCTCTTCATTGTCTCTAATCAACATGATGTCCTCGTCTGGAAAGTCGAACTTCAAAGGTTGGTAATCCTCCACAGGCTGGTGAGCAAGATGATCTGCTAGTATGCTGCCTTTGATAGCCTTTTGAGTGACATACTGAATATCATATTTCGACAAAAGCATTTGCCATCTGGCGATCCTACCAGTGAGAGCTGGTTTCTCAAATATATATTTAAGAGGGTCCATCTTAGAAATCAAATATGTTGTATGGGTCAACATGTATTGTCGGAGACGCTTGGCAGCCCATGCAAGAGCGCAACAAGTCTTCTCAAGTGCTGAATATCTTGTTTCATAATCATTGAACTTCTTGCTCAAGTAGTAGATGGCATGCTCCTTCTTGCCGGTCTCATCTTGTTGCCCCAACACACAGCCCATAGATTCGTCAAGAACTGTCATATACATGATGAGAGGTCTTCCAGGAACGGGAGGCACCAAGATTGGTGGTTCTTGCAAATATTCCTTAACTTTATCAAAAGCTGTTTGACATTCATCATCCCATTCAATTGCTTGATCCTTTCTTAAAAGCTTGAAGATCGGTTTGCAGGTAGCAGTGAGATGCGAAATAAACCTAGCAATGTAATTCAACCTTCCAAGGAAACCTCTGACCTCCTTTTCAGTTTTTGGCGCAGGCATACTTTGAATGGCTCTGACTTTGTCAGGATCAACCTCGATCCCTTTCTGGCTCACAATGAATCCTAGCAATTTTCCGGATCGAACCCCAAAGGTACACTTATTCGGGTTAAGTCTGAGCTTGAAATCTCTTAATCGTACAAATAATTTTTGCAGATTAACCATGTGTTCTTCTTCCGTTTGGGATTTTGCAATCATATCAACGACGTATACTTCAATCTCTTTATGAATCATATCATGAAAGAGAGTTACCATTGCACGTTGATATGTTGCTCCGGCATTTTTGAGTCCGAATGGCATTACTTTGTAGCAAAAAGTTCCCCACGGCGTAATGAACGTGGTCTTCTCCATGTCTTCTGGATCCATTTTGATTTGGTTATATCCAGAGAAGCCATCCATAAAAGAGAACACTGAAAACTGAGCTGTATTATCCACCAATACATCGATATGAGGTAGTGGGAAATCATCTTTGGGACTAGCTCTGTTCAAGTCTCGGTAGTCGACACACATGCGGACCTTTCCATCTTTCTTTGGAACGGGCACGATGTTGGCGATCCACTGTGGGTATTTAGCTACTGCTAGAAATCCGGCGTCAAATTGCTTTCTTACTTCCTCCCGAATCTTGAGGGCCATGTCTGGGCGAGTCCTTCTCAACTTCTGCTTGACTGCTGGACATTCTTCTTTGAGTGGCAACTTGTGCACGACGATATCAGTATTTAGCCCAGGCATATCCTGATATGACCATGCGAACACATCAGCGTACTCGTGGAGGAGCTCTATCAGTTTTGCCTTCACTTCGGGTTGCAAAGAAACACCTATCTTCACTTCACGCTTATCCTCCTCTGATCCCAAGTTGATGACTTCAATGTCCTCTTGGTGAGGTTGGATGACCTTCTCTTCTTGCTTGAGTAGTCGGGCTAACTCTTCAGGAAGTTCGCAGTCTTCCTCGCCTTCTTCCTCTGCTTGGTTGATCGGATAATCAAAGTTATACGGGACCATAGCAACATCGTCCTCAAGGACTTCGGTAGTGTCTCTGCATGTTTATGATTTATGCATTTATTTTAGAAAAGTGATGTGCATTAAAAAATTGTCATTTTATTATAAAAGAAGAATGAAAGAAAGAGAACAAATATTGAATGCAAACTGATTTATTATATTGACAATCAAAGTTTTAAGACAATGGTGGCCCGACAACATCCCAATATGCCTTGGGCAGAGCATATGGTTTTTTTTGGAAAAAGAAGTAGAATTACTTTTTAGGGTAAATAAACTGAGGAATCTCGACAATTCTCCAGTTCTCTAATTCTTCCCCTGGACCGGCTTGACGAATCCAATTGCAAGTCGCTTCATGGTGGTCTTCGTCTGAGATCATTGCAGCATGATCCTCAAAGATGTATCCAGCGCTTATAAATGTATCACTCACTCAAGGAAATTGGCCATTTTCTTCATATGCTGAGATCGTTGTTGTACTGGAAGATGGTTGGTAGCCAATGCCAAACATGTCTTTCTTGTCTTGCATCTCGACAACTTTGCCCCAGCCTTGCGTGTTCCCGGTCTCCAAGACAGCCAAGGCTTCCTTTAGTGATGTCATTGACATTGATGGCTGTGGGCGCTCAGATTCTCGTTGAACTGCCAGCATGCTCACTATTTCAAAAGATTGAAACGGTGTCTCGACAGTTTCGCCTTCCACATCAATATATCTAAAAGAAGTTAAATGGCTCACTAGGATATCCTCTTCACCTCCAATCACCACAATTCGGGTCTGCATAGGGAATTTTAATTTTTGATGGAGAGTGGATGTAACGGCCCCTGCGTTATGAATCCATGGTCTTCCCAGGAGACAACTGTACCCTGGATGGATATCCATTACTTGGAAGGTAATGGTGAACACAGCAGGTCCTATCTTAATCGGGAGATCCACCTCTCCTATGACCGCACGCCTGGAACCATCGAAGGCTTTCACTATCAATGCGCTTGGCTTCATCACCACTCCTTGTACAGGCATTCTTTCCAATGTCGTTTTTGGCATCACATTTAAGGAGGAGCCCGTATCCACCAACACCCTTGATAGCAACGTATCTTCACACCTTATGGAAATGTGTAAAGCTTTATTGTGATTCTTCTTATCAGCAGTGAGCTCTTCATCATTGAAACCAAGGAAGTTTCCAGTGGTAACGCTGGCTATGACGTCATCAAATTGGGCCACTGTGATATCTTTGGTGATGTGCGCCGCACTTAGTACTTTCAGCAGAGAGGATCTATGTGCTTCAGAACTAAGTAGTAAAGCTAACATAGATATTTTGGCGGGAGTTTGGTTCAGCTGGTCGACCACCTTGTAGTCGCTTTTCTTGATGATCCTCAAGAACTCTTCCGCTTCTTTCTGAGAGAATGCAGCTTTGGGCGATGACGGTTCTTCTGGTGACCCCTGAGGAATAGGAGTAACAACTGGTGCAGCAGTCGTCTTTTGCTTTTGCTGGGGTGATGACTCCACTGGTCTTGGTGCGAACAATCTTCCACTACGAGTCATACCGCTGGGTCCGGCAATGGCTGTGACAATAGGAAATTCAAGATTAATAGGCTGCCTTCTCCGGCCTTGCCTAGCGTTTGCTGGTTCATAACTCCATGGCACAGCTTGGTTATTTTCCCCGGTGTAGTGAACGGGATACTCTATAACCATAGGAGTACTATTGTTTGGAGTTTGAGGTGCGTCATAAAACATCTCTGTTGCAGCCACCATTCTTTTCTCCATTCCACGCCTTTCAATCTGTATCAGACCTTGATTGAGGAGTTTTTGCAAGCACTCCCTGGTATTCTCTTCGGAATGATCAACCCCCTCATCCCTTGCCAGCATCAATCCTGCTTTCTCCAACTGTTTGCCAATCACAGCCAATGGGGTCTGGACGTCTTCTGCCTTCAAGATTAACTCACAATCGTCCTCTTCCTCCACGGCATTAACATTTGCTCCCCCATGAGGCGGCAATGGGTCATTTTTGATATTTGGACCTCTTGGAGTAAATGTCAAATCCTTCGACTCTACCAGGTCCTGAACGTGATTTTGGAATGCATAGCATTTGTCAATAGTGTGTCCAGGTGCGCCCTTGTGAAATTCACAAGTGGCATTGGCATCGTAATTTGGGAGGTACGGGAAAGTGGCTGGCCTTAGATCCCTCAGAACCAGTTGCCCACGTTGGTTCAACTGATTAAAGATATCCCTATAAGGCATGGGGACTGGATCGATGTGCCTTCTTTGCCTAAACTGCCTTTGCGCCGGACCAGTCCGTCTATATTGTTGATTGGGCTGCTGTGCTGGAGCCTGTTGATATTGTTGTTGTTGGGGAGCTTGCGGTTGATACGGAATTGGCGCAACATTAGCCACATGCCCATAAGGCATGTTATACGGTAAGTTAGCCCTTCCTCTCATGATAGCATTGGCCTCTCCTTCCTTTTTCTTTTGGAAATTAGAAAAAGGTTTCTTGCCAGTATTTACAGAAGTAGCTGCTCCTTTGCCCTTTTTTAGCTGGCTCTCGATTCTTTCCCCTACAAACACGATTTCAGAGAAACTAGGAAAACTAGCTCCCATCATTCTGTCCATATACTTATCCTCCAGCGTATTTAAGAACATATCCGTCAACTCTTTAGGAAGCAATGGCGGTTGAACCCGTGCAGCGAGTCCTCTCCACCGTTGCGCATATTCTTTGAACGATTCATTGCTCTTTGTGTCATGTCTTGCAATTGAGTACGATTAGGTGCAAGATCAACATTGTATTGATAATGTTCAAGGAATGCGCGTGAGAGGTCATTCCACGTTTTAATTCGGCTTCTCTCCAGCTGGACGTACCACTCCAAAGATGCCCCGGACAAGCTGTCCTGGAAGCAATGAACCAGGAGCTGGTCGTTCCTAGCATATAGAGCCATCTTTCTGCAGTAGGCCCGGAGATGGGTGTGAGGACAGTTGTTCCCTTTATATTTATCGGGAAAGTCCGGAGCTTTGAATTTATGTGGAATCACTAGTCCTGGCACCAGGCACATTTCCTCAGCATCTATACCTGGAATGGTGTTGATATCCATCGCCTTGAGTTTTTCCTCCATTGAGCGCAATCTTTCTGCTACTGGATCCAGAAGAGTTTCGGTGCGGTGAGCTGGTGGATCTGCGTAAAGGACATCAGACTGTTCATCCATGTCTTTAAACGACCCATGGTGGACATCTAAAGATGGTACATTGGGTGGATTTACCCCAGCAAGAACAAAATTATCTTTGGCCACCCCCGAAGTGCCGGCCTGCCTAGTGAGTTTCTCAGCTTCTTCCTCCCTCCTAGCCATAGTGATGACCTCGAGGATCTGGTCCAGTTTTCCCTTGAGTGAGTCGATATCAGCTCTCATGGCATTCTGCTCTTCATGAATTTGCTCCAACGTCATTTTGTAGATTTTTCTGGTCTCGTACCTTCGTCGGAAAATCCGGAAAGTCAGCTTTTCTGGAGAGGGAAGGTAAAGTGCATGAGTTTGTGTTTTTGTTTGGTTGTAAAGATGAGCGTATGAATTCATATGTTTGATTACAAAGCTCTCAGTCATCTTATCGATTTATTACCAGAGATTTTTAACGTATTTATCATTGCAAATAAGACAAGATTTAAAATCCAAAAGCAACAATTTTCATTCATCTAAATCAAACAAGTACATTAGAGATTCCACGAGTTTTCATATTACAACGCAAAAGATAACAACAACTTTCTTGAACATAAACTATGGTGCAACCCTGAAAATAACCCCTTGAGCTTTGCGGACTGCTACTAGATTTGTGGTAAGCTCCTTGATGGTTCTCTTGCAAACTTTCACACACCGGTAGACTTCTTCAGGCGTGTTTTCTGGGCACATGACACGATCTGCATCTTCAAGCTTCTCAGGAAGGTCTTGACTTGCCAGGTTCAACATGCTAGCCAGGTTTACAAACTTCTGCTTCCACTCTTCGTACAAACCTTGGAGATTTGCAATTACCACATCTCTTCCGCCTATGGCTTCTTCAGCATCTCGACACTTGTTCATCCATTGGATGCAAGTATTCTCCAGGTCTTGATAAGCTTTCTGAGATCTCAGGTAATCAATTTGCTCCACAGCTTGCTCATGTTGAAATTTCTCACGGTCGTACTTTCGCTGATAACTGTCCTTTTCCAACTTTTCTGCTGCTAGTTTGTCCTCTTCTCTCTTGAGAGAATCCTCTAAGCTCTTGATATTTGCTTCTAAAGTGATCCTATCATCCTTCTTGTTCTTAAGGCACACCTCTATGTCCTTCTGTAAATTGATAATTCGAACTTCAGCCCTTCTTAACTGGTCATTACGATGATCCAGATCCATGCTGGCTCCATAAAGAGCACCCAAGCATTTTTCTCTCTTATCTTCTTCTATTCTGCATCTTTTGTTACTGCTTTCCACTCTTTCTTTCATCTTTTTACTTTTCTCCTCCCACACTTCTTTCTTTCCTTTGGTTTGAAGGAGTTCGATCCGCATGCGTTCGTTCTCCAATTCTAAGCCTTTGATTCTTTCGTTGAGCTCATCTATGTCTTCAGGTAGCAATGGTATTTTCTCAGGAAGGGGTGGGAAAGCTATTGGATCAAGAAAGAATGGAATCTTAACGATGCGAGCTCTTTCTTTTACCCACAAGACATATGGTTCCTTCACAGCAATATTCTTGCGGACACTAGGATCACTTGTAACGATCTTCTTCCAAGCCGCCTTGAATTTCTTCAACTCTTCTTTAGATGGGTTATCAACAACAAAAGGTATCAAATGCCTCTCTTCAGGAGGAGTCTCCATAGGGAGCCCAAGTTGTCTCTTAAGCAGCACCGGGTTGTAATTTATGCAACCATGATTTCCTATCAGAGGGACATTAAGGAAACTTCCACATCTAAGCACAATACCCCCAATCTTCCAATCTCTTGAGTACCATGTGAGGTCATTAGCCCTGAGCGAAGCAAATCTGTAAGGCCACGACAAATTCCTAGACATAAAGTAACCCTCCTTAGGCATGTGCATTTTCATCCACATGTGTAACAACGGAGCGCAGCAAAGGAATACACCTCCTCTCTTTGTATGCCGGGTATGGAAAGTGTGATAAAAATCTGCCAATAAGAACGGAACTGGATTTCCTGTCATGAAAATCTCTATAGCAGCACGATCAACAAACTTGTCTGACTTTGGGAACAACACGATCCCATACACAAGAAGAGCTAGGATGGCTCCGCAGGAGGACCAGTTTCCTTTCTCAGCACACTGCCAAGCTTGTTTCTCCAAGAACAGTCTCGTGAATCCTTCCTTGTCTGACTTGTTGTCCACTAACAAACTTGCAGGAAGTCCCAACACAGTAGCCAACTTAGTCATAGTGACTTCTTCTTCTAGCTTTGGGAATGGATTGCGGTCTCTAATACGAAGACCCACAAGCAACTCGAATTCTTCCAGAGTAGGAGCAATCTGGAAGTCTGGGAAGGTGAAACACCGTAGCTGAATGTCGTAATACTGAGCAAGAGCATGAAGAGCATCAATATTTGCCGTCTCGTCCAGTATACTCAAGATTCTTCCGAAGCGAGCCTGAAAGCTGTTGTGTTTGATAGGAGTGATCTTGGCTCTTAAGGCTAATAGCGAGTCAACCTTTGGTTCCAAGAACTTGAAATTATAAGTGCTTTTCTTGGAAATTTGATTCATCTTGATTGCTTTGACAAATACTTCAAATCTGCAATAAATATAAGTAACTGAGAGCTATGTATTATTTTTTATGAATGAATGTATGCAACAATGAACGGGTAAACCCAAAATGCAATGTTTCAGAAATAACTAGAACGGATGGAAGATACTTTGATCACTCTCCTTACAAGGACCTCACTGGGTGACCTCTACAGTTTTAGGGATCCCAAAGTTAATAACTCATATGGATGTTCATTACACGCGCCATTATCATGACGGTTAATTGACTCCACCATATGAATTTCGTTTGGGTGAGATCTTCGTATCGAGTCACACAAGAGAGAAGTCTCCTGGTACCCCATACTACGTGATCGTCGACACGAGGTTTAAAACAAAGTCCTGGAGTTATGGAACTTTCTCAAATGTTTGATGCACGTGTCAATTTTGACAGTCAATCAACTCCATTGAGTAAGTCTATTCCAAGTGAGGTTTTCGTATTGAGCCACGCGAGGGCGAACCCTGGTGCCCAATACTACGCAACCATCAACCGATGTTTTAACCAAAAGGTTCTAAAGGTCCTCAGAGTCAACGACTTTAATGAAAACAACTGAGCACACACGCCAAAAGCTTGACGGTTGTCAGTATTTCCATTAAAATCTACTCCGAGTGAGGTTTTCGTATCGACAACCCACGAGAGAGGTTCTCTCGGGAGCCCATACTACACAACCTCGCTAACTTATGTTTACACTCATAGACCCGGGTATAGAGTCTTTCCCTCAAGTTGTTTTGATCAAAGTATCAATCCAGTACAAGAGATCCACAATAAGGATATAAAATGTAAAGCAATAAAGAAAGCGATAAACAAGTAACACATAATCAAACATCCAAACAAGCGCGGAAACCTAGACTAGGCTCGACTTGCATAGGGGTGAACCAGTCCCCAGCAGAGTCGCCAGCTGTCGTACCTCGAAAAATACGATCCCTCGCGAACGCGGTCGCGGCTGGGCTGACTTGAGAGTCGCCACCTAATTTTATTTATTCCCGAAGAGGGAAATGGAAAATATAGATAAAACCACAAAGAAGGGATAAAACAAGGTCATCGCAAACCATTGTCGGGGTTCGGAAGTCGGTTATGTAGGAGGAAGGTATTAGCACCTCCTACATCCATCGTACTCGATGGGAACCATCTAGATTGTCACGCGCGAAGGGATGTCTATACTTATGATTACTTGTTGAACTAAAGGGTTTATTGATCCTAGGGGCTCGGCAAGGATTGAGATCCTCGTGCCTACGTATTCCCTTGTGCAATGGGAAAGTCAGAGCTTCGTAGTTCGGCCTGATAGGGGTATTGGTTGTTAATTTTATTACCTTTCTTCGATGAAAGGATTTAAGAGTCCATTTGCACTAAAGACTATGGATAGTTTATCTCGCCCAACAAGACGAGTGTCCTGCGTCGAAATAATCGGAGCGAGTAACGAAAGCTCGTTATCCCCCTTTCTATCGCTTAAGGCTCGTGGCGTGCAATTTTCCTCGTATTTATTGAAGTGTTTTGTTTCCTAAGACCGCTTGATGTTGGATCAAGGGTTTGGATCTAAGAAGTAACATTTCGTTTTTTTTTTGAAGTTTAAGGTAAATGCAAGTGGAGGTTTATTTGTTGGTTTTGTTAGCGAGGCACAAAGTGCTCGACTCGCAAAGTTGAGGAAATAGGCTAAAGACTAGCTATGGAAAACAAGCGCAATGCGTTGATTTATTAAATTGGAAAAAGTTGCTGAAAGTGTAAGGTGCAAAGTCCGTGCAGATGGCGATCGAGTAACGATCGACTTACGTGTGTGTATGAAGTGAAGTGCATATGGATGTTTATTTGGCGTTGGACCAAAGATTTCGTTTATCTTTGAAATGACTAATCTTAATGTGCGTTCATTTTTTTTACTTAGCAATTTATCGTCAAAAATGCAAAAGTAATCACACGAGTAAGCATTGTATCATGTCGCAAGCAAATAGAAATCGAGCATACGCAAAAACTCATATCACACACATAATCGAGCAAAGGTAAAAATAATTAATCAAAGTAAACAGAAAAAATTCAATTAGGTTAACAAATTAATTAATTGAATTAACTAAAAACCATTTAATTTTAAATTAAACAATGAAAATGCTTTTGTTTTTTTTTATATTAAAAAGAAATTAACCAAAATAAAAAAGTTAAGAAAATGTGCTTCTTATTTAAGAAATAAAATTAACTAATCAATTAAGTTATTCAATAACATTAATTAATAAAATAATTAACCATATTGAATAACATAATTTAAATAATTAATTAATTAATTTTTTTTATATTTATAAGACATTATGGAAGAAAGAAAAAAAAGAAAAAAAACAATATTCGAAAAGAGTGAGATAGGTCACCCGCAAGTGACAAAAGACCTCTTCCAGGTCCTTATGAGTTGTTGCTTTCAGCAAGCCACACACATAACAGTCATTGGACAAAGAGAAGTCCTCGGGCAGTGAATTAAACACAGTAATGGAGGCACATGTTAACAAATTGGAAATAGGATGACATTAAATGAACAATGACAACAAAAAAAAAAGAAACGGATGAGTCTCATCATCCCTTCTCTCTCTGTTCTCAACGACAATGAAAAAAAAAACAAATGAGAGTCTCATCGTCTCTCTCTCCGTCTCCTTCGATTCAGCTCGGTTGAGCTTCTTCCATATGAAGAACGCTTCAACTTCATTGCATCATCATCATTTCCACATTCAACAAATCACTTTATCAGTACAAAACAAACTCAAAGACCCGATTCAAACTCCTTAGTGCCAACAACGAATCAATTTCTCACTACTCAGTTGAGCTTCATCCCGGAAGGAGAGCGTCAACCTCACCGTAGATCATCAAAGAAACCCAAAAGTAAGAAAAACGCATCAACAGAGACCTAAACCCCCAATGGAACCCTAATCCCTCAATCAATTGATTCTCACATACAAGATAAAGCTTCAGAAGCGGCGCAATGAGTATAGAGAAAGCTACCTCAACGTGATTTTGAATCGGCTTCAAGGTATTTCTTCGTTCCCGTTCGGCTACGATCTTCTTCTTCTCTTTCGTGAATTCCGATGTGCGTGGTTTAGCTCTTCAAACTATGATTTTCAGTGTGAAAATCGTAGTTGAAATGTATCAGACTTGAGCTCTTAGTAATTAGGGTTTTTTTTTTTGGGATGATTCTTGCGGAGTTTTTTAATTGTTCTTTGTGAGAGTGTTTTTTCAGGTGTCCGTTATTGCAAATGATTGAATGATGGTTATATATTGGATTGAGAATGTTGGTACGTGTGAGCAAGGGAATCTTTTATGAGAGGTGTTGAGTGATGCGTGTGAATTTGATGAAACCGTTAGAGGGATTTCTGAATAAGATTTGGGGTGGGGACCATTGATTTTGCTAGCTGGAATTTTGTTTGCAGTGAGCTGGCTTTCTCCTAGAACAAGCGTGGTCCCCTGCGAATTCTATTTTCACCGATTTTTACTGCTGTTAAAATTGTGAAAGCATATTCACTGCTGTAAAACCTAGTATTTGTTAGTCCTGACTTTGTTGACTTGTTTCATGATTGATTTACTGACAAAGCTTCTTCTTGTAATATGCAGAGTTGTTATGGCCTGAACCAGTGCTTCCATTCCGTGGATTTGGTGAGTATGGTTTCTTTTAGTGCTGAGAATTATGGGTTCCCAATGATGCATACTCATCATCAACTGCCTTTGCCATGTTGCAGGTATCATCTTGCATATGATATTGTTGATCCAACTATGAGAGCCCCTCTGTACCCTACTGCCTATTCAAGGTAATATGTCCTCCTGTAATTGATTCAAATTTCATCCCTTTAAGCGTCTTGAGGAGGACCTTCGTATGGCTGTTTCAGATTCTGTATATACTTCCGCTCATGGTGTGGAGGCCCTTGGTAAGGCAGGAAGCGCACCCGTATCATGGAACTCTTGTTCTCGGAACTTTGTAGCTACGTAACCGATGCTTTAGCAAACTGGATGGTGAGGAAAGACTTAGAAAGCATTAAAGTTATGCTTGGTCACAACTGAGCTATCAATGGCCTACAGCTTTGCAACTTCTATCCTTGAGCATTTTCCAAATCTTGGCATAAACATGGAGAATGAGTGATGAGCACATGAGCTTTGGAATTTCCGCAGGTCTTGGAATCACATCCTCATTGTGAACACAACCTGATGTAATATTGACCTTCGTTATGGTACAACTTGTTCTCATTATTATTTTTAATAGAGAACTCTATTGTGAATGTTGCCCTTTCATCGCCATATGTTGCAGGTGTGCGTATGGTTTTTCAACGCATTTTATCAAACTGAGGATTATCAAGAACTTGTTGGGATACACTGGAATTGGTCAACTCATTTTCAAGCCCAACTTCGACTGTAATCATATCCTTGCTGACTTGGGTTGTTTCTTTCCTTTTGAGGTAATGAGCTAGGACTTGAACCTTATTCTTAGCAGCATTGAGTTAGGATGACAACTTGGTTTCTACTACTATAAGCTTCTCACTTTTAATTCACTTCTTACTGCTGCAAATTTCTTGAAATCACTTGTATGCCATTTTAAGTCAGCATGTTTAAACTTTATATGCATCTTGTGAGTTTTACATATTTGGGCCATTGTCACTACTACTATCAATGTTTGTTCCAGTGAAGACATTCTGACATGTTGATCTCGCTTGCAGGTATATCACGGAAGTTCAATGCCATGGAGAATGAAGGAAGTTCTGGTGTACTCTAATCAACAACCATTATCATATCTGAAGAGGCTTGAATGGCAGCCATAGGTAGATTGTTGTTTTGGTTGCATTTCTTTTAGACTGAAATTCAGTTTCTATGCAGCTTGATTGTGAATTGGTTTGTGCCAATATAGGTCACTTTTGTTAATGCTCATTTTTCTTCTTTTTCCATGTACACGGTGACAATGAGGTTTGGAGAAAGTGGAGGAGAAAAGCTGGTGCAAAGTAGAGAAAGGTGTTTGGAGGGCTACCTGGAGAGGGATGAAGATGATGGAACAAAATGTGGCTGAAGTTGGAGTTAACCCTTGGTTTGAGTAACCTGCTAATAATACATCAGAATCGGTGCTCGGGTAAGGAATCATTTAGAGTAACACGAACAAAACTGCAACCCCTTTTTGTTAGAATTTTCTTGAGTATTAAGCAATCTGTTTTTGTAGTTTGGTGGAAATGTTTTGCTAAGTGTTAGGAACTTGAAAATTGTTGTTGAGATTACTGCATAGAAATTTCTGATGTGAAGTTTTTATTTGATTTATTCGGAATGATGTCTTGCTGCTGAACACATTTCTCTTTTCGCTTTTATGGTTATTTGTATCACTTACTTGAGTAAGTAATCTAATGGTTTTGCAGGTACGCAGGGTGTAAATGTGAGACATCTTGAAGCAGAATCAGAATATGGTATTGCTTTTCATTTCGCGGTTTCTCTTGTTGATTGCCCTAATCTGCAAGTGTATTAGCTAGCTCATGCCCTGATATTTTGAGGCTTACACCATTCTCATGTTTTATGCAGGAAGGAAAATTCATCAATGACCCTTTGGAATTTTGATCGGGTTACGAATAAAAAATGACTCCGGATTCACAACATTGTGCCCTTGTTCATCACTTGCAATGTGGTATCATCTCTATCCTATCCAAACTCTTTCTCTTTGAACTGTTTGGTGATGTAGCTGTTAAAACAATAACTCATGAGCCTTTCTTGAATGACTTCTTGAGTTTGAATTTCATTACTTGGATTTTCACCAGTTGCAAATACTTTTCTCACTTCCTGAACTAGTCTCAATTAGTACCTTGCTTCAATCTTCTTTGTATTCTTTGAAACTTGTTGGATTAAACTTTTAATGCCATGAATTTGGATGAATAAATGAACTGCTTCTCACAATTTTGGACTGCATTTGTATTTATGCTTTCATGGGCATGGTTCTGATATTTGCATTGCTGGATTTCACTAGGACCTTTTTATGTGTTTTTTCAGTCTTCTCCATCTTGCTGGCCACTCATGCTTCAAAATCTGAACTAACATAATGTTGAGTTTGTTGACATACAACTTTTCCGTCTGGAATGAGGCCTCGTTGCTGGGAAGCTGTATAATGATATCAAAGATGAAATTCTTCACCCAATCTCGCTACTCAACTGGTAATGCATTCCATCTATATTTAATCACACCTTCAAGAACCTGCAGTGCAAAGTACTTGGTGTTGAGATTTTGAGTATTTGACTTCACTATTTTCTTTCTGTGATTATTTGCAGGGAATTACACAATGATGCCTATCAATTAATTATGAATGATACTTCTTGGAAGACTTGTGATGTATTTGTAACTGTTATAATCATGGACTTGTTAAGGATCTTTAGGATGTCTTTATTCTGTGGCAGAATGTTTACATTGCTTGTAGTCATGCCTTATGTGCTTTGTGATGACGATCGAACCTTTACATCAATTTATGATTCTTCTTGTTGCAGGAAAGGAATTGATCGTGTCTAGCTTTTTGGATGAATGTCCAAATGAATTTATTATAATGCAGACCTGGGATTTTCCTTGGTGTTTCGGGTGGTGAACCAGAGGTATGTGCCGGTCTTGCTTACTAATGGCAGATCTTATCTTCAACGGGGTCAAAATTCCGCTTTTGCTGTCACAAACTTTACAATTGGCTAGCTGCATAAACTCAACTCTTTTGTTGTGTGATATCGATTGACATGGCCGTACTTAGCTCTCATCAATCACATTGCAGGTGGATCCAGGGCGTAAACGGGCCACTCAAAGAAGGTAGAACCTCATATAAGACGCTTCTTATCTAACTGTGGCCATGGGAAGGCCTTTCATTGCCTGCTGCAACATTCATTGTGATTCTACACCACTTACAAAAGGACATTCAAGGAAGACAAGCTGATATCGGGGCAGGCCTGCATAGTCTTTCCTTTTTAGGCATTGATTTTGTAAGCTTGTATAACCTCGGCGTGTCTTGTAATTTAATTCAGATTAAACATTTTGTTAAGTTTTAATCAATCATGGCGGCTTTTGTATTGGATATCAACTTGCCCCTCATTTGTATTATGTGTCTTAGAACCAATGAAAACATATTGACGAGAAAAAGGGCAAAACCCGTAGCATGGCCAACATCATATGTCAGCTTTTGTTATGCAAACTTGTTTTGTACATGTATTGCCGAATTTAGACTAGTAAGTTCTGTTGAAATCTTGAATGCCTTTCAGAAATGTTGCATATTTTTTGCAAAAGAAAACCTTAAGTATTTCAAATTCTAAGCTATGGAGTTCTTGTAACTTGCGCCTGGTAATACGGCTCAAAATTCTAAAACGCCGGAGATTGGTCAATTGGTATTTGGTTCTCTGATTTATAGCTTGCTTTTCTTCTTCTTTTTTTTTTTATGTGGAAAAACAATGACCTCAACGTAAAAGAACATTTCTCACAATTCATAATTAAACTTTCCATGCACAAAATTGGTCCAAATAAACTTCCAATTTTTACCTGGCCAGAACATATGGTGGCCATATTACGGATTGGCCCTGGCATCTCATGATAAAGTAAACCTTATGGGGATTTGAAGCATTAATAACCAACTAGCTTTCTCCACTTGAGTACCATTAGATGAAATGATTTCAAATGGACCAATTGAAATATGAATTTCAATGCATTTCACAAATCCTTAGAAAATGGACTAGATCCCAATAATCGTCAACCATGAAGTACTTGATCCGGTACAACATGTGAACCTAACAATGGAACACCCTTCTTATTTAACTGTGATTAAGTCGAATCCATCAACCTCCACACACCGAACTTGATAGCCTTGCCTAAACTCTAGTAACCAATTTGCACAATCTGAGCTTAAACAAACAATGAGGCAACAACACATATTCTTTTTTTGGAATTTTGCATAGTGGTTAGTAATATAAACAGATGAAAGTAGTATTAGATGGGTAGGACAAATTTGGGGTATGACACCAGGGTCTACCCAACAGACAACTGTAGGTTGGCTGAATGTCCATCACAAAGAAGGTAGTTTTGAAGGTCTGCGGGCCAATCATCACAGGCAGATCAATCTCTCCAAGCATTGATCTTTTAGAGCCATCAAATGCTCTCACCACCAAGTTACTTGGACGTAGTGCCAAGTGTCGCTCCCACCAAATGACACCTGGTCAGAAGGGGTACAGACGCGAACGGTCGGCGAAAGGAGAGAGGACACACAAGGGTGAACTCAGAAGACAAGAGTCGCCAGCTAGGCATTTTTATCCCGGAGGAAAGGTAATGTTGCATAGACCTGAGAAAAGATTGGATAAGACGGTTGCAAACCAGAGAGACTGAGAAAGGGGATTGGTTACAACCTGGGAAGGTATTAGCACCCAGATTGTCCGCCGTACTCGACGGGATCCACGCTTAAAAGATTTGTGTTTTAAAGGGGTAGTATCAGTGCAATTTGTGTATCAAAGCTGGAAAGAATGCAAGTGTCAGTGTAAAAGAAAAGTGAAGTGTATAAGAGAAGTGTCAGTGTAAGAACAAGAGTATAAAGCTCAAGACTATGAGGCTTAAAAAAAATGATGCTGGAAGGAGGGGGGAATATACAGAGACTTTTGTTCGATAACTGTTAAGTTATGCCTACGTATCCTCTCGTGCAATGAGGAAGTCAGAACACCGTAGTTCGACCCAAAGAGACTGAAAGATAAATTGACTTGTGAACTGCTTACTTGTCTGTGCTCAAGTGTATGACCTGTCTGGCTCAGGTGCAAACTGTCTTGCATTAGACGGAGGAAGCAAATTCTCGTTTATGAGTGAATGAGATGAGAAAAGAATCCCGGAGGAGACGATTATTGGTTGTTTTTGTGTTTTAAAGTCTTTTATTGCTTTTGAAAGTTTGTCATAGGAAAATGAGCTTAAGCCTAAACCAATGGATTAGTAAACTCATCACATCCTCCCTCTGATTAGGGGTAATGAGAATACTTTAAATGTGAAGTCAGCATCTCACACTTAATTTCCATGATGTAGGATTAAGATCATTAACCTACTTGTGATTATTTAGATGTTTTTGTTGTTTTTGTTTAGTTTTAAGTAATGAGTTTAAGCCATAATCAAGGATTTAATGGACTCATTACACCATCCTAATAGAAGGATAATAGATGAGATCATTTAAGTTGAGAAAGACTCCTCAACTTAATCCATGATTAGGGATTAACCTCATGACAAAACAAAGCCTTTATTAAATGGATTTTAGTTAATGATAAGATTTGGAAGTGGATTTTATGATTTGTAAGACAACTTGATGGGGACTTGTCCATTAACACTTGGGTTAGTCCTTCTTAACCAATTAAGGAAGAATTAGAACCCTAATGCAAGGCCCAAGTTACCAGCTTGGTGTCTTAGTGATTATTATGATGGATTGATTAAAGGATTTAAACACATTAAGGGTTTAACACTTAGGATTAAAGTTATACACTCCATCCTAATAGAAGGATGCAGGCATAAACTTAATCACAAAGCCTTAAAGCCTTTAGGGTTTAGTCCCTGATTATGAGATGAGGAGAGAAGACTCAAAGATGACACAAAGGTGAAAGCTAAATGGGGGACTAATCAAACCCTAATTGTCATCATGCTTGGATATCCTAGGGTTTATGAGGCTTAAGAGAAAGATTCTTCAAAGAAACCACCAGGAAGGAAGCAGATGAAAGGAGCAAGAAACAAAGAGAAGCAAAACAACTTGCTTCACTTAAGAAGACAAGTTGCTTGAAGAAAGAAAGTAAGATGAACATGAATGAGCAAGCTCAATCCACTACACATACAAAAGGCAGCAAAGAAAGTATGAAAGGGATGAAAAGAAATTGTGAGAAGTGAAGGCAAATTCACTTCTCAAACAACTTACCACCTGAAAAGTTAGCCAAAAGAAAGGAAATGCAATGCAAATGAGATGAAATGCCATGATGCAAACCAAAACCAGAAGCATAAACATGATGTTAATGATGCTAAGAGATGATACAAACATGAGACAAGACATGAGGATGGTCATACAAGCAAGAATGCAAATGAGGCATGCTTTGAACCAAGAAAGTTCATGAAAAGTTTATGAAATGCAATGAACATACAACATGACAAATGAAATATGCAATGATCAAACATGACTCTAATATGTCCTAAGATGTATTATGAATCATATGGATGCACAAAATGTCATGGCAAGTTATCGGTTGCAAGCAAATGAGAAATGGATGCAAAGGAAGGCACAAATTAGGGTTACATGCATCATGCAAAGCAAAAATCCAAAACCAGAAGCAAATGACATGATAAAAATTTGAAAATGCAATCAAAGATACCCTAAACCTATACAAACTCACTGCCCAAAGGAGGGGATCCAACTCTTAACCTAGTGAAAGTTATGAATTTCCTAAAATTGCTAGGGTTTTGGGGTACGTTGTCAAGAAAAATGCTAAACAAATTGAAAATGCAAGATCAATTCAAATCAAATTTATCCTATAAACTACATGCTATGCAAGATGCAATGCCAAAAGAATCATCATCCAACTCTCAATGGTTAGGCAGAAGGAAATTTTTGAAGTTTGCACAAAAATATTGCCTTAAAATGAAATTAAATCCAATGAAAATGACCAAAAGGCATCAAGAACAAAAATGAAATTTGGTTTGAGAGTTGAACAATGTTTCTAAATGTTTCTAAATGCTATGTGAATTTTTTTTTTATTTTTAAATACCTAAATGTATTTTTAATTAATTAATTTTCATAAACTAATTAAAAATAAGCATTTAAATGATTTAAAAATAATTTTTAATGCAAAAAATAAAATAAAAATCATTTTATGATTAAGAAAAATATTTGAAACAAAAATGCAAAGGGAAATATTTTTAGGATTTTTCTAACTATTTTAAAATAAATATGAAAGATAAATGGATAAAAATGAAATAAAAAAGAAATTAAATGGAAAGTATGCAGGATCTAAGGCTGAGATTCAAACTAAACACGCGGGAGCTGACTTGCGCGCAAATGGGTGGTCCAGATTGCTTCTGGCTAATTAATTTTAATTAAACTAATTAATTGAAGATTAGGGTTTAATGAGAGATCCATGCCCTCCATTCGCGCGGGAGTTAACTGAAATTCTGTGATCAGGTATGAGATGTCCTATGAGATGTTCCAACACTTGACAGATTTAACCAAAACTTAAAGTGCAAGAAAAATAAACAACACAGTAGTTTGTTAACCCAGTTCAGTGTATAACCACACTTACATCTGGAGGCTACCAAGCCAGGAGGAAATCCACTATAAGTAATATTAATTCTAGACTTAAACCAACCAGTTTAATCTTTCACTTAATATCTACCCAATGCAATTTCTACCTAAGACACTACTTAGATATGAGTACCAACTCACTCCCCCTCAATCACACAGTGATCTTGTTTACAAGTTTAATAAAATTGAAGTCATACTTCAAACAAAACAGCTTGATCTTACTTCACAGTTTCAATCAAGTCACAAATGCACTTATGCTTAAAAGCTCATCAAGTGGTACAATAAAACAACCTGCTATTTAAAACACAAAACACTCTATTTGGTCTTCTTAAATTCGTACTCAATTCTGTGAGTTTCTGTTGATTAAATAGGTGTTTGTAATTTGGGCTTTCTGTAGGTTAATTCAGTCCTAAAACGCATGCAGCTTCCACCTTGAATTAGGGTTTGTTACTTCCTAGATTCTAGGTGATTTAGTTCTTCTGATTATGCTGAAGCCTCATAATAAAACTTCCTACAGATGCGCCTTGTTCTGTTTTTATCCATCCATAATTAATTCCAGATAACTTTCCTTATATATCTCAGATCAGTTAGTCATTAATTAATTCTGGTAGCAGGTTTGAGATGTCTCAACATCTGTTGGGACATCCTGAAAAACTGAACTTAAATCATTTACACAATGTCCCAACATCTGGTGTGACATCCTGAAATAAGTTCTTATACTCTGTTTGATAATGTCCCAACATCTGATAGGACATTCTGAACTGAATTCAATATTTCTTGTTGGTTAAAAATTCTGCCAATTCTAAACATCTACAAACTCCCCCTTTGGCTAATTTTTGGCTAACATTCTTTTCTGATTTTTCAGAGTGCAGCAGAAGTTCTTTTATCAGAGTATAGCATTACTTTTCTGTTGAATCATATTTGAGATTACTCCCCCTCAAACATACATGTATCCAGTCTTGTTGCATTAGAAATATTTTACAGATTTAGTTCAGAAACAACCAGAGATTTTTCATTCATAATCAAACAGCATTACACATTGTTGTTGTTGTTGTTCTCCCCCTTGTTAGACATAAATTTGGGGCCAAAGAGACTAATTCAAAAATACAATGCAGAAGCTGTCATTACAAAATCCTCACATACAATTTTCACTCAGATTCCTCACAGTCAGTTTCTTCATCATCCTCAGTTTCCTCATCAGAAGAAGCATCTTTCTGATCACTTTCACTCTCCAGCCTTTGGATAATCTCCTCAAGCTTCTGCTTCCTTGCTTCAAGTTCTTTGCAAGTGCTCTTCAGTTCAGCAATCAATGCAGCCTTGGAGATTGGAGACTTTGCATTTGAAGGACCTGCAGATGTCCCAGAGGGTGCTTCAACATCTGCTGCATGATGACTCAGGAACAGCTTGTAGTGAAAGGCCAGAGGGCTTTCTCTTTTGCAAACTATGTCCTTCTCAGTGAGGATCCCAGGGTACTGACTCAGCACTATTCCACACAGCAAGGAAGGGAAGGCAATTGGTAGCTTTGTTGCAGATGAGCTAGCATGCTTCAATGTCTGATCAAAGATGTAGGCTCTATAATCCAGCTTAGTTTGAGTGCCCACAGCATAAATAAACCAGCCCAGGCCAGTGGATATTGAGGATGTATGATTGGTAGGTACCCAGTTTGCTATACCAATCCTGTTCAGCATGGCATATTTCCTTGTCAGCATGCTCACTGAGAGCTTTCCTTTTACTGGCCAAGCTTTGACCTGGTTAGCAGTGATAACCTTGCAGACCTGGTTATCAGTCTTCCCTAACTCATTTGGACCATCAGATTCTCTTCCAAGGAATTGGTTGATGATCTGAGGAGAGAATTCTACACACCTGCCTCTAACAAATACTTTTCTAAATTCAGCAGACTTACCATTGGCACAATCTTCCTGAAGGTTGACTATGAATTCCTTGACAAGCAGCTCATAGCATGGAGAGAAGTTTGAGACAGTTTTGAAGAGGCCAGCAGAGGAGATGAGATCAATTAACTCAGTGCACTCAAGTGCATTACTGCTCAGCTCTCTTTCAAGTGCTACCCTTCTTTGATAGACAAACTTCCATCTATTCACACTTGAAACATGATGAAAGGAGATGTTGTCCAAGGGAGCTTCTGGAACAGCAGTTGATGCCCTTGAGGGTGCTGGTTTCTTCTTTGGAGGAGATGTTGGGACATCTGCTTCGACATCTGAATTTGAAGGAGTGACAGCTTTCCTCTTTTGTGTTTGAACTTTGCTCCATT
The DNA here is from genome assembly GCA_963966055.1 of Lathyrus aphaca. Lineage (NCBI taxonomy): Eukaryota > Viridiplantae > Streptophyta > Magnoliopsida > Fabales > Fabaceae > Lathyrus > Lathyrus aphaca. The sequence goes on along the minus strand of OZ014523.1, from coordinate 458,926,576 downwards.
GTTTTGTAGGACCAAAGACAGTTTTAGCTTTGTCCTTCTTTGGGGTAGCTTGCTTCTTCTCAGGAATTGCATGTCCTGCTTGCATCTTTTCTTTCCTAGTCCTGAGCCTTTTGGCTATGCTAGGTTTTACAGAGGCAATGATTTCTGTATCAGAATCATGCTCTAGGTTCACAACAGGAGGAGATTGAGCAGTCTCCTCTTCAGCTGTTGGATCAACAGAGATTTGCTCTTCAGTTGAGGCTTTGTGCTGGTCCTCAGATGCTTCATCATCACTATCAGTGGAGGCCTTTTTCTAATCCTCAGATGTTTCAGCAGCAGCATCAGATGAGTTTTGCTGATCCTCAGATGTTTCAACATCTATTGGGACATCCTGTTGAGCAGGAGTGTCCTTTGCAGTCTGAGTTTGTTGATCTTCTTGTGGGGCTGGCATGGTGTTCAGAGGGATAGATATGCCACTTACCGCTCTTTGCTCAGATAGGATCTTGGTTACCAACTCCTTTATGGAAGCATCCACATATTCAGAAGATTTTGGAGGTATGTTTGCTGGTGAAGGAATGCCTTTGGATTTGCTGCAAACTTGATCTTTTGTTCTTTTTGGAGTTCTTGGCTTTTTAGCATGAGGAACACCTCCTCTGATTTCGTCCATTGGGGTTGACTCCATGGGTACCACAGAAATGGGGGTTGCATGCACCACATCTTCCTTGTTGAGGATTTCTTCAGAACTGTTAGGGTTTTGAGACATTTTCGAAGGAAGAGGATGAAGAGTTTTAGGGTTGATGATTTCTGAAGAACAGCTAGAGAATGCAATTTGTTTTTGAGAGTATGATGAGAATATGGATAGCTGAAAACAAGCTGTTATTATATAAGTAGCCGTTACTTGGAAAATTATTAGGAATGGAATACCCAAGGTGCTTGACCAGACTGGTGTTGCCATCTGGTGCTTATGCCACACAATGTCATATGACATGTTGGCACATCTCCATAACTGCTAAATCTCACATAAGCAGATTCCCAATTTGCCCCTTAAGTTCTCAAATTGAGTAGCATCCAATGCTTTGGTAAAGATATCAGCCAACTGCAGATTTGTAGCTACATGTTCTAATGAAATCACTTTCTCTTCTACAAGATCTCTGATGAAATGATGTCTTATATCAATATGCTTAGTCCTGCTATGTTGGATAGGATTCTTTGATATGTTAATTGCACTTAAGTTGTCACAGTGCAATGTCATGACATCTTGTGGGACATTGTACTCAGTGAGCATTTGTTTCATCCAGACCAACTGTGAACAACTGCTTCCAGCTGCTATATATTCAGCTTCAGCAGTAGATAAGGATACACAATTTTGTTTCTTACTGAACCAAGAAATTAAATTATTTCCTAGAAAGAAGCATCCTCCTGAAGTGCTTTTTCTGTCATCAGCACTTCCAGCCCAATCAGCATCACAGAAGCCAGTGAGAATTGGTTTGCATCCATGAAAATACATTATGCCATAGTCACAAGTACCATTAACATATTTCAGAATTCTCTTGACTTGATTGAGATGACTAACTTTTGGATCAACTTGATATCTTACACACACACCTACTGCAAATGCTATGTCTGGTCTGCTAGCAGTTAGATATAGCAAGCTTCCAATCATGCTTCTGTATAGGCTTTGATCTACATTCTCACCCTTGTCATCTTTAGTCAGCTTTAAATGTGTGGGGGCAGGAGTTCTCTTATGAGTAGCATTGTCCATCCCAAATTTCTTGACTATGTTCTTAGCATACCTTCTTTGGGAAATGAACATTGAGTCCTCCATTTGCTTTATTTGCAGTCCAAGAAAGTAGGTTAATTCTCCTACTAGACTCATTTCAAATTCAGATTCCATCTGGTTGACAAAATGTTTGACCATCCTGTCTGACATCCCACCAAAGACAATGTCATCTACATATATTTGAGCAATCATGACATTTCCTTCTTCATCTTTAACAAACAAGGTTTTGTCAATTCCACTTTTCCTGTACCCTTGCTTGATAAGAAAAGTAGTCAGCCTTTCATACCATGCTCTTGGAGCTTGCTTCAGACCATAAAGAGCCTTCTTCAGTTTGTAAACATGATTTGGACAGCTTGGATCAACAAATCCTTTAGGCTGTTCTACATATACCTCTTCATTAAGATAACCATTTAAAAAGGCACTTTTCACATCCATTTGAAATAGCTTGAACTTTAAGATACAAGCAATTCCCAAAAGTAGTCTGATTGATTCAAGCCTTGCTACTGGTGCAAAGGTTTCATCAAAGTCTACTCCTTCAATTTGAGTGTATCCTTGAGCTACAAGTCTAACTTTGTTCTTTGTAACAACTCCTTGCTCATTTGACTTGTTCTTATACAACCATTTAGTTCCAATCACATTTATGTCATCAGGTCTAGGAACAAGGTTCCACACTTCATTCCTTGTGAATTGACCTAATTCCTCTTGCATAGCACAAATCCAGTATTCATCAGTAAGAGCTTCCTTGATGTTTTTAGGTTCTATTTTAGAAACAAAACATGACCCTGAAATCACTTCTCTTGATCTAGTGCTTACACCTCTGTTAGGATCACCAATTATCAAATCTTTGGGATGATCCTTCTGGATTATGATGGAGGGAGGTTTGCTGGATTGTTCTGTCCTTGCATCAGTTTGAGTGAAGTCATAATGATCACTCTTTTCTTCAGCTTCAGTCTTGATATCAGCAGATGTTCCAACATCGTCTGGGACATCTGTAGGAGCATCATCAATTATCACATTTATGGATTCCATGATAACCTTGGTTCTAGAATTAAATACTCTATATGCTCTGCTGTTTATAGAGTATCCAAGAAAAATTCCTTCATCACTTTTAGGATCCATTTTTCTTCTTTGCTCCCTATCTGCCAGAATATAACAGTTACTTCCAAACACATGGAAGTACTTAACTGTGGGTTTTCTACCCTTCCAGACTTCATAGATTGTGGACAAAGTTCCTTTCCTGAGGGTAACTCTGTTATGGATGTAACAAGCTGTGTTCATTGCTTCAGCCCAGAAGTATAAAGGTAACTTTTTAGCATGGATCATAGCTCTTGCCGATTCTTGAATAGTTCTATTCTTCCTCTCAACAATCCCATTCTGTTGAGGAGTGATTGGTGAAGAATATTCATGATTGATTCCCTCTGAAGAACAGAAATTCAAGAATTTTTGGTTCTCAAATTCTTTTCCATGATCACTTCTTATTCTGATCACACAGCTGGATTTTTCCCTTTGTATTCTTTGGCATAAATCTTTGAATACATCAAATACATCAGACTTTTCTTTGATGAAATTTATCCATGTATACCTTGAAAAGTCATCAACCACCACATAGGCATACCTCTTACCACCAAGGCTCTCAACCTGCATAGGTCCCATAAGATCCATATGTAATAGTTCTAAAACTTTGGAAGTTGTCAGATGTTGGAGCTTTGGATGGGACATCTTGGTTTGCTTTCCTATTTGACATTCACCACATATTTTGCCATCATCAATCTTCAGTTTAGGAATGCCTCTCACAGCATCCATAGATATGATCTTCTTTATGCCTCTGAAATGAAGATGACCTAGTCTTTGGTGCCATAGTTTCACTTCTTCTTCTTTAGCCAAAGAGCAAGTTGAAGTGAGACTGAAGTCTTGAGGTTCCCACATGTAACAGTTGTCTTTAGATCTGGCTCCTCTCATGACAACCTCTTGTTCTTGGTTAGACACTATGCATTCAGTTTTGGTAAAGTTTACACTGTACCCTTGATCACATAATTGACTTATACTGATCAGGTTAGCAGTTAAACCTTTAACCAGCAGCACATCATTTAGTCTTGGTACATCTTGACAGTCCAAGGTCCCAACTCCCTTGATTTTTCCTTTAGCTCCATCTCCAAAGGTTACATATCTGGATGAATGTCACTTTAAGTCTACTAACAGATTCTTCAATCCAGTCATGTGTCTTGAACATCCACTGTCAAAGTACCAGTCTTCTTTAGCTGATACTCTTAGTGATGTATGTGCTATATATGCAACATTTTTCTTTGACCATTTGAGTTGAGATTTCTGCCCGGTGTAATGTTCATCAGTAGATCTCCAAGGTTGTTTGTTGATTTTGTTCTTGGGTATGTAGCTTTGATCAGCCTGAAGGCTAGCTTTTGGTCTCCATACCTTCTTGATGACCTCTGTCTTCTGCTTAGGAGATTGCTGATCTCTTTGATGTCTATGCAGCACTTTCTTGGTAACTTCTATCTTCTGCTTAGAATGTTGCTGATACAACTGATTTGGATATCCATGCAATTTATAGCAATGAGGTTTGATATGTCCAAATCTTCCACAATGATGACATCTCCATCTTTGATACTTCTTCTTCATTTTGTTCTTTTCAGAATGTTGAGACATCTGTTGGAACATTATGTTTGACTTTGTGTTCTTTTCCTGATGTTGAAGCATCTGTTGGGACACCTTGTTTGACTGTATGGACTTTGAAGTAGTTTTTCTAGAGCTAGCTTCATCCTTATGAACTCTGTTAAATCCCAGTCCACTTTTATCCCCTGAATGCTTATTGTTGTTGAGAATAACATCCAGTGTACTTGAGCTACTGTTCAGCATTCTCACAGATTTGGACATATGTTCCAACTTGGAGTTGAGAAGACTTACTTCACTTTTCAAGGTGTCAATGATCTCTTGATCACTTGCTTTTTCCTCTTTTAGTGCCTCATTCTGCTTCTTTAGCTTTATAACCTCACTGCATATTTCAGTGCTTCTTTTGTATAGATCTTTGTATGCTTGCTCAAGTTCTTCAAAAGTAAGCTCCCCATCACTGGATTCACTTTTAGATTCACATAATCCAGCTAAAGCAGTGATATGCTTAGCTGATTCTTCTTCTGAATCACCTCCTGAGTCTTCATCAGACCAGGTTACAGAGAGTCCTTTCTTTTGCCTTTTTAAGTAGGTAGGACATTCATTCCTGATGTGTCCATATCCTTCACATCCATGGCATTTAATTCCTTTTTCTTGACTGGTCTTTTCATCATAATTTGACCTTTTGTTAGCATCATAAGGTCTTTTGTTCTCAGAAGAGTTTGTGTATCTTCCACTGGGTTTGAATTTGCCTTCCATCCCTCTGAGAATCTTTTTGAATTGTCTTCCAAGCATAGCTATGTTGTCTGATAAGCTTTCACCAGTTTCTGATTTATCATCTTCTTCTTCATCAGTATTTGTCACCAAGGCCATGCTTTTGTTCTTCTTTACATTTGTGTCATTCATTCTCATCTCAAATGTTTGAAGGGAACCAATGAGCTCTTCAACTTTCATTGTGCATATGTCTTGAGCTTCTTCTATTGCTATGACTTTCATGTCAAATCTTTTTGGCAAAGATCTGAGAATCTTTCTTACAAGCTTTTCATCAGTCATCTTTTCTCCCAAGGCTCCAGAAGTATTGGCTATTTCTAAGATGTTCATGTAGAATTCATGAACTGTCTCATCTTCGTTCATTCTCAAGTTTTCAAACTTGGTGGTGAGAAGTTGAAGTCTTGACATCTTTACCTTTGATGTTCCTTCATGAGTTGTTTTGAGAGTGTCCCACACATCTTTGGCCAGCTCACAGTGATGCACAAGTCTAAAGATGTTCCTATCAATGCCATTGAATAAAGCATTTAAGGCCTTGGAGTTGCCTAGTGTTGAATCTTCTTCCTCCTTACTCCATTCTTCTTCAGGTTTCAACACTTTTGATCCATCTTTGGTGTCTTGGATAGGGTGTTCCCATCCAATGTTGACTGCTCTCCAGGCCCTGTTGTCAAGTGATCTTAAGAATGCAATCATTCTTGGTTTCAAGTAGTCATAATTAGATCCATCCAGTATAGGTGGTCTATTTACTGATCCTATATCTCTGTCCATGTTTCCAGAATTTGTATTCCCTAGATCTCACCCAGTATAAACAGGCAGGGTGCCTGCTCTGATGCCAATTGAAATTCTGTGATCAGGTATGAGATGTCCTATGAGATGTTCCAACACTTGACAGATTTAACCAAAACTTAAAGTGCAAGAAAAATAAACAACACAGTAGTTTGCAAGAAAAATAAACAACACAGTAGTTTGTTATGCAAAGTATTTTTTAACTGCATCTGAATTCACAGGGGACGGGAAGTCTTCACCATCCATAGTACTGAGCATGAGTGCTCCACCAGAGAAAACTTTCTTTACTATGAATGGCCCTTCATAGTTCGGAGTCCACTTGCCCCTGTGATCTGTATGAGGAGGGAGGAGTCTTTTCAGTACAAGGTCTCCTACTTGGTACTCTCGGAGCCTAACTTTCTGATCGAAGGCTTTCTTCATTCTTTTCTGATATAGCTGCCCATGGCAAATTGCATCTAATCTCTTCTCTTCAATCAGACTCGGTTGTTCGTATCGGGATCGGACCCATTCTGCTTCACTCAATTTAACATCCATTAGTATCCGCAGGGAGGGTAATTCAACTTCAACAGGTAGGACCGCCTCCATACCATACACAAGCTGATACGGTGTTGCCCCAGTGGATGTTCTGATTGACGTACGGTACCCATGCAAGGCAAACTGTAGCATTTCATGCCAGTCTTTGTAGGTAACCACCATCTTCTGCACAATCTTCTTGATATTCTTATTAGCTGCCTCGACAGTGCCATTCATCTTTGGCCTGTAAGGAGAAGAATTATGGTGTTGGATCTTGAAGTCCCGACATAGTTCTGCCATCATTTTGTTGTTTAAGTTGAAACCATTATCAGTAATGATTCGCTCGGGCACTCCATACCGACAGATGATGTCTCTCTTCAGAAATCGGGCTACCACTTGCCTTGTAACATTTGCATAGGAAGCTGCTTCAACCCACTTGGTAAAATAGTCAATGGCTACCAGGATGAATCTGTGGCCGTTTGAAGCAGTCGGTTCAATCTTGCCAATCATATCAATACCCCACATGGAAAAGGGCCAGGGTGAAGACATCACATTCAGAGGATTCAGAGGCACATGCACTTTATCTGCATAAATCTGGCATTTATGGCATTTCCTGGCATAAGCACAACAGTCTGCATCCATTGTGATCCAGTAATAGCCCAATCTTAGCAACTTTTTAGCCATGGAATGCCCTCCTGCATGGGTACCAAAGGATCCTTCGTGCACCTCGTGCATCAATAAGTCGGCTTCTGTTCTATCAACGCATCTGAGGAGTACCATATCAAAGTTTCTCTTGTACAGGGAACCGTCAGTATTCAGGAAGAAACTACCAGCTAGCCTTCTTAATGTCTTCTTGCCATTGGGAGATGCCCCAGGTGGGTACGTTTGATACTCCAAGAAGCACTTAATGTCATGGAACCAAGGCTTATCATCTTTGACAACATCTGCTGCGAATACATATGCTGGTCTGTCAAGTCTGGATACTGAAATCCGAGGTACAAATTTGGCAGCTTGAACTTTGATCATGGATGAAATGGTAGCTAGAGCATCTGCAAACTGATTCTCGTCCCGAGGGATATACTCAAGCTTGACCGTTGTGAAGAAAGTCAATAACCTTCTTGTATAATCCCTGTAAGGTATCAGGTGATCCTGGTGTGTGTACCATTTGTCGTTGGTTTGATTGATTACCAAAGTTGAATCTTCGAATACAGTCAAAGTCTTGATCCTGAGGTCAATGGCTTCCTCAAGACCCATAATACAAGCTTCGTATTCAGCTTCGTTGTTAGTGCATTTGAAGGTGAGTTTTGCCGAGAAAGGCATGTGAACTCCTTTGGGTGTAATCAGTATTGCACCAACACCACGACCATTCATATTAACAGCCCCATCAAACATCATAGTCCATTCTTCTTCCGGGTCAGGCCCTTCAGTGTGAATAGGCTCTTCATGGTCTTTTGCTTTTATGAACATGATGTCTTCATCAGGGAAGTCAAATCTCATAGGCTGGTAATCATCAATGGGCTGCTCAGCAAGATAATCAGACAATACACTGCCCTTGATGGCTTTTTGAGAGGTGTACTGAATATCATACTCTGTGAGGATCATTTGCCATCTTGCAACCCGTCCGGTAAGTGCTGGCTTCTCAAAAATGTACTTAACTGGATCCATCTTTGAGATCAATAAAGTAGTGTGGGTCAACATATACTGTCTTAGTCGGCGAGCAGCCCACGCTAAAGCACAACAAGTTTTCTCAAGCAGTCAATAACGTTGTTCACAGTCGGTAAACTTTTTGCTTAGGTAGTAAATTGCATACTCTTTTCGACCAGACTCGTCATGCTGGCCCAGCACACACCCCATTGACTCTTCTAATACTGTTAAGTACATTATCAGAGGTCTTCCTTCAACTGGAGGCATAAGGATTGGAGGCTCTTGTAAGTATTCCTTGATTTTTTCAAATGCCCTCTGACAGTCTTCGTTCCACCTGACCGTTTGTTCTTTTCTTAGCAGTTTGAACAAGGGTTCACAGGTTGTTGTAAGATGAGATATGAACCTTGAAATGTAGTTCAATCTACCTAGAAACCCTCGAACTTCTTTTTCGGTCTTCGGTGCAGACATTTCTTGAATGGCTTTAGCTTTGTCAGGGTCAACTTCAATCCCTTTTTCACTTACAATAAATCCCAGCAGTTTACCGGATCGCACCCCGAATGTGCATTTGTTGGGGTTTAACTTCAGCTGGTACTTCCTAAGACGCTTGAATAACTTCAACAGATTTACCAGGTGGTCTTCTTCTGTGAGGGACTTGGCAATCATGTCATCCACATAACCATAGCCCGTTGATACGTTGCACCAGCATTCTTCAGTCCGAATGGCATCACTTTGTAACAGAATGTGCCCCAGGGTGTGATGAAAGTTGTCTTCTCCATGTCTTCAGGTGACATCTTGATTTTATTATATCCTGAAAATCCATCCATGAAGGAGAATACCGAGAACTGAGCCGTATTATCCACAAATACATCAATGTGAGGTAAAGGGAAGTCATCTTTCGGGCTGGCTCTGTTTAGATCCCGGTAATCCACACACATCCTCACCTTTTCGTCTTTCTTAGGCACAGGTACAATATTAGTAACCCACGACGGATAGCTAGTTACAGAAAGGAAGTCGGCGTCCCACTTCTTTTGTACCTCTTCTTTGATCTTCATTGCCATATCTGGGCGAGTACGGTGCAGTTTCTGTTTTACCGGTGGGCAGTCTTCTTTTAAAGGCAGCTTGTGCATGAAAATATCGGTGTCCAACCCTGGCATATCCTGATAAGACCAAGCAAAGACATCCACATACTCCCGAAGCATATCAATCATTTGTTCCTTTACTGAATCTTGTAAGCAGGCTCCGATCTTAACCTCTTTCACCTCTTCTTCCGTACCAAGATTAACCGTTTCGACCTCCTCCTGATGAGGAGTGATAACCTTCTCCTCTTTCCTTAACAACCTGGCTGGCTCTTCAGGAAGCTCATAATCTTCTTCAACCCCTTCATCAGCTTGATTGATTGGATTGTCAAAGTCATACGAAGTCATAGCTGTGCTGTTGTCGGTGCAGTCTAAAAGGCACTCTCTGCAAGGGTTTAGATTGTTCATTTTAGTGATCGATTTTAATCTTGTTTAGAAAAAGGTGAAATGAAGTTATCATTTTGGAAAACATTGCCATTTTATTTTTGTACAAAAAGAAAAATGAAAAATAGTGAGCGGAGAAGAAAAAAGACTCATTTGCAAAAGATGTCCGATATTCATTGATTAATCTGTTTGCACAAAATTACAAGATGGCCCGATTACAAAATGAGTCTTGACATCTTGGGTAAGATGCAAGACTTTGATGCATGCTTAAAAATATAGGACATAATAATTACTCTGCGGGAGTAACCCTTATAATTTCCTGGGAAGACCAGCTAAGGACTTGGCTCCCCGGGATCCTTGGACGTATCCAGTTCTCCAAGTTGCGATCGCTTTCCTCCTCGTCTTCCAAGTTGTTCACTGCATCAGGGGTGAGCATTCCCCCGCAGACAAAACTGGGCTTCTTGGCATCCTCTGATTGATCTTGTTGAGTTGGTCTGTAACCCAACCCAAACCTGTCCTCCTTCTTTTCCACGGGCAGCAGCTTGCCCCAGCCTTGGGCAGTACCCTCTTCAACAACCTTCCTGGCTTGCTGATAAGATGTCATGGAGGTTCCTAGTACAGCAGATGCTTCATTAATATTTAGGGCCTCAAACCCCTGGTTCATGGTTTCATGGATCTCTCCATCCATCTCAATATACTTATACCTAGCCAGATGGCTAACAAAGATGTCCTCTTCCCCACAGATGGTGATGATCTGGCCTTCCCATTTGAATTTCAGCTTCTGGTGAAGGGTAGACGTAACAGCGCCAGCGGCATGGATCCAGGGTCTACCCAACAAACAACTGTAGGTCGGCTGAATGTCCATCACATAGAAGGTAATTTTGAAGGTTTGCGGGCCAATCATCACAGGCAGATCAATCTCCCCAAGCACTGATCTTTTAGAGCCATCAAATGCTCTCACCACCAAACTACTTGGACGCAATGCCAAGCCATCATACTCCAGCTTCACTAAGGCTTTCTTTGGTAGAACATTGAGCGAAGACCCAGTGTCCACCAGTACATGTGATAGAACAACACCTTTGCATTCCAAGGTGATATGTAAATCCTTGTTGTGGTTACGTCCCTAAGTTGTTAAGTCAGCATTGGTAAAGCCCAGTCCATGACTGGTGTTGACATTTTCCACCACAGTTTCTAGCTGATTAACAGTGATCTCCTCTGGCACGTATGCTGCGTGTAGGACTTTCAATAATGCATTCCTGTGAGCTTCAGAACACATCAACAGGGATAATATGGAGATTTTTGAGGGAGTTTGGTGAAGCTGATCCACCACCTTGTAATCACTTCTCTTTATGATTCTCATAAACTCGTCTACATCTTGTTCAAAAGATGTCTTCTGAGTTTCTTTGACAATTGGTTCTTCGGGTATCACACTCTTCCCCTTTGCTTTTGCAGCAGCTTCTGCTTCGGCATTAGGTCTTTGCACTTGTGAGGCAAAAAGGCGTCCGCTTCTGGTGAAACCTCCGCCTCCCCCAACATTATCGATTTGTGGAGAAGATGTTGAAGAATCCAAAGTGATTTTGTCCCCATTGCAGTAGAGATCAGAGCCATAATGCCAAGGTATGGCATTACTGATTTCATATGGAACTGGTCCAGGCACTGTGATAGTAACTGGACTGACTGCAGCAGAGGAGGGTACTGAAATGGTGTGCAGATCGTAGTAAATGGTGACTGGTGACCTGGCAGGAGGTGCCACTGTTTGTTGTTGGAAATTGTTGTTGACAGGAACATCTGATGGATCATAGTAGATGGTGACTACTGAGATATCTTCATTAATTTCTGTTGGCGTTGTAGAAGATTCTGCTGAATAAATGGATGTTGATGTTGTAGAAGAAATGATTGTTGACATCTGATTTGTTGAAGTGATAGATGAAGCCATTGTTGATGATATTGATGAATTGGTCGGAATGATTGTTGTTGCAGTTGTATAAGAATCAGGAATTGTTGTCAAAGGGATTGCTGGATTTGTAGGTGTCGTTGTTGTGATTTGAAGGATTCCACTTTTGATAAGACCATCTATGCCGCTTCTCAAATTATCACACCCATTGACCGAAATGTTGCAATACCCACAACCGAGCTCACACCCGGGGAACATCCGGCACTCTAGGAGTTGAGCTTTAATTTCGACCAGAGGTGTTCGAATTTGTCCAACACTGGTGATTAAGAAAGATGGCTTGTCTTCCTCAATGGCATTAATTCTTGGTCCTCCATGATTGGGCGTGGGATTCTTGGTGACACTTGGAGGGGGTGCAAAGTTGAGGGCTTTGGTATCCACCAGATCTTGTACTTTCATTTGTAAAGCCCTGCATTTCTCCGTATTGTGGCCAGGCGCATTGGAGTGGAAAGCACATCTGGCGTTGACATCATAATTTCTTGGCAGATTGGAGGGGTCTGGTGGTGCCAATGTCCTTAATTCAACCAGGTTGAGCTTCAGGAGTTGTGGCAATAAGGCAGCATAAGGCATAGGGATAGGGTCAATCACCCTATTTGCCTGTGATGGTCTCTGCTGAAAGGGTCTTTGTTGTTGATTGCTGTTATTGTTGTTGTAGGTCCTCTGTGGCGGATACTGAACTTGCTGTTGATAATGTGATTGTTGTAGTTGTTGATATTCTGGTTGCTGAGAAATCGGAGCTGGAATAGTGACAGTTGCTACTGATCTGTGGACATACTGAGGTCTGCCCCTGGTGGCATGAATGGCATTTGTCTCACCGGTTCTTCTAGGTCCCACAAAAGCCTTCCTGGGGTTACTGGATGAACTTGCACCATTATCAGAAATCTTACCCATTTTCAGAAGGCTTTCAATCCTTTCCCCAGCTATAACTACGTCGGCAAAACTGGTGGAAGAAAAGGCAGCTAGCCTATCAATATATGTTCCTTGCAGAGTATTCATAAACATGTCGGCCATTTCTCTTTCCGACATGGGTGTTTGGACAGCAGCAGCAAGCTGTCTCCACCTCTGGGCATATTCCCTGAAGCTCTCCCTGGAGGATTGAGACATTCCTATTAGGAGGGTCCTGTTAGGAGCCATGTCCAGGTTATATTGGTACTGCCTGATGAAGGCTTCAGCTAAGTCCTTCCAGAATCTGATAGTAGCTCTGGTCAAGTGTGAATACCACTCTCTTGAAGCCCCAGTCAAGCTATCTTCAAAATAAAACATCCACAGCTTCTCATCCATGGTGTATGCTTTAAGTCTTCCCAGAAAAGACTGTAAGTGAGTTCGTGGACAGGAATTCCCATTGTACTTCTCAAAGCACGGGGGTTTAAACTTGTGGGGAATCCTTACCCCATCCACTAACCCCATATCCATGACATCAAAACCTAGGGAATTTTGAGACTCCAGAGATCTCAACTTCTCAGCAATTTCATCAAACCTCCTATCATAAACTTCATCCCCAGCTCCCATTACAGTAAACTACTCTTCTTGGGGGTCTTCTTGTAAGATCCTTCCCCCAGTAGTATTTCCTTGCACATTACCCGGGATGTTGACTTCCAGATGTAGATGAGGCCCATATACTGGTGGATTAACATGAGGCTGACCCCTTTCATTGTTACTTGTTCTTCCAGTTCCCAGATGGGGTTCTTATGGGGTTTGTCTTTCTACTAATGCCCTCAACCTTTCTTGACTTTGGGCCAAGCCATTTATTACTTCCATGAATTGGGTCATTTGGTTTCTCATCTCCAGCCTTTCATTAGCCATCTGAGTTCTGACCTCTGTCAGGTCTTGCTGTACTTGATCCATTTGGATACCAGGAAGATTGTTGCGAGTAGGATACCGGTGCGGACGGTTGAGAGGGAACACCCGGCGGCGAGCAATAATTCCTGAACCACAACAGAGTTAGAAACAAATAACATAATGACAAAACCTACAAAACAAAACAAAAGTTAGCATGCAATGCAGTATGCTTATTTGCTTTCCAAGGTATCCGGCTTGGCTCTTGGTTTTGACCCTTCCAGACCCTGAGGAAGATACTTTTAGCTTGCTTGAGAGAAAGAAAACTCAATGAAACAAACTGACAAATACATTACAAAAGGTGGACCATACATAGTTTTTTTTACAACATAAAAGAAAAGTACATCAAATGGAAATAACAAGCAAAGTAGTCAAACATCTAAGCCAAACTCATCCTCCTTAACCTCCTTCAAAAGTGCTTCAGTTACAGGACCAGACGGATGCTCTGTGATGTTCCTGATAAGAAGGTTTCTGGTGGCAATAGCAGTGGTCAGCTTCTTGTACCTGTCTTGGTCCTTTGACCTCTTCAAACCAGCCCTAAGCTTCAACTCTGAAATCTCCTTCTGGGCTGCCAGCAAAGCTTCCTGTTGCTTCTTTTCATTGGCCTCCAACTGCTCAATCCTGGCTTGAGTTCTCTTATCCTCTTGAGTACGAGCTTCAGTGATCCTGACCCACCTAGCTTGACTTTCTTGCAGATAAAGATCAGTCCTAGCTTTTTGAAATTGGGCCTCTTTACAGGCATTCTTCAATATTTGCTCCCCAGCTCTTGATTTCTTGATGTAGTCCTCTGCTTTCTCAATCTTGGCCAGATGCTCCACCTTAAGCTTCTCCAACCTCTCAATGTCTAGACGACCATCACTCCTCTCCCAGAGGGTCTTCTTCAGAGCTTGAGACAAATTCTCATTCCTTTCCTTCAGCTTCTCAAATTCTTCCAGGCTGACAGTGGCTGGAGGTGGTACTGTGGATGGTCCAGGTGTATCTTCAATGGTGAAAGGCATCCCAGAAATCTGAGCTCTAGCATGGGACCATTCATAGTACTGAGCTGAAGCCACATTATTGCATCTCCCAAGAATGACCATCCCTTTGGTCTGGATGTTGTCCCAAGCCCAGGATGCTTGTCTGACAACAGCTAGATTAGGTTTTGTCTCACAATACAGGGTTTCAGCCAAGTCTTACACTCTAGGAGGGTGAACCAAAGCATAGCCCAATTGTCTCTTAAACAACAAAGGATTGTAGTTGATGCAACCCTTCACTCCTATTAGAGGTACATTGGGGTACTGCCCACAGCTAGTAATTATGTCCCTGCCTTTGGTGCTCTAGGTGCACCATCTGATGTCATCTGAAGTCAAAGCAATAAGTCTCTTAGCCCAATTCTTATGTTGGTGAGGATTCAGGAAGGCATCAGTCTTGGGTAAGTGTTTAAGCAGCCAAGTGTGAAATAGAGTAGCACAGCATCTCACCAACTTTCCTCTTTGCTTCTCATTTCTTTGGTGAACAGAATAATAGAAATCCCCCAGCAATGTGGGTACTGGGTTCCTCAAAAGGAAGAGATGAATGGCATTCTTGCTGATAAACTTGGGCTCATCTGCAAATAGTATAACCCCATATATACTGAGGGCTAACAATGCACAAACTGCCCTCCATTCTCCTAAGGAGGCCTTCAAGATGGCCTGAGAAGTCAGAAAGTCCAAGTGCAGACCAGGGATCCTAGCCTTTGTGGTCATGTTCTGCTCAATCAAAATAGGCTCCAGGTGCAGTGCTTTTGCCACTTCTCCATTGCTGGGAGAAGTCATCTCTGGCTTGAAGGGGACACCACCCCTGACAGGTACTCCAATCAAAGATGAGAACTCCTCCAGCAGAGGTCCCAACTGAAAGTTCTGGAAAGTGAAGCATCTCAATGGAGGGTCATAAAACTGTAGGCAGGTGTGGATCAAACTCCTCTGAGAAGGGTCTAGGTCAATAACCATATCAAGGATGCCTCCATAATGCTCTCTGAATAATGGGATGTGGTCTGGAGTGATAAGTTCCTGGACCTGCCTGATGCCAGTCAGCACAGGCTCAAAGAAATGGTATGAAATGTTGCTCTTTTTGGGTGCCATGACTGCTGATGAAGAGCTGAAGACAAGTGCTGATGATGAAGACTGATACTGGAGATGAGCCCCTGATAGGCTGAGGCTGGTGATGAAAGTAGCTGAAGCAGGCAACTGATGAAGATAGCTGAAGCAGATAACTGATGAACAGGGGTCTATGCAGATGAAGGGGTCAAAACCAAGCCAGATATAATATGGATACCCTGAAAAACAAATAAACAAAAGTTAAATGATGCAATGATGAGTATGCAAATGATATGCAAGGGCTTGTGATCAAGCTGGATCTGATTAATTGTCCTGGTATAAAAGGCCCATGTATGTTCAAGAAATCCAGATGGAGGTTCAGAAGTCCAGTAACCAAGGTGGGGGACTCAAATAAAGAGTCACATGTCCAGGGTTAAATCACAAGAACTGTCAAAAGTGAGGTACTCTTAAACCAAATAGTAACAGGGTATGATGTGGCCAAATGTACCTGCAAACCTGTAAACAGCCCAACCCCTCACAGGTGATGTTCTAAAACAAGGATCCTCGGACTTGGATCAGTTATGAGAAGTGTAAACACTTCTAACCTGGAGGTACAGTGTTTACAATAACCATAAAAGATCCTCCTCTAATTTACCTCAGTTTTTGAAGGTCATAATAAAGGTCATCCAGACTTAGCAAGCTTCCCAGATAGCCCTAGCACTACAGGAAATCTGTAGCACAGAGTTCTAAAGAAGAAACCCACATCTGAACCGTGTTTCATATTCCCGCACCAGACCGAAATGGAATGGGAAAGAACATGAACCACTCTAGCCTAGGTGTCACTCAGGTCCCAGGAATAGGACCTTAAACTCTCAGTAGAACCCCCACCCACCAAAACAAAAACCAGATCCAGCAAGACGACAGTATGACAGTATGATGTATAAAGCTGTAAAGAAAGCAATAAATAACTGTACATAAAGCAGTAAATAAAGCAAATATATAAACACAATTAGCACATAACACCCCAGTAAACAAAAATCAAACAAGCGCTAGGAGGAACCCACAAAAAGAACCAGAAGCCCTGGTTACAGTATCAGATTCCCCAGCAGAGTCGCCAAGCTGTCGCTCCCACCAAATGACACCTGGTCAGAAGGGGTACAGACGCGAACGGTCGGCGAAAGGAGAGAGGACACACAAGGGTGAACTCAGAAGACAAGAGTCGCCAGCTAGGCATTTTTATCCCGGAGGAAAGGTAATGCTGCATAGACCTGAGAAAAGATTGGATAAGACGGTTGCGAACCAGAGAGACTGAGAAGGGGGGTTGGTTACAACCTGGGAAGGTATTAGCACCTAGATTGTCCGCCGTACTCGACGGGATCCACGCTTAAAAGATTTGTGTTTTAAAGGGGTAGTATCAGTGCAATTTGTGTATCAAAGCTGGAAAGAATGCAAGTGTCAGTGTAAAAGAAAAGTGAAGTGTATAAGAGAAGTGTCAGTGTAAGAACAAGAGTATAAAGCTCAAGACTATGAGGCTTAAAAAAATGATGCTGGAAGGAGGGGGGAATATACAGAGACTTTTGTTCGATAACTGTTAAGTTATGCCTATGTATCCTCTCGTGCAATGAGGAAGTCAGAACACTGTAGTTCGACCCAAAGAGACTGAAAGATAAATTGACTTGTGAACTGCTTACTTGTCTGTGCTCAAGTGTATGACCTGTCTGGCTCAGGTGCAAACTGTCTTGCATTAGACGGAGGAAGCAAATTCTCGTTTATGAGTGAATGAGATGAGAAAAGAATCCCGGAGGAGATGATTATTGGTTGTTTTTGTGTTTTAAAGTCTTTTATTGCTTTTGAAAGTTTGTCATAGGAAAATGAGCTTAAGCCTAAACCAATGGATTAGTAAACTCATCACATCCTCCCTCTGATTAGGGGTAATGAGAATACTTTAAATGTGAAGTCAGCATCTCACACTTAATTTCCATGATGTAGGATTAAGATCATTAACCTACTTGTGATTATTTAGATGTTTTTGTTGTTTTTGTTTAGTGTTAAGTAATGAGTTTAAGCCATAATCAAGGATTTAATGGACTCATTACACCATCCTAATAGAAGGATAATAGATGAGAACATTTAAGTTGAGAAAGACTCCTCAACTTAATCCATGATTAGGGATTAACCTCATGACAAAACAAAGCCTTTATTAAATGGATTTTAGTTAATGATAAGATTAGGAAGTGTATTTTATGATTTGTAAGACAACTTGAGGGGGACTTGTCCATTAACACTAGGGTTAGTCCTTCTTAACCAATTAAGGAAGAATTAGAACCCTAATGCAAGGCCCAAGTTACAAGCTGTATGTCTCAGTGATTATTAGATGGATTGATTAAAGGATTTAAACACATTAAGGGCTTAACACTTAGGATTAAAGTTATACACTCCATCCTAATAGAAGGATGCAGGTATAAGCTTAATCACAAAGCTTTAAAACCTTTAGGGTTTAGTCATTGATTATGAGATGAGGAGAGAAGACTCAAAGATGACATAAAGGTAAAAGCTAAATGGGGGACTAATCAAACCCTAATCATGATCATGCTTGGTTGTTCCTAGGGTTTATGAGGCTTGCAAAAGATCTTCAGGAGAAAAGCCACCAGGAACGAAGCAGATGAAAGTAGAAAGAAGTAGAGAGAGGCAAGACAAATTGCTTCACTTAAGAAGACAAGTTGCTTGGAGGAAGAAAGTGGGAAAGAGCATGAATGAGCAAGCTCACTCTAATACAAAGATAAAATGCAGCAATGATGCAAGAGAGGGATGAGAGGATATTGTGAGAAGTGAAGGCAAATTCACTTCCCAAAACAACTTACCACCTGAAAAGTTAGCAAAGGAAATAAAAGGCATTGAAGATGAGATGAAATGCAATGGTGCAAACCAAATTCAGAAGCATGAACATGATGTTAATGATGCCAAGAGATGATGCAAACACATGTCAAGAGTTGTGGATGATCATACAAGGATTGGGATGCAAATGAAGCAGGTTTTGAATCATGAAAGTTCATGAAAGTTTATGAAATGGAATGAACATATAACATGGAAAATGAGTGATGCAATGATCAAACATGATTCTAAGATGTCCTAAGATGTCTTAGATGTCATATGGATGCATAAAATGTCATGGCAAGTTCTTGAATGCAAGCAAATGAAATATGGATGCAAAGGAAGGCAAGAATTAGGGTTTATGCATACCATGCAACACAAAACTCAAAATCAGAAGCAAATGACATGATAAAAAATTGAAAATGGGATCAAAGGAACCTTAACCCTACACAAGTTCACTGCCCAAAGGAGGAGACCTAAATCTAAACCTAATGGAAGTTATGATTTTTCTAAGTCAACTAGGGTTTCAAAGCACTTCAAAAGGAAAAATGCACATTAAATTGAAAATGAAAGATAAATTCAAACCAATTTTACCCTAAAAACTACATGCTATGAAGGATGCAATGCAAGAAGAACCATTATCAAACTCTTCATGGTTAGGCAGAATGAATTTTTTCAAGTTAGGATCAAAATATTGCCTTTAAACAACTTTAATTCCAATGAAAATTGTCAAAATAGGTCAAGAACCAAAAAGAAATTTGTTTTGAGAGTTTGATAATGTTGCTAAATGTTTTAAAATGCAATGTGAATTTTTTTGTGATTTTTAAATACCTAAATGCATTTTTAATTAATTAATTTCCATTAACTAATTAAAAATAAACATTTAAATGATTTAAAAATGATTTTTAAATCAAAAAATGAAAATAAAAATATTTTTGGGTTCTGAAAATTAACAAAAGGTTTGACAAAAAATTTCAGAATTTTTTAATATGTTTTGCTATTTTTAAAAATTCGTGGAAGTTAAATACAATTAAAATGAAATAAAACTAAATAAATGGAAAAGTAAGCAAATCCTGAGGCTGAGATTCAAATGGATTTGGAGGGAATTGACTGGCGCCAGATCCTATGGTCCACGTTCAAACTGGCATTTTTAAAACTAATCCTAATTAATTAATTTAATTAATCACAATTAATCCTAATGACCTAATCTGGACCACACAGTGCGCGCGGGAGAGACAGATCCAAGGGTCTCAATTCAAACCAAAACGCTAACCCTAATTTACACTTAATGACTTTCAGGTCACCGGAGAAGAGCTCCGGTCATCTTCTCCGGTGACCCCCTCACCTGAAAACTTTCAACTTCTTGCCCAGGTCATTTCTGGAGCTCTAAAGCTCCAGATTACTTCCTCTTTCCATTCTAAACCCAACCCCACCCTCTACTGGAGTTTATTTCTAACCATTAACAAGATTCGAAGCAAGGTATAAAAATGGCAGAAATTTCAGACAAGCCATACATGCTCAATTCTTCATCATTTTCAAAAATTTAAAGTTCAACATGTTCAGGGGATCACACTTAACCAATTAATAACTTAAAATAGAGGTCCTGGAAAAAAAGTTTCGCATGGCTACCTGAGATGGAGCTTTTGCTTTTGGAGCTTTCTGGCCAGTTCCTTGCTTCCAATCACCTCTACTGACTTCTATCAAGAGTTTGCAAAACTTGTTTGGAGTTTCTTATGGCTGGTTTGGGAGATTGCTTCAGTTCAGTTCAAAGGGAGTGAAAAATCGTATTTCTATTTGGGGTGATTTCAGGGCCAGATGATGATTGGGAAATGGTCAGTGGATCATGGTGAATGGTTTTGGCAAGTTTGCTTTGAGGTTTTAGGCTTGTGTATTGAGATTCGAAGAAAAATGCATAAAGGGGGATTTTTGTGAATGCTGACTTGTGGGAGAGCTCAGGCTTGCTTCTTGTGTGTTTTGAGTCTCATTTTGTCCACTTATCAAACTGTGATAGGGTAGAGGGTTGGTGGTGGCACAGTGTGATTGGCATGGCCCCTTTTGCAAAAAGTCAAGTCTATGTGTCCTTTGAGGTATGGGCTGTTTCAGGGCTAGAGCAAAGGCATGTATGCTGCAGCTTGATTCAAGGATGACCATGGAAATGAGATTGAGGCCCATTAGCAAGTTTGTGAGAAGTTGTGGGAGGTTTTGCAAAGTTCACTAAGTTTCGCCCTTTTGAAGTTTCTTGATGATCAAGGCATGAAAATGAGTAATTCTTTGGTGCATTCTGAATTTTGGACCATGGACTATGTTTGTGTAATGCTTAGAATTTGATTTGAAGTCACATTTGGTTTTGGCATGAGGTTTTGCAACTTTCCTCCTTTGGCACAAAAGTGAAAAATTAGTGATTTTGTCCAACTTTGCAAGGCCATAACTTTTGATCCAAAATGAATTAGAATGAGTTCTTGTACTTTTTGAAAATGGGAGGATCCATTCTACAACCTTCATGACCAAAGTTTTCTCATTTGAAGCAATTTTGAATCAAAAAGAGGAGGCTGAAAAACTTTCCCAAAATGGCAAGTTTACATTATAAGTCACTTTCCCAAAAAGGCAACTTTGCAAATGGCTTGAAATTCTTCAATTTTGTGAACTTCTAACACCTTCTATGATCAAATAAAGATCATACATATTCAAAATGATGGAGAAACCCCTTTGGTTGGGTTACTGGGGGCCTCAGATGCCCTGATTTTGTACTGACTTGCTCAAGAAGTCATCTCTTGATCAGATGCCTTCCCCATTGAATTTCTTCATGAAAATTGATATGCATGATCCTCATAACATATAGAGACCCATAGAAACAAGAATGACCAAAAAGTTTGGAGTTATGACCTCTGAAACCAAAACCCTAATTTTAGGTTATCTGTGTAGTTAAACCTGGCTCTGCTTCCATGCCTTTCTCAGTTCTTGTGATTCTTTGACTCCTTTGACCTTGTGAGGATATAATATGAAGCTTGAACACACATGGACCCTATTGAGATGATTGAAGACCTTTGGAGTGGCTTAGATAGCTCAGGGATGGCTCAGATCACAAACCCTAGATGCAGATGGTTTTGAAACAATATAGTGAAGCAAAAATGCAATATGAGATGCTATGGTTGAACTTATGCAAATGAAAAGAAACACAAGCCATGGTGTGAATGAGTGAGGGCAAATTTGGGGTGTTTACAGTTGACATCATGCTGAAAGTTTGAAATCCTTGTGTTGACAGATGCATTAACGGTATTGTAGCGGTCATTGATGTTGTTGTTCATGTTGGAGAATGGTTGTGTCATGAAATCCAAAAGAGCTTGGTTAGAAGGACCATTCACACCATGAGAAGCGGGAACCTCTTCATTAAGGGGTTATTGTTGTTCATTATCCTATTGTTCTCCACCATCATCACCAAGATAAGTAATAGTTTCGGCTTCCCGATCATAGTAGACTCCCATTATTCTATCCAAATTCCTAATAGAAATCTTGTGAGAAGGTGTATCCATCAAAAGAAATTCAAAACCATCAACTTGAATCTCAAAGTGCCTGCATTTCCGTATCGTTAACAGAACAATAGTTTCCACTTTTCGAAAACACAACATAGGCAAGGAAGTAGTGAAGCATGCGATCATCAATATAGAAATTTCCATCCGACCAAGAACTACAAGAAGGTTCAATACCACCAAGAGACTTCACTCTATGTTCATAAAATTCTGTTTCGGTCATCCTACCGATTTTGTAGAAAAAAGATCTCTTCTTATAGTTATTCCATTTTTCATCTTCAGGATCAAATAGGAGACTACCGGATGAAGGTACCCCTAAGATGCTTCAAAGAATTCTTGAGTTCAAGACAAGTCTTTTTCCTAAAACATAGGTAACAAACCTTCCTTCTTCTATACACATATTGCAGTAAAAAAACCTAACAAGATCCAGGTAATATGGTCTAGAGGAAGCAATAGCAGTCCCTAACTTTATGTTGTCTAAAGTGGTTTGAAAAGTAAAGTAATTTTCAGAAAAGGAAGAAAGATCACCATACTTGGGTTGTTGAACAATCTTTCTTTGGAAGAACTTTTCAAACTTCTCAATTTTCTCATTGGATAATCCTTCATAAAGTGGAATGTTGGATGATGAGGAGGACTTTCCCTTTCCTTTTTCTGTAGCAGAGGCCTTTCTTTTGGTCCTTGAAGCCATGGGTGAGAGTTGGTGAAAATGGGGAAGTTGAGTGAGAAGGATGAATTTTTGGTATTTTTTGTGTAGGTTATATGGGGAAAACGAAAATTGATAGTGAGATAGAGAAAAATCATAATTTTTAAGGATATAAAAATATGGTAATTTGGTAAGAGGAGTTATGGTGAGTTATTTGGGTGGTTAAGAGAATTTGAAATGTGTTAATGAGTCAAGGTAGGGAATCTTGTAGGTTAAGGCTAAGAGGGAACAAAATCTGAAAAGTTAGTCTTGGAAATGATGTGATTTGATGTGTATGAGTTTATGACACCATGGACCAAAGTAAATAGGAGGGAATAATAAAAAATAAAATTTTTTCAAAAAGTTTCAGACTGCAATCGATTTGCATTTTCATGCAATCGATTGCACTATTAAAAAAATACGTGAAAAAATCAATTTTTCCAGACTGCAATCGATTTGCATCAACATGCAATCGATTGCACTAAGCCCAGTTTTGAAAAAAAATACATAAAATTATCAGACTGCAATCGATTGTAGTCAACATGAAATCGATTGCAACTTTAAAAATTTGCTGAAAAATGAAAAATAAAAATTCTAAAACATTTTTTAAACATATTTAATGAATCATACACATATATGGCATATATAAGAAGGGAGTAGAAGCAGAAACATATTGAAATATTTTTCTTAAACAAGAGAAGAATGAAATGTTGTGCACCTTTGTTAATGGATGATTTATATATCTTTTTCATATAAGATTCCAAGTTCTCTTCTAATCTGGTAAAACGGTTCTCTTGCGAGCGGCTTATGCGTATCCACGAAGGTAACATCTACGTCTCTGTTAAGAACGTGGTCACGATGTCCAATGGTGCTGAATGTCTATGTGCTTTGTTTTTGAATGCATGACTGGGTTCTTTGTGATGTTGATGGCACTTGTGTTGTAACATCGAAGAGGAATGCAACCGAGATATACGCCATAGTCAAGAAGTTGCTGCTAAAGCCACAAAATATGTGCACAACAACTGCCAGCTGCAATGTATTACGCTTCGGCCGTGCTAAGTGCGACACAAGCTTGCTTCTTGCATGCCCTTGATACTAGTGCATTCCCGAGAATATGAAGAGTGCCACTTGTGCTTTTTCTATCGGTCTTACATCCTGCATAATCAGCGTCAGAATAACCAATTAAAGAACATGTACTACCTTTTAGATACCATAGTCCGACATTCGTTATTCCTTTGAGATACTTCATAATCCTTTTTACGGCGGTGAAATGTTGTCGCTCCCGAAGATTTGCATCCCGGTACAAGTGTGAACGGTCGGCGAAAAGAGAAATGAAGTGAAGTGAAAAGAGTCGCCAGCTAGGCATTTTTATCCTGAAGGAAAGGTAATGCTGCATAGACCTAGAAAAATATGGATAAGACGGTCGCGAACCAGAGAAACTGAAAAAGGAGGTTGGTTACAACCTGGGAAGGTATTAGCACCCAGATTGTCTGTCGTACTCGACGGGATCCACGCTTGAAAGTTTGTGTTTAAAGGGGTAGTGTCAGTGCTATTTTGTGTGCAAAAGTTGGGAAAGAATGCAAGTGTCAGTGCAAAATAAATGTGAAGTGAATAAAAGGAGTGTCAGTGTAAGAAAGAGTATGAAGCTCAAGATTATGAGGCTTAAAGAATGATGCTGGGAGAGGGGGAATATACATAGACTTTTGTTCGATAACTGTTAAGTTATGCCTACGTATCCTCTCGTGCAATGAGGAAGTCAGAACACCGTAGTTCGACTCAAAGGGACTGAAAGATAAATTGACTGATGAACTTCTTACTTGTCTATGCTTAAGTGTAAGACATGTCTAGCTCAGGTGCTAGCTGCCTTGCATTAGACGGAAGAAGCGAGTTCTCGTCTGGGAGTGAATGAGATGAGAAAAGAATCCCGGAGGAGACGATTATTGTTTGTTTTGGGTTTTCAATCTTTTATTGTTTTTTTGGAGTTTGTTAGAGGAAAATGAGCTTAAGCCTGAACCAAGGGTTTGGTAAACTCATCACATCCTCCCTCTAATTAGGGATAATGAGAATACCTTAAGTATGAAGTAAACACCTCACACTTAATCACCATGATGTAGGATTAAGATCATTAACCTACTTGTAATTATTTAGATGTTTTTGGTATTTTGTTTGGTGTTTAGTAATGAGTTTAAGCCATAATAAGGGATTTAATGGACCCATTACACTATCCTAATAGAAGGATAATAGATGAGAACATTTAAGCTGAGGAAGGCTCCTCAACTTAATCCATGATTAGGGATTAACCTCATGACAAAACAAAGCCTTTAGTAAAGTGGATTTTAGTAAATGGTAAGGTTAAGAAATGGATTTCATGGTTTGTAAAACAACTTGAGGGGGACTTGTCCATTAACACTAGGGTTAGTCCTTCTTAACCAATTTAAGGAAGAATTAGAACCCTAATGCAAGGCCCAAGTTACAAGCTTGATGTCTTAGTGATTATTAGGTGAATTGATTAAAGGGTTTTAAACACATTAAGGGTTTAACACTTAGGATTAAAGTTATACACTCCATCCTAAGAGAAGGATGCAGGCATAACCTTAATCACAAAGCCTTAAAACCTTTAAGGTTTAGTCCCTGATTAAGAGATGAGAAGAGAAGACACAAAGATAACACAAAGGTAAAACTAAATGGGGGAATAATTAAACCCTAATTGTGATCATGCTTGGGTGTTCCTAGGGTTCATGAGGCTTGCAAGAAGATCTTCAGAGAAACCACCAGGGAGGAGACTGATTAAAGGAGGAGAAGCAGAAGAAGCAAGTCAACTTGCTTTACTTAAGAAGACAAGTTGCTTGAAGAAAGAAAGTGAAGGAGGAACATGAATGAGCAAGCTCACTCTAATTCATAAATAAAATTCAGGAATGGTGCATAAGAGAGATGAGAAAAGATTATGAGAAGTGAAGGCAAATTCACTTCTCAAACACTTACCACTTGAAAAGTTAGCAAAAGGAAATGAAATGGGATGAAAATGAGATGACATGCCAAGATGAAAGCCAAAGTCAGAAGCATAATCAAGATGTAAATGATGCAAAGAGATGGTATAGAAGCATGCCAAGTGATGAGAATGATCATACAAGGGAATGAAGATGCAAATGAGGCATATGAAAGACCATGAATGCATATGACATCAAATGAAAGCAAAACATGGAAAATGGATGATGCAATGATCAAACATGATTCTAATATGTCCCAAGATGTCTTATAAGTCATGTGGATGCACAAAATGTCATGGAAAGTTCATGTATGCAAGCATATGAAGCATGAATGTAAATGAAGGCAAAGATTAGGGTTTATGTACAATATGCAATGCAAAATTCAAAATCAGAAGCAAATCATGAGATAAAAAATTGAAAATGGGATCAAAGGGACCCTAAACCTATACAAGTTCACTGCCCAAAGGAGGAGACCTAGATCTTAACCTAATGGAAGTTATGATTTTCTTAAGTTTGCTAGGGTTTTAAGGTACCTCTTAAAGAAAAATGCCAAACAAAATGAAAATGAAAGATAAATTCATACCAATTTTATCCTAGAAACTACATGATATGTGGAATGCAATGCAAAAAGAACCATTACCAAACTCTTCATGGTTAGGCAGAAAAGATTTTTCTAAGTTAGGATCAAAATATAAATTTTAAAGAACCCTAAATAAGAGAAAAATGTCAAAATGGATTAAATACCAAAAATAAATTTGTATGAATGGTTTGATAATGTCTCTAAATGTGTCAAGATGAAATATGATTTTTTTGGTGATTTTTAGAAACTTAAATGGTATTTTAATTAATTAATTTCCATTAACTAATTAAAATAAACATTTAAATATTTTTAAAAATACAATTTTTATGCAAGAAATAAAATAAAAATTATTTTCAGAATGAGAAAAATATTTAGAACCATGATGCAAAAAATAAAATTGTTTAAATAAGTTTTGCTATTTTTAATAAAATGGTAAAGAAAATGCAAATAAAATGAAAATAAAATGAATTTAAATGGAAGTCAACTGATCCAAGGGCCTAGGTTCAAAGTTAGGACGCGGGAATTGACCAGCACGCGCATCTGAATTTCCAAAATTCAAACTTCACTAATTAAGATTAAAACCCTAATTTGAGCCCTAATTACTTTCAGGTGACCGGAACAGTGTTCCGGTCATCTTCTCCGGCTAGCCAAACATTCAATCTCTCTTAATACGTGACCCTAAGCCCTCAAACTTTCCAAAAATGATCCTCACATCAACCCCAACAAGAATCACACAACAAAAATCATTTATTTATCATCAAGAACATGAATCGAAGCAAAACGGAAAATATATCAAAACTTTCAGAAGCTTGTGAAATGCTTAAAACTCAACCATTTTCGAAACAAAACATATCATGGTAATCAGGGGAACACATAGAATCATTCTATAACATAAAATGAAGGTTCTGGAAAAATAAATGCCATGGCTACCTGAAGTGAAGCTTTCAACCCAAGAGCTCTCTGACCGGTTCTTTGCCTCAAATCAACTCCAATGACTCCCCTCAAGAGTTTGCAATGTTTGTTTGGAGTTTAAATGACCTCAAAAGGAAGTTGGCAGAAGTTCAGTTCAAGGGATGTGAAAATCGTGTTTTGGATATGGTGTGTTTCAAGGCAAAATGGAGGGTGGGAAATGATCAGTGATGAGTGTGTAGTTGAATGGTGGAAAAAGTTTTGATATTTGTTGGCTGAGTTATGAAATTCGAAAGCTTTTGCATGTTTGGGGGATTTTATGTATGCTGAGGATTCTCAAGTGTTAGGCTGCAATGTTGTGTGTTTTGGCTTGGTTTTGATCCATATAATAAGCTGTGATAGGTCATAGAGTGGGTGGTGGCCTATGGTGATTGGTATGGGCAAGTTGCCAAAATGTCACCATGACTTGTACTTGAGGTATGGGCATGTGGCAGGCTGGGATAGAGGCATTGCTGTGCACAGCAAGGATCAAGGAATGCTATGAAATCATATTTGATGAGCTGTGGCAAGTGGATGAGAGGTTTTGATCCATTTTGCAATTTTGGGGAAGTTTGGCCCCTTTTGGAATTTGTGAAGTTCAAGGCATGAAAGCTTGTGATTCAAGGCACAAATCTGATCCAAATGAGTTGCACTAGGATGGTATGATGTGTG
Organism: Lathyrus aphaca; assembly: GCA_963966055.1. NCBI lineage: Eukaryota > Viridiplantae > Streptophyta > Magnoliopsida > Fabales > Fabaceae > Lathyrus > Lathyrus aphaca. Next base: position 458,898,916 of record OZ014523.1, on the reverse strand, counting down.
GAGATGCATTAGAGGTCCCAAATTGGCTTGGTACAAGAATTTGCAAACTTCCCTCTTTGGTGCAAAATTGAAACTTAAGTGATTTTTGCCAACTTTGACAAGCCATAACATGAATTCTATGATGAATTAGGTCAAGTTCTTGTACTTTTTGAAAAGGGAATGATCCAATCTATAACTTTCATGACCAAGAATTTTACATTTGAAGCATTTTTGAATAAAAAAAAGGAGGTTGAAAAACTTTCCCAAAATGGCAAGTTTGCTTTACAAGTCACTTTCCCAAAATGGCAACTTTGCAAATGGCTTGAAATTCTTCAATTTTGTGAACTTATAACTTCTTCTAAGATCTAATAAAGATCATATACACTCAAAATGATGGAGAAGAACCTTTGGTTGGGTGATTGGGGGCCTCAGATGCCCTGATTTTGCACTGACTTGCTCAAGAAGTCATCTATTGATCAGATGCCTTCCCCATTGAATTTCTTCATGAAAATTGGTATGTATGATCCTTATAGCATATAGAGACTAATAGAAACAATAATGACCAAAACATTTTGAGTTATGGCCTTTGAAACCAAAACCCTAATTTTAGGTCATCTGTGCAGTTAAGCTTGGCTCTTCTTCCATGCTTTTCTCAGTTCTTGTGATTTTCTGACTTCCTTGATCTTGGGAGGATATAATATGATGTTTGAACATACATGGACCCTATTGAGATGATTGAAGACCTCTGGAGTGGCTCAGATAGCTCAGGTATTGCTCAGATCACAAACCCTAGATGCAGATGACTTAGAACCAATGCAGTGAAGCAAAAAAGCAATGTGAGATGCTATGATTGAATTGATGCAAATATGAAAGATCACAAGCCATGGTGTGAACTTGGTGAGGGAAAATTTGGGGTGTTTACAGATGCGATTCCTTCGGTTTTGCTTGAAAGCGTGCACACAGACATACACTAAACATAATGCAGGACGGCTTGCCGTCAAATATAATAATGAATTGATCATACCTCGATACTTTGTGATATCAATTGAAGTGTCGGATTCATCTTGATCAACGTACGTTCCGGATCCCATAGGAGTGGACATCACCTTGCAACTATCCATATCAAATCTTTTTAATAGTTCCTTGCAATACTTGGATTGGTTGATGAAGATGCCATCCTTTGTTTGCTTGATTTGTAGTCCAAGAAAATAGTTCATTTTCCCATCATGGACATTTAAAATTCTCCTTGCATCATATGTGAAAATTCTTCGCAAAGATCTTTGTTTGTTGAACCGAAGATGATGTCGTCAACATAGACTTGAACTAATAAGGTGTTACCTTTGAACTTCTTTATGAACAACGTCTTGTCAACCTTTCCTTTTGTAAAACCCTTCTCACATAGGAAGTTGCTAAGGCAATCATACCATGCTCTTGGTGCTTGCTTTAAGCCATAAAGAGCCTTCTTCAACTTGTATACATGAGAGGGATTCTTGAAGTCTTCAAAACCCGGAGGTTGTTTGACATAGACTTCTTCATTTATGTAGCCATTCAGGAAAATGCTTTTGACATCCATCTGGTACAATTGAAAATTCATTGAAAAAGCGTAAGCAAGTAATAATCTAATTTCTTCTAACCTTGCTACCGGAGCTAACGTTTCATCAAAGTCGATTCCTTCTTCTTGTTTGTAGCCTTGTGCGGCCAATCTTGCTTTGTTACGAACTATGATTCCGTTCTCGTCAAGTTTGTTCTTGAACACCCATCTTGTTCCTGTGATGTGTTTGTTGTCCGGTCTTGGTACAAGAGTCCAAACTTGATTCCTTTCGAATTGATTAAGTTCTTCTTGCATAGCTATTATCCATTGATCATCTCCTAAGGCATCATCAATTTTGGTTGGTTCAATTTGAGATACGAACGCCATGTTGAGACAAGCATCCTTGAGTTCTCCATGAGTTCTCCATTATTTTGGAAGATCTTGATGTTCTTTAATAATTGGTGAGTAATCTTCTTGTGATATTGCTTGTTCTTTTGATGTCTCATTTTGTTGTTGTGATATATCTACTACATCATCATCATCATCCACAATAATATTATCCTCTTTCGATGGGTTAGTCTCATCAAACGAAACATGAATAGATTCTTCAATAGTAAGTGTTCGTTTATTGATAATTCTAAAAGCTCTACTTGAGAGAGAATAACCAAGAAATATACCTTCATCGGACTTCTCATCAAACTTACCAAGATTTTCCTTTCCGTTGTTGAGAACGAAGCATTTGCATCCGAATATGTGGAAAAAAGATATGTTTGGTTTCCTACCCTTGAACAATTCATACGGAGTCTTCTTGAGAATTGGTCGAATATTGACACGGTTGCTCACAAAACAAGTCGTGCTAACCGCATCCGCCCAAAAATATTTATGAAGATTTGAGTCGCTAAGCATTGTTCTTGCAAGTTCCACTAATGCCCTATTCTTCCTTTCTACAACACCATTTTGTTTAGGAGTCCTTGGTGCGGAAAAGTTGTGAGAGATTCCATGTTCTTCACAAAAATCTTCAAATGATGAGTTTTGGAATTCTCCACCATGGCAGTTTCTAATGGAAACTATTGAGAGTGACTTCTCGTTTTGAATTTGCTTGGCATACTTTTTGAATGCTTTGAAGGCATCACTTTTCTGCACTAAAAACAATATCCATGTGTATCGAGAGAAATCATCAACAATAACTAAAGCATAAACATTACCTCCGAAGCTTTTTGTTCTTGATGGACCGAAAAGATCCATATGTAACAATTGTAGTGGTCTTGAAGTAGATATCACTTTCTTGGATTTGAAGGATATTTTGGTTTGCTTTCCCTTTTGACAAGCATCACATAACTTGTCCTTGATGAACTTTATCTTCGGAAGACCAACAACTAGATCATACTTTATTAATTTGTTTAAATGCTCCATGTGAATGTGAGCAAATCTCGTATGCCAAAGCCATGCCTCATTGTTGTTTGCCATTAAGCACTTTACCTTCAAGGAAGAGTCATCAAAAGAAATCATGAAAATGTTATTAAATATTTTAACTTTTAGAAAGAGGTCCTGGGTGACTTCATGTTCTATCAAGCATTCCTCCTTTGTGAAGTTGATTCAGAACCCTTTGTCACACAATTGACTTATGCTAAAAAGGTTGTGTTTAATGCCTTCCACATAAAGGACGTCTTCGATGATGGTATGAGGAGGTGCACCAACGGTTCCAACTCCAAGAATTTTTCCTTTATTATCATCACCGTAAGTATCGTATCCTTTGGCCTTAAGTGATAGACTTGAAAATGTGTTGATGTCACCGGTCATATGCTTTGAACAACCGCTATCAAGATACCATTGATTCAAAGTTGTTTTCAAGCATACCTACAAAAAAAAAATCAAGTATTGTTAGGTACCCAAATTGCTTTGGGTCCTTGATAGTTAGTACCCTTTTCAACCCACACATAATGCCATTTAGCAACACCAATGTTGCGCACATAGAAAGCATTAGGTGTGTGTCCTTTGGTTCCACAATAAAAACAAGTAGGTTGAAAATGACTTCTATATCTAGGAACATAACTCTTTTTCTTAAGAATTCTTTTCTTTCTATGACTTTGATGCACACTTTTAGAATTGATTGCCTTTTCTTTAACAAACTTGTTCACTTGCTTTAACAAAAATAGTTTCATTTGTGCTTGGTTTGGAAAACGTAGAATATCCTAATCCACTTTTATCATTAGGATACCTTTGGTTCTTAAGAATTTCCTCCAAGCCAACATGCTGGGGGAATAAGGGGATCATGATGGGGACGAACATCAAGTAAAGAAACAGGGCTCTCTGGGGATTAAAGGTAAAGTAAATGATGGGGACGACCATCAGGTTGGAGAAATAAATGATGAGGGACAGTCATCAAAGGTGAAGGACGATCACCTAGCAGGGGACGGCTGCTCTGTTGGGGATAAGACAAGGGACGGTCATCTATGGTGAAGGACGATCACCTGGCAAGGTACGGTTGGCGGAAGTATCACGACATAGGACGAATGCCGAATAGAAAAGGTCGACGATGGGGACATCCATCGGATAAGCATGATGAAGGACGATCATCAAGAGGTGAAGGACGATCACCTAGCATGGTACGGCTGCTCTCGGGGTTTATCATAACATAGGACGAATGTCAGATAACAATATCTACGATGGGGATGGCCATCGGATAAAATGATGAAGGACGATCATCGAAAGGGTGAAGGACGATCACCTAGCAGGGTACGGCTGCTAAAGATATCACGACATAGGACGAATGTCGGATAAGAAAGGGTTCCAATAATGGAGACTCCGCTTGGGGATGATGAAGGACGATCATCAAGAGGTGAAGGACGATCACCTGGCAGGGTACGGCTGCCGGAAAGTATCCTGACATAGGACGTATGTCAGATAGAAAAGAAATAATTTATTGGGATTTGTCGGGGATAGGTGACACGGACGGGCGTCGGGAGAGTGTATTAATATGCATTTGTGAGTGCAAAGGGGACGCTTTGGCTTTCTGCTGGGGAATTTGAGAGGCATTATGTACATTGTTGGTGGTATGTTAGTATTCACAAGTGATTGATTCAAAACATGGCTTATGATTATGCAATATGATTGACTTTTGCCGTAATGCTCCGTATTAGACGGAATGCTACGCTCTGAGGGGAGAACATGATGCGAATGCTATGATTATGCAAAAGATACCAATCCGGGATTCGGATCCCGTTGCTGTGAAGATCTCTGATTGATCTGTTTTGAAAGAATATCCCAGTTAGGGATGATATCATTGGTAGATCTGATAAGATGTATGACTCTTCTTGGGGAAATAGGTCACTTTGTTGTGGGATCTTTAGACACCGCTCTTCTGGATAAAGGCTGGAGTTCTGCGGGGAGATGGTTCCCTGTCTTTGCACTTGGCTGGGGAGGAATGATCACTGAACGACCTTTCTGGTGATTCTGTAGAGGCCCTGCTGAGGGTGATGAACTCAGTTCGGGAGAAAGCATTCCAGATGTTGCTTGGAGGAGGTGCCGGGAAGAATGCTTTGGCAACTTTGCTGGGGAGAACAATCCAGATGTTTGCCTGGAAGAAGTGTTAAGGACATAATGATCTGCCAATGTTGCTGGGGAGAAGCTTTCATGCCCCATGTTGCACTTTGAGCACCTGCAGTCCTGTTATGACAAAGAAAAGTACAAGTATCCTGAGGTATTCCTCACTGGATTCTATCATAGGATTTTAGACAACCCTAGGAGTAAGAAATATATTTCCTGCAAGCATGTAATTTAGAAAAGACGCATCTGTATTTATGCAACCATTATATTAAGGACATCGGACATTTTTGCAAATAAAGATAAAAATGTACGAGGCAAAATGTGACTGAAGATTTATTTTTATTAATTCGTGTGCCCTGAATTGGCAAGTACAGTCAAAGAAACAAATCCCCTGAAATGAGGAGATTGTTACAAATTGAGAAAAGTAAAGTACCGGCAATGTTGATGACACTTCAGTGCGTTTCCCTTTGCTATGACCCGTATGACACTTGACGCTCTTCTCGTCTTGCTTTCTGAAGAAGGTTGATTCTGACCGATGCTTTAACCTTTCGAGCTTGCCACGTTATGGGTGATACAGACGAATTCAGAATGCAGTTGTTTGTATATTCCCTTATTTTGCGTGGATCTCCTTTTCAGGTTTTCAAACCACCGGGATACCCATTTTGCCTGAGCTGTCCAATGCGGCTTTTCAACTCAGCGGGTGTACATTTTATTTATTTATTTTCCCTTATTTTTGCCCGAGACTTTTATTTTGTTTTTGACACGCCGGGATGCCCTATTTTTGACTGGACTTACATTCTGTTTTTATGTCCAGCGGGTCATTTTATGCGAAGTATTTTTTAACTGCATCTGAATTCACAGGGGACAGGAAGTCTTCACCATCCATAGTACTAAGCATCAATGCTCCACCCGAGAAAACTTTCTTTACTATGAACGGACCGTCGTAATTCGGAGTCCACTTGCCCCTGTGGTCTGTATAAGGAGGGAGGAGTCTTTTCAGCACAAGATCTCCTACTTGGTATTCTCGAAGCCTGACTTTCTGATCGAAGGCTTTCTTCATTCTTTTCTGATACAGCTGCCCATGACAAATTGCAGCCAATCTCTTCTCTTCAGTCAGACTCAGTTGTTCGTATCGGGATCGGACCCATTCTGCTTCATTTAGTTTGACATCCATTAGTACCCGCAGGGAGGGTAATTCAACTTCAACAGGTAGGACTGCCTCCATACCATACACGAGTTGATACGGTGTTGCCCTAGTGGATGTTCTGATTGAGGTACGGTACCCATGCAAGGAAAATGGTAACATTTCATGCCAGTCCTTGTATGTGACCACCATCGTTTGCACAATCTTCTTGATATTCTTGTTAGCTGCCTCTACAGCGCCATTCATCTTCGGCCTATAAGGAGAAGAATTATGGTGTTGGATCTTGAAGTCCCGGCACAGCTCTGCCATCATTTTGTTGTTAAAGTTGGAACCATTATCAATAATGATTCGCTCGGGCACTCCATACCCACAGATGATGTCTTTCTTCAGGAACTGGGCTACCACTTGCCTGGTGACATTTGCATAGGAAGTTGCTTCAACCCACTTGGTAAAATAATCAATAGCTACCAGGATGAATCTGTGGCCATTTGAAGCAGTCGGTTCAATCTTGCCAATCATATCAATGCCCCACATGGCGAAAGGCCAAGGGGAAGACATCACATTCAAAGGATTGGGAGGTACATGCATTTTATCTGCATAAATCTGGAATTTAAGGCATTTTCTGGCATAAGCACAACAGTCTGCATCCATTGTGATCCAGTAGTAGCCTGATCTTAACAACTTTTTAGCCATAGCATGCCCTCCGGCATAGGTACCAAAAGATCCTTCGTGCACTTCGTGCATCAACAAGTCTGCCTCTACTTTATCAACACATCTGAGAAGTACCATATTAAAGTTTCTCTTGTACAAGGAACCATCAGCATTCAGGAAGAAACTACCAGCTAGCCTTCTTAATGTCTTCTTGTCATTGGATGATGCCCCAGGTTGGTATGTTTGATCCTCCAAGAAGCTTTTAATGTCATAGAACCAAGGCTTATAATATTTAGCAAGGTCTGCAGAGAATACGTATACTGGTTTGTCAAGTTTGGATACTGAAATCCGAGGTACAAAGTTGGCAGCTTGAACTTTGATCATGGATGAAATGGTAGCCAGAGCATCTGCAAACTGATTTTCATCTCGAGGGATATACTCAAGCTTGACTGTTGTGAAGAAAGTCACTTATCTCCTAATCCCGGTAAGGTATCAGATGCTCCTGGTGAGTATACCATTTGTCGTTGGTTTGATTGATTACCAGAGCTGAATCTCCGAATACAGTTAAAGTCTTGATCCTGAGGTCAATGGCTTCCTCAAGACCCGTAATACAAGCTTCGTATTCAGCTTCATTGTTAGTGCAGTTAAAGGTGAGTTTTGCCGAGAAAGGCATGTGAACTCCCTTAGGTGTAATGAGTACTGCACCAACACCACGACCATTCATATTAACAGCCCCATCAAACATGATCTTTTGCTTTTATGAACATGATGTCTTCATCGGGGAAGTCAAATCTCATAGGATGGTAATCATCAATGGGTAGCTCAGCAAGATAATCAGACAATACACTGCCTTTGATGGCTTTCTGAGAGGTGTACTGAATATCATATTCTGTGAGAATCATTTTCCATCTTGCAACCCGTTCGGTAAGTGTTGGCTTCTCAAATATGTACTTGACTGGGTCCATCTTGGAGATTAACAAGGTAGTGTGGGTCAACATATACTGCCTTAGCCGGCGAGCAGCCCACGCTAAAGCACAGCAAGTTTTCTCGAGCAGTGAATAACGTTGTTCACAGTCGGTAAACTTTTTGCTTAGGTAGTAAATTGCATACTCTTTTCGACCAGACTCGTCATGCTGGCCCAGCACACAACCCATTGATTCTTCTAGTACTGTCAAGTACATTATTAGAGGTTTTCCTTCAACTGGAGGCATAAGGATTGGAGGTTCTTGTAAGTATTCCTTGATTTTGTCAAAAGCCCTCTGGTAGTCTCCATTCCACCTGACCATTTGTTCCTTTCTCAACAGCTTGAACAAAGGCACACAGGTTGCTGTAAGATGAGATATGAAACTTGAAATGTAATTCAATCTACCTAGGAACCATCGAACTTCTTTCTCAGTCTTCGGTGCAGGCATTTCTTGGATGGCTCTGACTTTATCAGGGTCAACTTCAATCCCTTTCTCACTTACAATAAATCCCAGCAACTTACCGGATCGCACCCCGAATGTGCATTTGTTGGGGTTTAGCGTCAATTGGTACTTCCTCAGACGCTTGAATAGCTTCAACAGATTCACCAGGTGATCTTCTTCTGTGAGGGACTTGGCAATCATGTCATCCACATAACATTCAATTTCTTTATGGATCATGTCATGGAATAATGTTACCATAGCCCGTTGATAAGTGGCACCAACATTCTTTAGTCTGAACGGCATTACCTTATAACAGAATGGGCCCCAGGGTGTGATGAAAGTTGTCTTCTCCATGTCTTCAGGTGACATCTTGATCTGATTATATCCTGAAAATCCATCCATGAAGGAGAACACCGAGAACTGAGCCGTATTGTCATCTTTTGGGATGTCATCTTTCGGGCTAGCTCTGTTCAGGTCCCGGTAATCCACACACATCCTCACTTTTCCATCTTTCTTAGGCACAGGTACAATGTTAGCAACCCACGGCGGGTAACTAGTCGCAGAAAGGAAACCGGCGTCCCACTGTTTTTGTACTTCTTCTTTTATCTTCATGGCCATATCTGGGCGAGTGCGGCGCAACTTCTGTTTTACTGGCGGACAATCTTCTTTCAGAGACAACTTGTGCATAACAATGTCGGTGTCCAACCCTGGCATATCCTGATAAGACCAAGCAAAAACATCTACATACTCCCGAAGCATGTCAATAAGTTGCTTTTTTACTGAATCTTGCAGACGGGCCCCGATCCTAACTTCTTTCAGGTCTTCTTCTGCACCAAGATTAATCGTCTCAACCTCCTCCTAATGAGGAGTTATAACCTTCTCCTCTTGTCTTAACAATCTGGCTAGTTCTTCAGGTAGCTCATAATCTTCTTCAACCCCTTCATCAGCTTGATTAATCGGATTGTCAAAGTCATACGAAGTCATAGCAGTGTTGTTGTTGGTGCAATCTGGAGGGCACTCTCTGCAAGGGTTAAGATTGGTTCATTTTAGTGATCAGTTTTATCTTGTTTAGAAAAAGTGAAAATGAAGTTATTATTTTGAGAAACATTGCCATTTTATTTTTGTACAAAAAATGAAAAATGAAAAAACAGTGAGCAGAGAAAGAAAGGACTCATTTGCAAAAGATGTCCTGATATTCATTAATTGATCGTTTGCACAAAATACAAGATGTCCCGATTACAAAATGAGCCCTGACATCTTGGGCAAGATGCATGACTTGATGCATGCTTTAAAGACATGAAGTAATAATTACTCTGCCGGAGTAACTCTTATAATTTTCTGGGAAGACCAGTTTGAGACATGGTTCCCCGGGATCCTTGGACGTATCTAGCTTTCCAGGTTGCGCTCGTCTTCTGACTCATCTTCCAAATTGTTCACAGCATCCGGGGTGAGCATCCCCCCGCTGACAAACTTGGGCTCCTTTGCAGCCTCTGGTTGATCTTGTCGAGTTGGTCTGTAACCCAACCCGAATCGGTCTTCTTTCTTCTCAACTGGCAGCAGCCTGCCCCAGCCTTGAGCAGTACCCTCCTCAACAACCTTCCGGGCTTGTTGATATGATGTGATGGAAGTCCCCAGCGCAACAGATGTTTCATTAATATTGAGGGCCTCAAACCCTTGACTCATGGTTTCATGTATCTCCCCATCCATTTCAATGTATTTGAAAGTAGCCAGCTGGCTAACAAAAATATCCTCCTCCCCACAAATGGTAATGACTTGACCTTCCCACTCAAATTTTAACTTCTGGTGAAGGGTTGACGTCACGGCGCCAGCGGCGTGTATCCATGGTCTACCTAATAAACAGTTATAGGCAGGCTGTATATCCATCACAAAGAAGGTCGTTTTGAAAACCTGTGGGCCAATCATTATTGGTAATTCTATCTCTCCCAGAACTGATCTTTTAGAACCATCAAAAGCTCTTACTACCAAGTTGCTTGGGCGTAGTGCCAATCCATCCTATTCCAGCTTCACAAGGGCTTTCTTGGGTAGGACATTGAGGGATGACCCTGTGTCCACCAGTACGTGAGAAAGAACTGCACCCTTACACTCCAAGGTAATGTGCAAAGCCTTGTTGTGATTGTGACCTTCCATTGTCAAATCAGTGTTGGTAAATCCTAGTCCATGACTAGCGTTGACATTTCCAACCACGGCCTCTAATTGATTGACAGTAATCTCCTCCGTCACATAAGTTGTGTGCAGGACCTTTAATAGTGCGTTTCGATGAGCTTCGGAGCACATTAGCAATGATAGTATGGAGATCTTGGAAGGTGTTTGGTGAAGCTGGTCGACCACCTTGTAATCACTCTTTTTGATGATCCTCATGAACTCATCAACTTCTTGATCAAAAGGAGTCTTCAAAGCTTCTTTAGCAACTGGTTCTTCTTGCACCATGCTCTTCCCTTTTGCCTTAGCAGCAGCCTCTGCTTCAGCAATGGGTCTTGGAATTTACGAGGCAAAGAGACGTCCACTTCTAGTGAAGCCTCCGCCTCCCCCCAAGTTGTCTATCTGAGGTGAATAAGTTGATGATTCTAAAATGATCTTCTTCCCCTCGCAGTATAGATCTAAGCCATAATGGCAAGGGATGGCATTACTGCTTTCGTAAGGAACTGGCCCAGGCATTGTGATAGTAACTGGACTGATAGCAGCTGCAGAGGGGACCACAATGGTGTGTGGATCATAATATATGGTAACTGGAGCTCTGACAGGAGTAGTAATTTGTGAGTTGTTGGAAGGAACATTTGCAGGATCATAGTATATCGTAACTGCTGGGACACTTTCATTAACTGTTGCTGATGTTGTAGACGGTACTATTGACTGGATGGGTGTTGTAGTTGTAGCAGGAACTGATGGAATAATGGGTGTTGTCGCTGTAGAAGGAATTGTGACTGAACTTGTATCCGTTGAAGTGATTGATTGAGTAATTGTTGGAGTTGTAGTAGAATCTGTTGGAACAATGGTTGCTGACGTTGTAGGAGTATCTGTGATTGTTGATGAAGGAATTGTTAGAGTTGTAGTTGTTGTTGTCGTAATCTGAAGAATTCCATCTTTAATGAGGCCATCTATGCCGTTTCTCAGTCTCTCGCATCCATTAACGGCAATATTTCAATATCCACAGCCGAGCTCACATCCGGGGAACACTTGGCATTCTAACAGTTGAGCTTTGATTTCAACCAAAGGTGTTCGGATTTGTGCAACACTGTTGATTAAAGTGGATGGTTTGTCCTCTTCAATAGCATTGATCCTAGGCCCGTTGTGACGAGGCATGGGATTTATTGTAACGTTTGGAGGAGGTGCAAAATTGAGAGCTTTTGAGTCCACCAGATCTTAGACTTTCATCTGTAGGGCCCTTCATTTTTCAGTATTATGCCCTAGTGCGTTTGAGTGGAATGCACACCTGGCATTGACATCATAATTATTTGGCAGATTAAGAGGATCTGGAGGTGCCAATATCCTTAACTCAACTAAGTTGAGCTTCAGGAGTTGTGGCAAGAGTGCAGCATACGGCATTGGAATTGGGTCAATTACCCTGTTTGCTTGAGATGGCCTTTGTTGAAAGGGACGCTGTTGTTGATTACCGTTGTTGTTGTTATACGACCTTTGTTGTGGATAATGAGTTTGTTGTTGATACTGCGGTTGTTGTTGTTAAGGATACAATGGTTGTTGAGGAATCGGAGCTGGGATGGTAACAGCTGCTATTGGCCCATGAGAATACTGAGGCCTGCCCCGGCTTGTATGAATGGAATTTGTTTCACTTGCCCTTCGGGGTCCTGCAAATGGTTTTCTTGGGTTGCTGGAGGAACTTGCACCACTGTCGGAGATTTTGCCCATTTTCAATAGGCTCTCAATTCTCTCACTAGTTATGACCACATCTGCAAAACTGGTAGAGGAGAAAGCCTCCAGCCTATCATTATAAGTCCCTTTCAATGTATTCATAAACATGTCAGCCATTTCTCTTTTCGACATGGGTGGTTGGACAGCACCAGCAAGCTGTCTCCATCTTTAAGCATACTCACGGAAGCTCTCTCTAGAAGATTGAGACATACCCATCAGGAGAGTTCTATTGGGAGCCATGTCCAGGTTGTATTGATATTGACGGATGAAAGCCTCATCCAAATCCTTCCAACATCTTATGGTGGCCCTAGACAAATGTGAATACCATTCCCTTGAAGCCCCAGTCAGACTGTCCTCAAAGTAGAACATCCACAACTTTTCATCCATAGTATAAGCCTTGAGCCTTCCCAAGAAAGACTGCAGATGAGTGCGAGGATAGGAGGTACCATTGTACTTCTCAAAGCATGGTGGTTTGAATTTGTGGGGAATTCTCACCCCATCCACTAGGCCCATGTCCATCACATCGAAACCCAAAGAATTCTGAGACTCTAAAGACCTTAAATTTTCAGCAATCTCGTCCAATCTATTGTCATATACCTCATCTCCAGCCCCTATAACAGTAAATTGTTCTTCTTGGGGATCCTCTTGCAGGATTCTGCCCCCAGCAGCATTGCCTTGAACATTCCTCGGGATGTTAACTTCTGGATTCAGGTGAGGCCCATACTCTGGTGGGTTAATACGAGGCTGCCCTTGTTCATTGTTGCTAGTTCCTCCTGTTCCAAGATGAGGTTCCTCAGGTGTTTGTCTTTCCACCAGCTCTCTTAACCTTTCTTGACTCTTGGCCAAGCCAGTCATTACTGCCATGAACTGAGACATCTGATTTCTCATCTCCACTCTCTCATTAGTCATCTGATTTCTGACCTCAGACAGGTCCTGCTGTACTTGTTCCATTTGAATTCCAGGAAGGTTGTTATGAGTCGGGTACCGGTGCGCGCGGTTGACAGGGAACACTCGGCGACGAGCAATATTTCCTGAGATCACAACAAAGTTAGAAACAATAATAATTACAAAACCTACAAAACAAAACAAAAACAAAGTTACTATGCAATGCAGTATGCTTATTTGTTTTCCAAGGTATCTAGTTTGGTTCTTGGTTTTGACCTTTCCAGACCTCGAGGAAGAGGCTTGATGTTGTTGAGAGAAAACCCAAATGAAAACAAGCTAAAATATATTACAAATGAGGAACAATACAGTTTTTCTTACAATACATGCCCTTGAAGGGTCAAAATACAACAAGAGAAAAGTACATCAAATGGAAACAAACAACAAGCAAAGGATCAGACATCCAGTCCAAAATCATCTTCTCTGATCTCCTTCAGGAGGGCCTCAGTCACTGGACCAGTAGGTGCTCTGTAATGGTCCTAATGAGGAGGTTCCTGGTAGCAATGGCAGTGGTCAGCTTTTTATGCTTGTCCTGGTCCTTTGATCTCTTCAATCCTGCTCTGAGCTTCAACTCTGAAATCTCCCTCTGGGCTGCCAACAAAGCTTCTTGTTGCTTCTTCTCACTGACCTCTAGCTGTTCAATCTTGGCCTGAGTCTTCTGGTCTTCTTGTGTATGGGCTTCAGTGATCCTGACCCACCTAGACTGACTTTCTTGTAGATAGTGCTCAGCCCTAGCTTTCTGAATTTTGGCCTCCTTACAGGCATTCTTTAATATCTGTTCCCCATCCCTTGCTTTCCTTATGTAATCTTTTGTCTTCTCAATTTTGGCAAGATGCTCCACCCTGAGCTTCTCCAATCTCTCAATATCCAGACGACCATCACTTCTTTCCCAAAGAGTCTTCTTCGGGGCTTGGGATAGGTTCTCATTCCTTTCCTTCAACTTCTCAAATTCCTCCAAGCTAACTATTGCTGCAGGTTGTATTGTGGATGGCCCAGGAATGTCTTCCAAGGTGAAAGGCATTCTGGTAATCTGAGCTCTAGTACAGGACCAGTCTAAATATTGAGCTGAAGCAACATTGTTACATCTTCCAAGAATAGCTACTCCTTTTGTCTGGATGTTGTCCCAAGCCCATGATGCTTGTCTGACAATAGCTGAATTAGGTTGCACTTCACAATATTTGGTCTCAGCTAAATCCTGACCTCTGGGAGGGTGGACAAAGGCATAACCCAGTTGTCTCTTAAACAGTAAAGGATTGTAATTGATGCAACCCTTTACTCCTATGAGAGGCACATTTGGGTATTGTCCACAGCTAGTGATAATGTCCTTGCCTTTGGTGCTCTGGGTGCACCATCTAATATCATCTGAAGTCAAGGCAATGAACCTTGTGGCCCAGTTCCTCTGCTGGTATGGGTTCAAGAAGGCATCTGACTTAGGCAGGTGTCTGAGCAGCCAGGTGTGAAACAAAGGAGCACAACATCTTACCAACTTTCCCCTTTGTTTCTCATTCCTCTGATGAATGGAATAGTAGAAATCCCAGCAATGTGGGTACTGGGTTCTTCAAAAGAAACAGGTGAATGGCATTCTTGCTGACAAATTTTGGCTCATCGGCAAACAATATAACCCCATATATGCTGAGGGCTAACAGTGCATAGACTGCCCTCCACTCTCCTAATGAAGCCTTCAGGATGGCCTGAGAAATCAAGAAGTCCAAATGCAAACCAGGAATCCCAACCTTTGTTGTCATACCTTGCTCAATAAGGGCAGGTTCTAAGTACAGTGCCCTTGCTATCTCTTCATTTCTGGGAGCATTCATCTCTGGGTTAAAGGGGATTCCACCTCTGATAGGTACTCCAATCAATAAAGAAAACTCTTCCAGCAGAGGCCCTAACTGGAAGTCTGGAAATGTGAAGCACCTCAATGGTGGGTCATAAAATTGTAAGCATGTGTGGATCATGCTCCTCTGAGAAGGGTCAATGTCCATAGCCATATCCAAGATACCTCCATAGTGTTCTCTAAATAATGGGATGTGGTCAGGGGTGATGAGTGACTGGACCTGCCTGATACCAGTCAGTACAGGCTCAAAGAAGTGATAGGATATGTTGCTCTTCCTGGGAGTAGTCATGAGTGCTGATGAAGAGGCTGAAAGTAAGATGATGAAGATCATAGGTTGAGAGACTGATGCTGGTGAGGATGGAGATGACTACAGCAGATAACAGGTGAAGACAGCTGAAGCAAAGGTCTTATGCAGAAGAAAGGGTCAAAACCAAAACCAAGATACAAAGAAATGGATACCCTGAAAAGAAAATAAACAAATGTCAAATGATGCAATGATGAATATGCAAATGATATGCAAGGGTTTGTGATCAAGATGGATCTAATTATCTGTCTTGATATAAGGCCCATGTATGTTCAAAAAGTCCAGATGGAGGCTTAGAAATCCAGTAACCAAGGTGGGGGACTCAAATAAAGAGTCACATATCCAGGGTTAATAACAAGAACTGTCCAAAGTGAAGTATTCTTAAACAATACAGTAACAGGGTATGATGTGGCCAAGGGTTCCTGCAAACCTGTAAACAGCCCAACCCCCTCACAGGTAATGTTCTAGAACAAGGATCCTCAGACTTGGGTCAGTTATGAGAAGTGTAAACACTTCTAACCCGGAGGAACAGTGTTTACAATAACCATAAAAGATCCTCCTCTAATTCACCTCAGTTTCTGAAGGTCATAATAAAGGTCATCCAGACTTAGGCTTCCCAGATAGCCCTAGTACTACAGGAAATCTGTAGCACAGAGTTCTCAAGAAGAAACCCACATCTGAACCGTGTTTCATATTCCCGCACCAGACCGAAATGGAATGGGAAAGAACATGAGCCACTCTAGCCTAGGTGTCACTCAGGTCCCAGGTATAGGATCTTAAGCTCTCAATGGAACCCCACCCACCAAAACAACAAACCAGATCCAACAATGACAGTATGACAGTATGATGCATAAAACTGTAAAGAAAGCAACAAATAAGACTGTACATAAAGCAATAAATAAGGCAAATATATAAACACAATTATCACATAACACCCCAATAAACACAAATCAAACAAGCGCTAGGAGGAAACAAAAGAACCAGAAGCCATGGTTGAAATATAAGGGTCCCCAGCAGAGTCGCCAAGCTGTCGCTCCCGAAGATTTGCATCCCGGTACAAGCGCGAACGGTCGGCGAAAAGAGAAATGAAGTGAAGTGAAAAGAGTCGCCAGCTAGGCATTTTTATCCCGAAGGAAAGGTAATGCTGCATAGACCTAGAAAAATATGGATAAGACGGTCGCGAACCAGAGAAACTGAGAAAGGAGGTTGGTTACAACCTGGGAAGGTATTAGCACCCAGATTGTCCGTCGTACTCGACGGGATCCACGCTTGAAAGTTTGTGTTTAAAGGGGTAGTGTCAGTGTTATTTTGTGTGCAAAAGCTGGGAAAGAATGCAAGTGTCAGCGCAAAAGAAATGTGAAGTGAATAAAATGAGTGTCAGTGTAAGAAAGAGTATGAAGCTCAAGATTATGAGGCTTAAAGAATGATGCTGGGAGAGGGGGAATATACAGAGACTTTTGTTCGATAACTATTAAGTTATGCCTACGTATCCTCTCGTGCAATGAGGAAGTCAGAACACCGTAGTTCGACACAAAGGGACTGAAAGATAAATTGACTGATGAACTGCTTACTTGTCTATGCTCAAGTGTAAGACCTGTCTGGCTCAGGTGCTATCTGCCTTGCATTAGACGGAAGAAGCGAGTTCTCGTTTGGGAGTGAATGAGATGAGAAAAGAATCCCGGAGGAGACGATTATTGTATGTTTTGGTTTTTCAATCTTTTATTGTTTTTTTGGAGTTTGTCAGAGGAAAATGAGCTTAAGCCTGAACCAAGGGTTTGGTAAACTCATCACATCCTCCCTCTAATTAGGGGTAATGAGAATACCTTAAGTATGAAGTAAACACCTCACACTTAATCACCATGATGTAGGATTAAGATCATTAACCTACTTGTAATTATTTAGATGTTTTTGGTATTTTGTTTGGTGTTTAGTAATGAGTTTAAGCCATAATCAGGGAGTTAATGGACCCATTACACCATCCTAATAGAAGGATAATAGATGAGAACATTTAAGCTGAGGAAGGCTCCTCAACTTAATCCATGATTAGGGATTAACCTCATGACAAAACAAAGCCTTTATTAAAGTGGATTTTAGTAAATGGTAAGGTTAAGAAATGGATTTCGTGGTTTGTAAGACAACTTGAGGGGGACTTGTCCATTAACACTAGGGTTAGTCCTTCTTAACTAATTTAAGGAAGAATTAGAACCCTAATGCAAGGCCCAAGTTACAAGCTTGATGTCTTAGTGATTATTATATGAATTGATTAAAGGGTTTTAAACACATTAAGGGTTTAACACTTAGGATTAAAGTTATACACTCCATCCTAAGAGAAGGACGCAGGCATAACCTTAATCACAAAGCCTTAAAACCTTTAAGGTTTAGTCCCTGATTAAGAAATGAGAAGAGAAGACACAAAGATAACACAAAGGTAAAACTAAATGGGGGACTAATTAAACCCTAATTGTGATAATGCTTGGGTGTTCCTAGGGTTCATGAGGCTTGCAAGAAGATCTTCAGAGGAACCACCAGGGAGGAGACTGATTAAAGGAGGAGAAGCAGAAGAAGCAAGTCAACTTGCTTTACTTAAGAAGACAAGTTGCTTGAAGAAAGAAAGTGAAGGAGGAACATGAATGATCAAGCTCACTCTAATTCATAAATAAAATGCAGCAATGGTGCATAAGAGAGATGAGAAAAGATTATGAGAAGTGAAGGCAAATTCACTTCTCAAACACTTACCACTTGAAAAGTTAGCAAAAGGAAATGAAATGGGAATGAAGATGCAAATGAGGCATATGAAAGTCCATGAATGCATATGACATCAAATGAAAGCAAAACATGGCAAATGGATGATGGAATGATCAAACATGATTCTAATATGTCCCAAGATGTCTTATATGTCATGTGGATGCACAAAATGTCATGGCAAGTTCATGTATGCAAGCATATGAAGCATGAATGCAAATGAAGGCAAAGATTAGGGTTTATGTACAATATGCAATGCAAAATTCAAAATCAGAAGCAAATCATGAGATAAAAAATTGAAAATGGGATCAAAGGGACCCTAAACCTATACAAGTTCACTGCCCAAAGGAGGAGACCTAGATCTTAACCTAATGGAAGTTATGATTTTCTTAAGTTTGCTAGGGTTTTAAGGTACCTCTTAAAGAAAAATGCCAAACAAAATGAAAATGAAAGATAAATTCATACCAATTTTATCCTAGAAACTACATGATATGTGGAATGCAATGCAAAAAGAACCATTACCAAACTCTTCATGGTTAGGCAGCAAAGATTTTTCTAAGTTAGGGTTAAAATATTAATTTAAAAGAACCCTAAATCAAGAGAAAAATGTCAAAATGGATTAACTAAAAAGAAATTTGTATGAATGGTTTGATATTGTCTCTAAATGTGTCAAGATGCAATGTGATTTTTTTGGTGATTTTTAGAAACTTAAATGGTATTTTAATTAATTAATTTCCATTAACTAATTAAAATAAACATTTAAATATTTGTAAAAATTCAAATTTTATGCAAGAAATAAAATAAAAATTATTTTCAGAATGAGAAATATATTTAGAACCATGATGCAAAATATATAATTTTTTAGATAAGTTTTGCTATTTTTAATAAAATGGTAAAGAAAATGCAAATAAAATGAAAATAAAATGAATTTAAATGGAAGTCAACTGATCCAAGGGCCTAGGTTCAAAGTTAGGACGCAGGAATTAACCAGCGCGCGCATCTGAATGGCCAGAATTCAAACTTCACTAATTAAGATTAAAACCCTAATCTGAGTCCTAATTACTTTCAGGTGACCGGAACAGTGTTCCGGTCATCTTCTCCGGCTAGCCAAACATTCAATCTCTCTTAATAAGTGACCCCAAGCCCTCAAACTTTCTAGAAATGATCCTCACATCAACCCCAACAAGAATCACACAACAAAAATCATTTATTTATCATCAAGAACATGAATTGAAGCAAAACGAAAAACATATCAAAACTTTTAGAAGCTTGTGAAATGCTTAAAACTCAACCATTTTCGAAACAAAACATATCATGGTAATCAGGGGAACACATAGAATCATTCTATAATATAAAATGAAGGTTCTGGAAAAATAAATGCCATGGCTACCTGAAGTGAAGATTTCAACCCAGGAGCTCTCTGACCAGTTCTTTGCCTCAAATCAACTCCAATGACTCCCCTCAAGAGTTTGCAATGTTTGTTTGGAGTTTAAATGGCCTCAAAAGGAAGTTGGCAGAAGTTCAGTTCAAGGGATGTGAAAATCGTGTTTTGGATATGGTGTGTTTCAAGGCAAAATGGAGGGTGGGAAATTATCAGTGATGAGTGTGTAGTTGAATGGTGGAAAAAGTTTTGATATTTGTTGGCTGAGTTATGAAATTCGAAAGCTTTTGCAAGATTGGGGGATTTTGTGTATGCTGAGGATTCTCAAGTGTTAGGCTGCAATGTTTTGTGTTTTGGCTTGGTTTTGATCCACATAATAAGTTGTAATAGGTCAGAGAGTTGGTGGTGGCCTATGGTGATTGGTATGGGCAAGTTGCCAAAATGTCACCATGACTTGTACTTGAGGTATGGGCATGTGGCAGGCTGGGATAGAGGCATGGCTGTGCGCAGCAAGGATCAAGGAATGCTATGAAATCAGATTTGATGAGCTGTGGCAAGTGGATGAAAGGTTTTGATCCATTTTGCAATTTTGGGGAAGTTTGACCCCTTTTGGAATTTGTGAAGTTCAAGGCATGAAAGCTTGTGATTCAAGGCACAAATCTGATCCAAATGAGTTGCACTAGGATGGTATGATGTGTGGAGATGCATTAGAGGTCCCAAATTGGCTTGGTACAAGAATTTGCAAACTTCCCTCTTTGGTGCAAAAGTGAAACTTAAGTGATTTTTCCCAACTTTGACAAGCCATAACTTGAATTCTATGATGAATTAGGTCAAGTTCTTGTACTTTTTGAAAAGGGAATGATCCAACCTACAACTTTCATAACCAAGAATTTTCCATTTGAAGCAATTTTGAATCAAAAAAAGGAGGTTGAAAAACTTTCCCAAAATGGCAAGTTTGCTTTACAAGTCACTCTGTTGGGGATGATATATCTGGCACTCTGTTGGGGAAAGAAAAGATCATTGGATGATCTTCCAAGAGAACTCTGTGGGGATCCTGGCTAGGGATGAGGAGGCTTTGACAACTCCGTTGGGAAAAGCATTCCAGATACTGCTTGGAGGAGGTATGATGGGGAAGTGATGCTTGGCATGCCCCATGTTGTGTATTTGAATACCTGCAACCTGTTAAGACAAAGAAACGTACAATATCCCGAGGTATCCCTTACCGGATTCCGTCATAGGAGTTAGATATTCCTGAGAGTAGATACATTTCCTGCAAGAATTTATTAATAATGGCTCATTTGTTTTTATGCAAATATTATATCGCAGATATTGGACATTTTGTAAATGAAACTAAAACGTACGAAACAAAGTGTGACTGAAAATCTGATTTTATTGATCTGGGTGCCCTGAATTGGCGAATATAGTCAAAGAAACAGATCCCCTGGAATAAGGAGATTGTTACAAATTGAAAAAAGTAAAAGTGCTGGCAACGTTGACGACACCTTGGCGAGCTTCCTTTGCTATGACCTGTATGACCTTGGCGTTCTTCTTATCTTTCTTTCTGAAGAAGGTTGATTCTGACTGATGCTTTGTCCTTTCAAAGCTTGCCATGTTGTAAGTGATACAAACGAATTCAGAATGCAGTTGTTCGCTTATTCCCTTATTTTGTGCGGATCGCCCTTTCGGGTTTTCAATCCACCGGGATACCCATTTTTGCCTGAAATGTCCAATGCGGCTTTTCAACTCAGCGGGTGTACATTTTTTTTTTCATTTTCCCTTATTTTTGCCCGAGTCTTTTATTCTGTTTTTGACTCGCCGGGATGCCCTATTTTTGCCTGGACTTACATTCTGATTTTATGTCCAGCGGGTTATTTTTATGCGAAGTATTTTTTAACTGCGTCTGAATTCACAGGGGATAAGAAATCTTAACCATCCATAGTAGTGAGCATCAGTGCTCCACCGGAGAAATCTTTCATTACTATGAATGGCCATTGTAATTTGGAGTCCACTTGCCCCTGTGGTCTGTATGAGGAGGAAAGAGCCTTTTCAGCACAAGATCTCCCAC
Source organism: Lathyrus aphaca (assembly GCA_963966055.1). Classification (NCBI taxonomy): domain Eukaryota; kingdom Viridiplantae; phylum Streptophyta; class Magnoliopsida; order Fabales; family Fabaceae; genus Lathyrus; species Lathyrus aphaca. The sequence continues at coordinate 458,877,503 of OZ014523.1, read as the reverse complement.
TTGGTATTCTCGAAGCTTGACTTTCTGATCGAATGCTTTCTTCATTCGTTTCTGATATAGCTGCCCATGGCAGATTGCAGCTAATCTCTTTTCTTCGATCAGATTCAATTGATTGTACCGAGAACGGACCCACTCTGCTTCATTCAGCATGACATCCATCAGTACCCGTAAGGAGGGTAACTCAACTTCAACAGGTAGGACAACCTTCATACCATACACAAGTTGATAAGGTGTTGCCCCAGTAGATGTTCTAATTGAGGTTCGGTACCCATGCAAGGCAAATGGTAGCATCTCATGCCAATCTTTGTTTGTAGCCACCATCTTTTGCATAATCTTCTTGATGTTTTTGTTAGCTGCCTCAACAGCGCCATTCATCTTTGGCATGTAAGGATAAGAATTGTGATGTTGGATTTTGAAGTCCCAGCACAGTTCTGCCATCATTTTGTTGTTCAAATTGGAACCATTGTCAGTAATGATTCGCTCGGGTACTCCATGCCAACATATGATGTCTCTTTTTAGGAATCTGGCTACCACTTGTCTGGTGACGTTTGCATACGAAGCTGCTTCAACCCATTTGGTGAAGTAATCAATGGCTACCAGGATGAATCTGTGGCCATTTGAAACAGTCGGTTCGATCTTTCCAATCATGTCAATGCCCCACATGGCAAAGGGCCAAGGTGAAGATATCACATTCAAAGGATTTGGAGGCACATGCACCTTGTCTTCATAGATCTGGAATTTATGGAACTTTCTGGCATAGGCTCAACAATCTACATCCATTGTGATCCAGTAGTAACCCGGTCTTAACAATTTCTTAGCCATTGCATGTCCTCCAGCATGGGTACCGAAAGATCCTTCATGTACCTCGTGCATCAGTAAGTCTGCTTCTTTCTTATCAACACATTTGAGTAGCACCATATCAAAGTTTCTATTGTATAATTAACCACCAGCATTAAGGAAGAAACTACCCGCCAGCCTTCTTAATGTCTTCTTATCATTGGATGATGCCTCAGGTGGGTATGTTTGATCTTCCACAAAGCATTTGATGTCATGGAACCAAGGTTTGTCATCTTTATCAATGTCCACGGAGAATACGTATGCTGGTCGATCAAGTCTGGATACCGAAATCCGAGGCACAAAATTGGCAGTCTGAACCTTGATCATGGAGGAAATGGTAGCCAAAGCATCTGCGAACTGATTTTCATCTCATGGGATATACTCAAGTTTGACTGTTGTGAAGAAAGTCAATAACCTCCTCGTATAGTCACGGTATGGAACTAGATGCTCTTGTTGAGTGTACCATTTGTCGTTGGTCTGATTGATTACCAAAGCTGAATCCCCGAATACAGTTAACGTCTTGATCCTGAGGTTAATGGCTTCCTCAAGACCCATGATACAGGCTTCGTATTCAGCTTCGTTGTTAGTGCATGCAAAGGTGAGTTTTGCCGAGAAAGGCATATGAACTCCTTTAGGTGTAATGAGCACTACACCAACTCCATGCCCATTCATATTGACGGCCCCATCAAACATCATTGTCAATTCTTCTTCTGGGTCAGGCCCTTCAGTGTGAACAGGCTCTTCATGATCTTTCGCTTTCAGGAACATGATGTCTTCATCAGGGAAGTCAAATCTCATTGGTTGGTAATCATCGATGGGTTGCTCAGCCAGATAGTCAGACAGTACACTGCCTTTGATGGCCTTTTGAGAAGTGTACTGAATGTCATACTCTGTCAGAATCATTTGCCATCTTGCAACCCTTCTGGTAAGTGCTGGCTTCTCAAATGTGTACTTGACTGGATCCATCTTTGAAATCAGCAAGGTAGTGTGAGTCAACATATACTGTCTTAGTCGGCAAGCAGCCCACGCTAAAGCACAACAAGTTTTCTCGAGCAGTGAATAACGTTGTTCATAGTCGGTAAACTTTTTGCTTAGGTAGTATATTGCATACTCTTTTCGACTAGACTCGTCATGCTGGCCCAACACACACCCCATTGATTCTTCTAATATTGTCATGTACATTATTAGAGGTCTTCCTTCAACTTGAGGCATAAGAATTGGATGTTTTTGTAAGTATTCCTTGATTTTGTCAAAAGCATTCTGACAATCTTCATTCCACCTGACTGTTTGCTCTCTTCTTAACAGTTTGAATAGGGACTCACAGGTTGCAGTGAGGTGAGATATGAACCGCGAAATGTAGTTTAATCTACCCAAGAACCCCCGAACTTCTTTTTCGGTCCTTGGTGCAGGCATCTCCTGAATGGCTTTGACTTTGTCAGGGTCAACTTCAATTCCCTTTTCACTTACAATAAATCCCAGCAGCTTACCGGAACGTACCCCGAATGTAAATTTGTTGGGGTTTAGCTTCAGTTTATACTTCTCAGATGCTTGAACAACTTCAACAGGTTCACCAAATGAACTTCTTCAGTGAGGGACTTGGCAATCATGTCATCCACGTAGCATTTAATTTCTTTGTGGATCATGTCGTGGAATAACGTTACCATAGCCCGTTGATAAGTAGCACCGACATTCTTCAGTCCAAAAGGCATTACCATGTAACAGAATGTGCCCCAGGGTGTGATGAAGGTAGTCTTCTCCATGTCTTCGGGTGACATCCTGATCTGATTATACCCTAAAAATCCATCCATGAAGGAAAATACCGAGAACTAAGCTGTGTTGTCGACCAATACATCAATGTGAGGTAATGGGAAATCATCCTTCGGGCTAGCTCTGTTCAGATCCCGGTAATCCACACACATCCGTACTTTGCCATCCTTCTTAGGCACTGGTACAATATTAGCAACCCACGGCGGGTAACTAGTTACAGCAAGGAAACCGGCGTCCCACTATTTTTGTACCTCTTCTTTTATCTTCATGGCCATATCTGGACGAGTACGGTGAAGCTTTTGTTTCACCGGAGGACATTCTTCTTTCAGAGGCAGCTTGTGCATAACAATGTCAGTATCCAGACCTGGCATGTCTTGATAGGACCAAGCAAAGACGTCGAGGTACTCTCGAAACATGTCAATAAGTTGTTCCTTCACTGAATCTTGCAGACCGGCCCCGATCTTTACTTCTTTCAAGTCTTCTTCGGTACCAAGATTAACTGTTTCAACCTCATCCTGATGAGGAGTGATCACTTTCTCTTCCTGCCTTAACAACCTGGCTAACTCTTCAGGCAACTCATAGTCTTCTTCAACCCCTTCATCAGCTTGATTGATTGGATTGTCGAAGTCATACAAGGTCATAACAGTGCTGTTGTCGGTGCAATTTGAAGGATAATCTCTGCAAGGGTTGAGATTGGTTCATTTTAGTGATCAGTTTTAATCTTGCTTAGAAAAAGGGAAAATGAAGTTGTTTATTTTGAAAACATTGACATTTTATTGTTTTGTATAAAAGTGAAAAATGAAAAGACAGTGAGCGAAAAAGAGACTCGTTTGCAAAAGATGTCCGATATTTATTGATTAATCATTTGCACAAAATTACAATATGGCCCTATTACAAAATGATTCCTGACACCTTGGGCAAGATGCAGGACTTGATGCATGCTAAAAGACAGGAAATAATAATTACTCTGCAGGAGTAACCCTTATAATTTCCTGGGAAGACCAGTTAAGGACTTGGTTCCCCGGGATCCTTGGACGTATCCAGCTCTCCAGGTTGCGGTCCCTTTCCTCCTCGTCTTCCAGATTGTTCACAGCATCCGGGGTGAGCATTCCCCCACTGACAAATTTGGGCTCTCTGGCAGCCTCTAATTGATCTTGTCGGATTGGTCTATAACCCAATCCGAATCTATCTTCCTTCTTTTCCACTGGAAGTAACTTGCCCCAGCCTTGAGCAGTACCTTCTTCAACAACCTTTCAAGCTTGCTGGTAAGAGATGATTGAAGTACCCATCCTGTCCTCCTGGGATGCAACCAATACTCCAGTAGCCTCATTAATATTTAGGGCCTCAAACCCTTGGCTCAATGTCTCATGGATTTCACCATCCATCTCAATATATTTGTAAGTAGCCAGCTGTCTAACAAATATGTCTTCCTCACCACAAATGGTGATAATTTGTCCTTCCCATTCGTACTTCAGTTTCTGGCGAAGGGTCGACGTTACTGCGCCTGCAGCGTGAATCCAGGGTCGACCTAGAAAACAGTTCTATGTCGGTTGTATGTCCATCACATAGAAAATGGTCTTAAAGACTTATGGACTAATTATCACTGGCAACTCTACCTCTCCCAGAACAGATCTTTTGGAGCCATCAAAAGCCCGGACCACAAGGTTACTTGGCCAGAGAGCTATCCCATCATATTCTAGCTTGACAAGGGCTTTCTTAGGTAAGACATTGAGTGAGGACCCAGTGTCTACAAGAACATGAGATAAGACATCTCCTTTGCACTCCAAAGTTATATGTAAAGCTTTATTGTGGAGACGTCCTTCTGTTGTTAAATCAGCATCTGTAAAACCTAGCCCATGGCTAGTATTGACATTTGATACCACTGTTTCCAGCTGATTTACAGTGATCTCTTCTGGCACGTAGGCAGCATGCAGAACTTTGAGAAGTGCATCCCGATGGGCTTCGGAACACAACAGCAGTGATAGGATAGAGATCTTTGAAGGAGTCTGGTGGAGCTGGTCCACAACTTTATAGTCACTTCTTTTAATGATTCTCATAAACTCATCCATATCTTGATCGAAGGATGATTTGTGAGTTTCTTTGGGTGCAGATTATTCCGGTATCACACTCTTCCCTTTGGCTCTGGCAGCAGCCTCTGCCTCAGTGTTGGTTCTAGGGACTTGTGATGCAAAAATATGCCCGCTTCGGATGAAGCCTCTGCCTCCCCCAACATTGTCCACTTGGGGAGTGAGAACTGGAGAATCAAGAAGGACTTTCTCTCCATTACAGTATAGATCAACACCATAATGCCATGGTATAGCACTGTCTTTATCATATGGGATCGGCCCGGGCACTGTGATGGTGACTGGGCTTACTACTACAGTTGTTGGGACTACAATGGTATGTGGATCATAAAAGATTGTTACAGGACCACTGGTGGATGTTGGTGAAGGTGAATTGAAGCTTTGTTGAGATTGTTGTTGAGGTTGGAAGTTGTTGGAACTCGGGACCGTTGCCGGGTCATAATAGATTGTGACAGTGGAAACATCATTATTGGTTGTTGAAGTTGTAGTAGCTGGTGCAAATGAATTGTTGTGTGTTGAAGTGACAAATGGAATGATTGTTGAAGTTGTAGCTGAATCAGTTGGAACAATGGTTGTTGCAGTTGTAGAAGAAACACTTGGACAGATGGTTGTTGCATTTGTAGAAAACTCACTTGTTGTTGTCAAAAGGGTTGCTGATGTTGTAGAAGCTGTGGTTGTAATCTGTAGAATGCCTTCTTTGATTGAGTCACTGATGCCTTTCCTCAAGCTGGCACACCCATTCTCAGAAAGTTTGCATGATTCGCAACAGGCCTCACAACCTGGAAACACTTGGCATCTTAAAAGATGGGCTTTAACCTCTGCCAGAGGTGTTTGAATACATGCAATGTCTTCTATTAAACTCATGGGAAAGCCATCCTGTACAACATTAATCCTTGGCCCATTGTGGCTAGGCATAGGATTTTTCATCACATTTGGAGTAGGTGCAAAGTTTAGGGCTTTTGAATCTACCAGATCCCGAACCTTCATATGCAGGGCTCTGCATTTTTCCGTAGAGTGGCCAGGTGCGTTGGAATGAAAAGCACACCTAGCGTTGGCATCATAGTTTCTAGGAAGGTTTTGAGGATCAGGAGGAGCCAATGTCCTCAACTCAACAAGATTGAGCTTTAGGAGTTGTGGCAGTAGTGTAGCATATGGCATAGGAATGGGGTCAATCACCCGGTTGACCTGAGATGGTCGTTGTTGAAACGGGCGTTGTTGTTGATTGTTATTGTTATTGTTGTATGATCTCTATTGCGGATACTATTGTTGTTGCGGAAAGTGTTGCGATTGTTGAGTATAACGAGGAGGTGGAGTAGGGATAGTAATAGCAGCAACTGTTCTAGGCATGTATTGGGGTCTCCTTCTTCCCATGTGCATAGAGTTTGTCTCACCAGATCTACGGGGCCCAGTAAATGATTTTCTTGTACTGCTTGAACTGGCACCGTTATCAGAGATCTTTCCCATATTCAATAGGCTCTTTATTCTTTCCCCAACTATCACCACATCTGCAAAGATGGTGGAAGAGAATGCAGCCAATCTGTCAATGTATGTTCCTTGAAGAGTATTCATGAACATGTCTGTCATTTCTCTCTCAGACATGGGTGGTTGCACTTCAGCAGCAAGTTGCCTCCACCTTTGGGCATATTCCCTGAAGCTTTCACGGGAAGATTGAGACATTCCCATCAGAAGGGTCCTGTTTGGAGCCATGTCCAAGTTGTATTGATACTGACGGATAAAAGCTTCAGCCAAGTCTTTCCAGTTTCTTATTGTGGCCCTAGTCAGGTGAGAAAACCATTCTCGGGATGCCCCTGTTAGACTACCCTCAAAGTAAAACATCCACAACTTTTTGTCCATGGTGTATGCTTTTAACCTTCACAAGAATGATTGAAGGGGGGTGCATGGGCAGGATGTGCCATTATACCTTTCAAAACACGGGGGTTTGAATTTGTGAGGAATTCTCACCCCTTCCACCATTACCATGTCCATTACATCAAAGCCTAGGGAATTCTGGGATTCAAGAGACCTCAGCTTCTCTGCAATTTCATCCAGCCTACGGTCGTAAACTTCATCTCCAGCCCCAACAACTATGAACTGCTCTTCTTAAGGATCCTCTTGCAAGACCCTCCCTCCAGCAGTTTTACCCTGAGTATTTCTTATGGCATTGATTTCTGGGTTTAGATGAGGCCCAAACTCTGGTGGATCAGTGTGAGGTTGCACGTGATCATTGTTACTGGTACCTCCTGTACCTGGTTGGTGTTCTTCAGGAGTCTGCCTTTCAACCAACTCACTTAGTCGTTCCTGGATTTGAGCTAAACCAGTCATTACAGTCATGAATTGGGTTATCTGATTCCTCATCTCAACCCTCTCATTTTCCATTTGGGTCCTTACTTCATTCAAGTCTTGCTGAACTTGATCCATCTGAATTCCCGGAAGGATGTTTCTCGTCGGGTACCGATGTATTCTGTTGACAGGGAACACTCTTCTGCGAGCAATGTTTCCTGAAACCACAACAAAGTGAGAAACAACAATAAAACAAAAACCTACAAAACAAAGAAAATGTTAGTATGTGTTGGAAAATATATTATTTACCGGTTTTATTATTGTTTTTAATATTGCCTTTATTTGTCATTATTTCTCTTTATTCTCCATTAAGGAGAATATTATTGTAATCATTATAACTCTTCTATATAAACCAGCCTAAGGCTGAGGAATAAAAACACAACAGCTTTTACCTATTTTCTTCTAATATGGTATCGAGAGCACTGGGTTAGGGTTTCCTGTAAAGTTTTCTACAACTAGTGGGGTTCGGGACGTAGCCCCGAAATTTTTTTTCTGTTCGACCCGCTTTATTACCCGACCCATTCCACATACCCGTTTTCCTTCCTATGGCGAATAACAACAACCAGTGGCCTTTCCCATCACAAGCCTACACCAGATCCAACCAAGGCGAACAACATGAGTCCGGTGTCGGCCGCGGAAACGGCGGTGGCCGCGGAAACGGTGGTCGTGCATTTCAGGCGAGTAATTCTGATCAAGGGCAGCAATCCTCTCAAACTCAACTTCCACTCACTACGGAACAACTAGACAGACTGTACAAACTTCTCGAGTCTCCAACCCCTTCTTGCTCTATAGCAACAAAAGGTAATTCTGCATTTCTTAGTGTCAGTCCCAGTCATACTTGGATAGTAGATTCTGGTGCCTCAGATCACATGACAGGTGAATCTACTTTGTTCTCTTCATATAGTCCATGTGCAGGTAATCAAAAAATAAAAATTGCAGATGGCTCTTTTTCAGCCATTGCAGGTAAAGGGTCAGTTGTGTTGTCTCCAATGTTAACTCTTAAAAATGTCCTTCATGTTCCAAACTTATCGTGTAATTTAATCTCCGTAAGCAAATTAGCCCAAGATATAAATTGTCAAACTAATTTTTTCCGATCTCACTGTGTCTTTCAGGATTTGAACTCGGGGAAGATGATTGGCAGTGCTAAGGAGAGTGGAGGACTCTATTACCTTGACATTGGATCTGCATCACAACAACCTTCAAAAACAATAAGTTCCTGCTTTGAGTCTTTTTCTATTTTGAATAATAAAGATGACAACATTATGTTATGGCATTTAAGGTTAGGTCATCCTAGTTTTCGTTACTTAAAACACTTGTTTCCTAAGTTATTTCACAATAAGAATTTTTCTTCGTTTAAATGTGAAGCATGTGAGTTTGCAAAACATCATCGTTCCCAATTTTCAATGCAACCTTATAAACCATCAAAACCGTTTTCTATTATTCATAGTGATGTTTGGGGCCCTAACCGAACAAGTACACTCTCTCTCAAAAAATGGTTTATCACGTTTATAGATGACCACACAAGAGTATGTTGGGTGTACTTGTTAAAGGGGAAATCTGATGTTTGTCAGGTTGTAAAGAATTTTGTTTTAATGGTGCAAAACCAATTTCAAACAAATATCCAAGTCTTTAGAAGTGATAATGGCAAAGAATATTTTAATACTATTCTTGATGATTTTTTTCTAAAAAATGGAATTGTACATCAAAGTTCATGTCCTAATACTCCTCAACAAAATGGAGTGGCCGAAAGGAAAAACAGACATTTACTAGAGGTTGCTAGAGCTCTACTTTTTTCAAATAAAGTTCCAAATTATTTGTGGGGAGAAGCTGTTTTAACAGCTGCATATTTAATTAATAGAATGCCCTCCAAAATTCTCAATTTTCAAACTCCAATTAATGTCTTCAAAGATTGTTTTCCTAGTACTCGTGTTTTATCTGATTTGACTTTAAAAATTTTTGGTTGCACAGCCTTTGTTCATGAGCATAAAAATGTTGGAAAACTTGAGCCACGGGCTATAAAATGCGTCTTTGTTGGATACTCCCCAACCCAAAAAGGGTATAAATGTTTTGATCCAAAAAATAAGAAAATGTTTGTCACTATGGATGTTACATTCTTTGAAAATAAACCTTTTTTTGATGACACTCATCTTCAAGGGGGGGAGATAAACGAAGATTCGTTTCAAATTGAGGACATGAGTTTTTTTAATAACTTATCTTTGCCAGTATCACAAAATTCTGAGATTTTTACACTTGCACCAACAGAAAATGGCCATGATTCTTTATCTGATCTTATTCCTGTTATGAGTAAGGAATCTTGTGAATCTGAGCCTACATTTTCTCTTGTAGAAGACAATGAGAATCCTAAAAATAATAATAATGATGATCTAATTGAAATGCCACAATATAATGAATCTCTTCAAGAAAATAGATTTGAATTAGGAAACAGGACTTGGAAAGGAAAGGTTTTTGTGAAAAAGCACCATAAAGGAAGGGATGAGTCCACATCTCAACACTGCCAGGAATCTGAACCGGGGGATGATCAACCTCCTAACAAACTGAAAGGTAAGTCTATCTCTATTTCTGAGAGTCGTATTTTGTATCCTGATATAGATGATCCTGTTGCCATTAGAAAACCTGTCAGATCTTGCACTAAACATCCCATGTCCAATTTTATATCATATTCAAATTTGTCTTCATCTATGTCTGCTTTCACATCAAAATTGTCTAGTGTAGAAATTCCAAAAAGTGTACAGGTTGCTCTAGAAATTCCAAAGTGGAGGGAAGCTGTGCTTGAGGAGATGAAAGCCCTTGAAAAGAACAAAACTTGGAGTGTTATGTCACTACCAGATGGAAAAAAGACAGTTGGGTCCAAATGGGTCTTTACTGTGAAGTACAATTCAGATGGAACAATTGAAAGGTACAAGGCTCGTTTGGTGGCTAAAGGCTTTACTCAGACCTATGGTATAGATTATTCAGAAACATTTGCTCCTGTTGCAAAATTGAATACTGTTAGAATTCTTTTGTCCCTTGCTGCTAACCTGGATTGGCCCCTACATCAGTTAGATGTCAAGAATGCCTTTCTTAATGGCGATCTAGAAGAAGAAGTATATATGGACATTCCTCCTGGTTTTGAAAAAAAATTTGGAGCAAATGTGTGCAAACTGAATAAGTCTTTGTATGGATTAAAGCAGTCTCCTAGAGCTTGGTTTGAAAAATTCACTCAGTCCATGAAGAAACAAGGGTACATCCAAGGACAGGCTGACCACACCTTATTCACAAAGTTCTCCCATGATGGAAAAGTTGCTGTCCTGATTGTTTATGTTGATGATATTGTCCTTACTAGAGACGATACAGTGGAAATGGCAAGAGTAAAAGAAAAATTGGCTGTAGACTTTGAAATCAAGGATCTGGGATTCATGAGATATTTTCTAGGCATGGAGGTCGCTCGGTCAAAGAATGGTATTGTGGTTTCACAGCAGAAATACATTCTAGACTTGTTGAAAGAAACAGGAATGAGTGGATGTCGTCCTGCAGATACCCCTATGGATCCTAATGCTAAACTTTGGGGAGAAGGTAATGTTCCTGTTGATACTGGAAGATATCAGAGATTGGTTGGGAAACTAATTTATTTGTCACACACCCGACCTGATATTGCTTTCTCTGTTAGTGTAGTAAGTCAGTTTATGCATTCTCCTTTTGAGGAACATCTTGAGGCAGTTTATAGGATACTAAGATATTTGAAGGGAAATCCTGGAAAAGGATTATTTTTTAAGAAGACTGCGGAAAGAAATGTGTCTATCTTCACCGATGCTGATTGGGCAGGTTCTGTTACAGATAGAAGATCAACCTCTGGATATTGTACTTATGTTTGGGGTAATCTTGTGACATGGAGGAGTAAGAAACAAGGAGTTGTAGCAAGGAGCAGTGCAGAAGCCGAGTTTAGAGCTATGTCTCAAGGTATTTGTGAAGGATTATGGATCCTTAGAGTCCTTGAAGAACTTAAGATGAAAATTGAGCTTCCATTGAAATTGTACTCCGACAGTAAAGCTGCTATTAGCATAGCTCATAATCCAGTTCAACATGACAGAACCAAACATATCGAGATTGATCGACACTTCATAAAGGAGAAGTTAGATGCTGGAATCATATGTCTACCCTTCGTGACTTCAAGTCAGCAAACTGCAGATATCCTAACCAAAAGTTTGGCAAGGCCTACTTTTGAGCATTTGATAGACAAGTTGGGCATGATAGATATCTATGCACCAACTTGAGGGGGGGTGTTGGAAAATATATTATTTACCGGTTTTATTATTGTTTTTAATATTGCCTTTATTTGTCATTATTTCTCTTTATTCTCCATTAAGGAGAATATTATTGTAATCATTATAACTCTTCTATATAAACCAGCCTAAGGCTGAGGAATAAAAACACAACAGCTTTTACCTATTTTCTTCTAATAGTATGCAATGCAGTATGCTTATTTGTCTTCCAAGGGTATCCGGTTTGGTTCTTTGGTTTTGACCTTTCCAGAACTCGAGGCAATGCTGATGATGTAGAGATAAAACCCACCAAAAATAATACAAACTCATATATTACAAGGATAAAAATACATAGTTTGATTACAATATATTCCCATGGTGGGTCAAAATACAACAACAAAAGAAAAAATACAAGCAAAAAGATCAAACATCCAATCCAAAGTCATCCTCCCTGACTTCCTTCAGGAGGGCCTCAGTCACTGGCCCTACTGGGTGTTCTATAATAGTCCTGATGAGGAGGTTCCTGGTAACAATGGCACTGGTTAGCTTGTTATGCTTATCCTGATCCTTTGACCTCTTCAACCCTGCCCGGAGTTTTAATCCAGATATCTCCTTCTGAGCTTCCAACAAAGCCTCCTGATGCTTCTTCTCACTAGCCTCCAACTTCTCTATCTTAGCCTGAGTTCTTTAGTCTTCTTGTTCACGAGCTTCAGTGATCCTGATCCACCTAACCTAGCTTTCCTCCAGATAATGCTCTGCCCTAGATTTCTGAGTCTTTGCTTCCTTGCAAGCATTCTTCAGTACTAACTCTCCTGCTCTTGCCTTCCTGATGTAGTCATCCATCTTCTCAATCTTGGTCAAGTGCTTAATCCTGAGCCTTTCCAATCTCTCCTTATCTAGACGACTATCATTTCTCTCCCATAGAGTCTTCTTTAAAGCTTCAGCTAGCTGAGTGTTCCTTTCTTTCAGCTTTTCAAACTCTTCCAAACTAACAGTAGCTGCAGGTTGCACTGTAGAAAGTCCAGGTGTATCTTCTAGGGTGAACGGCATCCGGGTGATCTAAGCTCTGGTACGGGACCAATCAGAATATTGTGCTGAAGCAATGTTGTTGCAATTGCCAGGGATGGTTGTCCCTTTAGTCTGGATGTTGTCCCAAGCCCAGGCAGCTTATCTGACAACAGCAGAGTTGGGTTGGATTTCACAGTAAAGAGTTTCAGCCACATCTTGTCCTCTGGGAGGATGAACCAAAGCATATCCCAATTGTCTCTTAAACAGTAAAGTGTTATAGTTGATGCAACCCTTCACTCCTATCAAAGGCACATTAGGATATTGCCCACAACTAGTAATGATGTCCTTGCCCTTGGTGCTTTGAGTGCACCATCTGATGTCATCTGATTTCAAGGCAATAAATCTCTTAGCCCAGTTCTTTTGCTGATGAGGGTTCAGGAAGGTATCTGACTTTGGAAAATGTCTTAGCAGCCAAGAGTAATAGAGAGGAGCACATCATCTGACCAGTCTTCCTCTTTGCTTCTTATTCCTCTGGTGTACTGAGTAGTAGAAGTCCCCTAGCAATGTAGGAACTGGGTTCCTCAATAAGAACAGGTGAATGGAATTCTTGCTCACAAACTTGGGCTCATCTGCAAACAAGATAATCCCATATATATACTGAGGGCTAGAAGTGCATAGACAACCTTCCATTCCCCTATTGCAGCATGCAGGGTCGCCTGGGAGATCAAGAAGTCTAGGTGAAGGCCTGGAACTCCAGCTTTGGTTGTCATGTTCTGATCAATGAGGGCAGGCTCCAAATGCAATACCCTGGCTATGTCTTCATTTCTGGGAGCAACCATCTCAGGGTTGAAAGGAATCCCTCTCCTGATAGGAACTCCTAACAACATGTAAAATTCTTCTAACAGAGGTCCCAACTGGAAATCAGGAAATGCGAAGCATCTGAGTGGAGGATCATAGAATTGCAAGCAAGTATGTTTCATGCTCCTCTGAGATGCATCTAAGTCCATGACCATGTCCAATATGCCCCCGTAATGCGCTCTGAACAGTGGGATATAATCAGGGGTAATGAGGGACTGGACCTGCCTGATGCCAGTCAGGGTGGGCTCAAAGAAGTGGTAAGTGATGTTGCTCTTTCTGGAAGTGTCCATGCTGGTGATGGATGCTGAGAGCAACTGCTAATGAAGATCACTGTCTGAGATGCTGGAGGTGGGTCTCTGATGCAGATAGATGGAGAAGAATCACTGAAAAACTGATGAAGGTGCTGGAGAAGATAACTGAAGCAGTCTGAGCAGCAGAAGGGGTCAAAACCAAACCAAAAATAAAGATGGATACCCTGTAAATCAAATAAGCAAATGTTAAATGATGCGAAAATGATGTATGCAAATGATATGCAGGGTTTGTGATCATGTGTTGGATCTGTTTATCTGCCTTGGTAAAAGTCCATGTATGTTCATAAGTCTGAATGGAGGCTTAGAAATCCAGTAACCAGGCGGGGGACTCAAATAAAGAGTCATAAGTCCAGGGTAATCACAAGAACTGTCCAAATAATACAACCTTAATGAATCTAGTAACAGGGTATGATGAGGCCAAGGGTTCCTGCAAACCTGCAAACATCCCAACCCCCTCACATGTAATGTTCTAGAACAAGGTGTTAGACGTTGTGGCTAGTGATCTAGAGGGGGGGGGGGGTGAATGGATCACCTCCTTGTTTAAAAGGTTTTAAAATATTTTTCAGAGTTTTTAAAGATTAGCGGAAAACACGGTCCCTAATATACTTTCGTCTATTCTGGACCAGCCACTAGAAGACCGGACATGTGATAAAGTACTGGATTTGCAATTGAGATGTTAAAGACTTAAACACACAAGCTGTAAAAGTATTGAATGCACCTATCACAAAAACTATTTCCAATGAATCAAAACCGATTAAAAACGTAAATAGAGATGGAGAAGGAATACAATACACAGAGATTTGGTAAGGAAGTTCCCCACGTCCGTCCTCGTGTGTGGGTACGTCTCCCTCTCAATTTCAAACTGAAATTGAGAACTTTTATATCCATATCGCTGAAATCGTCGTTTACAAGGTTGCTATACAAAAACCAGAAATCTATACACCTATATCTTCCTATTGTATGAACCTTCACTTGATCTGAGCCAAATCAAGATTCCCTTGCAAGTAATACAAACAATTCACCGGTTCCACGATCTATTTGCGAAATCTCCCAATTTCCAAACCTTACGTTGCGGCTGAATATGTTTTGTAAACGTGACTGACAAACCCTCAAGAACACGCCCGTTCTTGAAGGAAAACCCAGATGGTTTTTCCTTGAAACCTTCTTTCACACTTCAACTCAGCTGGATCACCGATCGTACCACTGAACGTTATCTCTTGATCCTCTAATTCACAGAACAACACTGATTATGTGTTGATGTTCTTGAATCAAGGTAATTGAGAAGATGATGAAGATGAATTCACTTCTTAGGTTTCAATCCTGCTCACAATTGAATGCACACACTGTCGCTCCCGGGATTTTCATCCTAGTACAAACGCGAAAGTGGCGCGGAAAGGTTAGAGTCGCCAGCCAGACATTTTTATCCCGAATGAATGGGAAAGGTAATGTTGCACAAACCTGAGGAAGAAGGAAAGGACAAGGTCCTACGAACCAAAGATCTGAGTTCGGGAGTCGGTTACGAATTGAGAAGGTATTAGCACCCCAATCCGTCCGCCGTACCCGACGGGATCCACGCTTGCTTGTTTGTTTCAAAGGGTGAGAAAAAATATAACTGCTGCTGAATAAAACCGCTAACTGGAATGGAAATGAGGAATGAAAAAGGAATAAGAAGAGAGAATGGAAAGAAATGATAAGAAAAAGGGAAATGTAGGGAAAATAAAGAATGTGCTCGAACGGGCCCTACCCCGCTGCCTACGTACCTCATCGGGATAATGAGGATCAGAGTCGACGTAGTTCTCCTAACTAAGGCGGGAACTATTTTTTTGTGTTTTTTACAGTTGGAACTGCGTATGTCTATGCTCAGGTGTTGCAGGCTCGTCTGGTACGAGTGCGTTTACCGTCTTGCATGTGTGACAAGTCGTCGCAAGTTCGCGTTGTGAGTGAATGAGATGAGAAGAGAAGTTCCCGCAGGATAGTCGCTTGTTATTTGTTTTTGTCTTTTAAGAGAAGTGTTTTGAATTTTGTTTGTGAACTGCCTTGTACTAAGACCTATCCATCGCGGGAAGTATTTACACCTCGCCCCGAAACAGGACGCGTATAAACACTCTGCAACAAAGTCTCGTGTCGTACAAGATTATTCGGTTTTTATTAAGTGTTTTATTGCTTTTCTTTATGAGGAGAGAAAGAATGACTCAAATTGAAAAAAGGTCAAAATCTAAGGGAACTAAGACTCAATCCTAATTTAATTGATATATTTACAAGTGGTCCTAATGGTTTGTGAAGTTTTCTATTCCTAATGAGAAACTAGAAACTACTAGAATTCAACTTACTTCTTAATGAAGTTAAGTTGATTCTAAGAACAATGGGGAAGCCTATACAAGTTGTAAAATCAAGTGATAAGGCAAAAACAATGAAATTGAATTAAGACATAAACTTCTAAACAAAACCATTAAAGGCATGAATTAAAAAATAGTCTTATTTTATTTATTCTAGTTCTAATGAAAAGGAAACTTTAAGCCTAAGCACTAAATCCAAGTTGAGCCCAATATTCATTCTAAAAAATCAAATTTTAACTAGCCTAAGTCTAATATTAAATTTAAATGCTAAATCTAATCTAGACTATTATTATTTTTTTGTATTGAACTTTATTTTTTTAATGGCCTAAACTAATGGGAATTATATGAGACTAAGCCTAAAACTAATGTTCTAAAAAATATCTAAACTTTTAGAAAAATTATGGAAATTAAACTATAGGGTCCTAACACTATCTATAAAATTGTACTAAGAGAGATCCTAAAAAATCCTATTTTTTCTATGCTTAAAAATGATTATTTTCACCTAAGAATTAACCACTAATTCCTAAGGACTACACCCCTAAAACCTAAGATAAAAGGTCCTAAAAAATCCACTAAAAATATCCTAAGCACTATTATGAGTCCTCTATGTACAGTAAAAAGAATGGGTCAAAAAAGTTGCTGGAAGTGGAAAAAATAAAATGAACAAAATCATGTGCAATTAAAGGAATTCAATAAAATGCTAATTAAGTGAAAAATCGAAATTAAATAAAAAATAACCAAATTTCAGAAAATAAAATTGTCACAAATTTCTAAATTTAATTATTAAGCTACTGGAATTTTTGTAGAATTTTCTTATGAATTTTCCTATTTTTTATGGAATTATTTCTAACTATACCTAAAACAGAAATTAAAAGAATAAAAAGAAAAGGGGTGCACTTAGAAACTTTTTAGTTGTTTTTATACATGGGCTTGAGAAACAGGGGTGCAAACAGCAAGGGAGTAAGCCCATCTACGCTGGAAAATGAGAGGGGTGCAGAAAAGGATTTTTTTAAATTGTTTTTATACATGGGCTTGAGACTAGGGGGTGCGGATAGCAACAGAATCAGGGCCCATGCGCGGAAATGAGAGGGGGAGGTGCAGGCAGTATTTTTATTGGTTATTTTCATGGTGGGCTCAGAGATAAGGTGGTGTGGATAGCGAAAACAACAAGAGCCTACCGGACGGTGACAAGTGTCACCGCCGGTGTGGCTGGGGAATCTCCAAAATCTTATCCTCTTCCTCTTCTAACGGTAAGTTTCATGGGGATTGTAGAAAATTAATTAAATTAATTGTGAGGTTAAATGAGGATTAATTTATATTAATGAACCTTAATATTTTTATATTATTCAAATTAAAATCAGATTCATAAACACACATCCAGATTGTAAAACCTAAACCCTAATTCCTTTCTTCTTTCCCTACACCGCTGCAGCCCATCCTTTTCTTCTTCATCTTCTCACACCCGCCGCCGCCACCTTAGCTTCACCTTCTTTTCCTCTCCGTCCCTCCTTCCTATTTTGCTACCACCTACCGCACCAACCCCCTTCTTCCTCGCGACACCATCAAAACCTAATCTAAGCCGCCACAAATCTAACCCTACTTCAATAATCCACTCCGAAAACAAACAAATCCGAACAAAAAAAATATGAACGAGAGGATCCGATAATCGCTATCAAGAACGAAGAATCATCTCACACAGCAAGCGCTTATGTCTACAAGAGAATTCAGGTGTGTACCTGACGAATCAAAGTCGTGTGGAAGACGTCGGAAGGATGAAAACGCTTTTGTTATTTCTTCGATGCTGAGATGTTGACGACGAACTCACTCGGTTGACGCCCTGATACTGGAATGCGTAACCCTGACTTTCACTATCGCTTACGGATGTAGCGTACAAGACGCGATCACGCGTAATGAAGATCCACAGAACTCTGTTTCGGTTGATGAAGGTAATGAATTCAATCCGAAAAATCCATGAAGATGTGTGATGACAATGATACTGGATTGATGAAGCTGCGAATTAAGAGGAGATTGCAGATTTCGATTCTATCGATTAAGTCTATCACGGTTTTTCGAACTGCAGGTATTGAACCACAGTGATAAACATAAAGAGATATTGTCAAATGGTATAAGTTCTGCGAACTCTGCATCGATGTTGATCAGTTCATCATTTTCCTTAATTCTTTTGCAGGTGCATTATTGATGAGGACGGTTATGAAATATTGATAAAGGATTGATGCTAGCCTGAAGCTGAAGCCGAGAGAGATGAAGTTTTCGTTTTCTCAGATTTTTGTGAATGATCGAAGAGAGGTTGAAGGAAAAAGGGGGATTGAGGGTGAAGAGTGTGGATTGAAGTTGATGAAGAGTGGAGAGAGAGATTGAGAAGAAGAAGGATGAAGGGATGAAATTATGAAGACTGAGTTTGAGAAGAAGAAGTGAGAAGAGGAATGAGTGAAAAATGATTGGGAGAGATTGAAGAAATGGTGAAGAGGACTGAAGATTGCAGGAGCTTCTGCTTTATAGAAGCTGATTTGAGGATCCTTCTAGAAGGTAAGTTTGTTATTTTTTGTTAGAAGTTAGTTTTTGATTCTGATTTCTGTTATGAGTTTTGGATTTTTGAAACTGAAACTTGACTAAACATTTGAAAAATGGGGCTGCATTCTCTTTTCTTCTTTTTGCGATTTATTTCACCTCATGGAACTTTTTCCTTGTGAGTGCTTTTCTGAATCATGATTTGCACATTAAATTGAATTTCCTGCAAATCTGTTATAACCTTTTTTTTGACTTTGTTTCCTTCTGCAGTGAAGTTATATGAGAATTCTCTTTTTTTCTTTTTCTGAAATTCTGTTAACTTTGCTCATTTCCAATCTGGTTCTATTGTTGATTTGGAAAAAATGCTGGTGTATGTAGGTGACCATTGAATGAAATGATGGAGGTTATTAAGCAATCACAAAAATCCGAAGAATATCCTCATCCTGAATCTGAATTGCAGCAAGGAGAATGGTTTCATTTATGGTTGTTGATGGAATTGTTGAAGATTGGTGGAAATCTTAGAGTTTGCAGGTGATGGTTGTTAAGTCATGAGCCATGATGGAGGTTGCCGAAGGTTCGGCCTTGTATGAAGTCGTTGCTTGATAATGATTCCTCGATGCTTTAAGGTGATTCCATTTATCTTTCCAGTCTGAAATTGCTCCTTCTGAATTATTGTTGATGTTGATATTCTTGAGTCAATTTCTGTAGGCATTATAAATCGGTGAAGATGACAATTGAAGATTGATGGTGAAGACGAATTTGCTGAGTTGAAGCTTGATTAAGAGATGGCTGAAGATGTCGGAATTATGATTGAAGAATGAAGAAGAGGAGTGTTCTTACTCAATCATTTTTGTTCTTCTTGTAACTGAAATCTTCTAAATTAATGTTATAATTTCTTTTTGTATTGATTTTTCTGAATTTCCCTGGTGTAAAGTTGTAGCTGAACTTTTGTTAGTCTTCTTTTTGGAACTGCATCACCACAATTTTGCCTTACTTGCTATGTTTTTGGGACTGAACTGTTTGAAAAGTTAATTGGTCATGTTAACCCTACTGCCAATGGGTAGTTGCCTATACACATGAGCTCAAAACGTGACAATGTGTGACTGTGGTATAAGATGATGAAACATTGGGCCAAATAGAGTTCCTTTGTAATGAAGATTAATAGGTAAACAAATACTTAGTGGATTAACGAAAATTGCGAGAATGGGCCTGGTTTATGGATTGAGTTTTGACTTTGACATTTGAAGTAACTTGGATAACAAAATGGAATAAAAGGCTGATATTTTAATTAGAATCCCTTGGGAAATGGAATGGATCAAAGCTAGATATAGAATGCCAATTGGAAAGAGTTTGCAAATAACAAATAAAAAAAACTGAAGTGTGAATTAGCAAATGGTTTTAAAATGAACTAGATAGTTTATTGGTGTCAAATAAAAAAAATGAAAATGGAATTGAGCCCAAAAGTGGAATAGTGATTTATAAACATGAATTGGATGTTACACTTAAATTGTTTAGTGAGCATCAAAGTGAACATAACGAAAATGGTACGGGTATGTACTGATGTTTGTATGATGGCTTCCAAATAAACCAATAGTCGTGCATTCTCCTTTAATTTGAATCGAATCCTTCAACACAATACATCTTTAGGAACTTCGATGCCATACTAAAATCCACACCAGCTCGAATTATCATTCCATAAACAAAAGGATCCAAACCAATCTCTGATACAATGGGCCTCCATTGGTGAAGTTCCCTTCAAATCAAAATCATGACCAAGAACTCCAAATTCTCCTTGAGATATTCAATGATGAGGAATAGAACTTGAGACGTTACATAGAGCCAACACTCTTATTCAAAGCGAATTTGATTGAACACCTCAATAACGGGTCAGATCTACTAGTGAATATTCTCCACCAGTTCAATCCTCAAAGGCCATTTAATCAAGGAAATAAACCCTAGTTTCATATGGAATTGATCGCATGCCTTATGAGCCAATGTAATGCATGATTGAATGCCCTAACCTAATGAGAAATGTAGATGAATGCTAAGCATAAGCCAGTTAGGGTAAAAAGGAATGAGGGCAAATTTTGAGGTATTACAGCTGCCCCTATTCAATCAACTGTAGACTTTAATGGATAATTGCAACAACTTTTAGACATTCAAGGTATGGAGTGATTGAATACTCGAATAAAACCTGAAAATGTGCTCACTGAGGGCAACAGCAATGCCATCTGCCCATTTATTTATTTATATACTTTTTGTTTTGACCTCTGAATAGGTAACGGGGATAGAACCAGGTGGAATAGAATCAATGCAATCACTGCGATTACTGAACGAATCGAAACCACAACGAGGGTGCCTGTTGGCGAAACAGGACTTAACGCAACATCAACCGATTTGCGATTCAAATAAGATCAACCGATCAAACACGGAGATGGTATCAACCGATCCACCCCGGAAAGCGAGAATGTAATATCATCCGATTTACAACTCAAAGAGAAATGATATCAACCGATTCATAACTCAAATATGATCAACCGATCTAACACGAAAATGGTATCAACCGATCCACCCCGGAAAACGAGAATGCAATATCATCCGATTTACAACTCGAAGAGAAATGATATCAATCGATTCATAACTCAAATATGATCAACCGATCTAACACGGAAATGGTATCAACCGATCCACCCCGGAAAACGAGAATGCAATATCATCCGATTTACAACTCTAAGAGAAATGATATCAACCGATTCATAACTCAAATAAGATCAACCGATCTAACACGGAAATGGTATCAACCGATCCACCCCGGAAAGCGAGAATGCAATATCATCTGATTTACAACTCGAAGAGAAATGATATCAACCGATTCATAACTCAAATAAGATCAACCGATCTAACATGGAGATGGTATCAACCGATCCACCCCGGAAGGTGAGAATGTAATATCATCCGATTTACAGCTCGAAGAGAAATGATATCAACCGATTCATAACTCAAATAAGATCAACCGATCTAACATGGAGATGGTATCAACCGATCCATAACCAAGAAAAACAGGATCATTGTACTTAAATGATAACCCGAGACGCGACCGTGTACTTAAACGGAGACGCGAAAAAAATGAGACTGTTGTACTGAAACAAGACTCAGAGACGAGACCATTGTACTTAAATGGAGACTCGAAAGGAACGGGATCGTTGTACTTAAACGAGGGCCCAAGACGCGACCGTTGTACTGAAACGGAGACGCGAAAAAATGAGACTGTTGTACTGAAACAAGGCTCAAAGACGAGGCCATTGTACTTAAATGGAGACTCGGAAGGAACGGGATCGTTGTACTTAAACGAGAGCCCAAGACGCGACCGTTGTACTTAAACGAGACGCGGAAAAATGAGACAGTTGTACTGAAACAAGACTCAAAGACGAGACCATTGTACTTAAATGGAGACTCGAAAGGAACGGGATCGTTGTACTTAAACGAGAGCCCAAGACGCGACCATTGTACTGAAACGGAGACGCGAAAAAATGAGACTGTTGTACTGAAACAAGACTCAACTGGGGATAACAACGAGACTTGGTAGAAGTAACCACCCTGGGAAACGAAATTGCATTCTGTGGGGAACACTTCAATCTGATTGGAGATGTAACGGGTCTTATGTAATATACCTCAAAACTGGCCCATGCTGGTATGCATATGTTTGAATTTATGGCGTAATGCTCCATGACGATGGAAATGCTACGCAGACGTAGCGATGATTATGCGTATGCAAATGCAAAGAGATCTTCTGACAAGAAGACTGCAGGTATCCCAGATGGCTTGACTGGGAGGAACGATGATCACTGCATTGATCTGGTTCATCTTAATGAGGAGGAAACAACTCTGCGGGGAAAATTGTTAATAATTCACTGGCTCTGAACAGCCGCCACTGCCAAAAATAAATTGGACTTTGAGGTTGGAGCTTCAAGACCCTGTTGGAGATGGACCCTTCTTGAACTCTGGTGGGGAAGTGAGGACTCCCTGGCTTGGCTGGGAACCAAAGGCATGACACTGCTGAGGAAACAAATGCTGGGGAGGAAAGAACTCCTTGTACTGCTGGGAATTGCCCCTGTCTGAAGGGAAGTTTCTGCTTGGGGATGACACCCACCTCCTGCTACCTTGCTGGAAGATTTTAGCTTCCAAATCTACTGGGGATGATGGAGGATGTCAATGATAAAGCTTCCCGCTGAAGATAAGAGCTCAAGTTGCCACTTGCTGGGGATAAAAGATAAATCCTCTCATGTTGGGAATGAGAGATGTAAGGCGTCTCATGCTGGTGATGAGAGACAATGATACCCTTCTTCTCAAGAAATAACCTCCCATGAGACTTGCTAAGGAACTTTAATCAATGAAGTTTGCTGATGAAATAACTCTTGAAGTACTGTGCTGACAATGGCTTTGCCCCTAGCCCCGGGTTGATAGGTTGTCAACTAATCATGAGTGAACAATGGTTCTTTGCAATTTTCAACTCGCCTCAGATTAAGGTCCGTCAGAAGTAAATGTCCCAAGAGGATTTTACAGAAAACATAGCATATGAAATGCCTCAGTGTCTTCAAACTCTTGGAGAGATTCATCGGATCTCGAAATAACTGCCCCAGACTGCATGGTCTGTGCAAGAATTTGCCTCGCAAGGATTCATGAAAAGCCTTATATCACTGTGAGATATTCTGCCCCAGTATTTTGAACTCTGGATAGGTGCCTCTGATTAATCTTCTTCAAGAGAAAGTACTTCCCAGGCTCTTGGGATGGCCTGCCCCAGTACGAGCCTCAAAGTGATCACCCATGCCAATTGTTCTTTGAGAGATTGGATCTCGAATTAACTGCCCCAGTTTGGCTAAAATTTGAATAATGCCTCTGCCTGATGGCTCTTTGAGAGATTTGAATCTCGAAGTGATTGCCCCAGCCTGGTTGACTCTTACCATGACTGTTGGGAAAGTCCCTACTCAATGGAGTTTTCCTAAAAAGTGCATCTCGACAGATTATCCTTCGGAAGTTTCAGACTTCTCAACTTGGCAAGATTAACCTTTTGAACTGAGATTCCATATGTGGACTTTTTATGATGCCAAACAGATGTATGCAAGCAGAAAATATTTATTCTAAGAATGAAAATTCTAATGCAACACACATGTTAATCTTGTAGTTTTACTGAAAAAGATGTCGCAAACCTTCGCGAGCGAGTCACTGGTTAAGATACGACATTAATAATAATTTTTTTTGAATAATAGAAATCATGCACATGCAACACCAACAAAGATCTTTCAACACCACTCATAGGAGTCAGGAACGCGGTCTCGTGGTAGTACGCTCTCAAAAATAACCCTATTTCAGTTAGGACTTTTGAGGGTTGTATCGTGGCCTGGTTCACGGTTATAGAAACAAAAGATATAGGCTCAAAATTTATTTGTGCCCACCCATCTTCGTGATGTTCTCCATTCCTATTTTCAGCTAGCTTTCACAAGCGTTCACCTCTCAAAAAGGGTTTTGTGATGGTTGAGGAACCAATTACACTAACGGTGTAAGCACCAAACAGGTTGTTGTTGGGAGTCAGTCACCCCTTAGTCTTTCGTATCTGTACCACACGACTTTGTTCTTGTTCAAGGATCTTTCTGGTGTAATCCTTTTCGTCTTTCGCTTTTGCATTATTTGATTATCCCTAACTTTTGCCTGGACTGATTCTTATGAATCTTTGATTGTGAAGTCCAGCGGGATGCCCTAATTTTTGCCTAAGTCGCTTGTTTTCAAGTTTCGACTTAGCGGGCTTTCTCATTCATTTTTTTTTCAATTCTTCTTTCTTTTTTGAACGAATCGTGTGACACTGCTTATCTTGATTACTTTGAAAGGATCGTGACTATCTCACTTCTTGGTTGTTGGGGGATAACCATTGTGGTCTCTGGTCTTTGGACCTCTTGATTGGGATAACCATTGTGGTTTCTAGTCATTGGACCTCTTGATTTGGTACAACGAAAGGTAATGGATCCTCAGATTTGCACTCCTTTTTGAAATTTGAACGATCGGTCCAACTAGCTGACACCTACCCTGCCCCTGAGTTAATTGCGAGGGTTTTTTCATGCAAAAAGAAACTCCTACTTCAAGGCTCAAATGGGTTGGCGAGGGTCTATCTCCCTTATATCTCCGGTGTTTAGTATTTGAAACAATGCCTGTACATCGTCAACAGGGTCTTTCTTAAAAGCACACAATTAGAGTGTTTTTGCGTTTTCATTTCGTCATCCTCCTTCATAGAGTTTAAGCACGACAATTGGTATTGCAATGCACATACACAAAATCATGAGTGAATACGAATGGATTACTTTAAGAAAAACATGTGCATTTTATTATGGTTATCATTCAAAAACAAATAAGTTTCATGCATGCATACAAATGTTTAAACAAACAATATAAACTACAAATGAAAATGCAGTAAAGAAGCTGAACATTGCCGTCATTGAGGAGACTTGACTCCGTATGGACTTATTGCTTCTGAAGATACCTTTGCAAATTGGGAGACCCATTTGATGAGGAGACTTCAATATGTGAGCAGACTTTCTGGCATGATGACCTTTGAGTCGATCAAATTTGAACCTTGTCTTCACTTTTGCCTCTGAAAGGCTTGCAATCTTCAATTAAAAGGCCAGGTGCCCCAAAATGATAGTCATACTTGGCATTGAAACCCCAAAGGAAACTTTGTCGAAGATGATCCTGATGCAATTAGCTCAACCACTCCGAATTTGCGTAAATGATGAAACTTGTTGCACGTACGACATCGGAATATGATCAAACTTCTTCTCAAGTTGTTTTGGACCTTACCCGTATTCTCTGCCCCTAGGATTCTCTTGGGAAGCTCCGGTCAGATGCTGAAAAATGACATTTGGAGGGAAAAGGTTGATAAAGTTAATAGATAAGGTTGCTCGGAAAGATCTTGCACGATCTCCTGCCTACGTATCTCCATTGACCAATGGAGAATCAGAGCAGCGTAGTTCCCCTCAATAGGGATGAAAATAACTTTGTTCACAATTTCCATAACCAAGCTCATCTGAGTCTTTATCTGGTTGACTTCCTGTTTCAGCAATTTCTGATTCTGAAATAAAGCTTATACCTTTGCCCTGAATTGCCCCAGCTGGGTCTTCCTTCGATTACCTCCGTCCGGAGTTGCTTCAAATATATACCTTGATGATTGTGATTCAAGTTGTCCATTCTGATGAGAAATCAAGTCTGGAAAGGAATCTGTCTCTGAACACCTATCAAGAATGCAAGGATGTATGCAAATGCCATGTTCAATTATTTCTGAGGAATCTATCTGCTTCAATTCAAGTTTTGACACAAAAAATTCCAACAACATGATTCAGATGTGTGATCCTCGGAAATAACTGAACATGTGTGCAGAAATGCTATGATGTCATGTATGCAACAGGCGTGTGATCAATGGTGTGATGTTGGTGTTGAGCAGTGAACCAACTGTTTGTATAGAACCCCAATAACGGCACCATCTCTGTATAGAACCCCATAACTGAGAACCCAATAACTGTAGAACTGGATCACATAATAGAATAGTCATTGATGGTGTTGAAGTTGAACAACGAGCCAAGTGTCTGTGGATAGTCATAATAACAGTCACAATATCAGGGTCACCATGGTAATCACAGTAACAATCTCTCTGAATAGAAATCCCGGATCTCAGAATCAAAGAACCATATAGCACCAGATAATATCATAAAACAACACTGGCAAAGCGGGTATGTTGAAGTTTAGGGTCCCTGCAAACCTGTAAACCCCTCCCAATCTCACGGGTGTGCAACTCGGGTCAACATCACGGACTCTCAAAGCCGAATAGCAATAATACGTCCACCATTTTCGAGAAATGGCTCATGACCAAATCAGGAAATCGGTTTGGCATTATGTACTAATCAGGGAGGCCTCCGCTGAGTCCAAGGAAACAAGCATCCCTCATAAGTCCTCAGCTTCAAGCACTGAATCGAGAAACAATAGTACATTCATCCCGAAGGGTACAATACTACCGTCATACGAACAATTTGCTTTAACTGAATTCCTATGAGAGAACCAGGCCATCCTATGCGAGTTCCCAATGGACCCTCGGATGCGAGTGGGTTTGCCAACAAATGTGGTCTGCCACTGTCATCACTGGAGAGGGGTGTTTCCATTAAGGTCCTCGAAGATCGGTCACCAGATGCACATAACTATCAAGGTCGTACCCTGAAGTGAGGTAATCCCCACACAAAATAGTTCCAAGACGGTCGCAATCTGGGTGTGGAACACATCGCCACCCATCATGGTGAGATACCATGGGAGTA
This sequence comes from Lathyrus aphaca, assembly GCA_963966055.1. Classification (NCBI taxonomy): domain Eukaryota; kingdom Viridiplantae; phylum Streptophyta; class Magnoliopsida; order Fabales; family Fabaceae; genus Lathyrus; species Lathyrus aphaca. The sequence goes on along the minus strand of OZ014523.1, from coordinate 458,850,826 downwards.
CAATGTCTGTCCACGCTAATCCTATGGTGCACTCAAGCCGGGTAGTTGGCTTTTCTCACAGTAACTCCCATCCCACAAAAAAAAATGAAAACCAGCACAGCCAGACAGTCCAGTATAATATGATGCATGGAAAATAAAATACTGAAAGCGGTAAATAAATGCGATAAAGTAAAGCTGTAAAGTAAAACTGTAAATGAAAACAATAAAACTAAACTAAAACACACAACAACAAACATATAAACACCCAAAGAACAAAACCAAACAGGCGCTAGGATTGACTCTACAAGGGAAACCGAAAGAATCAGGTTAGTCCCCAGCAGAGTCGCCAGCTGTCGCTCCCGGGATTTTCATCCTAGTACAAACGCGAAAGTGGCGCGGAAAGGTTAGAGTCGCCAGCCAGACATTTTTATCCCGAATGAATGGGAAATGTAATGTTGCACAAACCTGAGGAAGAAGGAAAGGACAAGGTCCTACGAACCAAAGATCTGAGTTCGGGAGTCGGTTACGAATTGAGAAGGTATTAGCACCCCAATCCGTCCGCCGTACCCGACGGGATCCACGCTTGCTTGTTTGTTTCAAAGGGTGAGAAAAAATATAACTGCTGCTGAATAAAACCGCTAACTGGAATGGAAATGAGGAATGAAAAAGGAATAAGAAGAGAGAATGGAAAGAAATGATAATAAAAAGAGAAATGTAGGGAAAATAAAGAATGTGCTCGAACGGGCCCTACCCCGCTGCCTACGTACCTCATCGGGATAATGAGGATCAAAGTCGACGTAGTTCGCCTAACTAAGGCGGGAACTATTTGTTTGTGTTTTTTACAGTTGGAACTGGGTATGTCTATGCTCAGGTGTTGCAGGCTCGTCTGGTACGAGTGCGTTTACCGTCTTGCATGTGTGACAAGTCGTCGCGAGTTCGCGTTGTGAGTGAATGAGATGAGAAGAGAAGTTCCCGCAGGATAGTCGCTTGTTATTTGTTTTTGTCTTTTAAGAGAAGTGTTTTGAATTTTGTTTGTGAACTGCCTTGTACTAAGACCTATCCATCGCGGGAAGTATTTACACCTCGCCCCGAAACAGGACGCGTATAAACACTCTGCAACAAAGTCTCGTGTCGTACAAGATTATTCGGTTTTTATTAAGTGTTTTATTGCTTTTCTTTATGAGGAGAGAAAGAATGACTCAAATTGAAAAAAGGTCAAAATCTAAGGGAACTAAGACTCAATCCTAATTTAATTGATATATTTACAAGTGGTCCTAATGGTTTGTGAAGTTTTCTATTCCTAATGAGAAACTAGAAACTACTAGAATTCAACTTACTTCTTAATGAAGTTAAGTTGATTCTAAGAACAATGGGGAAGCCTATACAAGTTGTAAAATCAAGTGATAAGGCAAAAACAATGAAATTGAATTAAGACATAAACTTCTAAACAAAACCATTAAAGGCATGAATTAAAAAATAGTCTTATTTTATTTATTCTAGTTCTAATGAAAAGGAAACTTTAAGCCTAAGCACTAAATCCAAGTTGAGCCCAATATTCATTCTAAAAAATCAAATTTTAACTAGCCTAAGTCTAATATTAAATTTAAATGCTAAATCTAATCTAGACTATTATTATTTTTTTGTATTGAACTTTATTTTTTTAATGGCCTAAACTAATGGGAATTATATGAGACTAAGCCTAAAACTAATGTTCTAAAAAATATCTAAACTTTTAGAAAAATTATGGAAATTAAACTATAGGGTCCTAACACTATCTATAAAATTTTACTAAGAGAGATCCTAAAAAATCCTATTTTTTCTATGCTTAAAAATGATTATTTTCACCTAAGAATTAACCACTAATTCCTAAGGACTACACCCCTAAAACCTAAGATAAAAGGTCCTAAAAAATCCACTAAAAATATCCTAAGCACTATTATGAGTCCTCTAATTACAGTAAAAAGAATGGGTCAAAAAAGTTGCTGGAAGTGGAAAAAATAAAATGAACAAAATCATGTGCAATTAAAGGAATTCAATAAAATGCTAATTAAGTGAAAAATCGAAATTAAATAAAAAATAACCAAATTTCAGAAAATAAAATTGTCACAAATTTCTAAATTTAATTATTAAGCTACTGGAATTTTTGTAGAATTTTCTTATGAATTTTCCTATTTTTTATGGAATTATTTCTAACTATACCTAGAATAGAAATTAAAAGAATAAAAAGAAAAGGGGTGCACTTAGAAAATTTTTAGTTGTTTTTATACATGGGCTTGAGAAACAGGGGTGCAAACAGCAAGGGAGTAAGCCCATCTACGCTGGAAAATGAGAGGGGTGCAGAAAAGGATTTTTTTTAATTGTTTTTATACATGGGCTTGAGACTAGGGGGTGCGGATAGCAACAGAATCAGGGCCCATGCGCGGAAATGAGAGGGGGAGGTGCAGGCAGTATTTTTATTGGTTATTTTCTTGGTGGGCTCAGAGATAAGGTGGTGTGGATAGAGAAAACAACAAGAGCCTACCGGACGGTGACAAGTGTCACCGCCGGTGTGGCTAGGGAGTCTCCAAAATCTTATCCTCTTCCTCTTCTAACGGTAAGTTTCATGGGGATTGTAGAAAATTAATTAAATTAATTGTGAGGTTAAATGAGGATTAATTTATATTAATGAACCTTAATATTTTTATATTATTCAAATTAAAATTAGATTCATAAACACACATCCAGATTGTAAAACCTAAACCCTAATTCCTTTCTTCTTTCCCTACACCGCCGCAGCCCATCCTTTTCTTCTTCATCTTCTCACACCCGCCGCCGCCACCTTAGCTTCACCTTCTTTTCCTCTCCGTCCCTCCTTCCTATTTTGCTACCACCTACCGCACCAACCACCTTCTTCCTCGCGACACCATCAAAACCTAATCTAAGCCGCCACAAATCTAACCCTACTTCAATAATCCACTCCGAAAACAAACAAATCCGAACAAAAAAAATATGAACGAGAGGATCCGGTAATCGCTATCAAGAACGAAGAATCATCTCACACAGCAAGCGCTTATGTCTACAGGAGAATTCAGGTGTGTACCTGGCGAATCAAAGTCGTGTGGAAGACGTCGGAAGGATGAAAACGCTTTTTTTATTTCGTCGATGCTGAGATGTTGACGACGAACTCACTCAGTTGACGCCCTGATACTGGAATGCGTAACCCTGACTTTCACTATCGCTTACGATTCTATCGATTAAGTCTATCACGGTTTTTTGAACTGCAGGTATTGAACCACAGTGATAAACATAAAGAGATATTGTCAAATGGTATAAGTTCTGCGAACTCTGCATCGATGTTGATCAGTTCATCATTTTCCTTAATTCTTTTGCAGGTGCATTATTGATGAGGACGGTTATGAAATATTGATAAAGGATTGATGCTAGCCTGAAGCTGAAGCCGAGAGAGATGAAGTTTTCGTTTTCTCAGATTTTTGTGAATGATCGAAGAGAGGTTGAAGGAAAAAGGGGGATTGAGGGTGAAGAGTGTGGATTGAAGTTGATGAAGAGTGGAGAGAGAGATTGAGAAGAAGAAGGATGAAGGGATGAAATTATTAAGACTGAGTTTGAGAAGAAGAAGTGAGAAGAGGAATGAGTGAAAAATGATTGGGAGAGATTGAAGAAATGGTGAAGAGGACTGAAGATTGCAGGAGCTTCTGCTTTATAGAAGCTGATTTGAGGATCCTTCTAGAAGGTAAGTTTGTTATTTTTTGTTAGAAGTTAGTTTTTGATTCTGATTTCTGTTATGAGTTTTGGATTTTTGAAACTGAAACTTGACTAAACATTTGAAAAATGGGGCTGCATTCTCTTTTCTTCTTTTTGCGATTTATTTCACCTCATGGAACTTTTTCCTTGTGAGTGCTTTTCTGAATCATGATTTGCACATTAAACTGAAATTTCCTGCAACTCTGTTATAACCTTTTTTTTGACTTTGTTTCCTTCTGCAGTGAAGTTATATGAGAATTCTCTTTTTTTCTTTTTCTGAAATTTTGTTAACTTTGCTCATTTCCAATCTGGTTCTGTTGTTGATTTGGAAAAAATGTTGGTGTATGTAGGTGACCATTGAATGAAATGATGGAGGTTATTAAGCAATCACGAAAATCCGAAGAATATCCTCATCCTGAATCTGAATTGCAGCAAGGAGAATGGTTTCATTTATGGTTGTTGATGGAATTGTTGAAGATTGGTGGAAATCTTAGAGTTTGCAGGTGATGGTTGTTAAGTCATGAGCCATGATGGAGGTTGCCGAAGGTTCGGCCTTGTATGAAGTCGTTGCTTGATAATGATTCCTCGATGCTTTAAGGTGATTCCATTTATCTTTCCAGTCTGAAATTGCTCCTTCTGAATTATTGTTGATGTTGATATTCTTGAGTCAATTTCTGTAGGCATTATAAATCGGTGAAGATGACAATTGAAGATTGATGGTGAAGACGAATTTGCTGAGTTGAAGCTTGATTAAGAGATGGCTGAAGATGTCGGAATTATGATTGAAGAATGAAGAAGAGGAGTGTTCTTACTCAATCATTTTTGTTCTTCTTGTAACTGAAATCTTCTAAATTAATGTTATAATTTCTTTTTGTATTGATTTTTCTGAATTTCCCTGGTGTAAAGTTGTAGCTGAACTTTTGTTAGTCTTCTTTTTGGAACTGCATCACCACAATTTTGCCTTACTTGCTATGTTTTTGGGACTGAACTGTTTGAAAAGTTAATTGGTCATGTTAACCCTACTGCCAATGGGTAGTTGCCTATACACATGAGCTCAAAACGTGACAATGTGTGACTGTGGTATAAGATGATGAAACATTGGGCCAAATAGAGTTCCTTTGTAATGAAGATTAATAGGTAAACAAATACTTAGTGGATTAACGAAAATGGCGAGAATAGGCCTGGTTTATGGATTGAGTTTTGACTTTGACATTTGAAGTAACTTGGATAACAAAATGGAATAAAAGGCTGATATTTTAATTAGAATCCCTTGGGAAATGGAATGGATCAAAGCTAGATATAGAATGCCAATTGGAAAGAGTTTGCGAATAACAAATAAAAAAAACTGAAGTGTGAATTAGCAAATGGTTTTAAAATGAACTAGATAGTTTATTGGTGTCAAATAAAAAAATGAAAATGGAATTGAGCCCAAAAGTGGAATAGTGATTTATAAACATGAATTGGATGTTACACTTAAATTGTTTAGTGAGCATCAAAGTGAACATAACGAAAATGGTACGGGTATGTACTGATGTTTGTATGATGGCTTCCAAATAAACCAATAGTCGTGCATTCTCCTTTAATTAGAATCGAATCCTTCAACACAATCCATCTTTAGGAACTTCGATGCCATACTAAAATCCACACCAGCTCGAATTATCATTCCATAAACAAAAGGATCCAAACCAATCTCTGATACAATGGGCTTCCATTGGTGAAGTTGCCTTCAAATCAAAATCATGACCAAGAACTCCAAATTCTCCTTGAGATATTCAATGATGAGGAATAGAACTTGAGACGTTACATAGAGCCAACACTCTTATTCAAAGCGAATTTGATTGAACACCTCAATAACGGGTCAGATCTACTAGTGAATATTCTCCACCAGTTCAATCCTCAAAGGCCATTTAATCAAAGAAATAAACCCTAGTTTCATATGGAATTGATCACATGCCTTATGAGCCAATGCAATGCATGATTGAATGCCCTAACCTAATGAGAAATGTAGATGAATGCTAAGCATAAGCCAGTTAGGGTAAAAAGGAATGAGGCCAAATTTTGATGTATTACACACACAAAACTCCTTTTCTTGATGTCTTCTTCAATTTTCTTAACCCTGAAATTCACTGCAATTTCTCTCTCCATTCGCTGCACTTACAAAAAAAACATACATATACTTGACAGAATCTGTTAGAAATAGAAACAGAATAATGAATCGATACGAAATGAGAATGAATCGATACATGATGGTTTTTACACTGTTATGTATCAATGCATAATGGAATGAATCGATACATACTGAACCAATGCAAAAAACAGAGAAATGAAAATACAATGAATCGATGCATGTTGCGTATCTATCGATTCATAGCAGAAATTCTAAAATCATTTCTACAACATGAATCGATGCATGTTACAAATGTATCGATTCATAGCAGAAATTCCAGAATCATCTCTACAGCATGAATCGATGCATGATGTGAATGAATCGATACATTTGACTTATTTCAGAAATTCAAGGACATTATGTATCGATACTTCTTGCGAATGAATCGATACATACAGAAGCAAAGTCAAATTTTTGTTTAAAATAAGACATGTGTTAAAGGCTTGCAATTCATACAAAGTGTATCAATACAAAGCATATGTTAAAAGCACAAACACATAAAATTTATTATCATACAAAACTAAAGAGTTGCTCACAAACTCCCCCTTTTTGAAGATGGCAAATTTTTGCAGAAGTGTGAGAACCCCTCCCCCTGAGTTTGTGCATGCCTGTCATTTTTCACACTCAAGCCATTCTCCCCCTTTGTCAACATCAAAAAAATGTATAGGTGAAGCAATATTCAGCAATACCAAGATGTATAAGCTAAGCACTCACAAAGAGTGAAACATAAAGGGAAAACTAATTAATCGTAAACAACAAGCATAGGCATTGAATTTGTCTAGTAGAGTTGAGAATTACAAAAGCAAACCAAACGCATAAAATGTTTAAACATAAAATGCAATGAAACTTAAGCAAAAAAAATGATGTAATGCAAATATGAAATGCAGCCATAGTGAGGATAGTAGCCACCACAAGACTCCGCATCATCTCTATCGGGATCTCGGAAACTTGGAGGAGGAGGTGGAGGAGGCATCTCATCAGGATTTTGCGCCATGAAGTTGTAATGCCTGAACCGATTCTGAACCTCGGTGCTTCTGAATCTTTCCATAATACCCGGATGCGCACGACAATCATCCATGAAACCAGACATCTCATTGTAGAAGACTTGATGCCACTTGACCAAGTCTGTATGCCATGAGTGTTGGTTATGATACATCCTAGTGTGTTCATCATGCCATTCTCGGTGCTCTTTGTGCCACTCTGTTTGTTGTATATGCCACGCACGGGCTTCGTCACGTCGGGCATTATTGGCAATTTCAATTTTCTAAAACATTTGAGTTAGATATGCAAGAGCAGTAGTAGATGATGTCGGTGGAACAGATGGAGGAACCGGTTCATAGTTAGTAGGAGACCACCTTTGTGGCAACCACTCACCCCACGCAGTGTTGACATTTGCTTCAGGAGGATTTTCTTCATTTACATCCTCCATATGTTCATCTCTTTGTTCTTCCACAACAAAAATCTGTTCAGAAGGTGTATCAAAGTTGTAAATTCTGGTTCTAGAGTTGGGTTCAAAGAAGTAATAACATCGACGCTCTGTGTCCCACCTATATCCCATATGAGAAAGAGTAGCACTATTGAATTGTTGAACACTAGATGAAGATACGAGAGGAACAGGGGGTAATACCACCTTCCAGAACTTAAGGATCCTTATAATCTGTGCGGCATAAGCAAGAGTGATGTTCTTCGAGCTATTTCTTGTAAGAAAAATACGCTTCACAAAATAATTGGGCCAATTCAACGGAATCTTCTTCTGCAAAATATACAAGAGATGTATGTCTGGCTTATCCAATCTAGAGTGCCCACCGGACCTCGGACGTAAAATATGCGAGAGAATCCAATGCAGAATTCTGGGGATACTCTTAATCATTCCATAAGTTAAATGCTCATCATCACCTAGAGGCCTTTCCAGTTTTTAAATAGATGCACAATATTCCTTCAGATTAAACTGAGTTTCAAAGTTCTGATCACGCCACATCTGCAACTTAGGCGACAAGGATGGCATTTTGAACACTTTGGGCCAATCATCAGCCTCAAAATGGTAAGTTCTTGTTCCAATAGAGCACTTGAACATGTAACCTTTACCAGATTTCACACCCGCATAAAAAGCACGAATAAAGTCCTCATGATAGTCATCATTAACAGTTAAAAAGGACCCAGGTTTTTGTGCGTCAATCAAATCAGCAACTTCTTCTAAACAAAGAGTACGCACATCTTGAGTATTGAAGACATGGGGTTTCATGACTAACCGGGTCTTGAAGGAAACCTCAAACTCTTCAGCAATGGCAGGATGGAGAATGGATGACCCAGAGGGAGGAATTTCTGGAATAGGAGGAGCTTGATGTGAAGCCTCAACAGTTCTTTCCCTTTACCTTTACCTTTTGCTCTAGGAAGCATGACTCTTGGAGGCATGATGATGAAGTTTGGGTTTTGAAAGAAAAGGGGTTTTGTGGTGTTAGGGTTATGGAACCGTAAATGATGCAAATGGAATGAAGAATGAGATAGAATAGAGATTATAACTGGTGCAAATGTCATAACTGATGCTGATGTGTCGATACAAAAAAAAAAGAAACGGATTTTATAACAGTATGCATCAATACATGACCTTATGAATCGATTCATGTTGCGAAATTTTGGAATTTCAAGTTGCTATGTATCGATACAAACAATGAATGAATCGATACATACTGTAACAGTTTTGACAAATTTAAAAGAAATTTAATATGAATCGACACAAATGGATATGCATCGATACATATTGCGAAATTTGGATTTTCAAGTGGCTATGTATTGACACAAATCACGTATGTATCGATACATACTGTAACAATTTTTACAATTATAATAGAAATTTAACATGAATCGACACAAAATGGATATGCATCAATACAAAAAAAAATAATGCAGAATGCAGAATGAATCATAACATTGTATTGATGCTTAAGAACACTTTACAAACTAATTATTAACGCTCAAACAATCATATGTAAAGAAGTACATGTAAGCGAGAAATAATTGCTCAAACATACACTTATCACACAATATCAATAAGGTGTAGAGAGGAACAATATTACCTCCGTTGTAGTAATCTCATGAGGTACGAGTGAAGTTTACATTCAGATCTTAGTAAACACGATGAGACAAGTATAAACTAAATCAAACAAACTTAAGACACCAATGCGGAGAGATCAAGAATCCCTAATTCACGACGAATGTTGAAGAATGGTTCAGTTGCCAATGGTTTAGTAAAAATGTCAGCAAGTTGATTTTTAGTATCAACATGCTCAAAAACAACATCTCCTTTTTCAACATGATCGCGAAGGAAGTGATGTCTAATCTCTATATGTTTAGTGCGTGAGTGTAACACAAGATTCTTAGTGAGATTAATGGCACTAGTGTTGTCACACTTTATTGGAATGCGTTTAAGTTCAATATCAAAATCTTGTAGTTTTTGTCTTAGCCACAAAATTTGAGCGCAACAGCTACCGGCTGCAACATACTCAGCCTCTGTAATAGACAACGCTACGGATACTTGCTTTTTGCTATGCCAACTTATTAAAGAATTTGAAAACAGATGACATGTACCACTAGTGCTTTTCCTATCTGATTTGCAGCCAGTAAAATCAGAATCAGAGTAACCTACTAAGCTGTAATCACTCCCTTTGGAATACCAAAGCCCGTATTTAGGTGTTCCATGAAGATACCTAAATATACGCTTGACTGATTTTAAGTGAGATTCCTTAGGGTTTGATTGATATCGTGCACACATAATAACACTAAACATAATGTCTGGTCTAGAAGCAGTTAGATATAAGAGAGACCCTATCATACCTTTATACCTTTTGACATCAACACACTTACCATGTTCATCTTTGTCCAAGTTTCCATTGGTAGGCATGGGAGTGTCGATTGATCTTGAATTATTCATTCCAAAGCGCTTGAGCAGTTCTCTGCAGTATTTTGTTTGACATACTACTGTACCTTCATCGAGTTGCTTTATTTGGAGGCCTAAGAAGTAGTTCAACTCCCCTATAATACTCATCTCAAACTCACCCTGTATAACATTAGAAAACTCTTCGACCAAGTGTATGTTAGTTGAACCAAAAATTATATCGTCTACATAAACTTGAACTAAAAGAATGTGCTTTCCTTTATGTCTAATGAAGAGTGTATTATCCACTTTACCTCTAGAATATCCATGATCAATTAGAAATTTGCTAAGTCTTTCGTACCACACACGAGGTGCTTGCTTAAGACCATATAAAGCACGCTTTAATTTGTAAACATGATCTAGATATTCAGAATTTTCAAAACCGGGAGGTTGTGAAACATATACTTCTTCATTTATGACACCATTTAAAAACGCACTCTTTACGTCCATTTGGTAAAGCTTGAAATTCATAGAACACGCATAAGCAAGCAAGAGACGTATAGCTTCAAGGCGAGCCACTGGAGCATAAGTCTCCTCATAATCTATTCCCTCCTCTTGGTTATACCCTTGTGCTACCAAGCATGCCTTGTTCCTAGTTATCACTCCGTTTTCATCAAGTTTATTCCTAAACACACATTTAGTACATATGATATGATGATCTCGCGGACGAGGGACAAGTTCCCAAATGTCATTTCTTTTAAATTGATTAAGCTCTTCTTGCATGGCCATTTGCCAAAATTCATCAATCAAGGCCTCTTTAGCATTTTTAGGTTCTACTTGTGATACAAAACCGAAGTGAGAACAAAAGTTATTTATCTTAGAACGAGTCAACACTCCCTTTGAAATATCTCCCAATATATTGTCTATAGGGTGGTCTTTAGAGGATTTCCAAGCTGGTGGAAGTTTATTCACTTCAGATGTTCCTTCCTCTTTATCTTTTTCATGACTAGTATCTTCCTCCTTCTCATTTTCAGCAGTTTCGGATTGATCAATTTCCGTAGCAGCTTCTTTGAGTATGTCTTCTGTAGATACACCTGCATCATCAAAAGAGATACCTACACTATCTTTTCCAAGTATAGCTCCTTTGTTATTGTCTCCATAATTAACATACCCCCTTCTTCTTTTCTTTGAAGTCAATAAAAAGTGATATGTCACCCGTCATGTGCCTTGAACACCCGCTGTCCAGAAACCATCTTCTTTCCACGGATGCAAGACACTCATCCTACAATATCAAAAGAGAGAGGTAGGTACCCAATTTTTATTGGGTCCAAGTGGGTAAGTGGTAACATGGTTGTCTTTAGGCTTCCATTGATAAATACCTTTAGGCACTAGAAATCTTCTAAATTTGCATTTCTCAATGGTATGGCCAGCATGACAACAATAATGACATACACTACGACAATGTTGTTGTTTATGTTTGGTCCTTAAATTCTTTGGAATAAAAGAGTATCTTGCATATGGAGGATTTAATGACTTTGTAAACAACCTAGTGTCAATGGCATAAGTAATCTTAGGTTGTAATGCTTTTTCCAATTTGACCTTAAGAGAAATAACCTCTTGTTGCCAAATGTGACAAGCTTCACAATGCCTCATTTTACTACAACCATCAATGTCAATAGCTTTTGAATTTTCTGCAATGCTAGCTTTCAAGTACTATAGATCTTTTTCAGCATGTTGTACTTTACCTTCCAAGTATGAAAAAAAAATTTTATCGGAACATAATCTTTTAAATGCTTCGATAGCATCATTATGCAGTTTTTCAAAAGATATTTTCAATTCAAAAAAGGACATAGAAGAGAAATTGTTATAAGCTTGTTTTACCTTTTTATCATCCATTTTCTTCATGTGGTGGGACTGATTTTTGGTGTGAGCCATAAGACACAAGCAATGTGAACTTGATGAACTTGATGAATCACTATCACTTTCCCAAGCAATGTACACTCTTCTTTGTTTATTGTACCTTTTTGGTGGAGCTTTTCCTCTATCCTTTTTCTTTAAAGGACAATTCGTCTTATAGTGTCTGGACTTACCACAATTAAAACAAGACCCTCTTTCTCTATTCTTCTTAATCTCTTCTTGTTTTGAATCTATAGATTGTCTTCTAAACTTTATGAGATTTTTGTCGGAATGCTTGATTCCATTCTTTCGAATGAATCTATTATATCTCCTAACAAAAAGTCCCATTTCTTCGTCACCGGAGTCTTCGTCACTACTTGACTCATTGTTGCTTAGCTCCTTTTGTGAAGACTTTGAGTTAGAAGCCACAAGAGCTATAGGCCTCTTCTCACTCTCTTTGTCTTTATTCTTCTCCTTTCCCTTTTTACTCTTGTTCTCAAACTTTTCTAGACTTTCTAGTTCTTGTTGATGTTCCTCCAGCTTTCCAAACAAAGTAGTCATTGTGAGTGTCATTAGATCGTTGGCTTCCTTGATAGCTGTTACTTTAGGTTTCCATTCCCTGCTAAGACATCTCAAAATTTTATTAGTAGCAATTTCATTGGAAACAGGTTTTCCAAGTGCATTCAACCGATTGATGAGATGAACAAATCTCTTTTGCATGTCGGGGATAGATTCACCTTGTTTCATGCGAAAGAGTTCGAACTCTTGATTAAGTGTGTTAATGCGGGACTGTTTTACTTAAGTTGTACCTTCATGTGCAATTTCTAAAGCGTCCCACATTTCTTTAGCTGTCGAGCAATGGGATACTCGATAATACTCATCAGCACTAAGCGCTGAAATTAGCATATTTCGAACTCTCCAATCACTTGACCACTTTTTCTCATCTTTCTCATCCCAATCATCTTCTGGTTTAGGTACTATGGAACCTACCTCATTCATCATGGTGATTTGAAAAGGACCATTTTGAATGGCAGTCCATACGCGCCTATCCACAGAATTTATGTGAACTCGCATGCAGTCTTTCCAGTAGCCATAATTTTCACCATTGAAAACAGGAGCTCTATTATACGCCCCCTTTGGTTCAGAATCCATATCGTTACAGGCAGCCACAAAGCACCAGCAAACCGGTGCTCTGATACCACTTGTTAGACGTTGTGGCTAGTGATCTAGAGGGGGGGTGAATGGATCACCTCCTTATTTACAAGGTTTTAAAAGATTTTTCAGAGTTTTTAAAGATTAGTGGAAAACACGGTCCCTAATATACTTTCGTCTATTCTGGACCAACCACTAGAAGACCGGACATGTGATAAAGTGCTGGATTTGCAATTGAGATGTTAAAGACTTAAACACACAAGCTGTAAAAGTATTGAATGCACCTATCACAAAAACTATTTCCAATGAATCAAAATCGATTAAAAATGTAAATAGTTTTGGAGAAGGAATACAATACACAAAGATTTGGTAAGGAAGTTCCCCATGTTCGTCCTCGCGTGTGGGTACGTCTCCCTCTCAATTTCAAATCGAAATTGAGAACTTTTATATCGATATTGCTGAAATCGTCGTTTACAAGGTTGCTATACAAAAACCAGAAATCTATACACCTATATCTTCCTATTGTATGAACCTTCACTTGATCTGAGCCAAATCAAGATTCCCTTGCAAGTAATACAAATAATTCACCGGTTCCACGATCTATTTGCGAAATCTCCCAATTTCCGAACCTTACGCTGTGGCCAAATCAGTTTTGTAAACGTGACTGACAAACCCTTAAGAACACGCCCGTTCTTGAAGGAAAACCCAGATGGTTTTTCCTTGAAACCTTCTTTCACACTTCAACTCAGCTGGATCACCGATCGTACCACTGGATGTTATCTCTTGATCTTCTAATTCACAGAACAACACTGATTATGTGTTGATATTCTTGAATCAAGGTAATTGAGAAGATGATGAAGATGAATTCAGTTCTTAGGTTTCAATCCTGCTCACAATTGAATGCACACACAAAACTCCTTTTCTTGATGTGTTCTTCAATTTTCTTAACCCTGAAATTCACTGCAATTTCTCTCTCCATTTGCTGCACTTACAAAAAAACATACATATACTTGACAAAATCTGTTAGAAATAGAAACAGAATAATGAATCTATATGAAATGCGAATGAATCGATACATGATGGTTTTTACACTGTTATGTATCAATTCATAATGGAATGAATCGATACATACTGAACCAATGAAAAAAACAGAGAAATGAAAATACAATGAATCGATGCATGTTGCGTATGTATCGATTCATAGCAGAAATTCTAGAATCATTTCTACAGCATGAATCGATGCATGTTGCGAATGTATCGATTCATAGCAGAAATTCCAGAATCATCACTACAACATGAATTGATGCATGATGTGAATTAATCGATACATTTGACTTATTTCAGAAATTCAAGGACTTTATGTATCGATACATCTTGCGAATGAATCGATACATACAGAAGCAAAAGTCAAATTTTTGTTTAAAATAAGACATGTGTTAAAGGCTTGCAATGCATACAAAGTGTATCAATACAAAGCATATGCTAAAAGCACAAACACATAAAATTTATTATCATACAAAACTAAAGAGTTGCTCACACAAGGATCCTCAGACTTGGATCAGTTATGAGAAGTGTAAACACTTCTAACCCGGAGGTACAGTGTTTACAATAACCATAAAGGATACTCCTCTAATTCACCTCAGATGCTGAAGGTCATAAATAGGTCATCCAGACTTAGCAGGCTTCCCAGATAGACCTAGTACTACAGGAAATTTGTAGCACAAAGTTCTCAAGAAGAAACCCATGTCTGAACCGTGTTTCATATTCCCGCACTAGATCGAAATGGAATGGGAAAGAATATCAAGCCACTCTAGCCTATGTGTCACTTAGGTCCCGGGTATAGGACCTTAATCACTCAATGATACCCCACCCACCAAGGAAACAGCAGATCTAACACATGATAATGACAGTATGAAATGCATAAAACTGGAAAAGAAAGCAATAAATAAAGATGTACATAAAGCAATAAATAAAGCAAATAAGCACAAGTAGCACATAAGACCCCCGTAAACACAAATCAAACAAGCGCTAGGAGGAACCCACAAAAAGAACCAGAAGCCCTGGTTGCAATATAAGGGTCCCCAGCGGAGTCGCCAAGCTGTCGCTCCCGAAGATTTGCATCCCGGTACAAGCGCAAATTGTCGGCGAAAGGAGAAATGAAGATAAAATGAATAGAGTCGCCAGCTAGGCATTTTCATCCCGAAGGAAAGGCAATGTTGCATAAACCTAGAAAGAAATAGATAAGACGATCACGAACCAGAGAAACTGAGAAAGGGGGTTGGTTACAACCTGGGAAGGTATTAGCACCCAGATCGTCTGTCGTACTCGATGGGATCCACGCTTAAAAGATTTGTGTTTAAAGGGGGTAAGTTTATGTGCTATCTGTGTGCAAAAGCTGGAAAAGAATATACAGGTGTCAGTGCAAGAAAGTGAAGTGAGGTGCTCAGGAATGAGGCTTAAAAAGAATGCTGAAAGAGGGGGGAAGAGACAGAGACTTTTGTTCGATAACAGTTAAGTTATGCCTACGTATCCTCTCGTGCAAAGAGACTGAAAGACAAATTTGATTGTGAACTGCTTACTTGTCTATGCTCAAGTGTATGACTCGTCTGGCTCGAGTGCTAACTGTCTTGCATTAGACGGAAGAAGCAAGTTCTCGTTTGTGAGTGAAGATGATGAGAAAAGAATCCCGAAGGAGACGATTATTTTTTGTTTTTTATGTTTTCAATCTTTTATTTATTTTTTTGTGTGTTTGTCATAAGTTAATGAACTTAAGCCTAAACCAAGGGTTAGTAAACTCATCATATCCTCCCTTTGATTAGGGATAATGAGAATACCTTAAGTATGAGATAAACACCTCAAACTTAATTACCATAATGTAGGATTAAGATCATTAACCTACTTGTGATTATTTAGATGTTTTTGGAGTCTTTGTTTAGTGTTAAGTAATGAGTTTAAGCCATAATCAAAGATTTAATGGACCCATTACACCATCCTAATAGAAGGATAATAGATGAGCACATTTAAGCTGAGGAAGATACCTCAAATTAATCCATGATTAGGAATTAACCTCATGACAAAACAAACCTTGATTAAAGTGGATTTTAATTAAGGGTAAGATTAAGAAGTGAATTTTATGATTTGTAAGACAACTTGAGGGGGACTTGTCCATTAACACTAGGGTTAGTCCTTCTGTAAACACCCCAAATTTTCCCTCACCCATTCACACCATGGCTTGTGATCTTCTCATATGCATAAACTCAATCATAGCATCTCATATTACATTTTTGATTCACTGCATTGATTCAAAGTCATCTGCATCTAGGGTTTGTGATCTGAGCAATCCAAGAGCTTCTTGAGCCACTCCAAAGGTCATCAATAACTTCAAAGGGGTCCATGTGTGTTCAAACATCATATTATATCCTTTCAAAGTCAAGAATGTCAAAGAATCACAAGAACTGAAAATGGCATGGAAGCAGAGCTAGGTTTGACTGCACAGATGACCTGAAATTAGGGTTTTGGTTTCAAAGGCCATAACTCCAATTTTTTTGGTCATTCTTGTTTCTATTGGTCTCTATATGGTATAGGGAGTATGCATATCAATTTTCATGAAGAAATTCCATGGGGAAGTCATCTGATCAAGAGTTGACTTTTCAAAGGGTGTTCTTCATCATTTTGATTGTATATGATCTTTATTTGATCATAGAAGAAGTTGGAAGTTCACAAAATTGAAGAATTTCAAGTCATTTGCAAAGTTGACTTTTTGGGAAAGTTTGACTTTTAATGGAATTGCCATTTTGGGAAACTTTTTCAACCCTTGCTTTTTGATTCAAAAATGCTTCAAATGGAAAAAATTTGGTCATGAAAGTTGTAGAATGGATCATTCCCTTTTCAAAAAGTACAATAACATGACCTAATTCATTTTGAATCAAAAGTTATGGCTTGTCAAAGTTGGCAAAAATCACAAAATTTGAAGTTTTCTACCAAAGAGGCAATGTTGCAAATTCACTTGCCAAGGCAAATTGAGCTATCAAATGGGCTTCTAAACTTCACAACATGATCATACAACACCTAAAATTCAGAATGGGCCAAGAGATTACTCACTTACATGACTTATGGAGCAAGATTTCTCAAAGGAAGCAAAAGTGAGGCAAGTTGCAAAAACTCACTCAAGTGTGAATCCACTTGCTTGCTGACTTCATGATCAATCCTAGGGTTCTCCCCATATCTTGCTGCGCAGGACACACCTTTTGTCCTTGGCTAGCTAGTAGCCCATGCCTCTCTTACACAACTTTGACATTTTGGCAACTTGAGCCATACCTATCACAAAAGCACACATCAACTCATCTGACCTATCACAATAGTTTATGCAAACAAAAAGCAAGCCAAAGCACATAACAACACACCCTGATCTTGCCCATAGCCATAGTTATCAAAATCTCCCTCATTTGCAAGAGCCTTCGAAACACTCAGTACAAGCCACAAACATACAAACCAACTTCACAAACATACTCAGCACACTTCACTGATCACAAAGCACCCCTCACCATAGCCTAAAACTCCCTGAATCAAGAATACGACTTTCACCCCACCTTGAGCAGAACTTCTGCCATCTCAAAAACCAGCCAGCATAAACTTTCTCCAAGCATCAAGACTTCATCAGGGGCCTAAAAGGAGTGGTTTGCACAAAGAGAGAGGGTCAGAAAGTTGCAAACTGAGAAAGCTCAAAGCTCAGGTATATCAAGAACTTTTTTTCCAGAAATGAATTTTTAAGTTTCTAAGTTGTTCCTCATGCTTTGCTGATCACTCTGATGCTTTTACTTTTTGAAATGGTTGAGAAATAAGCATTTAATCATGTTCTGAAACTTTTCTGACCTAAACATGTTTGGCTTCGATTCGCATGATTAATGAATGAAAAATGAGTTTTGTTTAGGGGTTTTGATTCAGTGTTGTATGGGGATGATTTTTGGGTGTTTAGTTTTCATTTTCATGGAGTTTTGAGAATTTTAGCAACTTTCAGGTGAGGGTCTTGCCGGAGAAGACGACCGAAAGTCTTCTCCGGCCACCTGAAAGTAATTAGGGCTAAGCAGCGTAATTAAATGCAGTTTGAATGTGGTACGTAGGATTGGTTGACTTTGTTTGACTGGCGCGTGTTTGGAGGGTCCAGATCCACTCACTTAACCCTAATCCACGTCATTAACCTAATTAATTGAGTTTTATATTTAATCTGGCCAGTTTGAATTTCCACCCTTGGATATGGCGCCAGTCAACGCGCGCGTTTCTCAGTTTAAACCTCAGCCTTAGGATCAGCATACTTCTCATTTTATTTCATTTTATTTTCTTTTTATTTCATTTGTTTTCCATGATTTATTTAAAATAGCAAAAATCATTCAAAAATTCTGAAAATTTTTATACAAACTTTTATTAATTTTCAGAAACCAAAAACATTTTTATTTTTATTTTTTGCGTTTAAAAATATTTTTAAATCATTTAAAAGATTATTTTTAATTAATTAATGAGAATTAATTAATTAAAAATACTTTTAGGTATTTAAAAATCACAAAAAAATTCATGAGACCTTTAAAATCATTTAGAAACATTGTCCAACCCTCAAACCAAATTTCTTTTTTGATCTTAATGCATTTTGACAATTTTCCATGAAATTAATTCTTTTTCAAGGCATTATTTTGATCCAATCTTTGAAAATTCATTTATGCCTAGCCTTTAAGAGTTGGACTTTGATTCTTTTTGCATTGTGTCTTGCATATCATGTAGTTTGTAGGATTAATTTGGCATGATTTGATCTTGCATTTTCCATTTGTTTAACATTTTTCTTGTCAAGGTAGCTTAAAACCCTAGAAATCTTAGGAAATTCATAACTTTTACTAGGTTGAGAATTGGATCCCCTCCTTTGGGCAGTGAGTTTGTATAGGTTTAGGGTTCCCTTGAATGCATTTTCAATTTTTTATCATGATGTTTGCTTCTGGTTTTGGTTTTTGTTTTGTGCATTGATCATAAACCCTAATTTGGGCTTCCTTTTGCATTCATCTTGCATTTGTTTGCCTACCATGACTTGCCATAGCATTTTGTGCATCCATTTGATTCATTAGACATCTTAAGACATATTAGAAGCATGTTTGATCATTTCATCTTTCATTTGCCATGTTGTATGTCATTTGCATTTCATAACTTTTCATGTATGTCCATGGTTCCAAGCATGTTTCTCTTGCATTCAATTGTTCATGTGATCATTCTCATGCCTTGTTTCATGTTTGCATCATCTCATAGCATCATTATCATCTCATATATGCTTCTGGTTTTGATTTTCATCATGCCATTTTGCATTACATTGCATTTCTTTCACTGACTTTTCAGGTGGTAAGCAACTTTGAGAAGTGAATTTGCCTTCACTTCTCACATCTTCTTTTCATCTCTCTCATGCATCCTTGCTGCATTTTGTTTTGTGTTTGATATTGAGCTTGCTCTTTCTTCTTCTTCTTACTTTCTTTCCTCAAGTGACTTGTCTTCTTAAATGAAGCAAGTTACTTTGCTTCTCTCTGCTCCTTTCATCTGCTTCCTGGTGGTTCCTTTGAAGATTTCTCTTGTCAAACCTCACAAACCTTAGGAACAACCAAGCATGGCAATGATTAGGGTTTTGATTAGTTCCCCCCTTAGTTTTTTACCTTTGAGTCTCATTGAGTCGCCTCTTCTCACCTCATAATCAGGGACTAAACCATAAAGGCCTTAAGGCTTTGTGATTAAGCTTATGCCTGCATCCTTCTATTAGGATGGAGTGTATAACTTTAATCCTAAGTGTTAAACCCTTAATGTGTTTAAATCCTTTAATCAATCCACTTAATAATCACCAAGACATCAAGCTTGTAACTTGGGCCTTGCATTAGGGTTCTAATTCTTCCTTAATTGGTGAAGAAGGACTAACCCTAGTGTTAATGGACAAGTCCCCCTCAAGTTGTCTTATAAACCCTAAAACTCACTTCATCATCTTATCATTAATTAAAATCCATTTAATAAAGGCTTTGTTTTGTCATGAAGTTAATCCCTAATCATGGATTAAGTTGAGGAGCTTTCCTCAGCTTAAACATTCTCATCTATTATCCTTCTATTAGGATGGTGTAATGAGTCTGTTTAATCCCTGATTATGGCTTAATCTCATTACTCAACACTAAACAAAAACCACGAAAACATCTAAAAAATCACAAGTAGGTTAATGATCTTAACCCTGCATCATGGTGATTAAGTGTGAGAAGCTGACTTCACACTTAAGGTACTCTCATTACCCCTAATCAGAGGGAAGATGTGATGAGTTTACTAAATCCATTGGTCTAGGTTTAAGCTCATTAACTTATGACAAACTTTCAAAGGCAATAAAAGACTGAAAACACAAAAACAAACAAATAATCGTCTCCTCCGGGATTCTTTTTTTCTCACCTCAATCACTCATAAACGAGAACTTGTTTCTTCCGTCTAATGCATGACAGTTTGCATCTGTGCCAGATAGATCATACACTTGAGCATAGGCAAGTAAGCAGTTCACAAGTCAATTCACCTTTCAGTCTCTTTGGGTCGAACTACAGTGTTCTGACTTCCTCATTGCACGAGAGGATACGTAGGCATAACTTAACTGTTATCGAACAAAAGTCTCTGTATATTCCCCCTCTTTCCAGCTTTATTCTTTTAGCCTCATGATCTTGAGCATTTCACTCCTGTTCTTACACTGACACTACCCCTTTAAAACACAAGTCTTTTAAGCGTTGATCCCGTCGAGTACGGCGGACAATCTGGGTGCTAATACCTTCCCAGGTTGTAACCAACCCCCTTTCTCAGTCTCTCTGGTTCGCAACCGTCTTATCCATATCTTTCTAGGTCTATGCAGCATTGCCTTTCCTCCGGGATAAAAATGCCTAGCTGGCGACTCTTTTCATTTCCTGTGAGTTCACTCCTGTGTGTTCTCACACATCCTTTTGCCGACCGTTCGCGTCTGTACCTCATTTGAGCCCAGTCTCATCTTTTGGGAGCGACACCTTCTTAACCAATAAAGGAGGAATTGGAACCCTAATGCAAGGCCCAAGTTACAAGCTATTGTCTTAGTGATTATTAAGGTGAATTGATTAAGAGGTTTAAACACGTTAAGGGTTTAACACTTAGGATTAAAGTTATACACTCCATCCTAAGAGAAGGATGTAGGCATAACCCTAATCACAAAGTCTTAAAAACCTTAAAGGTTTAGTCTCTTATTATGAGATGAGGAGAGAGACATAGAGAAGAAACAAAGGTAAAAGCTAAAAGGGGACTAATCAAACCCTAATTATTGTCATGCTTGGATGTTCCTATGGTTTGTAAGGCTTTCAAGAGATCTTCAGAGAAGCCACCAATGGAAGAAGCAGAAGAGAGGAGGAGAAGCAGAAGAAACAAGTTACTTACTTCACTGAAGAAGATAAGTAACTTGGAGAAATAAAGTGAGAGATGAACATGAATGAGAAAGCTCACTCTAAAGCAAAGAAAATGCAGCAAGGATGCATAAGAAGAATGAGAAGAGAAATGAGAAGTGAAGGCAAATTCACTTCTCAGATTACTTACCACCTGAAAATGTATTATATGTTATGTGAATGTATGAAATGTCATGGCAAGTTCATGTATGGATGCATATGAAAGATGTATGCAAATGAACATGAGAAATTATGGTTTTAAGGCAACATGAGATGCAAAAGTCAAAAACAGAAGCAAATCACAAGATAAAAAATTGCAAATGAACTCAAAGGAACCCTAACCCCACATGATATCACACCCCAAAGGAGGAGGTCTAACTCTTAACCTAAAGAAAGTTGTGATTTTTCTAATTTATCTAGGGTTTTAAGGTACCTTAAGAGGGAAAATGCAAATCAAATGGAAAATGCAAGATAAATTTGTGACAAAAATATGCTAGATACTACATGCTATATGAAGATCAATGCAAAAATAAACAATGTCAAACCCTTCATGGTTAGGCAGAAAAGAATTCTTGAAGTTAGGGTTCAAAAATGGGATTTTTATGAACCCTAAATTCAAGAAAAATGTCAAAATTGATTCAAAACCCAAAAGAAATTTGTATGAATGGTTTGACAATGTTTCTAAATGTCCTAAGATGCAATGTGAATTTTTTTTGGAATTTTTAGAAATCTAAATGATATTTTAATTAATTAATTTCCATTAATTAATTAAAATAAACATTTAAATATTTTTAAAATGGTTTTTTAATGCAAAAAATAAAAATAAAAAAGTTTTTGTGTGGAGAAAAATATTTGAAATAAAAATGCAGAAGGAAAATATTTTTGGAAAGTTTTAAGTATTTTAAATAAATTATGCAAGAAAAATGATAAAAAAATGAAATAAAAATCAAAATAAATGAAAGTAGGATGATCTGATGGACATGATTCAAACTTGAGGGGGCGTGAGTTGACTGGCGCCATATCCAAGGGCTGGAATTCAAATCAGGCTTAATTAATTAACTAAACCTAATTAATTAAATTAAATGGAAATTAAAAGTTAATGAGGTGATCTGGTCCAATGGTTCACGCGCGCGAAACCTAATCTAAGGGTTGAGATTCAAAATCACACTAATCACTTAGCTAACCCTAATTAGGGCAAACAAACCTCAGACGGCTAGAACAGTGGTTTCGGTCGTCTTCTCCGGCGAACCCTCAAGAACAAAATCTTCCCTAGGTCATTTCTGGAGCTCTAAAGCTCTATATCAACTCGATTCACCTTCCTAAACCTAAATCTACCCTCAAAACAAATTTATCATGGCTCAAAATCAAGATTCGAAGAAGAACACAAAAATGGTGAAACTTTCAGAAGTTCATGAAATCCTTAATACGCAACCATTTTCAAAAATAAAAGCATCAGCATGATCAACACAACATAAGGAACATTTCTATAACCTAAAATTACATTTCTGGAAAAAAGTTTGAAGAGGTTACCTGAGCTTGAGCTTTCTCAGTTTGGAACTGTTGGGCCTCCTCTCTTGTGCAAAAACACTCCAATGATCCCTCTGATGAAGCTTTGATGCTTGGAAGGAGTTTGTAATGGATGAAATAAGAGCTTGCACTCTTGCTGACCAGAAATCGTGTTTCAGTTTAGGGGGCTTTGAAGCTTGTTTGATGGTTGGTTTATGCTCTATGGATCATTTCTGAATGAATGGTGAAGTTTGTTTTGAGGTTTGATGGCTGGACAGAAAGTTTCGAAGGTTTTTGCTCTTGGGGAGATTTTGTGGAACTTGGGCAATCTGAAGTGTTAGGCTTGCTTGATGTATGTTATGAGTTGTGTTTGATCCACATAACAAGCTTTGATAGGTCAGAGAAGTGGTTATGGCCTATGGTGATTGGTATGGGCTCTCTTGCAAAAAGTCAACAAAACTTGTACTTGAGGTATGGGCTCTCTTGTAGCTGGCTTTTTGGCTTATCTTGGTTCAGAAGAGATCAAGGAGAGCCATGGAATTGTTTTTGTGGTGATTCAGCAAGTGGAAGTATGGTTGTGTATCATTTTGCAATGAAATGAGATGGTTCTTTGGGCAATTCTGATTTTTAGGCAATGTACTATGTTGGTATGATGCATAGAAGTGTATTAGAAGTCACAAAATGGCTTGGCAAGTGGTTTTGCAAAAATCCCTCTTTGGTGTATTCTTGAAAATTATAGGATTTTTGCCAACTTTGAAAGGCCATAACATGAGTTCCATAATGAATTAGAACTTTTTCTTGTACTTTTTGGAAAGGGAATGATCCAATCTACAACTTTCATGACCAACAATTTTTCATTTGAAGCATTTTTGGTTGAGAAAGAGGAGGTTGATATACTTTCCCAAAATGGAAAGTTTACATTACAAGTCATTTCTATTTTTGGCAACTTTTGGTTTAGCTCACTTTTCTTCAATTTTGTGAACTTCCAAGCACTTCAATGATCAAATAAAGATCATATAACTTCAATTTGATGAAAAATCCACTTTGGTTCCATTGTTGGGGGCCTTAGATGCCCTGATTTTGCTCTGACTTGCTCAAAACGTTACCCAGTGAACAAATGACTTCCACAATGAATTTCTTCATCAAACTTGGTACACATGATTCTTATAACATATTGAGACTATTTGAAACAAGAATGACCAAAATATTTGGAGTTATGGCCTCTGAAACCAAAACCCTAATTTCAGGTCATCTGTGTAGTGAAACCCTAGCTCTACTTCCATGCCTTCCAAGTTCTTGTGATTCTTTGACTTCCTTGATCTTTGAGAGATGTAAAAGAATGGTAGAACACATATGTACCCTCTTGGAATGATTTAAGACCTTTGGAGTAGCTCAGCTGGATCCTTGGATTGCTCAGATCACAAACCCTAGATGCAGATGAACTTGAACTAATGCAGTGAAACAAAAATGCAATATGAGATGATATGCTTAAACTTATGCAAAGATGAAAGATCACAAGCCATGGTGTGAACTTAGTGAGGGCAAATTTGGGGTGTTTACAATTTGGACAAATACAAGACTCTTCCTAGTCTTTCTATACAAGTCACTAAACTATATTCACCAAGATCAATCCTCTTGGAATTTTCCACTATGTCTTATTGAGAACAATCCTCTCAATAAAAGACTTCTTGAATCCACAATCCAGATAGCAAGAAAAACAATAATTCTGAATTTTATAAGATAGAAAGTTGAAGCTTTGATTCTTTATCAATATAACAATTGATCTTCTCTTTCACTAACAATAATTCATAATCATAAAATATTAGATAGCTCAAGAATTTTCTGATTATATGATATGAAGTAATGCAGAAAAATTCTTGTCAAAAGTTTAAGAGTTTTGTGAATTTTTTCTATGAAAATATTTTTGAAAGAGGTGACAAATGATTTGAAAAAGTTTAGAATTTATATGCACATAACACCCTTATGAAACAATGTAATAATAGTAAAAATTCATGAACAAATGCCAATACATCATGAAAAGGTTCCATGAAAAGATACATGAAGAGGTGTTATGAAAAATAATGATTTTTCAAATTTGTACAGGCTGCAATCGATTTCACTATAATGCAAATCGATTACACATGCATACATTAACAAATTTTTCAAAATTTTGAAACATGCAATCGAATGCATGAAAATGCAAATCGATTGCACCTAGTTAAAAAGCCAAAAATTCTTAAAACAAACAGATGTAAATCGATTGCATGTATAGTGAAATCAATTTACACAAGCTTAATCTTGAAAAATGCAAATTTAAATTATGCTAAGGTTAAGAGATGATTATGCCATGATATTAGTTTTTGATTGAGCATCTAAGACTTTAATATTTGTGAATAATTGTTAATATACCTTCATGAAACATCTTCTTGAAATAAGTCTTGAACATGATGCTTTAATCTTTGAAAATCATCTTTTCCTTCTTATCATATTGTAGCTAAGAGATGTGTCATCATCAAAACAAGTGTTGATCATGGAGAAGCTTGACTTCACAATGTTCACCTCACATCTTTGTTCATCCCTTCTCTTCAATGATTATGATGGAGTTTGTGTGCTTCTTCCCATGCTTGGTCTTGATTCACTATGCCAAACAAGACCTTAGACAACGCTTTTTTTAGCCTTAGACAGCGCTTTAAAGCGCTGTCTAAACCTCCGCTGCTAAAGGTTTAGACAGCGCTTTTTTAAATCTTAAAAGCGTTGTCTAAGCCCCCCCCCCCTTAGACAGCGCTTTGGCCAAAAGCGCTTTCTAATCCCCTCCTATTTTAATTTTTTTAGGTATACCTTAGACAGCGCTTTTTAAAAGCGCTGTCTTAGCCCCCCCCCCCCTTAGACAGCGCTTTGGCCAAAAGCGCTTTCTAAGCCCCCCCTTAGACAACGCTTTTTCCAAAAGCGTTGTCTAAGGTATACGAAATTTTTTACAGCTTTTGTTTTAAACCACATTTTTCCAGGTTTATAAACCAGAATTTCTACCTATTTTCAACCAAATTTTGGCAGACAAATATCACATTTTATATATGTCATTTCAAACCATTTTGGCCTTTTTTCTACCAATTTTTGGCTAACAAATATATATATATACCAATTCAAACCAATTTTTCCTTAAATGTATCAAAATATATACAAATTTATGTACACATTTACAAGTCATTACATATACTACAAATGTACAATATAATTACACAAATTTATGTACAAACATTGAGCTCTATCATGAATTGACACCACTCCTCTTTGATTTCGTCCACTTGATCCTTTGTATAAAATGCACACTTGAATTCATCAAAGTACTACATAATAATATAACATAGTTTGAATTAATTTCAATTATTTAATTATATGAGATATGTGTAAATATAAAAATAACTCATAAGTTAGAAATACATACATCGGCGGGAATCTCTAATCGGCCCAAAACAAGAGTATCTCGCATAAACCTCAACATGAAATACCCGCAATCTATTTGATTACGTTGTTGAGGACATTACATATGAAAAAAAATATGGATTATAAATCCTAAGTTTTATCAAGTGTCATCACTAATATAATAAAAAATGTGATAATTAAAAATATACCGCCACTTGAATCCATGTAATGGAGTTGGCGCCCCTCCTTGAGGTTTGGATATCTCGTTGGGCCCGAAAAGCTTGTAGGATGCTAATAAAATAAAAATGAAGCAATTAGAACAATTCATATAAACTAAGAAAATTTTTGAACATTCTCACTTACGTGTCAATTAGGACCTTCATATCCGGGTATGTTGTCCAATCATTTCCTAACGAGTCAAGATAATACACAATTTCTCGGATAGGATTGATTGCGAGCAACAACCAATGTCCACTGTAATGATTAAGCAAATGTTAGATGGTAACTTGGAAAAAAATTATAATAGATGAATTTAGAATGAAATTCTAACCCGGTATTAAACGGTATAAAAAACAACTTCTCCACATCTTTATTTTCCATGAGGATCCGAAGAACGTACTCCATCACGGTATCCGGTCTACTTAAGATTAAACCTAAGTTGACGGTCGCGGGTGCTAAGAATCCGAATGACACGTCCAAACCATTGGGGTGCATCAATTTGTCATACAAAAACCTAATATAAAAACATCATTAACACCTCTTTTGAAACATAAAGTAAACCGGATTAACATAAAGTAAACATCATTAACATAAGTTGTTCAATTAATAAAACAAAGAAGACCGGATTTACCTAATATATGTATTGACAACGGTGACGCCAATTTCTTCACGACCAAAAACTTGCATGAAGTATTCATTACCAATCATTTGGTCGTAATCAAAGCCGAAAATCCCTACCTCCATATGTACAGTCCGAACACCTCCGGTCGGTCTATCGGTCATCTCTAGAAATGTCCTGAGGCACGACCTATACTTGGTGGTAGGTTTTTTCCTAGCTACGGTCTTCTTAGCACCAGAACTTTATACCCGTGCGGAGGCGTTGCTAACCTCCTTTTTTTGTTGTGCGGAGGCATTGCTAACCTCATTTTCTTGAAGCTACATGTCATATAAATAGTTAGATCAAATTAAGAATGTAACAACTTCCATGAATATATGTCATATAATTGTATATTACCTCTTTTCTTGAAACCACGGACTCGGTATGCCGCGGAATCACATTATCTTTTGATTTGGATTTTGTGGGAGTCTATTTAACATAACCAAGGAAAATACACATTAAACTTTGAATAAACACATTAAAGTTAACATAAGTTTTAAGCATACCTCATATCCTACGCATATGAGGTTTGTCGGCCATGTAACAAACGTACCTACTGCTTCGTGCACCGTTGTTGCATCCGAATCATCGCTAGGATATGGTAATGATGCATTCGGCTCAACTGCAATATCAACTGATACCTTCAAACATCCAGCAGGGAGGTCTCTAGTGTGGAGTAATACTCCGCTAACGTTATGCACTTTTCCCTTGCCAACCATCCGATAGTATGGTGACGACAAATATAGCTGACAATGGGAAATGCCCTAAAACCAATAATAACAAGAAATTGTTAATGTGTATATATGTCAAATACATAATTTAATAAAATAGTTCAATTTAAGACAATTATATGTAATTACCTATGGAATGTTCGGCTTAAAGGTACAGTTGATACTATCTTTGTCCGAAGCATCTCTGAAACATGTTGAGGCGCTAGCCTCTCTTTCTCTCCTCAATGCATCAAGCTCAGCTTGCATGGCTTCCAATCTTGCATGAAGCTCCCGATTACTAGGAGCCTTTCCTTTTTTAATACTCAGGGAGGTCAGAGTGACTCCAAATCCCTTACCCCTCACCCGACCAGAATACTCAGGGACATCTAATGCCCGACTAAGTATGCTCCTAGTATCATCGGGAGATAAAGACTGAGATAGCTCCTCCAGAAAAATCAGATGAATACCGTATACTTGTCAAATATTTGTGTATAAAAATGTTATTCAATTAATGAAAAAATGTTATACTTACACATTTCTGGTATACGTGTAAAACTTCTTCTTGAGGAACTCCAGATTTGCCCACACGGGCTTCCTTCCACAAAACATGTGCAGGAAGAGATGTTTCTGAACTTTCCTCCTTCTGCAGCTACACATTAATATATGATGAACAAATTTGTTATCGCAATTTATAAATACTTACCATGGATTGTTCTAAGCGTCCACATCCGACACGTCGTTTTCGATACGGATATGCGGGACTTGACGCTCTTTCCCGATTTGTGGCACTTCTTCTTTGAAAAACCGGGTCTTGTCTTTTGGATTTGAAAGATTCCCATTCTTCAGCTGATATCAAACTTTCATATTTTTTAGGAAGCTCCGCATCCACATAATTACCATCCGCATCCCTAAGGAACTTGGATGATAAAAATGTTCGAAACCCTCTTAGAAGCTTTCCGGCCAATTTCATACAAAAACCTCTTCTTTCTTCTTCGATGTTAAAACATCGCTAAGAAAAACATACAGATTGATAGTTAGTATCGGTAATTGAAAAAACATAATTGATACTGTATAATTAAGGGCCAAATGATTGTACCTTTATCTCACTCCAAATTTTTTCTTTGGAGTCATTCAGCTCTTTGTTTCTCCAATTATCACATGTAATGGGAATTTCATTCCTTACTAGTGCACCGATAAAACTAGTTAAGGTATGCCCATTAGGTTCTATAAGCTGTCCCTGGTTGCTCCAATAGACATCTAGTATGATGCCTCGAGATCTTCCTTGGACCACCCTTCTCATTACTGTGATGCCTCTTCGAATTTCTTCTTTCGCGGATACTTTTGACTAACTTCCTCATGTTGGTCATCAGCCATGTCTAACCTGTAATAAACCAAGGAAACCATCAAATATCAAATATAACTTATAATCAAAGCAATTGAAAACAAAAAAATAAAGAAATCATGCATTATCAGATATAACTTATAATCAAATCAATTGAAAACAAAAAAATAAAGAAATCATGCATTATCAGATATAACTTATAATCAAAGCAATTGAAAACAAAAATATAACGAAATCATGCATTATCAGATATAACTTATAATCAAAGCAATTGAAAACAAAAAAATAAAGAAACCATGCATAATTTACCTCAGTCACTAACATCTCTTTCTTTTCTTTGTTGGAATATTAATCACTTGTTTCTTAGCAATGCGTACGGATGAATTGATCAAAATTCCCTCATTATGATCGTTTCTTATATATGACTCATCCGGTATAAGATCCTCAACTTCATCATTTCTATTTAACTCATTCCGTCTAATGCATGACTCATTCTCAACATCAATATCACATTGATCGACACCGCTATCATCAGTCACTTTGTTAGAGAAAAGCACTATAGACCATTTTGTACTCTTCGGGTCATTCACATAGAACACTTGTTTAGCTTGAGATGCTAGAATAAAAGGTTCATCTTTGTACCCCACCCTAGTAAGATCAACTTGCAAAAATCCAGACTTATCCATTCGTATGCCACTACTATTCACCCACTTGCAACCAAAGATGGGAATCTAAAACTTCTCGTAATCAAACACCCAAATGTGCTCAATAACTCCAAAATATGACAAATTTGCATATTTGGTGTTTAAGTCCTTCATACTTGATATATGCATTGCTTCAGCTAGCACGGTTACACCACTATTTTGCATAGTACTCTTATCATCTTGTTCTTTGGTATAAAATGTGTATCCATTAATTGAGTATGCGCTATGAGAAAACACATGCAAACTTGGACCATATGCCAAACATCTCAACCTTTCTGTTACCGAAGAAGGATCTGAAGAGCGCTTCAAATAAATATGATCCTTCAACCATTGTATGAAACTTTGATTGTGCTCTATAACTATCCAATTTTCATTTCTGTTCGGATTTAACCTTCGGAGTACATCCTTGTGCATTTCAACATATGGCTCAACCTCATTATTATTGTGCAGAACATACAAATGAACTTGATCCCGTTTATCCCTTGATATTGTCACAATTTTATTCCCAATTAATTTTTTACCTTCCATTTTTTCGAAAATCTGAGCGCTGGGGAGTCCAATCGATTGAACGTTAGACAAATATTCAGTACAAAACAACCCTCTGGTCGACTTCGGGATTTCACGTACCCTTTTAATATTTTCATATACCGTTCAGCAGGGTACATCCATCTCATATAAGCTGGTCCACACAACTGTGTCTCTTTCACAAGATGAACAACTAAATGAACCATTATGTCAAAAAAAGACGGAGGAAAATACATTTCAAGCTCACACAAGGTAATTACAATCTCTTTTTGTAGTGTTGGTAAGATCTCGGGATCGATCACCTTACTACAGATTGACCTAAAGAAAAAACACAATTTAGTTTTGGCACTTCTTACTTTTTCTGGCAAAATAGAACGTATACTTATCGGTAGAAAATTTTCCATTATAACATGGCAATCATGTGTCTTCAAATTCTTTAACTTGAGGTCTTTCATAGAAACAAGTCTTCTGATATCGGATGAGTATCCTTCTGGAACCTTAACTTCACTCAGAGACTTACACAAAATTTTTTTCTCCTTTCTAGATAAAGTAAAAGCAGCAGGTGGTAGATATGTTCGTCTTCCTTTCTTCAAGGGTGCTAATTCAGTTCTCATTCCCATTTTTAACATGTCCTCCCTTGCTTTAAGGACATCCTTAGACTTGCCTTTTATATTGAGTAATGTACCGATAACACTTTCAAATACGTTTTTTTCAATATGCATAACATCGAGAAAATGTCTCACGTACAAAGACTTCCAATATGGCAATTCAAAAAATATCGACCTTTTCTTCCACCCACATTTCACAATCTTATGTGCAAAAGGCTAGCCAAACTCAGTACGCACATCTTTCACCTTTTCAAAAACTTGTTCACCTGACAATGCGGGTGGAGCTCTACGATGTTCGGTGTCTCCATTGAATGCTTTTCTCCACCCACGTTAGTGATGTTTAGAATGTAAGAATCTACGATGGCCGAGAAACACATTCTTCAGGCAAAGTTCCAATCGAATCGTATCGGTTCCGTCTTCACAAACAGGACACGCAAGTTGACCTTTAATGCTATACCCAGATAGATTCCCGTATGCTGGAAAATCATTAATTGTGCCAAATAACATCGCCCTCAAATTGAAACTTTCTTTCCTATATCCATCATAAACCTCCACACCGTTCTCCCACAAAATCTTTAAATCTTCGATCAGAGGTGTCAAGTATACGTCTATGTCATTCCCTGGTTGTTTAGGCCCAGAGATTAACATAGATAACATCATGTACTTACGCTTCATACATAGCCACGGAGGTAGGTTATAAATCATAAGAATCACAGGCCATGTGGTATGTGAGATACTTTGAAGACCATGTGGGTTCATTCCATCAGTAGATAATGCCAATCGAAGGTTTCTTACTTCTGATCCAAACTCAGGATAATCATTATCAATCTTCGACCACTATGGTGAATCAGCCGGATGCCGATACTTTCCATCAATAATTCTTTCATCTGCATGCCAAGTAAGATGTCTTGCATCAGTTTCACTACGAAACATGCGCCTAAATCTCGGAATTATCGGAAAATACCATAAGACTTTTGCGGGAGATAATCTTTTCTTATATCGAGACAAACCGCATTTAGGGCACTCAGTTAACGTTGCATATTCGTTACGAAACAAAATGCAATCGTTAGGATAAGCAT
Source organism: Lathyrus aphaca (assembly GCA_963966055.1). NCBI lineage: Eukaryota > Viridiplantae > Streptophyta > Magnoliopsida > Fabales > Fabaceae > Lathyrus > Lathyrus aphaca. The sequence continues at coordinate 458,818,805 of OZ014523.1, read as the reverse complement.
GTATCTTATCATAGCTCATGCCAATAGAGCACAACATTTTATTTGCCTCATAGGTTCGATTAGGAAGAACATTATCATCCGGTAGCATTTCTCTCATAAGGGCCAACAACTCTGTGAAACTTTTATCTGACCATCCATTGCCCGCCTTTAAGTTGTACAACTTTAATACCGCAGAAAGTCTTGAGAATTTAGTGCAACCTTTGTACAATGGTTTCTCTGCATCGCTTACCATCCTCTCAAACATTTCAGGACAATCATGAAGATCTTCTTCCAGTGCTTCTACAATCTCTTCAACTCGATCACAATCGTATGTTTCCGTGTCTTTCTCGTATGAAGCATAGGTCGTATTACTTTTTCCACTCGATTCAACATTCTCGTTAATTTTCTCACCATGAAATATCCAACACTGATAACTTTGATCAATTCCATGCCTCAGCAAATGCGATTTCAATCCATGTGCGTCAACCTTACCAATATAACAACAACGCAAGCAAGGACAATGCATTCGTCTGGGGTTTTCAGCGTGTTGAACAACATACTTAACGAATTCCGCAACCCCACTCTCGTACTCTTTGGTCATTCGATCGACACAGATCCATGTTTTATCCATGGTTTTCCTACTTATTAAAGTAAACAATCAATCCAGACGAAAATACATAACTAAGGTAGTATCTTTGAATATCCTAACAATTTTAAAGTTCAATTCATTTTAAACTTCAATAACGTATACATAACCAATGTTAATATAAACTTCAATAACGTATCCGATACGCCAATATACCAACTTTAATTACCTCATCACTTTCATTTTTTATATTACAAGAATCAAACTTTTTCTATTACAATATACCTATAACACGTTAATTTTTCTATAACTAACTTTAATTTTCTATTAGAATATACCTATAACTATACCTATAACTATACTTATAAACATTTTCTATTACAAACATTTTCGTATTACAACATTTTTCAAGGAAGAACATTTTTCTATTACAACATTATTACTTATCACACATAACAACTTTAATTACCTCATCACTTTCATTTTTTCTATTACAAGAATCAAACTTTTTCTTCCATTACTTTTCTCTTATAAACATTATTCTATTATAAACATTTTTCTATTATCAACATTATTACTTATCAAACATAACAACAACAATGTACCTTATGAATCAAAACAACTTAAACAAAGGATAATACACTAAACTCACTTTTTATGAATCAAAACAACAATGTACCTTCTAAACTCAATTTTTATGAATCAAAACAACTTAAACAACAATAATACACTAAACTCAGATTTTATGAATCAAAAACTAAAACAAAGGATAATACACTAAACTCAGCTTTTATGAATCAAAACAACAATGTACCTTCTAAACTCAATTTTTATGAATCAAAACAACTTAAACAAGAATAATACACTAATTGAAACGAAGTTACTGTGTTCAAGAAACGAAAAATCAAGAAAGGTAGAACATACCGCAAGAATGAAGAACAGTAGAAAGAAAAACGAAGTCAAACACGTTCATTGATTCTTCAAACACGTTCACTGATTCTTCAAACACGTTCAAGTTCGCTTCTACTGTGTTTCGCTGTTAGGGTTTCTTTCGCAGGAGGGTAAACAAAAGAACAGAGAACGAAAATAGAAGTCTGAAATTTTATTTTAATTAGACCTTAGACAGCGCTTTCTAAACCCCCCCCCTTAGACAGTGCTTTTGGTTTTAAAATTTTTTTTTTAATTTAAAGACTTTAAACAGCGCTTTATCAAAAGCGCTGACTAAGGTCTATATTTAAAAGCGCTTTCTAAAAGCGTTGTCTAAGGGGGGGTCTTAGACAGCGCTTTTAGAAAGCGCTGTCTAAGACCCCCCCTTAGACAACGCTTTCATTATTTTTTTGGAACATTTTCCGTGTTTTATTTTAATTTTAACCTTAGACAGCGCTTTCTTTTAAAAGCGCTGTCTAAGATGCGCTATTAAAAAACATTTTTGGCGTAGTGATTCTTAGGCACATTTTAACATGTTTAGGCTCCTGGTTTTTAAGTGATGTTGTTATTTTGATTGGAGGATCATTTGTTTTGTTCTTGCACTTATGCACATGTCCACTTCATTTCTCCGTCTTGTGATGTCCATGATTGAACTTGTATGATATTTACCTTGGGATCTTGTGTTGTGTATGCTCATTCTTGTAATGATAAGGTTTTGACCTTGTATTGCTTGGTGTTTGTCTAATTTGTGGGATCTTTTTGTGTTTCATTTCAGTTTTGCTTTCTTCATAGGAGTTTGTGAATCTTGGTGATAGTTTGTAGGCTTTGCTTATTGTTTGGTTGATCTTAGTGATTTGTCTTAGTGCATTAAATGACTGCTTTCACTTCTGGTTGTATTGATTTGGTATGATCTTGTGTTCATCTGTATCTCAAATGATTTCACTTGTCTTTATCTTACCATTTGTTTATGCTACTAACCATTTCAGGGGATTTGGTAAGTGAGAGGTGTGGATGAAATTCCTACATCTCCAACTCTTTTCCCTTCATCTTTCAATATGCTTTCTCATTTTTGTTTAAGATGTGCCTTATGCCATCACTTGCTTAACTTCTTTCCATCCCCCTTAGAGAACAACTTAACTTCTTTAAGAGAAGTAAGTTGATTTTCTTCTTTTTCTTTCTTCTTCTTCTTTCTTCTTCTTCTTGATTCTTCTTCTTTCTTCCTTTTTCTTAGGATAGATTTCAAACCATATTAACCATAGGACCACTTTTTCATGATAACATTTGGATTTATTAGTCCCCCTTAGTTGTTTTACTGTTAAGATCCTTTGGTTTCTTTCTCTTCTCATCTTCATACAAAAACCATAAAAAACATCTAATATGGTTGAGGTGACTTCTCCCTTTTATCATTCTCTCAAAGAAAAGCTAAAAAAACACTTCTTCATTTTAATTCACCAAAACACTTAATAATATAAACAGGTTAGTGAATTTAAATCCTAATCTTAGGAAACAAGTTTGAGGATCTTCTTCATTCTTGATGGACTTGTTACTCATTCTATCTTGGGATGTGGTAATAAGGACATATCCTTAGAAAAGGCTTTACTTTCACTTCCTCGTGACACACTCATAAGGGACTTCTAAAAAACACAAACAAACAATAAGCGTCTCTCCTTTGGAACTTCTTTTCTCATACCACTCACTCTTTACGTACGAACTTGTCACGACTTGTCATTTTGCAAGACGGTTACGCACTCGTCGTCCGAGCCTGCAACACCTGAGCGTTTGACATAGGCAGTTCAAGCTTAAAACACAAGAAAACTTTTCCACCCCTAGTTAGGGGAACTACGTTGACTCTGATCCTCATTTTCCCGATGAGGTACGTAGGCAGCGGGGTAGGGCCCGTTCGAGCACAATCTTTTATTTTCCCTACATTTTTCCTCTTTGTTTTCTTTCTCAGTTCCTTTTCCAGTTCCAGTTCCTTTTCTTTTGCAGTATCTTTCATTTCTTCACCCTTTGAAATAGTTTCTTTGCAAGCGTGGATCCCGTCGGGTATGGAGGACAATCTGGGGTGCTAATACCTTCCCAGGTCGTATCCGACTCCCGAGCTCAATCTCTTTGGTTCGCAGGACCTGTGTCCTTCCTTTTCTTTTCTTCTGGTTTGTGCAGCATTACCATTCCCGTTCCTTCGGGATAAAAATGCTAGGCTGGCGACTCTACCTTTTCCGCGCCACTTTCGCGTTTGTACCAGGATTGAAATCCAGGGAGTGACAGCTGGCGACTCTGCTGGGGATCGAACCCAGAATCTCTGGTTCCCTTTAGAGTATCTCCTAGCGCTTGCGTTTTTCTGTTTCGTTGGGTGTTGATTGTGTGTTGCTTCCTATGTATTTTACTGTTATTTTATTTAAACTTTTATTTACAACTTTATTTACAGTTTTAGTATTTATTTTCATGCATCATATATTATACTGGACTGTCTGGATTGGTTTTCTGTTTGGTGGGACCTAGGTGTTACTTGTGTGTGGTGAGATGAGACTAGCCAAATACCCGGCTTGAGTGCACCATAGGATTTAGCATGGACAATCACTTTGGCCCTATGTCATCTTGTCATGGGGGTATTAGTGCGTTCACACCCATATTCGCGACCGTCTTGGAAATGTCTTGATATAGGGATCTTCCCTACTTCATTACATAACCTTGATAGTCATGTGCGACTGGGGAACGATCATTGAGAACCTTCTGGAAACATCCCTCTCCAGTGGTGACAGTGGCATACCACTTTTTGTGGAAAACCCATTCGCACCCGAGGGCCCACTTCGAACTTGCATAGGATGGCCTGGTTCTCTGATAGGAACTCAGTCAAAAAGCATATGGTCGTATGACAATAGTACTGTATCCTACAGGCTGAATGAATTATTGTTTCTCGATTTCAGCGCTCGAAGCTGGGGACTTATAAGGGATGCTTGTTTTTCCCGGACTCAACTAAGGCCTTCCTGAGTAGTACAAAATGCCAAACCGATTCCCTGATTTGGCCATGAGCCATTTCTCGGAAATGGTGAAAGTATTATTGCTATTCGGCTTTGAGAGTCCGTGATGTTTGACCCGGAGCACACCAGTGAGATTGGGAGGGGTTTACAGGTTTGAAGGAACCCTTTTAACCTCATCATACCCACTGCCAGAACAATTGTATGTGTTGATATGATATTTTGACCTGTGGAGTTCTTGATCTAGATGGTTTGGTAGTTTGATCTGAGGATATTTGTGACTCATTCAAGGGTATATGGGTTGTTATTCAGAGGACTTATAGTTTGTGATCACTTGACTCTTGCAGACAGCACCCAGACAGTTCCAGATTGATCATACTTGCCTTGCATTTTCATCTGCATCATATCATAGCATCCTTTACATCTTAGTGTTTTCATTTTTCAGGTTACATTTGCACACCTTGTTTTGGTATTTGTTAATATCTCATATCCAGATGACAAGCATCATTACAGCTCTCAAAAAGAATAATGCACATTACACATTTCCACAACCAGAGGTGAAGAAACTACACCAGCTAAAGGGACTGATGAATGATAAGATTTTAGGAGATTTTAGGGCTAGGTTTTGGCAGATTCTCAGATACATGGACAAGCTAACAGAAGACCAAAGGGATAGCATTCACACACTACTTCAGTTCTATGATGCTCCATTGCGCTGTTTTGTATTCCAAGACTATATCCTAGCACCTACACTGGAAGAAATTGCTAGTTTGCTGCAAGTTCCCCTTAGTGGAAGACAACCTTACTACAACTCAGGGAGAGTACTCCAGGCAGAGGAGATTTCTCAAAGGTGTCACTTGCCTTTAAGCAAAGTAGAGCAGAGCTTGAGGAGTAGCAAAGGGAAGGGGTTGTCTTGCAATATGTTGATTCAGGAAGCTTTGGTATATGCTCAAGATGATCAATGGGCACAATTCAGTGTACTCTTAGCTTTGATGGTCTATGGAATTAGTCTCTTCCCAAGTGACCAAGGGATGGTATGTATAGAGGCTATTGCCATTTTCTTTAGAAGGAATCCCATACCTACTTTGTTAGGTGACTTTTATTATGGGGTTCACTACAGGAATGAGAAGAAGGGAGGTCATGTAAGTTGTTGTGTGCCTCTGTTTGCTGACTGGTTTGCTAGGCAGTTGCCAAAAGTGGGACCCTTTAAGGATTTGAGGGGAGAATGGAAATGGTCCCGAAGATTGATGGGATTAACTGCAAGTGATATAAGTTGGGGATATGATAGGGACGTGTTAGGAAAGGAAATGATTGTAAAGTGTAACAGGTTTCCTAATGTTCCTTTGATTGGTAGGAAGGGAATGATTAACTATAATCCAGTTCTGGAAAGAAGGCAATTGGGATATTCCCTGAGAGAGTCCCCTTCTGATGAGGATGTGAGAGAATCCTTGTATCTTCCTATTGAGGGGAATATTGACATGGCCATCCAGGTATTCCAAGCTTGGGATATCATGACTCAAAAAGGGAAAAAGGAGTTTGGGAGGATAGACCCCAATATGTATGAGCCTTTTGCATCATGGTTAAAGAAGCGTGTCAAGATTACTTTATTTCCTTTTTCTTTAGAAGCGTGTCCACAGATCCCAGTAGCACCAAGCACTGTTCCTTTAGAAGACTATCAAAGGCTTGAGGCTCAGCTGAAAGAGTTGAAGTTGGAACATATAGAAATGGTTAGATTTCATCATCAGTTAGCACTCTCCAAGGTGACTATAGAAGAGAAGCTGCACAAGGTACAGGTAGAACAAGAAGCTAAGGACAAAGAGTTAGCAGAAAGAGAGGCTTACTTCCAAAGAAGAGGGTTGATGGACATCAATAGAGAGGAACTATTCAAGAAAAACAAGATCAAGCAGAGTACAAGAAGAAATAAGAGATGTTTAAGGTGTAATTTGTTGCTCAAGGAGAACAGTTAGAACAGGCTTATAGGAGGCAACAGGAGGTGTCTCAGTAGCTGCATGAGGCTCTTGAAGAGGTAGCAGATCTCAGAAGAAGAGCAGATGTGAAGAGAACTCGAGTAGAGATGGGGGAAGAGCCAGAGTCTTCTTTTAACTTGGAGTTCTAATTTTTCTTTTTATTTCTGATCACCTACAGAATTGTTGTAGGGATCCCTTTTGATTACTGTTTTGTGCTATGTAAAACTTTAAACCCTACAGGGATATTGTTTGTGCCTTTGGGCCTTTATCTTATTGCATTTTTCTTTTGTCAAAATTCCACGAGCTATATGTTTCTTTTTCATAGTTCGGTTGTGGAAATGGTGTGGAAAATAGTGAAAAAGAGGATCGTAACAGGTTGATTCCCAAGGCCATCTGGATTCCTCATGAGATACCAGAACTAGGGGAAATAGGGGCTTGATAATGAAAACATGAAGATTGCATTGCATATAACGTGTTTGTTTGTTTTGCAGGTAGTTCATCAATTTTCTAACGTTTATATCACTTTCAGGCATTATAGCTCCTAGGAAGGTTCATAAACAGCCGACGGTGCACATATATCCTACAAAGGTGAACAAAGAGAGAGCAATGGATCAGATGCAAGCGGATCTGGATGACCAAAGGACAAGAATGGACAACTTGATGACCCTCATGGCTGGGATGGGTCAAACTCAAGAGCGTTTGCGAGAAATGGTAGAAAACAGTCAAGTCCGGATTAATGGGATAACAGATGGAGCTAAACGCAACAGGGCTGGCGCCCGTAACATTGAAATCCCTGTGGTGCAACCAGGGGTAACTATTGTCAATGATGGAGTGAATAATCTGCAGATGGATGGGCAAGATGAACAATTCACTTTGCTAGACGAGGCAGAAGGCCAAGGAGTTGACATGAATAAAAGGTTCGAAGATATGGCTGAGCAGATTCGTGCCATTCAATCTCAGAGTTCTCTGGGGTTTGACATCACTGATTTAGGCTTGGTGCCAGGGGTGAGAATTCCCTACAAATTCAAGGTCCCTACTTTTGACAAGTATAACGGCACAACCTGCCTGAAAACTCACCTCCAGTCTTTTGTGGGAAGGATTGTCGCGCATACAGACGATGAGAAGCTGTTGATGTATTACTTCCAGGATAGTCTTGTGGGAGCCTCCTTGGAGTGGTACATCAAGTTGAGCAGGGTTAATATTCGAAGCTGGAAGAATTTAGCTGAGGCATTTGTGAAACAGTATCAGTATAATTTGGATATGGCTCCAAATCGTACCCAGTTGCAGACCATGTCTCAGAGTGCTAAAGAAGGGTTCAAAGATTATGCTCAGAGGTGGCGTCAGCTTGCTGCTAGAGTGGAACCTCCCTTGTTGGAAAATTAAATGGAAGACATGTTCATGGGAACACTGCAGGGTGTGTTTATAGAGAGGCTGGCGTCTTGTTCAGCAACAAAGTTTAATGACATTGTGATAGCTGGAGAGAGGGTTGAAACTCTTCTAAAGATGGGGAAAATTCAAGACACTGGGGCAGGTAGCTCAAGTGGTGTTCGAAAAGCTTTTAATGGAACTCCAAGAAGAAGGGAAGGAGAAACTAATGTTGTGTACGGTTGAGGTCGGGGCTGTGGATATAGAAGATCCTATGAGCAAGTTGCAGCTGTCACCATTCCATCAAGTCCCGTGTAACAAACCCAACAACAACAACAACAAAAGCCACAGCGCAATAACTATCAGCAAAGACCCTATCAACAGAGACAAGCTCATCCAGCTAACAGGGTGCTTGTAGCCATCCCAATGACATACATGAAACTACTTCAAAGATTGTTAGATTTGAACTTGGTTCAGTTGAGGACATTAGCACCAACACCACCTGGAGAGCTTATAGTGGGGTATGATGCTAATGCAAGATGCGCTTTTCATTCAGGAGCTCCTGGGAATTCAACGGAGAAGTGTAGGGCACTGCTGCATAAGGTCCAATACTTGATTGACTCAAAAGCAATTAACTTTGCACCGCCTCCAAATGTTACATCAAACCCCATTCCAAATCATGGAGGGGCCAGAATAAATGTTGTTGATAGCGATGAGAGGTTAAACTTGATCTTGAATGTGGATGAAGTGAAGACTTCCTTAATAGTCGTGAAAGATAGATTGCTAAAAGGGCAGGTATTCCCATGGTGTGACTATGACTGTGAAGTTTGTTTGAATTTGGTCAATGGTTGTGGGGATTTGAAAGCTGGGCTGCAGTGTTTGATTGACGAGGGGTCGCTACAGTTTGACAGAATCAACGATAGAAGTGATTGTGTGTCCACCATAACAATTTATTTTGATCCTGGTGAGGTTCCTGCCCGGAGAGAACCTGTGACTATCTATGTTCCAGAAGTGAGTCCTGTTACCATTACAGTTCCGGGAACAGTCCCTTATGCTGATGACAAGGCCATCCCTTGGCACTATGGTTCGTATGTGTATGTAAATGGTCAAAAGGTGGAGAGTAAAACAGTGACAATTGACCCGGCTGTTGTGAATGTCTGAGGAGTAGGTGGATTTACAAGGAGTGGGCGTCTCTTTGCTCCTCAAGCTCTTAGAGGTGATCCCGAAGCTGAGATTGCTGTAAAGGCTAAAGGTAAGCAGATAACAACTGAAGTGGTTACAACTCCTGCTCCTAGTCAAGGCACTTTTGAAAAGGAAGTTGAAGAGTTCATGAGAATAATTAAGAAAATCGATTATAATGTCGTTGAACAGCTGAATCAAACTCCGTCCAAGATATCTATTCTGTCATTGTTAATGTGTTCTCAGGCTCACCGGGAGGCTCTGCTAAAAGTTTTACAAATGGCGTATGTACCACAGGAGATAAATGTTAACCAGTTGGAGGCCGTGGTAGCCAGTGTGAACACCATCCATGGGTTGGGATTCACGGATAAAGATCTCACTGCTGAAGGACGCAATCACAACTAGGCCCTACACATCACCATGGAGTGTATGGGTGTTATTCTATCACATGTCTTGGTAGACACAGGTTCTTCTCTTAATGTTCTTCCTAAGAAGGCCCTAATAAAGTTGAATGTTGAGGGTATTGTCTTACGACCCAGTGATTTGATTGTAAAAGCCTTTGACGGGTCCCGGAGGTCTGTGTTCGGGGAGGTGGAGTTACCTGTGAAGATTGGGTATCATGTATTCAAGAGTACTTTCTATGTTATGAATATTCAACCCACTTATAACTGTCTGCTAGGACGTCCTTTGATTCATGTTACTGGCGCGGTAACATCCGCGTTGCATCAGAATTTGAAGTATGTGGTAGACGGCCAGGTCGTTACTATATGTGGAGAAGAAGATATTTTCGTGAGTCATCTGTCGAATTTCAAGTACGTGGAAATGGACGGGGAGATTCATGAAACACTTTTCCAGGCTTTTGAAACAGTTAATGTTAGTACCTTGTCTCAAGTGGCTGCTGTCCAGAGCAATGGAAAGGAAGGTACTCCTATTTACTCCTACAAGCAAGCCAAAGAAGTAGTCCAATCCGGAAATGCACAAGGTTGGGGCAAGTTGTTAGAGATGGAAAAGAAAGATGACAAGTTCGGTCTTGGTTATCAACTTGGTGGGTCCAACTGGTCTCAGGGTAGTAAGTCAATAACATTCACAAGTGCTGGAATGCTCAATTACAATAACATTTATGCAACAAGTGAAGATGGGGATCATGACTGCGACTTGGATAACTGGATTCACCCATGTGAACCTGGGGAGGAGCTCTGGAACTGGTCCGTTGAAGATTTTGTTCAAGTTACTTGGCAGTCAAAGTAATTTTCTTGTTTCCATTTTATCATACTGCATGCCAAATCCTGCACTCTACCCAAGGTGCATGGATCCATCTGTAGGGCCACCTTGCTTTTAATGCATTTACTTTTCCATGAAATAAAGGACATTTTTCAAGAAAATCGTGTTCTCTTTCTTTCGTTTTAAAATTTTCACAGAAATAAAATGGCAATATTTTTCTTTTTCCTATGTTTTTTATGTGTTTGTGTCTCCTTTGGAAAAATCCTGATTCTGAAATAGGCACATCATTTATGCAGTATTGATCATTCGAATTCCTATGATAATGTTCCTGCTATGACTATGCATGACTTTGACAATCCTATCTACCAAGCTGAAGAAGGGGTTGAGGAAGACTATGAACTCCCAGAAGAATTAGCTAGGTTGTTGAAACAGGAGGAAAGGGTTATTCAGCCTCACCAGGAAGAAGTAGAGATATCCAACATCAGGACGGAGGATGTAAAGAAAGAGATAAATATTGGGGCTAATCTGTAGGCCGGGGTAAAGAAGGAATTGATTGGCATGCTACGTGAATATGTGGATATCTTCGCCTGGTCGTATCAAGATATGTCGGGATTAGATACTGACATTGTTGTAAACAAGTTGCCACTAAGAGAAAACTGTCCTCCGGTAAAACAAAAGTTGAGAAGAACTCACCCTGAATGGCAATGAAGATCAAGGAGGAAGTTCAAAAACAGTGGGATGTCGGGTTCCTTGTTGTAACTAGTTACCCACCTTGGGTAGCTAACATTGTGCCTGTACTAAAGAAAGACGGTAAGGTCCGGATGTGCGTCGATTATCGGGATCTGAATAGAGCAAGTCCCAAGGATTATTGCCAAGTCCCGGGATGAAGATGAGCATTTGGTCAATCTCAAAAAGCTATTTGATAGGTTGATAAAGTACAGATTGAGATTGAATCCGAACAAGTGCACTTTCGGAGCGCGGTCTGGTAAATTGTTGGGTTTCATTGTTAGCCAGAGAGGAATTGAGGTAAATCCTGCAAAAGTAAAAGCGATACAAGAAATGCCTGCACCAAAAACAGAAAAAGAAGTGTGTGGGTTTTTAGTGAGGTTGAACTACATTTCTCAGTTTATATCTCATCTAACTGCCACATGCGAGCCAATATTCAAACTGTTGAGAAAAGAACAAACGGTCAGGTGGAATGAGGATTGTCAAAGATCCTTTGAAAAGATAAAAGAATATTTGTAGGAGCCTCCAATTCTAATGCCTCCAGTTCCAGGACGGCCACTTATCATGTACTTGACTGTGTTAGAAGGGTCAATGGGGTGTGTGTTAGGCCAACATGACGAGTCTGGTCGAAAAGAGCTTTCCATTTACTACCTTAGCAAAAAGTTTACCGACTGTGAATCCCGTTATTCACTGCTCGAGAAGACTTGTTGCGCTTTGGCATGGGATGCTTGCCAACTAAGACAATACATGTTGACCCATACCACATTGCTAATCTCAAAAATGGACCCTATCAAGTATATTTTCGAGAAACCAGCATTAACAGGAAGGGTTGTGTCGCTCCCACCAAATGACACCTAAGTCAAATAGGGTACAGATGCGAACGGTCGGCGGGAAGAGAGAGAACACACAAGGGTTAACTGAAAAGAAAAAGAGTCGCCAGCTAGGCATTTTTATCCCGAAGGAAAGGTAATGCTGCATAAACCTAAGAGAAGATGGATAAGACGGTCGCGAACCAGAGAAACTGAGAAAGGGGTTGGTTACAACCTGGGAAGGTATTAGCACCCAGATTGTCCGTCGTACCCGACGGGATCCACGCTTGAAATATTTGTGTTTAAAGGGGTAGTGTCTGTGCTATTTTGTGTGCAACAGCTGGAAAAGAATGCAAGTGTCAGTGCAAAATAAATGTGAAGTGAGATAAAAGAGTGTCAGTGTAAGGAAAGAGTCCAAAGCTCAAGACAATGAGGCTTAAAGGAATAAAACTGGAAGAGGGGGGGATATACAGAGACTTTTGTTCGCTAACTATTAAGTTATGCCGACGTATCCTCTCGTGCAATGAGGAAGTCAGAACACCGTAGTTTGACTCAAAGAGACTGAAAGGTAAATTGACTTGTGAACTGCTTACTTGTCTATGCTCAAGTGTTTGACCTGTCTGACTCAGGTGCAAACTGTCTTGCATTAGACGGAAGAAGCAAGTTCTCGTTTGCGAATGAGAATAATGAGAAAAGAATCCCGGAGGAGACGATTATTGTTTGTTTTTGATGTTTTCAATCTTTTATTGCTTTTTGGAGTTTGTCATAAGAAAATGAGCTTAAGCCTAAACCAAGGGTTAGTAAACTCATCACATCCTCCCTCTGATTAGGGATAATGAGAATACCTCAAGTATGAAATAAATATCTCAAACTTAATTACCATGATGATGTAGAATTAAGATCATTAACCTACTTGTGATTATTTAGATGTTTTTGAATTTTTTTTGTTTAGTGTTAAGTAATGAGTTTAAGCCATAATCAAGGATTTAGTGGACTCATTACACCATCCTAATAGAAGGATAATAGATGAGCACACTTAAGCTGAGGAAGATACCTCAACTTAATCCATGATTAGGGATTAAACTCATGACAAAACAAACCTTTATTAAATGGATTTTAATTAAGGGTGAGATTAAGAAGTGGATTTTATGGTTTGTAAGACAACTTGAGGGGGACTTGTCCATTAACACTAGGGTTAGTCCTTCTTAACCAATAAAGGAAGAATTAGAACCCTAATGCAAGACCCAAGTTACAAGTTATTGTGTTAGTGATTATTAAGATGGATTGATTAAGAGGTTTAAACAAATTAAGGGTTTAATACTTAGGATTAAAGTTATACACTCCATCCTAAGAGAAGGATGCAGGCATAATCTTAATCACAAAGCCTTAAAACCTTAAAGGTTTAGTCCTTGGTTAAGAGATGAGAAGAGAAGACTCAAAGATGACACAAAGGTAAAACTAAATAGGGGACTAATCAAACCTTAATTGTTATCATGCTTGGGTGTTCCTAGGGTTTATGAAGCTTGCAATATCTTCAAGAAGAGCCACCAAGGAAGAAGCAGATGAAAGGAGGAAAAGTAGAAGAAGCAAGTCAACTTGCTTCTCTTAAGAAGATAAGTTGCTTGAAGAAAGAGAGGGGGGAAAGAGCATGAATGAGCAATCTCACTCTAACCACAAGTAAAAATGCAGCAATGATGCATAAAAGGGATGAGAAGAGGTTATGAGAAGTGAAGGCAAATTCACTTCTCAGACACTTACCTCCTGAAAAGTTAGCAACAGGAAATGAAGATGAAATGAAAATGGAAAGAATGCAAGGATGCAAACTAAAGTCAGAAGCATATCATGAGGCAAATGATGCTATGGGATGGTATGAAAGCATGTCATGTGATGTGGATGATTATACAAGCAAAGAGGATGCAAATGAAACATGTAAGAAGGCATGAAAGTTCATGAATGCATATGAAATGAAAGGGGTGCATAACATGGAAAATGAATGATGCAATGATCAAAAATGATTCTAATGTGATCTAAGATTTCTTACATGTCATGTGGATGCACAAAATGTTATGGCGAATTCATGTAAGCAAGCTTATACAAGGTGGATACAAATGAAGATGCAAATTAGGGTTTATGTACAACATGAGATGAAAAATTCAAAATCAGAATCAAATGGTAAGATAAAAAATTGAAAATGGAATCAAAGTGACCCTAAACCTATACAAGTTCACTGCCCAAAGGAAGAGACCTAAATCTTAACCTAATGGAAGTTATGATTTTCTCAAGTTTGCTAGGGTTTTAGGACACCTCAAAAAGAAAAATTCAAGAAAAATTGAAAATGAAAGGTAAATTCATGCCAATATTTTCCTAGAAACTAAATGACAAGAGGAATGCAATGCAAAAAGAACCATCATCAAACTCTTCATGGTTTGGCAGAAAGAATTTTTCTAAGTTAGGGTAAAAATATTGATTTCTAAAGACCCTAAATCCAAAGAAAAATGTCAAAATAGGTCAAGAACCAAAAAGAAATTTGTGTGAAGGGTTTTATAATGTTTCTAAATGTATCAAGATGCAATGTGATTTTTTTGTGATTTTTAGAAACTTAAATGGTATTTTAATTAATTAATTCCCATTAACTAATTAAAATAAACATTTAAATGTTTTAAAAATACAAATTTTATGCAAAAAATAAAATAAAAATTATTTTCAGAATGAGAAAAATATTTGAAAGGGAAATGAAAAAGATAAAATTTTTAGAAGTGTTTTGCTATTTTTAATAAAATGGTAAAGAAATGCAATTAAAATGAAAATTAAATTGTGAATTAATGGAAGTATGCTGATCTAGTGGTCCAGATTCAAATAAAAAGGGGGGGGGAATTGACTTCGCGCGCTATCCAAGGGCCAGAATTCAAACTTCACTAATTAAGATTAAAACCCTAATCTGAGCCCTAATCACTTTCAAGTGATTGGAACAGTGTTCCGATCATCTTCTCCGGCTAGCCCCTCACTCAATCTCTCTCAATACGCAACCCCAAGCCCTTAAAGTCTCCAGAAATGATCCTCACATCAACCCCAACAAGAACCACACAACAAAATTCATTTATTCATCATCAAGAACATGAATCGAAGCAAAACGGAAAACATATCAGAATTTTCAGAAGCTTGTGAAATGCTTAAAACTCAACCATTTTCGAAACAAAACATATCATGGTAATCAGGGGAACACATAGAATCATTCTATAACATAAAATGAAGGTTCTGGAAAAATAAATTCCATGGCTACCTGAAGTGGTGCTTTCAACCCAGGAGCTTTCTGACCAGTTCTTTGCCTCAAATCAACTCCAATGATTCCCCTCAAGAGCTTGCAATGTTTGTTTGGAGTTTAAATGGCCTCGGAATGAAGTTGGCAGAGATTCAGTTCATGAAAGGTCAAAATCGTGTTTTTGATGTGGGAGGTTTCAGGGAAAAGTGAAGGGTGGGAAATGATCAGTGATGAGTGTGTAGTTGAATGGTGGAAAAAGTTTTGATGTTTGTTGGCTGAGTTATGAGATTCGATAGCTTTTGCAAATTTGGGGGATTTTGTGTATGCTGAGGATTCTCAAGTGTTAGGCTGTAATGTTATGTGCTTTGGCTTGGTTTTGATCCACATGATAAGCTGTGATAGGTCAGAGGGTGGGTGGTGGCCTATGTTGATTGGTATGGGGCAAAATGCATAAAGTCAAGAGTTGGTGTACTTGAGGTATGGGCACATGGCAGGCCAAGGACAATGGGGTGTCCTGCGCAGCTGGCTTTAGGGAGGTCCATGGGATCAGTTTTGAGGCAAGGCAGCAAGAGAGAAGAAAGTTATGGGGTGTTTTGCAAATTATGAAGGTTTTGGCCCCTTTGAGAAATCTTTATGATCAAGGCATGAAACTTGAGAAATCTTTGGGAAATTCTTAATTTTATGTCATCTATGATGTTTGTGTAATGGTTAGAAGTGTGTTTGAAGTCACCAAATGCTTTGGCAAGTGGTTTTGCAAGTTTCCCTCTTTGGCACATAAGTGAAATTTTGTGATTTTTCCCAACTTTGCAAGGCCATAACTTGAGTTCTATGATGAATTAGATCAAGTTCTTGTACTTTTTGAAAAGGGAATGATCCAATCTACAACTTTCATGACCAAGAATTTTTCATTTGAAGTATTTTTGAATCAAAAAGAGGAGGTTGAAAAACTTTCCCAAAATGGCAAGTTTGCATTACAAGTCACTTTCCCAAAATGGTAACTTTGCAAATGACTTGAAATTCTTCAATTTTGTGAACTTATAACTTATTCTAAGATCAAATAAAGATCATATATACCCAAAATGATGGAGAAGACCCTTTAGTTGGATGATTGGGGGCCTCAGATGCCCTGATTTTGCACTGACTTGCTCAAGAAGTCATCTATTGATCAGATGCCTTCCCCATTGAATTTCTTCATGAAAATTGGTATGCATGATCCTTATAACATATAGAGACCAATAGAAACAAGAATGACCAAAAAATTTGGAGTTATGGCCTCTGAAACCAAAACCCTAATTTTAGGTCATCTGTGCAGTTAAGCTTGGGTCTGCTTCCATGCCTTCCTCAGTTCTTGTGATTCTTTGACTTCCTTGACCTTGGGAGGATATAATATGATGCTTGAACATACATGGACCCTCTTGAGATTATTGAAGACCTTTGGAGTGGCTCAGATAGCTCAGGGATGGCTCAGATCATAAACCCTAGATGCAGATGACTTAGAACCAATGCAGTGAAGCAAAAATGCACTATGAGATGATATGATTGAATCTATGCAAATGAAAAGAACCACAAGACATGGTGAAATGAGTGAGGGAAAATTTGGGGTGTTTACAGCTGCCCCTATTCAAGCATGAGTTGGATGTGCAGGATGTAAGCGACGGCTTAACAGGCAAACAAGATAACTTGTGGTTAAATACCAAAGACAGTCCAAAATTTGCACTCACTGGTTGTGAAGAAGAAAAGGGATATAGATTGTAAGGGGAAAATAAAGTATGATTATAAAGTGCGGGCGATGGAGGACGACCATCGAGCAGAGGACGACTGCTGGGGATACAACAATGACGGGGACGACCGACATGCTGGGGAAATAAAGAGGTTATGATGGGGACGACCATCAAGCAAGGTAACAAGGTTCTATGGGGATTATAAGTAAAGTCAATGATGGAGACGACCATCGGGTTTAATAAAATAACTGAAATAAATGATGAGGTACGGTCATCGAAGGTGAAGGGCAATCACCTAGCAGGGGACGGCTGCTCTGTTGGGGATAAGGATGAGGGACGGTCATCCAAGGTGAAGGATGATCACCTGGCAAGGTACGGTTGCCAACAGCATCACGACATAGGACGAATGTCGGATAGAAAAGGTCGACGATGGGGACGGCCATCGGATAAGCATGATGAAGGACGATCATCAAGAGGTGAAGGACGATCACCTAGCAGGGTACGGCTGCTCTCGGGGTATATCATGACATAGGACGAATGTCAGATAACAAAATCAACGATGGGGGACGGCCATCGGATAAAATGATGAAGTACGATCATCAAGAGGTGAAGGACGATCACCTAGCAGGTTACGATCATCGAACCTGGGGGGATGATGAAGGACGATCATCGAAAAGGTGAAGGACGATCACCTGGCAGGGTACGGCTTCCGGAAGTATCACGACATAGGACGAATGTCAAATGGGAAAGAAATTTGCTTTTTACTGGTGTTTGATGGGAACTCTTCTGGGGAGTGGTAGACACGGACGAGTGTCCAAAGAGTATATACTGATATATCTTGTTTGTAGAGGAAGTTCAGACGACTTTACTGGGGAGTGATGACACGGACGAGTGCCAAAAGAAGCATGTATCTGTATTTTGAGAGTGCAAAGGGGACGCTTTGGCTTTCTGCCGGGGGATTTGAGAGGTATTTGTATTACTGATGTGGTATCGTCGGTATTTACAGGTGACTGGTTCGAACCTGACTTGTGATTATGCAATATGTTTGATTTTTGCCGTAATGCTCCGTATTAGACGGAATGCTACGCTCTGGGGGGGAGGGAGAAATGATGTGAATGCTATGATTATGCAAAGATACCGATCCGGGATTCGGGTCCCGTTGCTTGTGGAGATCTCTGGCTGATCCGCTTGAAGGGAATGTCCCAGCTGGGCATGAGATCATTGGTAGATCTAATATATATGACTTTGTATGTGGGAATAAGTCGCTGATAGACCCACTCTTAGTGATGAGGAGCCCAGCTGGGGTCTGTGGAAGCTTTCGTCACTTTGTTGAGAGATCTTCAGATATTGCTCTTCTGGATAGAGGTTGAGACTCTGCGGGGAGGTGATTCCCTGTCTAACACTTGGCTAAGGAGGGATGATCACTGAATGACCTTCCTAGAGATTTTTGTGATACTGCTGAAGATGACTGAAGCCTGGTAACTCAGCTGGGGAGAAGGCATCCCTGGGGCTATTTGGGAGATGTGCTGAGTAAATAGTGATCTGGCAGCTTGCTGGGGAGAAGCTTTCATGCCCCCTGTTGCACTTTGAGCACCTACAGTCCTGTTATGACAAAGAAACGTACAAGTATCCCGAGGTATTCCTCACTGGATTCCATCATAGGAGTTTAGACAACCTTAGGAGTAAGAAATATATTTCCTGCAAGCATGCAATTTAGAAAAGACGCATCTGTATTTATGCAATCGTTATATTAGGACATCAGACATTTTTGCAAATAAAGATAAAAATGTACGAGGCAAAATGTGACTGAAGATCTGATTTTATTAATTTGTGTGCCCTGAATTGGCAAGTACAATCAAAGAAACAGATCCCCAGAAATGAGGAGATTGTTACAAATTGAGAAAAGTAAAGTGCTGGCAATGTTGATGACGCTTCAGTGCGCTTCCTCTTTTGCTATGACTTGTATGACATTGACGTTCTTCTCATCTTGCTTTCGAAGAAGGTTGATTCTGACCGATGCTTTTAACCTTTCGAGCTTGTCATGCTGTAAGTGATACAGACGAATTCAGAATGCAGTTGTTCGCTTATTCCCTTATTTTGCGTGGATCGCCCTTTCGGGTTTTCAATCCACCGGGATACCCATTTTTGCCTAAGCTGTCCAATGTGGCTTTTCAACTCAGCGGGTGTACATTTTTATTCATTTTCCCTTATTTTTGCTCGAGTCTTTTATTCTGTTTTTGACTCGCCGGGATGCCCTATTTTTGCCTGGACTTACATTCTGTCTTTATGTCCAGCGGGTCATTTTATGCGAAGTATTTTTTAACTACATCCGAATTCACATGGGACAGGAAGTCTTCACCATCCATAGTGCTGAGCATCAGTGCTCCACCAGAGAAAACTTTCTTTACTATGAACGGGCCATCGTAATTTGGAGTCCACTTGCCCCTGTGGTCTGTATGAGGAGGGAGGATTCTTTTCAGCACAAGATCTCCTACTTGGTATTCTCGAAGCCTGACTTTCTGATCGAAGGCTCTCTTCATTCTTTTCTGATATAACTGCCCATGACAGATTGCATCTAATCTATTCTCTTCAATCAGATTCAGTTGTTCGTGTCAGGATCGGACCCATTCTGCTTCATTCAGTTTAACATCCATTAGTACCCGCAAGGAGGGTAATTCAACTTCAACAGGTAGAACTGCCTCCATACCATAAACAAGCTGATAGGGTGTTGCCCTTGTGGATGTTCTGATTGACGTACTATACCCATGCAAGGCAAATGGTAGCATTCCATGCCAGTCTTTGTATGTGACCACCATCTTTTGCATAATCTTCTTGATATTCTTGTTAGCTGCCTCTACAGTGCCATTCATCTTTGGCCTGTAAGGAGAAGAATTGTGGTGTTGGATTTTGAAGTCCCGGCACAGCTCTGCCATCAATTTGTTATTCAAGTTAGAACCATTATCAGTAATGATTCGCTCGGGCATTCCATACCGACATATGATGTCTTTCTTCAAGAATCGGGCTACCACTTGCCTTGTGACATTTGCATAGGAAGCTGCTTCAACCCACTTGGTAAAATAGTCAATGGCTACCAGGATGAATCTGTGGCCATTTGAAACAGTCGTTTCAATCTTGCCAATCATATCAATGCCCCACATGGCAAAGGGCCAAGGTGAAGACATCACGTTCAGAGGATTCGGAGGCACATGCACTTTATCTGCATAAATCTAGCATTTATGACATTTCCTGGCATAAGCACAACAATCTACATCCATTGTGATCCAGTAGTAGCCTGATCTTAGCAACTTTTTAGCCATAGCATGCCCTCCAGCATGGGTACCAAAAGATACTTCGTGCACCTTGTGCATCAACAAGTCTGCTTCTGCTCTATCAACACATCTGAGAAGTACCATATCAAAGTTCCTCTTGTACAAGGAACCGTCAGCATTCAGGAAGAAACTACCAGCTAGTCTCCTTAATGTCTTCTTATCATTGGAAGATGCCCCAGGTGGGTATGTTTGATCCTCCAAGAAGCATTTGATGTCATAGAACCAAGGCTTATCATCTTCAGCCAGGTCTGCAGAGAATACGTATGCTGGTCTGTCAAGTCTAGACACTGAAATCCGTGGTACAAAGTTGGCAGCTTGAACTTTGATCATGGATGAAATGGTAGCCAGAGCATCTGCAAACTGATTTTCATCTCGAGGGATATACTCAAGCTTAACTGTGGTGAAGAATGTAAGTAATCTCCTCGTATAGTCCCGGTAAGGTATCAGATGCTCCTGGTGAGTATACCATTTGCCATTGGTTTGATTGATTACCAGAGCTGAGTCTCCAAATACAGTTAAAGTCTTGATCCTGAGGTCCATGGCTTTCTTAAGACTCATAATACAAGCTTCGTATTCAGCTTCGTTGTTAGTGCAGTTAAAGGTAAGTTTTGCCGAGAATGGCATGTGAACTCCCTTAGGTGTAATGAGTACTGCACCAACACCACGACCATTCATATTAACAGCCCCATCGAACATCATTGTCCATTCTTCCTCCGGGTCAGGCCCTTCAGTATGAATAGGCTCTTCATGGTCTTTTGCTTTTATGAACATGATGTCTTCATCAAGGAAGTCAAATCTCATAGGCTGGTAATCATCAATGGGTTGCTCAGCAAGGTAATCAGACAATACACTGCCTTTGATGGCTTTCTGAGATGTGTACTGAATGTCATATTCTGTGAGAATCATTTTCCATCTTGCAACCCGTCCGGTAAGTGCTGGCTTCTCAAATATGTACTTGACTGGATCCATCTTGGAGATCAACAAGGTAGTGTGGGTCAACATATACTGCCTTAGTCGGCGAGCAGCCCACGCTAAAGCACAACATGTTTTCTCGAGAAGTGAATAACGTTGTTCACAGTCGGTAAACTTTTTGCTTAGGTAGTATATTGCATACTCTTTTCGACCAAACTCGTCATGCTGGCCCAGCACACACCCCATTGACTCTTCTAATACCGTCAAGTACATTATTAGAGGTCTTCCTTCAACTGGAGGCATAAGGATTGGAGGCTCTTGTAAGTATTCCTTGATTTTGTCAAAAGCCCTTTGGCAGTCTTCATTCCACCTGACCGTTTGTTCCTTTCTTAACAACTTGAACAAGGGCTCAAAGGTTGCAGTAAGGTGAGATATGAACCTTGAAATGTAGTTCAATCTACCTAGGAACCCTCGGACTTCTTTCTCAGTCTTTGGTGCATGCATCTCTTGAATGGCTTTGACTTTATCAGGGTCAACTTTAATTCCCTTCTCACTTACAATAAAACCCAGCAGCTTACCAGACCGCACCTCGAATGTGCATTTGTTGGGTTTCAACTTCAATTGGTACTTCCTCAGACGCTTGAATAGCTTCAACAGATTCACCAGGTGATCTTCTTCTGTGAGGGACTTGGCAATCATGTCATCCACATAACATTCAATTTCTTTATGGATCATGTCATGGAATAATGTTACCATAGCCCGTTGATAAGTGGCGCCAGCATTCTTCAGTCCGAATGGCATCACCTTATAACAGAATGTGCCCCAGGGTGTGATGAAAGTTGTCTTCTCCATGTCTTCATGTGACATCTTGATCTGATTATATCCTGAAAATCCATCCATGAAGGAGAACACCGAGAACTGAGCCGTATTGTCGACTAATACATCAATGTAAGGTAATGGGAAGTCATCTTTCAGGCTGGCTCTGTTCAGATCCCGGTAATCCACACACATCCTCACCTTGCCATCCTTCTTAGGCACAGGTACAATGTTAGCAACCCACGGCGGGTAACTAGTCACAGCAAGGAAACCGGCGTCCCACTGTTTTTGTACCTCTTCTTTTATCTTCATTGCCATATCCGGGCGAGTACGGCGTAGCTTCTGTTTTATTGGCGGACAATCCTCTTTCAAAGGCAGCTTGTGCATAACAATGTCGGTATCCAGACCTAGCATGTTCTGATAAAACCAAGCAAAAACATCCACATACTCCCGAAACATGTCAATAAGTTGCTCTTTCACTAACTCTTGCAGACGGGCCCCGATTTTCACTTCTTTAAAGTCTTCTTCTGTACCAAGACTAACTGTCTCAACTTCCTCCTGATGAGGAGTGATAACCTTCTCCTCTTGTCTTAACAACCTGGCTAGCTCTTCAGGTAGCTCATAATCTTCTTCAACCTCTTCATCGGCTTGATTAATCGGATTGTCAAAGTCATACGAAGTCATAACAATGTTATTGTCGGTGCAATCTGGAGGGCACTCTCTACAAGGGTTTAGATTTGTTCATTTTAGTGATTAGTTTTATCTTGTTTAGAAAAAGTGAAAATGAAGTTATTATTTTGAAAAAAAACATTGCCATTTAATTTTTGTACAAAAAATGAAAAATGAAAAACAGTCAGCGGAAAAGAAAATACTCATTTGAAAAAGATGTCCTGATATTCATTAATTGATCGTTTGCACAAAATACAAGATGGCCCGATTACAAAATGAGCCCTGACATCTTGGGCAAGATGCAAGACTTGATGCATGCTTAAAAACAGGAAATAATAATTACTCTGCAGGAGTAACTCTTATAATTTCCTGGGAAGACCAGTTTGAGACTCGGTTCCCCGGGATCCTTGGACGTATCTAGCTTTCTAGGTTGCGCTCGTCTTCTGACTTATCTTCCAAACTGTTCATAGCATCCGGGGTGAGCATTCCCCCACTGACAAACATGGGCTCCTTCGCAGCCTCTGGTTGATCTTGTCGAGTTGGTATGTAACCCAACCCGAATCGGTCTTCTTTCTTCTCAACCGGCAGCAGCTTGCCCCAGTCTTGAGCAGTACCGTCCTCAACAACCTTTCGGGCTTGCTGATATGATGTGATGGAGGTCCCAAGCACAACAGACGTTTCATTGATATTCAGGGCCTCAACCCCTTGACTCATTGTTTCAAGGATCTCCCTATCCATTTCAATGTATTTGAAAGTAGCCAGCTGGCTAACGAATATATCCTTCTCCCAACGAATGGTAATGACTTGGCCTTCCCACTCAAATTTTAACTTCTGGTGAAGGGTTGACGTCACGGGGCCAGCGGCGTGTATCCATGGTCTACCCAATAGACAGCTGTAGGCAGGATGTATATCCATCATGAAGAAGGTCGTTTTGAAAACCTGTGGGCCAATCATTATAGGCAACTATATCTCTCCGAGAACTGATCTCTTAGAACCGTCAAAGGCTCTCACCACCAAGTTGCTTGGGCGTAGTGCCAGTCCATCATGCTCCAGCTTCACAAGGGCTTTCTTAGGTAGGACATTGAGTGATGACCCTGTGTCCACCAATACGTGAGAAAGAACTGCACCCTTACACTCCAAGGTAATGTGCAAAGCCTTGTTGTGATTGTGACCTTCCATTGTCAGATCAGCATTGGTAAATCCTAGTCCATGACTAGCGTTGACATTTCCAACCACAGCCTCTAACTGATTGACAATAATCTCCTCTGGCACATAAGCTGCGTGCAGGACCTTTAATAGTGCGTTCCGATGGGCTTCGGAGCACATTAGCAATGATAGTATGGATATCTTGGAAGGTGTTTGGTGAAGCTGGTCCACCACCTTGTAATCACTCCTTTTGATGATCCTCATGAACTCATCAACCTCTTGATCAAAAGGAGTCTTCACAGCTTCTTTGGCAGCTGGTTCTTCTTGCACCATGCTCTTCCCTTTTGCCTTAGCAGCTTCAGCTTCAGCAACGGGTCTTGGTATTTGCGAGGCGAAGAGACGTCCGCTTCTGGTGAAGCCTCCGCCTCCCCCCACATTGTCTATCTGAGGTGAACAAGTTGATGATTCCAAAGTGATTTACTGCCCCTCGCAGTATAGATCTGAGCCATAATGCCAAGGGATGGCATTACTGCTTTCGTAAGGAACTGGCCCAGGCACTGTGATAGTGACCTGACTGATAGCAGCTGCAGAGGGGACCACAATGGTGTGCGGATCATAATATATGGTAACCGGAGTTCTGATAGGAGTAGTAATTTGTTGTGAGTTGTTGGAAGGAACATTTGCAGGATCGTAGTATATCGTAACCGTTGAGATGCTTTCATTAATTGTTGTTGATGTTGTAGAAGGTGTTGGAGTTGTAGTAGGAACTGATGGAATAATGGATGTTGTCGTTGTAGAAGGAAATGTGACTGAACTTGTATCCGTTGAAGTGATTGATTGAGCAGTTGTTGGAGTTGTAGTAGAATATGTTGGAACAATGGTTGCTGACGTTGTAGGAGTATCTGTGATTGTTGATGAAGGAATTGTTGGAGTTGTAGTTGTTGTTGTTGTAATCTGAAGAATGCCATCACTAATGAGGCCATCTATGCCGTCTCTCAGCCTCTCACATCCATTAACGACAATATTGCAATATCCACAGCCGAGCTCACACCCGAGGAACACTTGGCATTCTAACAGCTGAGCTTTGATTTTAACCAAGGGTGTTCGGATTTGTGCAACACTGTTGATCAATGTGGATGGTTTGCCCTCTTCAATTGCGTTAATCATGGGCCCATTGTGACTAGGCATTGGATTTCTTGTAACGTTCGGAGGAGGCGCAAAGTTGAGAGCTTTTGAGTCCACTAGATCCTGAACTTTCATCTGTAGGGCTCTGCATTTTTCAGTATTATGCCCCGGGGCGTTTGAGTGGAAAGCACACCTGGAATTTGCATCATAGTTCTTTGGCATATTAAGAGGATTTAGGGGTGCTAATGTCCTTAACTAAACTAGGTTGAGCTTCAGGAGCTGTGGCAAGAGTGCAGCATACGGCATTGGGATTGGGTCAATTACCCTGTTTGCTTGTGATAGCCTCTGTTGGAAAGGATGCTGTTGATTACCGTTGTTGTAATACGACCTTTGTTGTGGATAATGAACTTATTGTTGATACTATGGTTGTTGTTGTTGAGGATACAATGGTTGTTGTTGAATCGGAGCTGGGATGGTAACAGTTGCTACTGACTGGTGAGCATATTGAGGCCTGCCCCGGCTTGCATGAATATAATTTGTTTCACCGGCCCTTTGGGGTCCCGCAAAAGGTTTTCTGGGATTGCTGGAGGAACATGCACCACTGTCATATATTTTTCCCATTTTCAATAGACTTTCAATCCTCTCACCAGCTATGACCACATCAGAAAAACTAGTAGAGGAGAAAGCAGCCAGCCTATCAATATAAGTCCCTTGCAATGTATTCATAAACATGTCAGCCATTTCCCTCTCTGACATGGGTGGTTGGGCAGCAGCAGCAAGTTGTCTCCATCTTTGAGCATACTACTGGAAGCTCTCTCTAGAAGATTGAGACATTCCCATTAGGAGGTTCCTGTTGGGAGCCATGTCCAGGTTGTATTGATACTGACGGATGAAAGCCTCGGCCAAATCCTTCCAGCATCTTATGGTGGCTCTAGACAAATGCGAATACCATTCCCTTTAAGATCCAGTCAGACTGTCCTCAAAGTAGAACATCCACAACTTTTCATCCATAGTATAGGCTTTTAGTCTTCCTAGGAAAGATTGTAGGTGAGTACGAAGACAGGAGGTACCATTGTATTTTTCAAAGCATGGGGGTTTGAATTTGTGGGGAATTCTCAACCCATCCACTAGACCCATGTCCATCACATCGAAGCCCAAAGAATTCTGAGATTCCAAAGATCTTAACTTTTCAGCAAGCTCATCCAATCTCCTGTCATATACCTCATCTCCAGCTCCTATGATAGTGAACTGTTCTTCCTCGGGATCCTCCTGCAGGATTCTGCCCCCAGTAGTGTTACCTTGAACATTCCTCGGGATGTTAACCTCTGGATCCAAATGAGGTCCATATACTGGTGGGTCAATACGAGGCTGGCCCCGTTCATTGTTGCTAGTTCCTCCTGTTCCGAGATGAGGCTCCTCAGGAGTTTGTCTTTCCGCCAGATCTCTTAACCTTTCTTGACTCTGGGCTAAGCCGGTCATTACTGCCATAAACTGAGACATCTGATTTCTCATCTCCACTCTCTCATTGGCCATCTAGTTTCTGACCTCAGACAGGTCCTGCTGTACTTGTTCCATTTGAATGTCGGGAAGGTTGTTATGAGTTGGGTAACGGTGCGCGCGGTTGACAGGGAACACTCGGCGGCGAGCAATATTTCCTGAGATCACAACAAAGTTAGAAACAATAATAATTACAAAACCTACAAAACAAAAAACAAAGTTAGTATGCAATGCAGTATGCTTATTTGTTTTCCAAGGTATCCGGTTTGGTTCTTGGTTTTGACCTTTCCAGACCTCGAGGAAGATGCTTGATGTTGTTGAGAAAGACCCAGACAAAAAACAAACTAAAATATATATTACAACTGATGAATAATACATAATCTGTTTTACAATACATGCCCCTGAAGGGTCAAATCACAACAAAAGAAAAAGTACATCAAATGGAAACAAACAACAAGCAAAGGATCAGACATCCAGCCCAAACTCATCCTCTCTGACCTGCTTCAGGAGGGCCTCAGTCACTGGACCAGCTGGGTGTTCTGTAATGGTCCTAATGAGGAGATTCCTGGTAGCAATGGCAGTGGTCAGCTTCTTATGCCTGTCCTGGTCCTTTGATCTCTTCAATCCTGCTCTGAGCTTCAACTCTGAAATCTCCTTCTGGGATGCCAACAAAGCTCCCTGCTGCTTCTTCTCATTGGCCTCTAGCTGCTCAAACTTGGCTTGAGTCTTCTGATCTTCTTGTGTACACGCTTCGGTGATCCTGACCCACCTAGCCTGACTCTCTTGCAGATAGTGCTCAGCCCTAGCTTTCTGAATTTTGGCCTCCTTACACGCATTCTTCAATATCTGTTCCCCAACCCCTTCTTTCCTTATGTAGTCCTCTGTCTTCTCAATTTTGGCAAGATGCTCCACCCTAAGCTTCTCCAATCTCTCAATATCCAGACGACCATCACTTCTTTCCCAAAGAGTCTTCTTCAAGGCTTGAGATAAGTTCTCATTCCTTTCCTTAAACTTTTCAAACTCCTCTAGGCTAACTATTGCTGTAGGCTGTACTGTGGATGGTCCGGGCATGTCTTCCAAGATGAAAGGCATTCTGGTAATCTGAGCCCTAGTACAGGACCAGTCTAAATATTGAGCTGAAGCAACATTATTACATCTTCCAAGGATAGCTACCCCTTTTGTCCGGATGCTGTCCCAAGCCCAGGATGCTTGTCTGACAGCAACTGAATTAGGTTTCACTTCACAATACAGGGTCTCAGCTAAATCCTGTCCTCTGGGAGGGTGGACCAAGGCATAACCCAGTTTTTTTTAAAGAGTAAAGGATTTTAGTTGATGCAACCCTTCACTCCTATAAGAGGCACATTTGGGTATTGTCCACAACTGGTGATAATGTCCTTGCCTTTGGTGCTCTGGGTGCACCATCTAATACTGAAGTTAAGGCAATGAACCTCTTGGTCCAATTCATCTGCTGATGTGGGTTCAGGAAGGCATCTGACTTAGGCAGGTGTCTGAGCATCCAGGTGTAAAACAAAGGAGCACAACATCTTACCAATTTTCCCCTTTGTTTCTCATTTCTCTGATGAATGGAATAGTAGAAGTCTCCAAGCAATGTAGGTATTGGGTTCTTCAGAAGAAACAGATGGATGGCATTCTTGCTGACAAATTTAGGCTCATCTGCAAACAGTATAGCCCCATATATGCTGAGGGCTAACAGTGCACAGATTGCCCTCCACTCTCCCAAAGAAGCCTTCAAGATGGCTTGAGCAATCAAGAAGTCCAAATGCAAACCAGGGATCCCAGCCTTTGTTGTCATACTTTGCTCAATTAGGGCAGGCTCCAAGTACAGTGCCCTTGCTATCTCTTCATTTCTGGGAAATGTCATCTCTGGGTTGAAAGGGATTCCACCTCTGATAGGTACTCCAATCAATACAGAAAACACCTCCAACAAAGGCCCTAACTGGAAGTCTGGAAATGTGAAGTATCTCAGTGGAGGGTCATAAAACTGTAAGCATGTGTGGATCATGCTCCTCTGAGAAGGGTCAAGGTCCATAACCATATCCAGGATACCCCCATAGTGCTCTCTAAACAGTGGTATGTGGTCAGGTGTGATGAGTGACTGGACCTGCCTGATACCAGTCAACACAGGCTCAAAGAAGTGGTAAGATATGTTGCTCTTCCTGGGAGTAGTCATGAATGCTACTGAAGAAGCTGAAGATAAGTGTTGATGAAGATCACAGGCTGATATGCTGGAAATAGGTCTCTGACAGACTGATGTTGGTAAGGATGGAGATAACTGAAGCAGATAACTGATGAAGTCAGCTGAAGCAGAGGTCTATGCAGAAGAAGGGGTCAAAACCAAAACCAAGATATAATGATGGATACCCTGAAAAGAAAATAAACAAATGTCAAATGATGCAATGATGAAATATGAAAATGATATGCAAGGGTTTGTGATCAAGCTGGATCTGATTATCTGTCTTGATATAAGGCCCATGTATGTTCAAAAAGTCCAGATGGAGGTTTAAGAATCCAGTAACCAGGGTGGGGGACTCAAATAAAGAGTCACATGTCCAGGGTTAATCACAAGAACTGTCCAAAGTGGAGTACTCTTAAACAAAACAGTAACAGGGTATGATGTGGCCAAGGGTTCCTGCAAACCTGTAAACAGCCCAACCCTCTCACAGGTAATGTTCTAGAACAAGGATCCTCAGACTTTGATCAGTTATAAGAAGTGTAAACACTTCTAACCCGGAGGTACAGTGTTTACAATAACCATAAAAGATCCTCCTCTATGTCGCTCCCGACAAATGAAAATAAGGATCAGATGAAGGTACAGACGCGAACGGTCGGCGAGAGGGACAATGAGAACACACAGCCGTGAACTCACTGGAGATGAATAGAGTCGCCAGCTAGGAATTTTTATCCCGGAGGAAAGGTAATGCTGCATAGACCTAGAAAAAGATGGATAAGACGGTTGCGAACCAGAGAGACTGAGAAAGGGGGTTAGTTACAACCTGGGAAGGTATTAGCACCCAGATTGTCCGCCGTACTCGACGGGATCCACGCTTAAAAGATTTGTGTTTTAAAGGGGTAGTGTCAGTGCAATCTGTGTGTAAAAGAGCTGGAAAAGAATGTACAGGTGTCAGTGTAAAGTGTATAAGTGATGTGAAGTATGAAAGTGTCGGTGTAAGGACGGGAGTGAAATGCTCATGATCATGAGGCTAAAGAATAAGGCTAGAAAGAGGGGGAATATACAGAGACTTTTGTTCGATAACTGTTAAGTTATGCCTACGTATCCTCTCGTGCAATGAGGAAGTCAGAACATCGTAGTTCGACCCAAAGAGACTGAAAGATGAATTGACCTGATGAACTGCTTACTTGTCTATGCTCAAGTGTATGACCTGTCTGGCTCAGGTGCTAACTGTCTTGCATTGGACGGAAGAAGCAAGTTCTCGTTTATGAGTGAATGAGATGAGAAAAGAATCCCGGAGGAGACGATTATTGTTTGTTTTTGAGTTTTCAGTCTTTTATTGCTTTTGAAAGTTTGTCGTAAGTTAATGAGCTTAAGCCTAAACCAATGGATTTAGTAAACCCATCACATCTTCCCTCTGATTAGGGGTAATGAGAATACCTTAAGTGTGAAGTCAGATTCTCACACTTAATCACCTTTGATGTAGGATTAAGATCATTAACCTACTTGTGATTATTTAGATGTTTTTGGTGTTTTTGTTTAGTGTTGAATAATGAGGTTAAGCCATAATCAAGGATTAAACAGACTCATTACACCATCCTAATAGAAGGATAATAGATGAGAGTGTTTAAGCTGAGGAAAGCTCCTCAACTTAATCCATGATTAGGGATTAAACTCATGACAAAACAAGCCTTTGATTAAGTGGATTTTATTTAATGATATGATGATGAAGTGAATTTTATGATTTGTAAGACAACTTGAGGGGGACTTGTCCATTAACACTAGGGTTAGTCCTTCTTAACCAGTTAAGGAAGAATTAGAACCCTAATGCAAGGCCCAAGTTACAAGTGTGATGTCTTGATGATTATTATGTGAATTGATTAAGTGATTTAAACACATTAAGGGTTTAACACTTAGGATTAAAGTTATACACTCCATCCTAAGAGAAGGATGCAGGCATAAGCTTAATCACAAAGCCTTAAAGCCTTTGGGGTTTAATCCCTGATTATGAGGTGAGAAGAGAAGACTCGAAGGAGACAAAAAGGTGAAACTAAGAGGGGAGACTAATCAAAACCCTAATTCATTGTCATGCTTGGTTGTTCCTAAAGTTTGTGAGGTTAAACAAAAACAATCTTCAAAGAGAACCACCAGGAAGCAGATGAACAAGATCAAGAGAAGCAAAGTGACTTGCTTCATTCAAGAAGTCAAGTCACTTGAAGAAAGAAAGTGGGAGAAAACAAGAATGAGCAAGCTCAATCTCAAACACATATAGAAATGCAGCAATGGATGCAAGAGAGATGGAAAGAAAAGTTATGAGAAGTGAAGGCAAATTCACTTCTCAAGTTACTTACCACCTGAAATGTTAGAAAGAAATGCAATGCAATGTAAAATGGGATGAAATGGTATGATGCTAAGCAAAACCAGAAGCATGTTGATGATGATAATGATGTTATGAGATGCTACAAGCATGAGGCAAGGCATGGATATGTTCATACAAGATCATGGATGCAAATGAAGCAAGCTTAGAAGCATGGATACACATGAAAAGTTAGGAAGCATACAAAGCATACAACATGGCAAATGCAAGATGCAATGATCAAAGATGCTTCCTATATGTCTTAAGATGTCAAATGAATCACAAGAATGCTTGAAATGCTAAGACAAGTCATGTTATGCAAGAGAATGCAAAAGGGATGCAAAAGAAAGCCCAAATTAGGGTTCAAGGATCAAACATCAAACAAAAACCCAAAACAGAAGCAAACCCTAAGATAAAAAATGGAAAATGCCATCCTAAGAAACCATAAACCTATACTAAACCAAGGTCCAAAGGGGAGGTCTCAACTCCTAACCAATCTCAAGTTATGATTTTTCTAAGTTATTAGGGTTTTTAGGGCTCTTAAATAAAAGAAATACCAAACAAATTGAAAATGAGGGAACAAATCAAGGCCATTTAATCTCAAAAACTACATGCTAGACACAATGCAATGCAAGAAGAATCAATGTCCAACTCTTCTCAAATAGGCAGAAATGATTTTTTGAACTTATGATCAAAATAATGCACAAAATATGATTTAATTCAATGAAAAATTCTTAAAATGCATCAAGATCAAAAAAGAAATTTGGTTTGAAGGTTGGACAATGTTTCTAAATGTCTTAGAACATTTCATGAATTTTTTTGTAATTTTTAAATACCTAAAAGTATTTTTAATTAATTAATTTCCATTAATCAATTAAAAATAATCTTTTAAATATTTAAAAATACTTTTTTAATGATAAAAAATAAAATGAAAATATTTTTGTGTTTACAAAATTAATAAAACTCAGAGGAAAAAGTTTCATAATTTTAAAACCTTTTTTACTATTTTAAAATAAATGTGCAAATTAAATGAAAAGAAAATGAATTTAAATGAATTAAAAGGAAAGTATGCAGGATGGGTGGCTGGGATTCAATCTGGGCTTAGGGGCATTGACTACGCGCCAGATCCTGTGGCCCACGTTTAAACTGGCTTAAACTCAATTAATTAAATGGATAATGAAGATTAGGGCATAATGACAAATCTGGACCATTTATACGCGCGGCAAGTCAAACATTTCAACGCATCCAACGCTCCTCATTCAAACTGGCATTAATGACCTGAGATTAGGGCTAATCACTCAGGCTGCTGGAGAAGACTTCCGGTCGTCTTCTTCGGCCAGCATCTCACCTGGAAATTTCCAAACTCCCTCAAAACGTAACAAAAACAAAATCTAAGAATTGGGAAATGTTCTCCAACCACTCACGAATCAAACCCCTCTCCCAAAACAAATTTCTTTTCCCTAACTAAGCTGAATCGAAGAAAATAAGAACTAGGGCACGCCAGCTTCAGAGAGCAATTAAACTCTCATTCCAGCACCATTTCAAAAACTAAGAGCACCAGGATATTCAGTGGAACATAAGGAACAAGTTTATAACATGAAAAACAATTTCTGGAAAAATAATTTTCAAGCTACCTGAGATTTGGAGCTTTCAACCTGATGACTTTCTGGCCACTCCCCTCAGTGCAATCCACTCCTTAGGACCTCTTGATGGTGTTTGAATGCTTTAGAACAATTTATGTTGGCTGGTTGATGAGTTTCGACAGCTTCTGCTCAAGCTCAGTCAGAAATGGCAATGGAGTTTCAGGCAGTTTCAGGTCATTGTGATGGGTTCTATGTGATCAGAACAATGAGTGGAGAAGATCTATGGTATTTGTTTGGGTGTTTGTGAGCTATGGAGAGAGTTTCGAATGAAAATGCAGGCTGAGGTGAAGAATGGCAATGGGGGATTCTTGCTTGTTTCAGGCCTGGCTCTTGGTGGTTTTAGGTCTATGAAGTATGGTGAGTTGAATGGTGAAAATGGTTTGAGTGTTTGAAGGCTGGGCAGAGAGATTCGAAGCAACTTGCAAGATGGAGTGTTTTGTGAATGTGTTTCTTGTGAATGGTTTCAGCCTTGCCTTGTACATGAAATGGCTTGCAAAATGATAATGTATTTTAATCCTATAGGTCAGATGATGTGACCTGGCCTATAGTGATTGGTAAGTTTGCTTTTGCAAAAAGTCACATTTTGTGTAAGGCAAGCATGGCTCATGATCTAGGCTTGGTACAAGGCATGGGCTATGCGCAGCAAAATGAGGGGAAAGGGTTAGCTTGGTTCAAGGGCCAATGCTGCAAGTTGGTGAAGAGAAATGAGTGGTTTTGCAACTTGTTGCTTTTTGAAACTTTATGAGAAAAGTCTTGTTACATGAACCATAACCATGGGCACTCTTGGTTCAAATCTGAATTTTATGACTTAGAGGATGTTTGCATACTGGTTTGAAATGAATTAGAGGTTGCAATTGGCCTTGGTCCATGATTTTGCAAAATTCTCATTTGAGGCATGCCTTGAAAATCAATGATTTTAGCCAACTTTGTCACACCATAACTTTTGATCCAAGAAGAGTTTGATCATGTTCTTGTACTTTTTGAAAAGGGAAAGATGAGATCTACAACTTTCATGACCAAAGTTTTTCCATTTGAAGCATTTTTGGATCAAGAATCAAGGCTTGAAAAATGACCTAAAATGATGCATTCTTGAAAAGTCAACTATGCCCAAAAAGTCAACATTTGCAAAAACCCTAAATTCTTGATTTTTGTGAACTTCAAACCTCTTCCATGATCAAATAGAGATCATACACACTCAAAATGATGAAGATCACCCATTGGCTGGGTCATTGGGGGTCTCAGATGCCCTGATTTTGCACTGACTTGTCTGAAAAGTCAAACCTTGATCAGATGACTTCCCTATGGAATTTCTTCATGAAAATTGATATGCATACTCCCTATACCATATAGAGACCAATGGAAACAAGAATGACCAAAAAATTTGGAGTTATGGCCTCTGAAACCAAAACCTTAATTTTCAGTCAACTGTGCAGTCAAACCTGGCTCTGCACCCACTCAAACCCTAGTTCTTGTGACTCCTTTGCATTTTTGACTTTGAGGAGATGGAATATGATATAAGAACACATGTAGACCTCTTTGAATTGATTGGTGACCTTTGGAGTGGCTCAAGAAGCCCTGAGATCGCTCAGATCACAAACCCTAGATGCAGATGACCTAGAACCAATGCAGTGACTCAAAAATGAGATGTGAGATGATATGATTGTGTTTATGCATATGAGAATGATCACAAGCCATGGTGAATGGGTGAGGGAAAATTTGGGGTGTTTACAGCTGCCCCTATTCAAGCATGAGTTAGCTGTGCGGGATGTAAGTGACGGCTTAACAGGCAAGCAAGATAACTTGTGGTTGAATACCAAAGACAGTCCAAAATTTGCACTCACAGAATGAAGAAGAAAAGGGATATAAATTGTAAAAAGGAAAATAAAGTATGTTGTAAAGTGTGGGCGACGGAGGACGACCGTCGAGCAGAGGACGACAGCTGGGTAAGGAGCAATGACGGGGACGGCTGACATGCTGGGAAAAGTATACGAAAATAAAGCGATGACGGGGACGGCCGACATGCTGGGGATAGAAGGTAAAGCTAAGACGGGGACGACCGACTAGCTGGGAAAATAAGATTATATGATGGGGGCGTCCATCAAGATAAAGCTGTAAAATTCTCTGGGGATTAATGAAACATGACGGGGACGGCCGTCAAGTTCATAAAGCAAAGTAACCAACGATGGGGACGGCCATCGGGCTAAAGAATAAATGAAATAAACAGATGATGGGGTACGACCATCAAAGGTGAAGGACGATCACCTAGCAGGGGACGGCTGCTCTGTTGGGGATAAAAGAAATATGATGGGGACGGCCATCAGAGGTGGAGGACGACCACCTGGCAGGGTACGGCTGCCGAAAATATCGCGACATAGGACGAATGCCGGATAAAAGGTCAACGATGGGGACGGCCATCGGATGAGCATGATGGAGGACGACCATCAAGAAGTGGAGGACGACCACTCAGCAAGGGACGGCTGCTCTCAAGGTTTATCACGACACAGGACGAGTGTCAGATAACCAAAATCAACAATGGGGATGGCCATTGGATAAAATGATGAAGGACGACCATCAAAAGGTGGAGGACGACCACCTAGCAGGGGACGGCTGCTAAAAACAACGATGGGGACGGCCATCGGATGAGCATGATGGAGGACGACCATCAAGAAGTGGAGGACGACCACTCAGCAGGGTACGGCTGCTCTCAAGGTTATCATGACACAGGACGAGTGTCAGATAAAAGAAAATTCTTTGTTGGCGATCTACTGGGGATATAGTGAACACGGACGAGTGTTCACAACCAAGAAAGGAAAGTATAAGTGTTTGGTATTGTGTATAGATTAAAGATGCGGACGAGCTTCTCTATGACTATGATACGGACGAGTATCATGTAGAAACAAATACTGACGCGTGTTCAGAGATGATGATACGGACGAGTACCATCTGGTTAACAAAGAACACGGACGAGTGTTGTATCTGAAGGGACTCTTCTGGGGAATAGTAGACACAGACGAGTGTCTATATTCAAGAAGACAAAAGTGTTTGACACAGTGTATGGATTAAGGATGCGGACGAGCAACCTTAAGGCTATGATACGGACGAGTATCACGTAGAAACAAACATTAGACGCAATGTTCTGAGATGATGATACGGACGAGTACCAACTGGTTAACAAAGAACAAGGACTATTGTCGAATCTGTGGGGAGATAAGTGATGGTGTATACAAGATACGGACGAGCATCTGTATAAGTGTATCGTGAGTAGTGAGTATGTATAGATGAGTGCCAAGAGAGAAAAGTGTAATAACAAGTGTATGGGTGATGAAGGTGTAAGCGACTGCGCTGGGGATATGACACGGACGAGTGTCTAGAAGATGTATACAGGTATGTGTGAGTGCAAAGAGGGTGTCTTTGGCTTTCTGCTGGTAATATGACACAGACGGGTGTCATGAAGTATCTGTAATACGGGTGATTTTGTTCGTAAAGAGTGTTCTGGCGACTTTACTGGGGAGTGATGATACCGACGGGTATCAAAAGGAAATATGCTGGTATTTGTGAATATGAGGCAACTGCTTTTGCTGGGACTCTGGTGAGGATTTTTGGGGGAAGTATATGATTATTATTCACAAGTGTTGATTCCGAACATGGCTTATGATTATGCTATGCGTTTGATTTTTGTCGTAATGCTCCGTGTTAGACGGAATGCTACGCTCTGAGGGGAAAATATGATGCGAATGCCATGATTATGCAAAGATATCAAACCGGGATTCGGATCCCGTTGCTGCGAAGATCTCTGGCTGATCTGTTTGAAAAGGGCCTCCCAGCTGGGGATGAGATCATTGGTAGATCTGGTGAGATGTATTCATTTGGGGATATAGGTCACTGGTTGACATATCCTTATAATACGGGACCCAGTTGGGGTTTGTAGAAGCTTTCTTCACTCTGCTGTGATCTTCTATGCGCCGCTCTTCTGGATAGAGGCTGGGGATTCTGTGGGGAGATGGTTCCCTGACTTTTGCACTCAGCTGAGGATGAAATGGCAACTCGGCTGGGGGGAATTATGAGAGGCAACTCAGCTGGGGAGAGCAACAAGAGGAAACTCAGCTGGGAATAGAGCATTTCGGATGCTGAGATCTTTTGTTGATTTGCCAGCTTGCTGGGATGAAGCTTACATGCCCCAAGTTGCGTCCTGTATACCTGCAATCCTGCGAAGGAAACGCACAAAAGGTCCCGAGGTATCCTTTACTGGATTCCGTCACAGGAGTTAAGTACTTTCGAGAGTAAGTATATTCCCTGTAAGCATGTGTTTTATTATTAGTTTTTTTGGAGAAAAGCACCTGTACTTATGCCATTGATTTTTTAGAGACACCAGACATCCTTTGCAAATAAAAATATACAAAACGAAACATGACTGAGAAATCTGATTTTATTAATTCATATGCCCTGAATTGGCGAGGTACAGTCAAAGGAACATATCCCCTGAAATGAGGAGATTGTTACAAATTGAGAAACAAAATGCTGGCAGTGTTGACGACGCTTTAAGGAGCTTCCTCTTCTGCTATGACTCGTATGACAATGACGTTCTTCTCGTCTTGCTTTCTGAAGAAAGTTGATTCTGATTGAAGCTTGATTCTGTCAAAGCTTTCCAAGTTGTTAGTGATACAGACGAATCCAGAGTGCAGTTGTTCGCTTATTCCCTTATTTTGCATGGATCGCCCTTTCGGGTTTTCAATCCATCGGGATACCCATTTTTGCCTGAGTTTTCCAATGCGGCTTTTCAAATCAGCGGGTGTACATTTTTTTCATTTATTTCCCTTATTTTTGCCCGAGTCTTTTATTCTGTTTTTGACTCGCCGGGATGCCCTATTTTTGCCTGGACTTTCATTCTGTTTTTATGTCCAGCGGGTCATTTTCATGCGTAGTATTTTTTAACTGCATCTGAATTCACAGGGGATGGAAAATCTTCACCATCCATGGTGCTGAGCATCAGTGCTCCACCAGAGAAAACTTTCTTTACCACGAATGGCCCTTCATAGTTTGGAGTCCATTTGCCCCTGTGGTCTGTATGAGGAGGGAGGATTCTTTTCAGCACAAGATCTCCCACTTGGTACTCTCGGTGCCTGACTTTCTGATCGAAGGCTTTCTTCATTCTCTTCTGATACAACTGCCCATGACAGATTGCGGCCAATCTTTTCTCTTCTATCAGACTCAGTTGTTCGTATCGGGCCCGAACCCATTCTGCTTCACTCAGTTTGACATCCATTAATACCCATAACGAAGGTAATTCAACTTCAACAGGCAGGACCGCTTCCATACCATACACAAGTTGATACGGGGTTGCCCCAGTGGATGTCCTGATTGATGTGCGGTACCCATGCAAGGCAAATGGTAACATTTCATGCCAATCTTTGTAGGTGACTACCATCTTCTGCACAATCTTCTTGATGTTCTTATTTGCCGCCTCAACAACACCATTCATCTTTGGTCTGTAAGGAGAAGAATTGTGATGTTGGATCTTGAAGTCCCGGCACAGTTCTGCCATCATTTTGTTGTTTAGATTGGAACCATTATCTGTAATGATTCGCTCGGGAACTCCGTATCGACAGATGATATCTCTTTTCAGAAATCGGGCTACCACTTGCCTTGTAACATTTGCATATGAGGCTGCTTCAACCCATTTGGTGAAATAGTCAATGGCGACCAAGATGAATCTGTGACCATTTGAAGCAGTCGGCTCGATCTTGCCAATCATATCAATGCCCCACATAGCAAAGGGCCATGGTGAAGACATTATGTTCAAAGGATTGGGAGGCACATGCACCTTATCTGCGTAGATCTGGCATTTATGGCATTTCCTGGCATAAGCACAACAGTCTGCATCCATTGTGATCCAATAATAGCCTGATCTTAACAACTTCTTAGCCATTGCATGTCCTCCAGCATGGGTACCAAAAGATCCTTCATGCACTTCATGCATCAGTAAATCTGCTTCCGTCTTGTCAACACATCTGAGGAGTACCATATCAAAATTCCTCTTGTATAAAGACCCATCAGTGTTCAGAAAGAAACTTCCAGCAAGCCTTCTCAAGGTCTTCTTATCATTGGAAGATGCCCCAGGTGGGTATGTTTGATCCTCCAAGAAGCACTTAATATCGTGGAACCAAGGCTTATCATCTTTGACAACATCTGCTGCGAATACATATGCTGGTCTATCAAGTCTTGATACTGAAATCTGAGGTACAAAGTTAGCAGCTTGAACTTTGATCATGGACGAAATGGTAGCCAAGGCATCTGCAAACTGATTCTCATCCCGAGGGATATACTCAAGTTTGACTGTTGTGAAGAAAGTCAATAACCTTCTTGTATAATCCCTGTAAGGTATCAGATGATCCTGGTGTGTATACCATTTCCCATTGGTCTAATTGATTACCAAAGCTGAATCTCCGAATACGGTCAATGTCTTGATCCTGAGGTCAATGGCTTCCTCAAGACCCATAATGCAAGCTTCGTATTCAGCTTCGTTGTTAGTGCAGTTGAAAGTGAGTTTTGCCGAGAAAGGCATGTGAACTCCTTTGGGTGTAATAAGTACTGCACCAACACCACGGCCATTCATGTTAACAGCCCCGTCGAACATCATAATCCATTCTTCCTCCGGGTCAGGCCCTTCAGTGTGAATAGGCTCTTCATGATCTTTTGTTTTAATGAACATGATATCTTCATCAGGGAAGTCAAACCTCATAGGCTGGTAATCATCAATGGGTTGCTCAGCAAGATATTCAAACAATACACTGCCTTTGATGGCTTTTTGAGAAGTGTACTGGATGTCGTACTCTGTAAGGATCATTTGCCATCTTGCAACCCGTCCGGTAAGCGCTGGCTTCTCAAATATGTACTTGACTGGGTCCATCTTCGAGATTAATAAAGTAGTGTGGGTCAACATATACTGTCTCAGTCGGCGAGCAGCCCACGCTAAAGCACAGCAAGTTTTCTCGAGCAGTGAATATCGTTGTTCACAGTCGGTAAACTTTTTGCTTAGGTAGTATATTGCATACTCTTTTCGACCAGACTCGTCATGCTGGCCCAGCACACACCCCATTGACTCTTCTAATACTGTCAAGTACATTATCAGAGGTCTTCCTTCAACTGGCGGCATGAGGATTGGAGGTTCTTGCAGATATTCCTTGATCTTGTCAAAAGCCTTCTGGCAATCTTCGTTCCACCTGACCGTTTGTTCTTTTCTCAACAGCTTGAACAAGGGTTCACAGGTTGCTGTAAGGTGAGATATGAACCTTGAAATGTAGTTCAATCGACCTAAGAACCCTCGAACTTCTTTCTCAGTTTTCGGTGCAGGCATCTCTTGAATGGCTTTGACTTTATCAGGGTCCACTTCAATCCCTTTCTCGCTTACAATAAAGCCCAGCAGCTTACCAGATCTCACCCCGAATGTGCATTTGTTGGGGTTCAACTTCAGTTGATACCTTCTCAGACGCTTGAACAACTTGAGCAGATTCACCAGATGATCTTCTTCAGTAAGGGACTTGGCAATCATATCATCCACATAACATTCTATTTCTTTGTGGATCATATCGTGGAACAATGTTACCATAGCCCGTTGATACGTTGCACCGGCATTCTTGAGCCCAAATGGCATTACTTTGTAGCAGAACGTGCCCCAGGGTGTGATGAATGTTGTCTTCTCCATGTCTTCAGGTGACATTTTAATCTGGTTGTATCCTGAAAATCCATCCATGAAGGAGAATACCGAGAACTGAGCCGTATTATCAACCAATACATCAATGTGAGGTAGAGGGAAATCATCTTTCGGGCTGGCTCTGTTCAGATCCCGGTAATCAACACACATTCTTACTTTGTCGTCCTTCTTAGGCACAGGTACTATAT
This sequence comes from Lathyrus aphaca, assembly GCA_963966055.1. Lineage (NCBI taxonomy): Eukaryota > Viridiplantae > Streptophyta > Magnoliopsida > Fabales > Fabaceae > Lathyrus > Lathyrus aphaca. Next base: position 458,778,505 of record OZ014523.1, on the reverse strand, counting down.
TAGCAACCCACGGCAGGTAGCTAGTTACAGCAAGGAACCCGGCGTCCCATTGCTTTTGTACCTCTTCCTTGATTTTCATGGCCATGTCTGGACGAGTACGGCGCAACTTCTGTTTGACTGGAGGGCATTCTTCTCTCAAAGGCAGCTTGTGCACAACAATGTCGGTATCCAACCTTGGCATATCTTGGTATGACCAAGCAAACACATCCACATACTCTTGAAGCAGATCAATCAGTTGTCTCTTTACTGAGTCTTGCAGGCAGGCCCCGATCCTAACTTCTTTCACGTCTTCCTCTGTACCAAGATTAATCACTTCAACTTCCTCCTGGTGAGGGGTAATAACCTTTTCCTCTTGTCTTAACAACCTGGCTAGCTCTTCAGGAAGCTCATATTCTTCATCAACCCCTTCATCAGCTTGATTGATTGGATTGTCAAAGTCATACGATGTCATAGCCGTGCTGTTGTCAGTGCTGTCTGGGAGGCACTCTCTGCAAGGGTTAAGTTGTTCATTTTAGTGATTGATTTTAGTCTTGTTTAGAAAAGTGAAATAAAGTTGTCATTTTGAAAACACTGCCATTTATTTTTTGTACAAAAAGAAAAATGGAAAAACAGTGAACGGAAAAGAAAAAAACTCATTTGCAAAAAGATGTCTGATATTTCATTAATTGATCTTGTTTGCACAAAAAAGTACAGATGGCCCGATTACAAAATGAGTCTTGTCATCTTGGGCAAGATGCAAGACTTTGATGCATGCTTATAAAGTACAGGAAATAATAATTACTCTGATCGAGTAACTCTTATAATTTCCTGGGAAGACCAGTTCGAGATACTGCTCCCCGGGATCTTTGGACGAATCCAGCTTTCCAGGTTGCGCTCCTCTTCCAGCTCGTCTTCCAGACAGTTGATAGCATCAGGGGTAAGCATCCCCCCACTGACAAAACCAGGCTCTTCAGCAGCCTTTGCTTGATGTTGAGTTGGTCTGTAACCCAACCCAAACTTGTCTTTCTTCTCCTCCACAGCTAAAACTTTGCCCCAGCCTAGGGCAGTTCCTTCCTCAACAACCTTCCGGGCTTGTTGGTATGATGACATGGAGACCCCAGATACAGCAGATGCTTCATTGACATTCAAGGCTTCAAATCCTTGGCTCATTGTTTCATGGATCTCCCCATCCATTTCGATATACTTATAAGTAGCCAGATGGCTAACAAAGATGTCCTCCTCCCCACAGATTGTGACAACTTGGCCTTCCCACTCATATTTTAACTTTTGGTGAAGGGTAGACGTTATTGCGCCGACGGCGTGAATCCAGGGTCTACCTAACAAACAGCTGTAGGCGGGCTGAATGTCCATCACGTAAAAGATAGTTTTAAAGGTCTGTGGGCCAATTGTCACAGGTAGCTCGATCTCTCCCAGAACCGATCTCTTAGAACCATCAAAGGCTCTTACCACCAGGTTACTGGGTCTCAAAGCCAATCCGTCATATTCTAACTTCACCAGAGCCTTCTTTGGTAAGACATTCAGGGATGAACCTGTATCTACCAGCACATGAGAAAGGACAGCTCCTTTGCATTCCATGGTTATGTGCAAGGCTTTGTTGTGGTTGCGGCCATCCGCTGTCAAGTCAGTATTGGTGAACCCTAGCCCGTTGCTAGCAGTAACATTTCCAACCACGGTCTCCAACTGGTTGACAGTAATCTCTTCAGGCACGTAAGCTGCGTGCAAGACTTTGAGTAGTGCATTCCGATGGGCTTCGGAGCACATAAGCAGTGAGAGGATAGAGATTTTGGATGGCATCTGGTGAAGTTGATCCACAATTTTGTAATCACTCTTTTTGATGATTCTCATAAACTCATCAACTTCTTGATCGAACGGTGTCTTCAAGGCTTCTTTAACAGCTTGATCTTCCTGCACCGGGCTCTTGCCTTTTGCCTTGGCAGCAGCTTCTGCTTCGGCTGTAGGTCTTTGAATTGGTGGAGCAAAGAGACGTCCGCTTCGAGTGAAGCCTCCGCCTCCCCCCACATTATCTACTTGTGGTGCAGGTGTTGATGTTTCAAGAGTGATTCTTTTTCCTTCGCAGTACACGTCAGAGCCATAGTGCCAAGGGATGGCCCTATTGCTTTCATATGGTACTGGTCCAGGCACCGTGACAGTGACTGGACTGATTGCTGCTGCTGAAGGGACTATAATTGTTTGTGGATCATAAAAGATTGTAACTGGTGCTCTGGTGGGAGCAGCACCTTCTGAATGGTAGGCAGAGTTGTTCTCAGGATCATAAAATATTGTGACGGTAGAGACATCTTCATGATTTGTTGCTGGTGTTGTAGGAGATAATGGTGGCAGGATGGATGTTGCTATTGTAGGAGTCTCAAAATGGAGTGAAGCTGAAGTTGTAGCAGGAAGATTTGTTGTAAACTGATCAGTTGAGATGATGGATGAAGTACTTGTTGATGAAGCCGAAGAATTGTTAGGAACAATAGTTGCTGCAGTTGTATGAGGTTCTGAAACCGTTGCTGATGATATTGCTGGATTTGTTGGAAATGATGTGGTGATCTGAAGTTGGCCACTCTGAATGAGGCCATCTATGCCATTCCTCAAATTATCGCACCCATTTACCGAGATATTGCAGTAAGCACAACCCAATTCACACCCTGGGAACATTTGACATTCCAAGAGCTGAGCCTTGATTTCTACCAATGGTGTCCTGATCTGTCCCACACTGGTTATTAAATAAGACGGCTTGTCTTCTTCAATAGCGTTAATCCGGGGACCACCATGGTTTGGCATTGGGTTTTTATTGACATTGGGTGGTGGTGCGAAATTCAGAGCCTTTGAGTCCACCAGGTCTTGTACTTTCATATGCAGAGCCCTGCATTTTTCTGTGCTGTGGCCAGGTGCGTTTGAATGAAAAGCACACCTAGCATTGGAGTCATAATTCCTTGGTAGACTGTTGGGATCCGGAGGTGCCAACGTTCTTAGCTCAACCAGGTTGAGTTTCAGAAGTTGTGGCAGCAAAGTAGCATATGGCATGGGAATCGGATCAATCACTCTGTTAGCTTGAGAAGGCCTCTGCTGAAATGGCCTCTGTTGACTGTTGTTGTTGGTGTTGCTGTTGTTGTAATTCCTTGGAGGATACTGATTTTGCTGAGGTTGCGGCTGATAGTTTTGCTGAGGAGGTTGATAGACTGGCTGAGGATGGGCTGGAGCAGGAATGGTGACTGCTGCTATTGACCTCTGAACATACTGGGGCCTGCCCCTGTTTGAATGGATGGCATTGGTCTCGCCAGTTCTTCTTGGGCCTGCAAAAGGCTTTCTTGTACTACTGGACGAGCTTGCACCGTTGTCTGAGATCTTTCCCATTTTCAACAGGCTTTCAATTCTCTCCCCAGCTATGACAACATCCGCGAAGCTAGTGGAAGAGAAAGCAGCCAACCTGTCAATATAGGTTCCCTGAAGGGTATTCATGAACATATCTGCCATTTCCCGTTCAGACATAGGTGGTTGAACAGCAGCAGCCAGTTGCCTCCATCTCTGGGCATATTCTCGGAAACTCTCTCTTGAAGACTGTGACATTCCCATCAGGAGGGTCCTGTTGGGTGCCATGTCTAGATTATACTGATACTGTCTGATGAAGGCCTCTGCCAGGTCCTTCCAGCATCTAATAGTTGCCCTTGTCAAGTGAGAGTACCATTCCCTTGATGCTCCAGTCAAGCTGTCTTCGAAGTAGAACATCCAGAGCTTCTCATCCATTGTATAGGCCTTTAATCTCCCGAGAAAAGATTGTAGATGGGTCCGAGGACAAGAAGTCCCATTATACTTTTCAAAACATGGAGGCTTGAACTTGTGGGGAATCCTAACCCCATCTACCAAGCCCATGTCCATGACGTCGAAGCCCAAAGAGTTTTGAGATTCTAAGGACCTCAACTTCTCAGCTATTTCATCCAATCTTCTATCGTATGCTTCTTCCCCAGCACCCATTACTGTGAACTGGTCTTCTTGAGGGTCTTCCTGTAGTACCCTCCCTGCTGTGGCAGTCCCTTGTATATTGACAGGGATGTTGGCCTCTGGATGGAGATGGGGTCCAAAAACTGGGGGATTGACATGAGGTTGGACCCTCTCGTTGTTACTTGTGCCAGCAGTTCCCACATGGGGCTCTTCTTGATTCTGCCTTTCCACCATGGCTCTCAATCTTTCCTGGCTCTGAGCCATGTTGTTCATAACTTCCATAAACTGAGTCATTTGGTTCCTCATTTCTAGCCTTTCATTTGCCATTTGATTTCTGACCTCAGTGAGGTCCTGCTGCATCTGATCCATCTGAATTCCCGGAAGGTTGTTTCGGGTTGGATAGCGGTGCGGACGGTTGAGGGGAAATACCCGGCGCCTAGCAATAGTTCCTGATGCATCACAACAGAGGTTAGCAACAATAAAACAAAACCTACAAAACAAGCAAAGGGTTAGCATGCAATGCAGTTATGCTTATTTGTTCTCAAGGTATCCGGCTTGGCCTTCGGTTTTGACCCTTCCAGACCCTTGGAGATGCTGTTGTTGTTGCTTGAAGAAAACTCAGATGAAGCAAACTAACGCAAATATATTACAGAAGGTGAAATAATACAACTTGTTCATTTTACAACACAAGCCCTCTAAGGGGTCAAAATACAGTACAAAATAAAAGTACATGGAAAGAAAGCAACAACAAACAAATGGTCAAACACCAAGACCAAACTCATCCTCACGAACTTCCTTGAGAAGTGCTTCGGTCACAGGATCAGCCGGACGCTCCGTGAGATTCCTGATGAGGAGATTCCGGGTCGTAACAGCTGCTGTTAGCTTCTTGTGCTGAGTTTGGTCCTTGGACCTCTTCACCCCTGCTTTGATCTTTAGCTCTGATATCTCCCTCTGGGCTGCTGCCAGGGCTTCTTGTTGTCCTTTTGCACTAGCTTCCAGTTGCTCCATCTTGTCTTGAACTCTCTTGTCTTCCAGGGTACGAGCCTCGGTGATCCTGACCCACCGGGCTTGACTCTCCTTCAAGTACAAGTCTGTCCTTGCTCTCTGGAACTGGGCTTCTTTGCAAGCATTCTTCAGAATTTGTTCACCAGCTTTAGACTTTTTGATATAATCCCCAGACTTTTCAATCTTAGTCAAATGCTCCACTCTCAACTTCTCCAATCTCTCAATCTCCCTCATACCTTCACTCCTCTCCCGGAGGGTCTTCTGCAAAGCCTGGGTTAGCTTCTCATTTCTTTCCTTCAAGCTCTCAAACTCCTCCAAACTGATGGTGGCAGGGGGTGGTGCTGAAGATGACTCAGGCATGTCTTCTATGGTAAAGGGCATTCCAGAGAATTGGGCCCTGGCACGGGACCACTCATAATATTGTGCTGATGCCACATTATTACACTTCCCCAGAATGGTGACTCCCTTGGTTTGAACATTATCCCAGGCCCAGGCAGCCTGCCTAACAACAGCCAAACTAATCTTGTTCTCACAATAAAGGGTCTCCACCAAATCCTGTGCCCTAGGGGTGTGGACCAGTGCATAGCCCAATTGCCTCCTGAACAGCAGAGGGTTGTAATTGATACTACCCTTAACTCCTATCAAAGGCACATTAGGAAAATGCCCACAGCTGGTGATGATATCCCTGCCCTTGGTGCTTTGAGTGCACCATCTGATATCAGCTGAAGTTAGAACAGTAAGTCTCTTAGCCCAGTTGCTCTGCTGATGAGGGTTTAGAAATGCATCTGTCCTGGGTAGGTGCCTGAGAAGCCAAGTGTGGAACAATGGAGCACAAAACCTCACTAACCTTCCCCTCTGCTTCTCATTCCTCTGATGCACTGAATAGTAAATATCCCCCAATAAAGTTGGCACTGGGTTCTTCAAAATGAACAGATGGACTGCATTCTTGCTAATGAATCGAGGCTCATCTGCAAACAATACAATTCCATATAGACTTAGGGCCAACAAAGCACAAACAGCTTTCCACTCCCCCAGAGAAGCTTTCAAGGTAGCTTGAGAAAGTAAGAAGTCCAGATGAAAACCAGGGATTCCAGCTTTAGAGGTCATATGCTGCTCAACCAAAACAGGTTCCAGATGCAAAGCTTTTGCTACTTCTCCATTAGCAGGAAAGACCATCTCAGGTTTGAAAGGGATTCCAACCCTGATAGGCATACCAACTAATGAGGAGTACTCTTCCAATAAGGGGCCCAACTGAAAGTCTTGCAAAGTAAAACATCTCAGTGGAGGATCATAAAACTGAATGCAGGTGTGGATGAGGCTCCTCTGTGATGGGTCCAGATCCATAACCATATCAAGTATATCTCCATAACTCTCCCTGAACAAGGGTATGTGATCTGGCGTGATCAGGGTTTGAATCCTCCTGATGTCTGATAGCTCTGGCTGGAAGAAGTGATAGGTGACATTGCTCTTTTTAGGAGCCATGATGTTGAAGACTGAGTAGAGACAGGTGCTGATGACAATGCTGAAGTGATGAGCCACTGATTGGCTGGTGCTGGTGATAGCTGAAGCAGACAGCTGATAACTGAAGCAGGTGTTGGTGAAGATAGGCCAATACTGGAGATGGGGTCAAAACCAAAACCAAATGAAGATGGGTACCCTGAAACAAATAAGCAAATGTCAATATGATGCGATGATTATGTATGCAAATGAAATGCAAGGGTCTGTGACTGAGCTGGATCTGATCAAACTGCTCTGATATAGGTCCAAATGTGTTCAAGAATTCCAGTTGGAGGTCTATAAATCCAGTAACCAAGGTAGGGGGCTCAAATAAAGAGCCATATGTCCAGGGTTTTAGAATCACAAGAACTGTCCAACATGGAGTACTCTTTAACAAATCAAAGTAACAGGGTATTCTGAGGTCAAGGTACCTGCAAACCTGTAAACAGCCCAACCCCCTCACAGGTGGTGTTCTAGAACAAGGATCCTCAGACTTGGATCGGTTATGAGAAGTGTAAACACTTCCAACCTGGAGGTACAGTGTTTACAATAACCACAACAATTCCTCCTCTAATTCACCTCAGCTTCTGAAGGTCAATACTAAAGGTCATCCAGACTTAGCAGGCTTCCCAGATAGCCCTAGCGTTGCAGGAAATCTGCAACACAGAGTTCTCAAGAAGAAACCCATATCTGAACCGTGTTTCGTATTCCCGCACCAGACCGAAATGGAATGGGAAAGAATATGATTCACTCTAGCCTAGGTGTCACTCAGGTCCCAGGTATAGGACCTTAACTCTCAATGGAACACCCACCCACCAAAGCAAACAACAGATCCAGCCAGCAGCATGACAGTATGATATATGAAAAACTGTAAAGAAAGCAATAAATAAAGCTGTACAGAAAGCAATAAATAAAGCGAATATACAAACACATAACACCCCCAATAAACACAAATCAATCAAGCGCTAGGAGGAACCCACAAAAAGAACTAGAAGCCCTGGTTGCAGTATAAGGCTCCCCAGCAGAGTCGCCAAGCTGTCGCTCCCGACAAATGAAAATAAGGATCAGATGAAGGTACAGACGCGAACGGTCGGCGAGAGGGACAATGAGAACACACAGCCGTGAACTCACTGGAGATGAATAGAGTCGCCAGCTAGGCATTTTTATCCCGGAGGAAAGGTAATGCTGCATAGACCTAGAAAAAGATGGATAAGACGGTTGCGAACCAGAGAGACTGAGAAAGGGGGTTAGTTACAACCTGGGAAGGTATTAGCACCCAGATTGTCCGCCGTACTCGACGGGATCCACGCTTAAAAGATTTGTGTTTTAAAGGGGTAGTGTTAGTGCAATCTGTGTGTAAAAGAGCTGGAAAAGAATGTACAGGTGTCAGTGTAAAGTGTATAAGTGATGTGAAGTATGAAAGTGTCGGTGTAAGGACGGGAGTGAAATGCTCATGATCATGAGGCTAAAGAATAAGGCTAGAAAGAGGGGGAATATACAGAGACTTTTGTTCGATAACTGTTAAGTTATGCCTACGTATCCTCTCGTGCAATGAGGAAGTCAGAACATCGAAGTTCGACCCAAAGAGACTGAAAGATGAATTGACCTGATGAACTGCTTACTTGTCTATGCTCAAGTGTATGACCTGTCTGGCTCAGGTGCTAACTGTCTTGCATTGGACGGAAGAAGCAAGTTCTCGTTTATGAGTGAATGAGATGAGAAAAGAATCCCGGAGGAGACGATTATTGTTTGTTTTTGAGTTTTCAGTCTTTTATTTCTTTTGAAAGTTTGTCGTAAGTTAATGAGCTTAAGCCTAAACCAATGGATTTAGTAAACCCATCACATCTTCCCTCTGATTAGGGGTAATGAGAATACCTTAAGTGTGAAGTCAGATTCTCACACTTAATCACCTTTGATGTAGGATTAAGATCATTAACCTACTTGTGATTATTTAGATGTTTTTGGTGTTTTTGTTTAGTGTTGAATAATGAGGTTAAGCCATAATCAAGGATTAAACAGACTCATTACACCATCCTAATAGAAGGATAATAGATGAGAGTGTTTAAGCTGAGGAAAGCTCCTCAACTTAATCCATGATTAGGGATTAAACTCATGACAAAACAAGCCTTTGATTAAGTGGATTTTATTTAATGATATGATGATGAAGTGAATTTTATGATTTGTAAGACAACTTGAGGGGGACTTGTCCATTAACACTAGGGTTAGTCCTTCTTAACCAGTTTGTGAGGTTAAACAAAAACAATCTTCAAAGAGAACCACCAGGAAGCAGATGAACAAGATCAAGAGAAGCAAAGTGACTTGCTTCATTCAAGAAGTCAAGTCACTTGAAGAAAGAAAGTGGGAGAAAACAAGAATGAGCAAGCTCAATCTCAAACACATATAGAAATGCAGCAATGGATGCAAGAGAGATGGAAAGAAAAGTTATGAGAAGTGAAGGCAAATTCACTTCTCAAGTTACTTACCACCTGAAATGTTAGAAAGAAATGCAATGCAATGTAAAATGGGATGAAATGGTATGATGCTAAGCAAAACCAGAAGCATGTTGATGATGATAATGATGTTATGAGATGCTACAAGCATGAGGCAAGGCATGGAGATGTTCATACAAGATCATGGATGCAAATGAAGCAAGCTTAGAAGCATGGATACACATGAAAAGTTAGGAAGCATACAAAGCATACAACATGGCAAATGCAAGATGCAATGATCAAAGATGCTTCCTATATGTCTTAAGATGTCAAATGAATCACAAGAATGCTTGAAATGCTAAGACAAGTCATGTTATGCAAGAGAATGCAAAAGGGATGCAAAAGAAAGCCCAAATTAGGGTTCAAGGATCAAACATCAAACAAAAACCCAAAACAGAAGCAAACCCTAAGATAAAAAATGGAAAATTCCATCCTAAGAAACCCTAAACCTATACTAAACCAAGGTCCAAAGGGGAGGTCTCAACTCCTAACCAATCTCAAGTTATGATTTTTCTAAGTTATTAGGGTTTTTAGGGCTCTTAAACAAAAGAAATACCAAACAAATTGAAAATGAGGGAACAAATCAAGGCCATTTAATCTCAAAAGCTACATGCTAGACACAATGCAATGCAAGAAGAATCAATGTCCAACTCTTCTCAAATAGGCAGAAATGATTTTTTGAACTTATGATCAAAATAATGCACAAAATATGATTTAATTCAATGAAAAATTCTTAAAATGCATCAAGATCAAAAAAGAAATTTGGTTTGAAGGTTGGACAATGTTTCTAAATGTCTTAGAACATTTCATGAATTTTTTTGTAATTTTTAAATACCTAAAAGTATTTTTAATTAATTAATTTCCATTAATCAATTAAAAATAATCTTTTAAATATTTAAAAATACTTTTTTAATGATAAAAAATAAAATGAAAATATTTTTGTGTTTACAAAATTAATAAAACTCAGAGGAAAAAGTTTCATAATTTTAAAACCTTTTTTACTATTTTAAAATAAATGTGCAAATTAAATGAAAAGAAAATGAATTTAAATGAATTAAAAGGAAAGTATGCAGGATGGGTGGCTGGGATTCAATCTGGGCTTAGGGGCATTGACTACGCGCCAGATCCTGTGGCCCACGTTTAAACTGGCTTAAACTCAATTAATTAAATGGATAATGAAGATTAGGGCATAATGACAAATCTGGACCATTTATACGCGCGGCAAGTCAAACATTTCAACGCATCCAACGCTCCTCATTCAAACTGGCATTAATGACCTGAGATTAGGGCTAATCACTCAGGCTGCCGGAGAAGACTTCCGGTCGTCTTCTCCGGCCAGCATCTCACCTGGAAATTTCCAAACTCCCTCAAAACGTAACAAAAACAAAATCTAAGAATTGGGAAATGTTCTCCAACCACTCACGAATCAAACCCCTCTCCCAAAACAAATTTCTTTTCCCTAACTAAGCTGAATCGAAGAAAATAAGAACTAGGGCACGCAAGCTTCAGAGAGCAATTAAACTCTCATTCCAGCACCATTTCAAAAACTAAGAGCACCAGGATATTCAGTGGAACATAAGGAACAAGTTTATAACATGAAAAATAATTTCTGGAAAAATAATTTTCAAGCTACCTGAGATTTGGAGCTTTCAACCTGATGACTTTCTGGCCACTCCCCTCAGTGCAATCCACTCCTTAGGACCTCTTGATGGTGTTTGAATGCTTTAGAACAATTTATGTTGGCTGGTTGATGAGTTTCGACAGCTTCTGCTCAAGCTCAGTCAGAAATGGCAATGGAGTTTCAGGCAGTTTCAGGTCATTGTGATGGGTTCTATGTGATCAGAACAATGAGTGGAGAAGATCTATGGTATTTGTTTGGGTGTTTGTGAGCTATGGAGAGAGTTTCGAATGAAAATGCAGGCTGAGGTGAAGAATGGCAATGGGGGATTCTTGCTTGTTTCAGGCTTGGCTCTTGGTGGTTTTAGGTCTATGAAGTATGGTGAGTTGAATGGTGAAAATGGTTTGAGTGTTTGAAGGCTGGGCAGAGAGATTCGAAGCAACTTGCAAGATGGAGTGTTTTGTGAATGTGTTTCTTGTGAATGGTTTCAGCCTTGCCTTGTACATGAAATGGCTTGCAAAATGATAATGTATTTTAATCCTATAGGTCAGATGATGTGACCTGGCCTATAGTGATTGGTAAGTTTGCTTTTGCAAAAAGTCACATTTTGTGTAAGGCAAGCATGGCTCATGATCTAGGCTTGGTACAAGGCATGGGCTATGCGCAGCAAAATGAGGGGAAAGGGTTAGCTTGGTTCAAGGGCCAATGCTGCAAGTTGGTGAAGAGAAATGAGTGGTTTTGCAACTTGTTGCTTTTTGAAACTTTATGAGAAAAGTCTTGTTACATGAACCATAACCATGGGCACTCTTGGTTCAAATCTGAATTTTATGACTTAGAGGATGTTTGCATACTGGTTTGAAATGAATTAGAGGTTGCAATTGGCCTTGGTCCATGATTTTGCAAAATTCTCATTTGAGGCATGCCTTGAAAATCAATGATTTTAGCCAACTTTGTCACACCATAACTTTTGATCCAAGAAGAGTTTGATCATGTTCTTGTACTTTTTGAAAAGGGAAAGATGAGATCTACAACTTTCATGACCAAAGTTTTTCCATTTGAAGCATTTTTGGATCAAGAATCAAGGCTTGAAAAATGACCTAAAATGATGCATTCTTGAAAAGTCAACTATGCCCAAAAAGTCAACATTTGCAAAAACCCTAAATTCTTGATTTTTGTGAACTTCAAACCTCTTCCATGATCAAATAGAGATCATACACACTCAAAATGATGAAGATCACCCATTGGATGGGTCATTGGGGGTCTCAGATGCCCTGATTTTGCACTGACTTGTCTGAAAAGTCAAACCTTGATCAGATGACTTCCCTATGGAATTTCTTCATGAAAATTGATATGCATACTCCCTATACCATATAGAGACCAATGGAAACAAGAATGACCAAAAAATTTGGAGTTATGGCCTCTGAAACCAAAACCTTAATTTTCAGTCAACTGTAAAGTCAAACCTGGCTCTGCACCCACTCAAACCCTAGTTCTTGTGACTCCTTTGCATTTTTGACTTTGAGGAGATGGAATATGATATAAGAACACATGTAAATCTCTTTGAATTTATTGGTGACCTTTGGAGTGGCTCAAGAAGCCCTGAGATCGCTCAGATCACAAACCCTAGATGCAGATGACCTAGAACCAATGCAGTGACTCAAAAATGAGATGTGAGATGATATGATTGTGTTTATGCATATGAGAATGATCACAAGCCATGGTGAATGGGTGAGGGCAAATTTGGGGTGTTTACACTCTAATTCACCTCAGCTTCTGAAGGTCATAATAAAGGTCATCCAGACTTAGCAGGCTTCCCAGATAGCCCTAGCACTACAGGAAATCTGTAGCACAGAGTTCTCAAGAAGAAACCCATATCTGAACCGTGTTTCATATTCCCGCACCAGACCGAAATGGAATGGGAAAGAACATGAACCACTCTAGCCTAGGTGACACTCAGGTCCCAGGTATAGGACCTTAATCTCTTAATGGAACCCCCACCCATCAAGACAACAAACCAGATCCAGCAATGACAGTATGAAATATGCAAAATTGTAAAGAAAGCAATAAACAAAACTGTACATAAAGCAATAAATAAAATAAATACATAAACACATATAGCACATAAAATCCAAGTAAACTCAAATCAAACAAGCGCTAGGAGGAACCCACAAAAAGAACCAGAAGCCCTGGTTGCAATATAAGGGTCCCCATCAGAGTCGCCAAGCTGTCGCTCCCACCAAATGACACCTAATTCAAATAGGGTACAAATGCGAACGGTCGGCAAGAAGAGATAGAACACACAAGAGTGAAATGAAAAGAAAAAGAGTCGCCAGCTAGGCATTTTTATCCTGAAGGAAAGGTAATACTGCATAAACCTAAGAGAAGATGGATAACACGGTCGCGAACCAGAGAAACTGAGAAAGGGGGTTAGTTACAACCTGGGAAGGTATTAGCACCCAGATTGTCCGTTGTACGCGACGGGATCCACGCTTGAAAGATTTGTGTTTAAAGGGGTAGTGTCTGTGCTATTTTGTGTGCAACAGCTGGAAAAGAATGCAAGTGTCAGTGCAAAAGAAATGTGAAGTGAGATAAAAGAGTGTCAGTGTAAGGAAAGAGTCCAAAGCTCAAGACAATGAGGCTTAAAGGAATAAAACTGGAAGAGGGGGGGGGTATACAGAGACTTTTGTTCGATACCTGTTAAGTTATGCCTACGTATCCTCTCGTGCAATGAGGAAGTCATAACACCGTAGTTCGACTCAAAGAGACTGAAAGGTAAATTGACTTGTGAACTGCTTACTTGTCTATGCTCAAGTGTATGACCTGTCTGACTCAGGTGCAAACTGTCTTGCATTAGACGGAAGAAGCAAGTTCTCGTTTGCGAATGAGAATGATGAGAAAAGAATCCCGGAGGAGACGATTATTGTTTGTTTTTGATGTTTTCAATCTTTTATTGCTTTTTGGAGTTTGTCATAAGAAAATGAGCTTAAGCCTAAACCAAGGGTTAGTAAACTCATCACATCCTCCCTCTGATTAGGGATAATGAGAATACCTCAAGTATGAAATAAAAATCTCAAACTTAATTACCATGATGATGTAGAATTAAGATCATTAACCTACTTGTGATTATTTAGATGTTTTTGAGTTTTTTTTGTTTAGTGTTAAGTAATGACTTTAAGCCATAATCAAGGATTTAGTGGACTCATTACACCATCCTAATAGAAGGATAATAGATGAGCACACTTAAGCTGAGGATGATACCTCAACTTAATCCATGATTAGGGATTAACCTCATGACAAAACAAACCTTTATTAAAAGGATTTTAATTAAGGGTGAGATTAAGAAGTGGATTTTATGGTTTGTAAGACAACTTAAGGGGGACTTGTCCATTAACACTAGGGTTAGTCCTTCTTAACCAATAAAGGAAGAATTAGAACCCTAATGCAAGGCCCAAGTTACAAGTTATTGTCTTAGTGATTATTAAGATGGATTGATTAAGAGGTTTAAACAAATTAAGGGTTTAATACTTAGGATTAAAGTTATACACTCCATCCTAAGAGAAGGATGCAGGCATAATCTTAATCACAAAGCCTTAAAACCTTAAAGGTTTAGTCCTTGATTAAGAGATGAGAAGAGAAGACTCAAAGATGACACAAAGGTAAAACTAAATGGGGGACTAATCAAACCCTAATTGTTATCATGCTTGGGTGTTCCTAGGGTTTATGAAGCTTGCAAGATCTTCAAGAAGAGCCACCAAGGAAGAAGCAGATGAAAGGAGGAGAAGCAGAAGAAGCAAGTTAACTTGCTTCTCTTAAGAAGATAAGTTGCTTGAAGAAAGAAAGGGGGGAAAGAGAATGAATGAGCAAGCTCACTCTAATACACAAGTAAAAATGCAGCAATGATGCATAAAAGGGATGAGAAGAGGTTATGAGAAGTGAAGGCAAATTCACTTCTCAGACACTTACCTCCTGAAAAGTTAGCAACAGGAAATGAAGATGAAATGAAAATGGAAAGAATGCAAGGATGCAAACCAAAGTCAGAAGCATATCATGAGGCAAATGATGCTATGGGATGGTATGAAAGCATGTCATGTGATGTGGATGATTATACAAGCAAAGAGGATGCAAATGAAACATGTAAGAAGGAATGAAAGTTCATGAATGCATATGAAATGAAAGGGGTGCATAACATGGCAAATGAATGATGCAATGATCAAACATGATTCTAATGTGCTCTAAGATGTATTACATGTCATGTGGATGCACAAAATGTTATGGCAAATTCATGTAAGCAAGCTTATACAAGGTGGATACAAATGAAGATGCAAATTAGGGTTTATGTACAACATGAGATGCAAAATTCAAAATCAGAAGCAAATGGTAAGATAAAAAATTGAAAATGGAATCAAAGGGACCCTAAACCTATACAAGTTCACTGCCCAAAGGAAGAGACCTAAATCTTAACCTAATGGAAGTTATGATTTTCTCAAGTTTGCTAGGGTTTTAGGACACCTCAAAAGGAAAAATGCAAGACATATTGAAAATGAAAGGTAAATTCATGCCAATTTTATCCTAGAAACTACATGACAAGAGGAATGCAATGCAAAAAGAACCATCATGAAACTCTTCATGGTTTGGCAGAAAGAATTTTTCTAAGTTAGGGTAAAAATATTGATTTCTAAAGACCCTAAATCCAAAGAAAAATGTCAAAATAGGTCAAGAACCAAAAATAAATTTGTGTGAAGGGTTTGATAATTTTTCTAAATGTATCATGATGCAATGTGATTTTTTTGTGATTTCTAGAAACTAAAATGGTATTTTAATTAATTAATTCCCATTAACTAATTAAAATAAACATTTAAATGTTTTAAAAATACAAATTTTATGCAAAAATTAAAATAAAAATGATTTTCAGAATGAAAAAAATATTTGAAAGGGAAATGCAAAAGATAAAATTTTTAGAAGTGTTTTGCTATTTTTAATAAAATGGTAAAGAAATGCAATTAAAATGAAAATTATATTGTGAATTAATGGAAGTATTTTGATCTAGTGGTCCAGATTCAAATAAAAGGGGGGGGGATTGACTTCGCGCGCTATCCAAGGGCCAGAATTCAAACTTCACTGATTAAGATTAAAACCCTAATCTGAGCCCTAATCACTTTCAGGTGACCGGAACAGTGTTCCGCTCATCTTCTCCGGCTAGCCCCTCACTCAATCTCTCTCAATACGCAACCCCAAGCCCTTAAACTCTCTAGAAATGATCCTCACATCAACCCCAACAAGAATCACACACAAAATTCATTTATTCATCATCTAGAACACGAATCGAAGCAAAAAGGAAAACATATCAGAATTTTCAGAAGCTTGTGAAATGCTTAAAACTCAACCATTTTCGAAACAAAACATATCATGGTAATCAGGGGAACACATAGAATCATTATATAACATAAAATGAAGGTTCTGGAAAAATAAATGCCATGGCAACCTGAAGTGGAGCTTTCAACCCAGGAGCTTTCTGACCAGTTCTTTGCCTCAAATCAACTCCAATGACTCCCCCCAAGAGCTTGCAATGTTTGTTTGGAGTTTAAATGACCTCAGAATGAAGTTGGCAGAGATTCTGTTCATGAAAGGTCAAAATCGTGTTTTTGATGTGGGAGGTTTCAGGGCAAAGTGAAGGGTGGGAAATGATCAGTGATGAGTGTGTAGTTGAATGGTGGAAAAAGTTTTGATGTTTGTTGGCTGAGTTATGAGATTCGATAGCTTTTGCAAATTTGGGGGATTTTGTGTATGCTGAGGATTCTCAAGTGTTAGGCTGCAATGTTATGTGCTTTGGCTTGGTTTTGATCCACATGATAAGTTGTGATAGGTCAGAGGGTGGGTGGTGGCCTATGTTGATTGGTATGGGGCAAAATGCATAAAGTCAAGAGTTGGTGTACTTGAGGTATGGGCAAATGGCAGGCCAAGGAAAATGGGGTGTCCTGCGCAGCTGGCTTTAGGGAGGTCCATGGGATCAGTTTTGAGGCAAGGCAGCAAGAGAGATGAAAGTTATGGGGTGTTTTGCAAATTATGAAGGTTTTGGCCCCTTTGAGAAATCTTTATGATCAAGGCATGAAACTTGAGAAATCTTTGGGAAATTCTTAATTTTATGTCATGTATGATGTTTGTGTAATGGTTAGAAGTGTGTTTGAAGTCACCAAATGCTTTGGCATGTGGTTTTGCAAGTTTCCCTCTTTGGCACATAAGTGAAATTTTGTGATTTTTCCCAACTTTGCAAGGCCATAACTTGAGTTCTATGATGAATTAGATCAAGTTCTTGTACTTTTGGAAAAGGGAATGATCCAATTTACAACTTTCATGACCAAGAATTTTTCATTTGAAGCATTTTTGAATCAAAAAGAGGAGGTTGAAAAACTTTCCCAAAATGGCAAGTTTGCATTACAAGTCACTTTCCCAAAATGGCAACTTTGCAAATGACTTGAAATTCTTCAATTTTGTGAACTCCTAACTTCTTCTAAGATCAAATAAAGATCATATATACCCAAAATGACGGAGAAGACCCTTTGGTTGGATGATTGGGGGCCTCAGATGCCCTGATTTTGCACTGACTTGCTCAAGAAGTCATCTATTAATCAGATGCCTTCCCCATTGAATTTCTTCATGAAAATTGGTATGCATGATCCTTATAACATATAGAGACCAATAGAAACAAGAATGACCAAAAAATTTGGAGTTATGGCCTCTGAAACCAAAACCCTAATTTTAGGTCATCTGGGTAGTTAAGCTTGGCTCTGCTTCCATGCCTTCCTCAGTTCTTGTGATTCTTTGACGTCCTTGACCTTGGGAGGATATAATATGATGCTTGAACATACATGGACCCTATTGAGATTATTGAAGACCTTTGGAGTGGCTCAGATAGCTCAGGGATGGCTTAGATCATAAACCCTAGATGCAGATGACTTAGAACCAATGCAGTGAAGCAAAAATGCACTAAGAGATGATATGATTGAATCTATGCAAATGAAAAGAACCACAAGCCATGGTGTAATGAGTGAGGGCAAATTTGGGGTGTTTACAGGTTGCAAGGTGGCAAATGATCTTAACAGAGTATGATATACATTATACTTCCCAGAAAGCCATGAAAGGAAGTGTATTGTCGGATTATCTTGTATAACAACCACTTGAGGACGACTATCAACCAATGAAGTTTGATTTCCCTGATGAGGGCATCATGTACCTCAAGGCAAAAGATTTTGAGGAACCACTTCCGGAGGAGGGGCTAGACCCTGAATCCCAATGGAAGTTGATGTTTGATGGGGCAGTCAATATCAATGGACATGGAGTTGGGGTTGTTCTTATCACTCCTGAAGGTGTTTATTTTCACTTCACTGCCAGAATTACTTTTGGCTGCACCAACAATGAACCAAAGTACGTGGCGTGCATAATGGTAATAGAGGAGGCTATTAATCTTCGGAGTAAGACCCTCGATTTATTCGGAGATTCAGCCCTCGTTATTAACCAGATTACCGAAAAGTGGTATACACATCAAGAACACTTAATTCCTTATAGGGATTATGCCAGAAAACTGTTGACGTTCTTCACAACAGTTAAGCTATAATATATACCACGAGATGAGACTCAATTAACCGATGCATTGGCTACTCTTTCTTCGTCCATCAAAGTCTTGTGTTGGAACTATGTGCCCGGAATTGACATTTCCATGCTTGACGCACCAGCTTATGTTTTCTCTGTGGATGCAGTGTCTGATGAGAAACCTTGGTATGTTGATATCAATCTTTTCCTGGAAAAACAAGAGTACCCAGCTGGGGAATCATACAACTACAAGAAGACCTTGAGACGACTTACCGCTAGTTTCTTCTTGAACGCAGACGGAGTTCTGTATAAGAGGAACTTTGACATGGCCCTGCTCAGATGCGTGGATAAACACGAAGCAGGCCTGTTAATGCAGGAAGTCCATGAGGGATCCTTCGGTACCCATGCAGGAGGACATTCAATGGCTAAGAAGTTGTTGAGATCAGGGTATTATTAGTTAACAATGGATGTAGATTGTTGTTCATATGCCCGTAAGTGCCACAAGTGCCAGATATATGCATACAAGGTGCATGTTCCTCCTAGCTCGCTCAATGTCATGTCATTTCCTTGGCCCTTTTCTATGTGGGGCATTGATATGATCGGGAAAATAGAGCCTACTTCTTCAAACGGTCATCGTTTCATCTTGGTTGCAATTGATTATTTCACCAAATGGGTTGAAGTAGCGTCTTATGCCAACTTCACTCGCCAGGTAGTAGCCAGATTTCTAAAGAGAGACATCATTTGCAGATATGGGGTGCCCGAGCATATCATTACTGATAATGGTTCCAATTTGAACAACAAGATGATGGCAGAACTGTGTCGGGACTTCCAGATTCAGCATCACAATTCTTCTCCTTACCGATCAAAGATGAATGGTGCGGTAGAGGCAGCTAATAAAAACATTAAGAAGATTGTACAGAAGATGGTTGTCACTTACAAAGATTGGCATGAGATGTTACCATTTGCGCTACATGGGTACCGAACGTCAGTTAGGACATCAACCGGGGACACTCCCTTCTCCTTAGTGTATGGCATGGAGGCAGTCCTGTCTGTTGAGGTAGAAATTCCTTCTTTACGTGTGATGATGGATGTGAAGCTGGATGAGGCTGAGTGGGTACGTGCTCGGTATAATCAGTTGTGTCTAATTGAGGAATAGAGATTAACAACTATCTGTCATGGTCAGCTTTATCCGAGGAGAATGAAGCGAGCTTTCAACCAACAAGTACGTACTCGAGAGTATCAAGTAGGCGAGCTTGTGCTCAAGAGGATCATTCCTCCTGGTTCAGATCACAGAGGCAAGTGGACCCCAAGATACGAAGGACCATTCATAGTAAAGAAAGTTTTCTCAGGTGGAGCACTGATGCTCACTACTATGGATGGAGAAGACTTCCAGTCTCCTATTTACTCAGACGCAGTTAAAAAATACTTCGCATAAAAAGACCCGTTGGACACAAAAACAGAATTAATGTCCAGGCAAGAAAAGGGCATCCCGACGAGCTAAAAACAGAATAAAACGCTCGGGAAAAAGTTAGGGAAAATAAAAAAAATGTACACCCGCTGAGTTGAAAAGCCACATCAGATAGCTCAGGCAGAAAAGGGTATCGCGGTGGATTAAAAACCGGAAAGGGCGATCCACGCAACACAAGGGAATAAGCGAACAACTGCATTCCGGGTAATTTGAACCAAATCACTGTTTCAAACAATCTAAAAATACCAGAAGGGTAGGAATCAGTCCCCTCTTCTTCTTCAGAAAGCGAAGGCAAAACCAGGAAGTCTTGAAGGCATGTTAGTCATAGCAGGAAGGAAACGCATTGGAATGTCGTGTACATTGCCATTAGGATAATTTCTTTTCTCAATTTTATGGTGGCTACCTCTTTCCAGGTAGTTGCTTTCCGATGTAAAACTTTGCCTATTCAAAGGCTTCTCAATAAATAAATATTCAATCAAAAGTTGTGTTGTATTTTGTTTGCAAAAATGTCCTGAATTTTTGGCAAAAAGAACATTGCATTTGAAACATGGTGATTTTCTAAAAAAAATGACATGCAAGGAAACATTTAAAACTATCTTTGAGTGTCGGGTGGCAATGGATGATCAGATCATACCATGCAAGTCCCCGGGGCACATGTGTGTATACTATTGTTTCAGGTTTTGCAAGATGGTGTCATGTCTCCCCTAGCAGAGAATGTTCCCCAGCTAAGTTAGAGCAGGTGGAATCCCCAGCAGAGCTCCAAGGCTAGTTGAAGGACTTTCATCTCCAAGCGGATTATCTTTCCATAAGTGAAGTATTCCCAGTAGGCAGTTGAACGCCTGACTTCCCCGCAGAGTTCATGTTTGGGATTCACTCTCATCACTGAAATAGTCCCCAAAGAAGTTGCCAATTTATTTTTGGCTAATGTGATGATACAGACAGTTAATCATATCTCCAACAAGAGTTAAGTATCAAAGCCTCTTGACCTGGTTATCTCCTGCAGAGTCGCGATTCTTGCTGCCAATTAGACATTTGCTTATCGTTCATCTGCATTTCTAAACGCTCGTCTGTGTTTGATAGTCATTTATTGCTCGTATGCACACCCCGACACTCGTCTGTGTTTGATATTTGTTTGATGCTCGTCTGCATTTCCTAAAACTCGTCCGTGTTTGCTATTTGTTTGAAGCTCGTTTGCATTGTTTGGATGCTTGTTTGTATCATCCCTCACACTCGTCTGTGTTAGCTTATACCCATATGTGTGGATTTGATAATCACTCTGGTACT
The DNA here is from genome assembly GCA_963966055.1 of Lathyrus aphaca. Classification (NCBI taxonomy): domain Eukaryota; kingdom Viridiplantae; phylum Streptophyta; class Magnoliopsida; order Fabales; family Fabaceae; genus Lathyrus; species Lathyrus aphaca. The sequence goes on along the minus strand of OZ014523.1, from coordinate 458,757,615 downwards.
CGTCTGTATTGCTACTCCAAATGCTCGTCTGTGTTGGGTTTCTGGTATTTGTATATATCATCGTCTGATATTCGTCTGTATCATTTCCTTAAGTGCTCGTATGTGTTTCTTAGATAATCGTCTGATACTCGTTTGTATCATTGACTTACGACACTCGCTGGTGTTCTCTTGAGGATCATCCAATGCTCGTTTGTGTTGAAGAGGTTTCAAGTCCTGACGGTGGGATTAAACGTCAAAATAGTTACCGGTCCTGACGTAACAGGTTATCCAAAGGAGGTTCGTCTGTCTCAGGCATCACTTATCTACGAAAGATCTGTGAGGAGGGTTCGTCAAATCCTAATGGTGCACCTGGCGTAACAGGTTATCTGAAGAAGAATCGTCTGTCTTAGACCATAATACCATATATTTACAGAGGATATATGAGTAGGGTTCGTCTATCCTGAGTATGCATGTCTATCCCACAGACTTAAGTGCATCACCGGTCCTAGCGTAACGGGTTATTCGAAGGAGATTTCGTCTGTCTCAAGTCATATATTTTTGTAAAATGTACGAAGAGGGCTCGTATGTCCATTCTTGGCGTAACAAGTTTATTTAAAGAAGACTCGTCCGTCCAAGCTTTCTTATCCAGCGTAACAGTTCAATTTGGAAGAACCTCGTCTGCTTCGCTGTTACTTCAGTTATCCAGAGTGTTATTTGGCCGGGTTTATTTCCCATTGCTTGCATTCTCCAAAAGAGTGCAAATTTCAGGTCTTCTTGGTATTCAAACACAGTTCATCTTGAACGGTCGATAGCCGTGCTACCTTCCTTTTCAGATTAACAATTTTTTGAATAAGGGCAGCTGTAACACCCCAAATTTTCCCTCTTGTTTCTAGCATCATCCTCATGTCATAATCATCATAAGCATGGCATATTTTTAGCATCTTTGCATAGAAAAATGAAGCATAACATTCTCATGTCCTAGCATTGGGCATATGATCAATCAATGGTACATTTGAAGCCTTACAAGTCAAAGCAAGAGGTCAAGTGACCTTGGACAAGTCTCACAAGGAGTTCTTATGCCCTATTCAAGCTCAAGATTCTTTACAAAAGCCCAAGGGTTGGGAGGTTATCAGATGATCCAAGGAAGGGCAAACTCCTACACAAATGTTCCTCAAATTAGGGTTTCTTGTCAGGCAAGGATTCTTTGTGTCTTTGGCCATTTCATGTGGGCAAAGTCCTTCATATGATAGGAGAATGCTATGGATGAAATTTGATGAGAAAATTCATTGAGGAAGGCAGTCATTTTATCAGTTGCTTTCATAAGAAGAAACTGGTCAAACTGATTATTTGAAAGGTCAATTGTGGCAATTCAAGGGTTCCAATCCCATTTTTCAAGCCAAGGGATATCCTTAAGGTCATGTAAGAGGTTTGGCAAGGCCAAAGATCAAGAATCAAGAGGTTTGGAGAGACTTTCTATTTTGGCATATGGCTTGTAATGAAAGTTACTATTTTAGGAAAGTTTTGCCCTAATCTTAAAGTGACTCTAACATGGCCAAAAAGACTCCAAATGAATTTCCATTGAACATGAAAGTTGTAGAGTATGATCTCCAATATTTAAAAAGTACAAGTACATGTTCATAGCCTTCATGGTTTGAAAGTTATGGCCAATAGAATTTCACTTGTTTTTAGGGTTTACATGAATTTTCATTTTCTACCAAGTTGCAAAATGGCATGTAATGTATTTTCAAGTTGCTTTTGGAATCAAATGAGGTCATACTACTCCAAAGCATTGCATAAGAGTCATGTTGTCCCAAAGAGGCCAAGAAATTTGTGGGTGGATTATAAGTTATTTTAAAAAATGCAAAAGTGCAAGATCACAAGGAATGCATGACTCACTTGAATCCAATGGCCATGATTGATTCAGAGGTGAATTTAGGGTGAGATGGAATCAAGTTGTACACTAGAATGAAGGAATGCACGTGGGAATGGAACCATGTGAGGTTTCATGCAATGCAAAAACTCCCCTATCACACTTTCCTTGCCACAATTGATTCGCAAATCCTAATCAGTGTAGTATGGACATGATATAAAAGCCAAGCATGCACTGAATTTGACTTAGCTCTCTCTCATTCATCAACTTTAAAGTTTTGTGTAAAAAAGAAAAAGCCTTTGAATCTCTCTATTCAGGCTCTCATTCTTCAATCTCTTTCCATATTCTTGTTCAGTGAGCTCTAAGGATCATAAATATGCCATTAATTCAAGCTGAAAGCAAGATGATGTCTGGTGCGTTGGATGTTGTGATCTGGACGAATGAAAAGATGCCAGCGCATTAAAAAGAGAGGGTTTCCCTCACGTGATTCTGTTTTGCACAATAATGCCAGATGTGTGTCAGTCCACAATAGTTACTGTCGTACCTCGAAAAATACGATCTTAAAATAAACAACAGAGTCGCCACCTAATTCTATTTATTTTATGAGAGAAAAGGGAGATATAGATACAACCTAAAGGAAGGATAAGAAATGGTTTACGAAACCAAATTCTAAGTTCGGGAATCGGTTACGCAAGGGGAATGTATTAGCACCCCTCACGTCCGTTGTACTCAACGGGAACCTCTTAGCTAATTATGCGATTAAATGTTTGATCTTAAGTCTTTGTCTTAATGATTATTAATATGTTTGTTAAAAAAGGGAATTAAAGTTTTAAATTATTATTATGAAGATGACGGAGAAAAGGTTAAGATTTTTTATTATTGTGCTCGCGAAGGAATAAAATCCCCGTGCCTACGTATTCCCTTGTGCAATGGGAAAGTCAGAGCTCCGTAGTTCGTGCTACTACGGTTTGTGGTTTTTATTGAACAGTTGTTTAAAACGCATTCTAATGTTAAGCATTGGCTTATACTCGCGGTGGAGGCTGAAGCACTAGCTTGTTCGAGAGATAGAATGATTTAAACAATGTTCGTTTTAGAAGAAAGTGTTTGACTTTGTTAAGATGTTTTAAACGAAAGGGCGATTGAACACATCGCGTGGGGCTAGCCCATGTTGCGGTCCAATCCAGAAGGTGCGGAATGCTAGACTCCGGAGTTCTGTCTTTCGTGATTTAATTTAAATAAACGATTTAGATATTTTTTATACGAAGGGTGATTGAACCAACGCGTGAGGCTAGCCCATTTGCGGTTCAATCCAGAACGTGCGGAATGCTAGACTCCGGAGTTCCTTTTTTCGTAAATTAATTAATTAAAATGATTTGAAAGTTTTGATATACGAATGGTGATTGAACTAACGCGTGAGGCTAGCCCATTTGCGATTCAATCCAAAACGTGCGGAATGCTAGACTCCGGAGTTCTTTTTTCCGTAATTTAAATTATTAAAGGATTTGAATATTTTTTATACGAATGGTGATTGAACCAACGCGTGAGGCTAGCCCGTTTGCGGTTCAATCCAGAACGTGCAGAATGCTAGACTCCGGGGTTCCTTTTTTCGTAAATTTTTTATTTAAGGATTTGAATAATTTTTATACGAATGGTGAGTGAACCAACGCGTGAGGCTAGCCCATTTGCGGTTCAATCCAGAACGTGCGGAATGCTAAACTCCGGAGTTTCTTCTTTCGTAATTTAATTTAAATAAGGCGCGATAAGGATTGTGCAGACGGCGATCACTTGGTAATCGACTTACGTGTGTGAAAGTGTAGGCATACGAGTTTACTTGGTGTTGGACCAAGAAATTTTGTTAGCCCAAGAGACGATTAATTTTAAAGTGATTGGGTTTGTTATCTTCTTACGACTTGTAGTTAAAATACAAAAAATGAAATTTCAAACTCGAATGAATCAACATTAAAATGACTAAATACTGAATTAGGGCAAATGACTATCATGCACATACCGACATTCATCATACCAACAAAATCGAGTAAACAGAGCTTAATTAATTAGCTAAATTTAATAGGATTATTTTATTTTATTATTTTTATAGAAAGGATAGAATAATTAACAAAGCTTTTTTTTTAGTAAAAAAAATAAATAATTAGAAAAATTAATCAAATATAAATATTTTTTTGTTTTTTTGGTTATTGTTTTTCTAAAGATTATATTAATATTACAAAATTAAATAAATAATAAAAAAAAGAGAAAAAACAAATAATAAAAAAACTGGGTTAGTGATAGTGAGGAAACAAAACGTTGGGGCCTGGTGGATTTGAAGGATAGAATCCGGCCGGGTCGGGTCAACCCGGATCCGGTTCGGTAGTTTCCTAAAAAGGGAAGATTTCTAGGGTTTTTCTTGCAGCAGCCTCATAACCTCTCCTATGGCTTCCCTGTTTCTTTCAACGTTCGAAACACGAAAACGTCACCAATACAAACATACCGAACCAGCATTCAAACATCAAAAACAGAAATCAACAAAACACGACCTTAAAACCCCATGATATCCGTCTCAGATCGAAAAAAAAATTCTCAACATTTCTACATCAAAACAATACAAAAGAGCAAAGGAAATGAAAAAAGCTACCTCCGTTTCTGTGTTCGCTTTCAGAGCGGCTTCGTCCCCTTCTTCTCTGCTTCGTCGTCGGTCCTCTCGTATCCGTCTTCTCTTTCGACACGGCGGCGGTGTTTCTTCTCAGCCCGCGGCGGCTTCAAGCGAAGACGGCGAGGTGACTATGGTGTCGATGGTGGCTCGTGGGTGAGGGGTTTGGGCGGCGCGATGAGAAGTTTATGGGTGCTTCGATGCTTATCCTTGACGTTGGCATAAAGAGAAGGTTAAGTCTCTAAACACCATCGTTTTGCATTCAAAGGTACTTTCTGTGCTTTTTGGTATCGCTGAGATGTGCGATTTAGGTTTTTTTTTTGTATTCGGATTCCCCCTTTTTCATCCATTCTCTCCTTCTTTTATAATCTGAAATTAGGGTTTGCAACCTTGAAAATCTTGCTGATAAAATCGATTTGGATAGGTCTGTAAAACCTCTTTTACGTTAAAACCTGCTTTTGCCAAATTTGTGAAACATTGGGTCTTGCGTCTGTGAAAGTTTACTGAGAAAGAAACAAAATTGGCTATGACTGCTACAACCTTTTCTGTATCAAAAATTATCTTACTTGTTTTTTGAAACTTTGTTCTGTAACCTCTGCTATTATCTTGTCCATTTGTGTCTTGTTATTGTACTATTGTTTTACTTGGCCTCTTGGTTCGAAAAGAAAAAAATCAGTTGAAATTGGATTGAACTGAGGAAGATAGTCTTCAACTGACTTAGTTTGTGTTGTTTTCTTTTTTACCGCTGTGAAGCCCCTGTTTTTACTGACTTCTGTTTGTTTTTTACAGGTGAAGGAAATGGTTTTTTTTGAGTTTCAAAACGCAAGCTAATGCTAAGGGAGTGCTTCAGGCCCTGATCATACCATTCTTGCAAGTGATTTGGCTGCAGATATTGGTGATGTCCGTCTGAGGCATATCAGGTTCTAAAGAGGTGAAGGCAACCCACACGAGGAGTTCAATGATGGGGATGGAGGACTAACACGGCGGCAAGCATGAAGAGATGATGAACCAAACGGTGGTTCATAACATGGTGAAATTTCCTCTGATCCTGTTCGACTCTATCCCTGTTTGGAAGCTGGTTTGTTGTAGCCTTGTACTTTGCTAATGATGGAATTCTTTTTGATGCAGCTTCTTGGTGCGACCTTGCAGCTTAATGGATCCACACGGGACAACCGCACATGAGGAGTTTGGTGACGGTGAACACAGGACTTACGTCGTGCGTCTTCTGGGTTGTTTATTCAGGTCTGTTCTTCTTTGAATACAACATGAAGCGATTTCTCGCGGTTACACTTTTGGAAACTATTCTTATTTTTATCACCTTTGAGTATTAATTTTCCCTTGTTTTACTGATAATTCTAATCTCTGCAAAGGTTGATATGCATGACATTAGTTCCACCCTCGATTTACTAATCACTCTCCTCCTTTTTATATGTAAACTTGCTCGGAACACGGCATGGCCCGGAGGTATTGAGCGCTGTATTTTGTAGCTGGATACAGGATTCTACAGGGTATATCTTTGTTTTGTTGGTGTGATGTGGTTACATTGGTTCTGCCTTACTGTAAAAGAGAACCTGAATTCTGAAACCATCTTGAATTTGTCTTTGCAGATTGGGATGCACGGTGGGGACCGAAGGCCGGGATGGAGCAAAAGAGGGTGAAGTTCAAAATTTGCAGAATACCAACTTGTAGAAACTGTATTAGGTTTCCAATTCTTGTAATTCTAACAAATGTAGCTTCAAATCAAATGATGGCACTCATTTATTTGTAAACTCGCTTTGATATGGCCTAAAACGAACTTGTACCAATCTCGAAACAAAATACAATATGGATTGCCATTTCTTACAAGTAATTTGACAACTTCTAAACCAAAAAATTAGGATTTGAATCCCATACATTTCATGTGGCCAACAATCAAACATTATCTTTATTCTTCTTTCCCTTATGATCTAAGTCAAATGACCCTTTTAAGAAACGGTGCTTCATAGTGCACATGTTCAAGATATGCAAGACCGAAAAAAGTAATAAAAAGAAATGAATGAATTTAGAAAAGTAGGATTATAAGAAAAGGTGAGGCAAACTAGAATTTAGATAAGCTTGAGGATTGAAATTGGAACGAAAAATTAAATTAGCGATAGGACATAGGTGATACATGAGAAACAACAGTGGAGTCGAGTTGAGAATTAATGACTTGAGATTAGTAACTTGAAATTGGGCTTGGAAATGAATTTGGTAATGAACTTGTAAATGAAATTGGAAATTGGACTTTGGAAATAAATAGTGATGGAATTGAAATAAACAAATCGGGATTGAGGATGATTTAGAAGTCTTTTCTTTGAAATAGAATAGGAATCAAGAATAAGAATTAAAAAGAATTAGGAATAGAATTAAATTGAACGGATTTTTTTAAAAAAAATATGGACTTGGAAATAGATTAGGACTAGGACACACACAAAAACAAAATACAAGAAGTGAATTCGAAAATGGGAAGGTGAATTGGAATTTGAAATAAGCAACAAAACTTGGAATTGAGCTTAGAAACCGACTTGCACTTTTAAAATTGAAACATGACAAAGAAAAACTTGGAATTAACTCAATAGTTGAAACCGAAGCTTGAAACAAGATTTGAAGCTAACATTAATTCTCTCAACAGCCACCAGAAAAACAAAGTCCATAATCCAATCTCAAAATTCCAGAATCCAAGACTTACAATATCAGTCCACCAATCCAAATTTCAAAAACATCAAACCCTAATAACCTTTTACAAAATTTGGGGTAAAATTAGGGGTAAAATTTGGGGTGTGACAGTTACCATGTGCGTGTGCTGAGGTTTATTGATTGTTTGACTTTTTTTTATTAGTTGACTTCATCATGTGCGTAAGATCATTTGAATTGAACTGAAATAGTTACTGACTGCACCCCTGGTTCATTGGTTTCTTATTTTATTTCAGTTTGGTTTTTTTATTTTTAAAAATAGTAAAATGTATCCAAAAATTCCAAAATAATTCATGACTAATCCTTTTATTTTACTTTAATTTTTGTTTTTTTTACTTTTCATTTATTCTTATTTCCCACATAGGAATTATTTTCCATTTTTATTATTTGTTTTTAATTCATTTTAAATACATGCTGACTTGTAGAATTTATATCTTGAGTATTAATTTGAATTTTGACTTGGTTCTTTTTGCATTTGATTCATATTAAAGTGTAGTTTATGGATGATTTTTCTTCTGATTTTTAGAAGCTTGTGTGAATATTTTTGATAGTTGACTTGTGTGTGAAGTTTCAAAATCCTAATGAGTGTTCTTGAGGTCCTTTGACCTAGTTGCCTATTGATTCTGACTTTGGCTTTTTGACATGATGATATCACTTGATTAATGAATACTTGTGTTTATTTTAATAATTTTTGCAAGAGTTTATGATTTGATTTGTATTTTCATATGAGAATGCCTTAATTTTGCTTCTTCTTGTTGGCATGCTTAGTTCTTAGGCTAGGAGGGAACTTATGCCAACTCTTGTAGGTTGTTTAGGGTCCTTTTTGTATGAAGTTTGATCCCTGGTCCTTATTTGAGGTGTGTTGCTTTGAGATTTTTCTTTGTTGCTTACCTTTAAAGTTCTCATAATTATAATGCATGTTCACCTCACATCTTTGTTCATCCCTTCTCTTTAATGCTTATGATGGAGTTTGTGTGCTTCTTCCCATGCTTGGTCTTGATTCTTAGGCACATTTTAACATGTTTAGGCTCCTGGTTTTTAAGTGATATTGTTATTTTGATTGGATGATCATTTGTTTTGTTCTTGCACTTATGCACATGTCCATTTCACTTCTCCTTCTTGTGATGTCCATGATTGAACTTGTATGATATTTACCTTGGGCTCTTGTGTTGTGTATGCTCATTCTTGTAATGATAAGGTTCTGACCTTGTATTGCTTGGTGTTTGTCTAACTTGTGGGATCTTTTTGTGTTTCATTTGAGTTTTTATTTCTTCATAGGAGTTTGTGAATCTTGGTGATAGTTTGTAGGCTTTGCTTATTGCTTGGTTTATCTTAGTGATTTGTCTTAGTGCATTAAATGATTTCTTTCACTTCTGGTTGTATTGATTTGATATGATCTTGTGTTCATCTGTATCTCATATGATTTCACTTTTCTTTATCTTACCATTTGTTTATGCTACTAACCATTTCAGGGGCTTTGGTAAGTGAGAGGTGTGGATGAAATTCCTACATCTCCAACTCTTTTCCCTTCATCTTTCAATATGCTTTCTCATTTGTGTTTAATATGTGCCTTATGCCATCACTTTCTTAACTTCTTTCCATCCCCCTTAGACAACAACTTAACTTCTTTAAGAGAAGTAAGTTGATTTTCTTCTTTTTCTTTCTTCTTCTTCTTTCTTCTTCTTTTTGATTCTTCTTCTTTCTTCCTTTTTCTTAGGATAGAGTTCAAACCACATTAACCATAGGAACACTTTTGCATGATAACATTAGGATTTATTAGTCCCCCTTAGTTGTTTTACCTTTAAGATCCTTTGGTTTCTTTCTCTTCTCATCTTCATACAAAAACCATAAAAAACATCTAATAATGGTTGAGGTGACTTCTCCCTTTTGTCATTCTCTCAAGGAAAAGCTAAAAAAACACTTCTTCATTTTAATTCACCAAAACACTTAATAATATAAACAGGTTAGAGAATTTAAATCCTAATCTTAGGAAACAAGTTTGAGGATCTTCTTCATTCTTGATGGACTTGTTACTCATTCTATCTTGGGATGTGGTAATAAGGACATGTCCTTAGAAAAGGCTTTACTTTCACTTCCTTGTGACACACTCATAAGGGACTTCTAAAAAATAAACAAACAATAAGCGTCTCTCCTTCGGGACTTCTTTTCTCATCCCACTCACTTTTTACGTACGAATTTGTCACTACTTGTAATTTTGCAAGACGGTTACGCACTCATCGTCCGAGCCAGCAACACCTGAGCGTTTGACATAGGCAGTTCAAGCATAAAACACAAGCAACCTTTTCCACCCCTAATTAGGGGAACTACGTCGACTCTGATCCTCATTTTCCCGATAAGGTATGTAGGCAGCGGGGTAGGGCCCGTTCGAGCATAATCTTTTATTTTTCCTACATTTTTCCTCTTTGTTTTCTTTCTCAGTTCCTTTTCCAGTTCCAGTTCCTTTTCTTTTGCAGCAACTTTTATTTCTTCACCCTTTGAAATAGTTTCTTTGCAAGAGTGGATCCCGTCGGGTACGGCGGACAATCTAGGGTGCTAATACCTTCCCAGGTCGTAACCGATTCCCGAGCTCAGTCTCTTTGGTTCGCAATACCCGTGTCCTTCCTTTTCTTTTCTTCTGGTTTGTGAAGCATTACCATTCCCGTTCCTTCGGGATAAAAATGTCTGGCTGGCGACTCTACCTTTTCCGCGCCACTTTCACGTTTGTACCAGGATAGAAATCCAGGGAGCGACAGTTGCCTCAAGAGAAATAAACGTGATGCCCCATAATAACATGCCCCTGGCATCATGAACTTGGTAATGTTACTAGTGGAAATTCAGATGAGGAGATCGGCCCCTGGTTATTAAGCATCATTGAATCTTGACCTGAATGCCCCAAATGAATTAAACAATAACATGGCATGCTCCATTGATTGGAAGATAGTATCCTGCCCCTTGTATACATTGGCTTTGATCCAACTAAGTCAGGCCCAGGAAGTAACGTTTTCTGTCAGGAGGACTTTGGTTTATTGAATGTTCATCATGTAAGCTTATCTGCTGTCAAACACTTAGTTATATGCAAACAATGATATTCAAAATGCAATACTTATGTCTATCTTGAAGTTTTGAAAAAGAATTATTTTAGCAAAACAATTTTTGTAAAAACTGTGATTTTAACTCAAGAGTTATAATAAGCCCTAAAGGAGTCAGGATATATTTTTATAGTAGTGCACTTTCGAACTAACCATGCTTCAGTTCGGACTTTTAAAGGGTTGTAACATAGTTTGGTTCACGGTTTAAGAAACAAAGGGTAAAGGCTCAAATTTTATTTGTACCCAACCCATCTTCGTGATGTTCTTCAGTCCTATGTTCGGTTAACTTATGCATTGAGGCTCCAAAGGAGTTTGGAATTGTAACACTGACATTTGTGATGGTTCAGAAACCAAAAGTTTATTTGGAAAAAAACAATCAGCTTTTTTGTGTGTGGCGGATTTGTAATGACCGCTTTTTCTTTTGACTTTGTTATCCCTTCCTTTTGCCTGAACTGTTTTTTTCAAGATTACAGTCAGTGGGATGTCTCAATTTTTACTAAGTCTCCTTCATAGGTTTTGACTAAGTGAGCTTTTATTTTTCTAGATATTGACTGTCGGACTTAATGATTATAGGGAACCATCATTAGTTTTGTACAAAAAGTACAACTAGCATAATTGAGTTAACCGAGGGACTACCTTGCCCCAGGTTATGGTTAAGGGTTTTAATTTGCATGATAATGAAAACTCCTACTTCATAGGCTCAAAAGGGTTGACTAGGGATTAACTTCCTTATATCTCCATTGTTTAGGAATCGAAACAATGCCTACACATCGTTAGCATAGTCTGTTCAAAAGCATACTATATGAAATTATGGTATCGTCTTCGTCATCCTCCCTCTAAACGCTTACATCTTTAATAAGAGTTAAATATCACAAAAGATAAGTAAGAAGCATAATTTAAATATAGTGAAACAAATGGATTAATTCAAAACAAACATATGCAATGCATTAACGTGAAAACAAAAGTTTGGCATAATAGTAAGTGTTTAAGCCAAAAAAACAAATTACAAATGAAAATTCTAATGTTCTCAAAGCCTCTTCCTCTAAATTTGTCACTTCAGATGTTTGGAAGCTTTGATGTTTGATGGACGATAGAAGAATTCAATCTGGTCTTCTAGCATAACCTCGAGGACTCCTTCGTCAACCAGGTCTTGAATCTTATTCTTCAATGTCCAATAGTTATTAGTGTCATGTCCAGGACTATTGGAATGGTATGCACACCTTTCATTAGGATCGTAGCGAGGAGAGGAAGTAATGGGTCTCTTAGGAGGTTCTCTCAACGCAACCATATTCATCTCTAACAGGCATTGCAAAGTTTGCGACATTAGCGTGTTGATTTTGGTAAACTGTTTTTTACGTTCCTTGTGTTGAGGCGGATTAACCCTATAAGACTTTCTTCCTTAATTGAAAGACTATCAATTGTAGCCTACCTTTTTCCTTCTCTTATCCTTATCTTCCTTTCAACCAAGTTAGCTTGTTTCATCGGAGGTTGACTGACGATTAGATTTCCGACTCCGTTGTCTTGAAGTTTATTGATGAAGACTCTCATCTCTTCTTTCCCCTGGGCTAAGTTTTGGATAAGAGCCACCTGACCATTCATATGGATTCTTATCTCTGCCATCTCGGCTTGCAGTTGCTCTAACTGATCATCCTTGCTGTCTTCAGGATTCTTCTTTTTCTTGTCCTTATTGAGGAAGGCTTTCAACTCTTCTTGCCCCTTGGACAAATTCAAGATCACTTCTTGAAATTGAGCATTCTGGGTTTGGATATCTTTCACAGTTTTCTCGAGATCCATCTCAACGTATAAACAACGAGAAGATAAGAAACAGGTTATGGAAACCTATTATGCAATGGTATGGTATGTAGATGCATATGCAATGTTTTCAAGGACCTTGTGGGATATAAATTTGTTAAGGAAAAATAGAAGCAAAATTTTTATTAGTAAGTTCAAAATATAACTGCCCCTTGGGCTTACAATGAAAATAAGAAAAAGCTTCAAAGAAAATAAAAAATTTGAGACTTAAGACTCAAGTTTCCCATGAACGTTTCCATTTTGTGTTGAAATATGCATTGAGGTTCCGCTCTTCGTGAAGTCGCCTTGTCAGCTTTAACACTTTCTCCTCGCTAGCATAGAACTGAGCCTCAAAGGTATCCCTTTTCTCCTTCAGTCAGATCCAAGATTTCTATAGCTCTTCCAGGTCAGTAGGCATGTTTGGATGAAGAATGGTGTAAGGAACATCTCCTTCAACAATAGGCTCAAAGATCACCGGTAGAACAGCAGGATATGGCATCATAAAAGTTTGAGCACAAGACCGCACCCATCTGAGGTAAGGCTCCATAGGGATGGAGTATTTTGGTTCCAGAGTGTTGCTATTAATCTTATTCACCATGCCCCAAGCATGTATAAACCTTTGAAGGTAACCTTGAGGATCGTTGTTATAATAGAACACAATACCTTGAATAATCATATCATGAGGACCGTCACTCCAAGCATAACGAAATTGACGTAATGCAAAAGAAGGATTATAAGTGATGTCTCCCCTTATGCCAAGGAGTGGCACATTAGGGAACTCCCCACAGCGACCAATGATAGTGATGTTTTCCATGGATCGGGAACACTAATGGATATTTGAATGAGAGAGTGACATTATCCTTCTAGACCACCTAAAACCTTGTTCATTCTTCATCACAGATCGAGGAAGGTGTGAAATAAACCACCTAGAGAGTAGAGGTATGCAACACATCAAGGTCCCTCGCGCCATCATAGTACGAGTGTGAAGAGAGTGCAAAATATCTCCAAGCAAAGTTGGCACAGGATTATTAGTCATAAATATTGTAATTAAATGCACATCTATGAATTGGTCCAGATTTGGGAACAACACCAAACCATAAATCAACAGAGCCAAGATCTCATCAAAAGCGTAGTAACTCATAGCATCTAAAAACAACTGAGCTTTCTCTATCAAGATTTTAGCAAGAAGACCTTTAACTCCACTTCTTGTTTCCAATACAATATTTGACTTCTTCAGATGCAAAGCCTCTGCAATAGTTTCAGGTTTAGGCTCCTTCTCTAGATCGGTGAAAGGTTTTTTTATCAAGAATAGGTACACCAAGTAGATTAGATAATTCTTCCATCGTAGGCACCAACTGATAATCGGGAAATGTGAAATAGTGATGTTTAGGGTCAAAGAACTGGAATAAAACACTCAACGTGTCTTCATTAAACACTGAGGTAACCAAACCAAGTAGACAACCATACATTTCGGTGAACTGAGACTTCTCAGGAACTTTTGATACTAATTCCTTAAACTTGGAAGGTATCCTTACAAAGTTGATTCAGATAGTGTTTCTGCAAGCGGAAGCCATAACCTGCAACAAAGAACAAAGATAAATCCCTTGGTCCTTAAAATGGTTAGTGAAAATGATGTTATGATGTTATGTTCATGTTTAAAGCAAGTACATGGAAAAAACACACAAGTCACACAAGAGCCTTATGATTAAGAGCTTACATGAAGTTCATAGGTAAGTACCCTCCCCACTGAAGTTTAGTTGGTTCAACCTGTTCTAGCAATAATAACCGGGTTCTAAGGAATCTCAATATCACTGATTCTTCTCAAAGGATTTATTTCAGTGTGGCAACTATTTCACCAACCAAAACATCCCAAGATTAGAATCTCAATGAGTGTAGCATCGAGTATCAACCAACTTTAGACTGCACCAAAGTCGGCTATCTCACTACTTTCTACTGGCCAAGATGAATCAATTAAGGTTCTAAAGGGTAGTTAATGTAAATGACACCACATGGTAGCCTGATATTATCCTCAACTGACTTGAAGAACATCAGTACCAACCAAAATGTCACACTAACTTTAGCTACCATATCAACCATTGCGGTATACACCGTACATTTCCTTGCTCTATTGCCCCTTACCTAAGTGTCGCTCCCGGGATTTTCATCCTAGTACAAATGCGAAAGTGGCGCGGAAAAGGTAGAGTCGCCAGCCAGACATTTTTATCCTGAATGAATGGTAAAAGTAATGTTGCACAATTATAATAGAAAAGGAAAGGACAAGGTCCTGCGAACCAAAGATCTGGGTTCGGGAGTCGTTTATAACCTGGGAAGGTATTAGCACCCCAGACCGTCTGTCGTACCCGATGGGATCCACGCTTGTTTGTCTATTTCAAAGGGTGAGGAATAAAGTGTTGTTGAACAAAAGAATTGCTAACTAGAACTGGAACTGAAATGAGAATGGGAATTGGAAAAGAAAATAGTTCCCTCCTTAGTTCGCCTAACTAAGGAGGGAACTATTTGTTTGTGTTTTTTATGTGTTGGAACTGTGTATGTCTATGCTCAGGTGTTGCATGCTCGTCTGGTACGAGTGCGTTTACCGTCTTACATGCAATACAAATCTTCGCAAGTTCGCGTTTAGAGTGAGTGAGATGAGAAGAGAAATTCCCGTAGGAAAGTCGCTTATTGTGTGTTTATTTTGTCTTTTATGAGAAGTATTTTGAATTTGTTTGTGAACATTCTCATACTAAGACCTATCTGTAAACACCCCAAATTTGCCCTCACCCATTCACCATGGCTTGTGATCATTCTCATATGCATAAACACAATCATATCACCTCATATCCCAATTTTGATTCACTGCATAGTTTCTAAGTCATCTGCATCTAGGGTTTGTGATCTGAGCAATCCAAGGGCTTCTTGAGCCACTCCAAAGGCCACCAATCACTTCAAAGGGATCCATGTGTGTTCATCTATCATATTACATCCTCTCAAGGTCAACATTTCCAAAGAATCACAAGAACTAGGGTTTGAATGGATGCAGAGCCAAGTTTGACTGCAGTTGACCTTAAAATTAGGGTTTTGGTTTCAGAGGCCATAACCCCAAATTTTTTGGTCATTCTTGTTTCCATTGGTCTCTATATGATATAGGGAGTATGCACATCAATTTTCATGAAGAAATTCCATGGGGAAGTCATCTGATCAAGAGTTGACTTTCTGGACAAGTCAGTGCAAAATCAGGGCATCTGAGGCCCCCAATGACCCAACCAATGGGTGATCTTCATCATTTTGAGTGTATATGATCTTTATTTGATCATGGAAGAAGGTTGAAGTTCATAAAAATCAAGAATTTGGAAGTTTTGCAAATGTTGACTTTTTGGGCATAGTTGACTTTTCAAGAATGCTTCATTTTAGGTCATTTTTCAAGCCTTGATTCTTGATCCAAAAATGCTTCAAATGGAAAAACTTTGGTCATGAAAGTTGTAGATCTCATCTTTCCCTTTTCAAAAAGTACAAGAACATGATCAAATTCTTTTTGGGTCAAAAGTTATGGTGTGACAAAGTTAGCAAAAATCATTTATTTTCAAGATATGCACCAAGTGTGAAAATTGCAAAATCATGTACCAAGGCAAAATGCAACTTCTAATTGGCATCAAACCATCACATAAACATCATGTAAGTCCTAAAATTCAGAATGGACTAGGCATTGCTCATGTTTCATGACTTTTGGGACAAGGTCTTTCCATATGAACCAAAAAGCCAACAACTTGCAAAATCATCATGATCACTTCACCCACTTGATGCATTGGATGCTGCACTTTGGCTAGCCTCTCACCTCACCTTGCTGCACCAGAACCATCCCATGTACTAGCTATAGATCAACCCATACTTTCCTTACACAAAATTTGACTTTTTGCAAAAGTAGACTTACCAATCAAAAAAGCACATGTCTTGTCATCTGACCAATGAGAGAGGTTTATGTGGACAAAGAGCAAGACACTTCATACATCTAGCAAGGCTGAAACTCTCTCATACACAACATTCACAAAAACACCTCATTTTGCATATTCCTTCGAATCTGTCTCCACAGCATACAAACATAAAAAACCATCTTCACCAATCATCTGGCCATGCTTCATTGAGTAGAAACCACCAAAGTTCAAGCCTGAAACCAGCCTGACTTGAGCTTCACCATTCCTCCCCTTCAAAACCAGAACTCTTCGAATCTCACTATCCAGTCAACAAACACATCTTTTCTCTTCACCAACAAATCAGAAACATTCAAAGGAGTCAAAACCACCCTTTACTTTGAGCTGAAGCAGCCTGTACACAAAGCTCATTTCCTGCTACACCAGAACTGATTCTCACAAATCAGCCATCCACAAGAGCTTTGAAGCCTTCCATTAGCATCAGGGGATACAAGGGGGTCCATTTGCACGCAAGGAAAGCTCTGGAAGCTCAGTCTTGAAGCTTTCCAGCTCAGGTATGATCATGGAAACTTTTCTCTCAAAGCTTGATTTTTGAGTTATAAATTGATTATTCATGTCTTGCTGGTCATGGGGTTGGTTTCAGAATAAAAAAGTAGTGAATATTGAGCTTGTATGGTCCCTCTGAAATTTTGCCCGTGAATTTCATTTCCTTCGATTTGCATGATTCTTGGGGTTTAAATGTTGTTTGAAGGTGGATTCATGACCTAGGTAGTTAGAGGATCATTTAGGTGTGCTTAATTTGTAGAATAGGTACCTGAATCGTGTTCTAGGGTTTTTGTGCAGCCGGAGAAGATGACCGGAGCTTCTCTCCGGTCACCTGATTATGTTTAGCCCTAAACTCAGGTCATTATGGCCATTTGAATGTGGAGCGTAGATCCCCCTTGACTTGTTGACTTCCCGCTGGTTTGGATGGCCCAGATCTCTTCGTTTGCCCTAATCCACGTGCTTAACTTAATTAATCATTAATTAAATTAATTTGATCTGAATCAATCACAGCCACTGGATCTGGCGCCAGTCAACCATTTCAAACTCAGAGCTCATCCTGGCCCTTCCTTCTGTTGACTTTCATTTTATTTAGTTTTAATTTCATTTTATTTCATTTAACTTGCATAATTAATTTCAAATAGCAAAAATATCTTAAAAATTATGAAACTTTTTCTTAAAAGTTTTATTAATTTTTAAGACCCAAAAGTATTTTTATTTTATTTTTTATCATTAAAAAAAGTATTTTTAAATATTTAAAAGATTATTTTTAATTGATTAATGGAAATTAATTTATTAAAAATACTTTTAAGTATTTAAAAATCACCAAAAAATTCATGAAATGTTCTAAGACATTTAGAAACATTATCCAACCTTCAAACCAAATTTCTTTTTTGATCTTGATGCATTTTAAGAATTTTTCATTGAATTAAATCATTTTTGGTGCATTATTT
Organism: Lathyrus aphaca; assembly: GCA_963966055.1. Classification (NCBI taxonomy): domain Eukaryota; kingdom Viridiplantae; phylum Streptophyta; class Magnoliopsida; order Fabales; family Fabaceae; genus Lathyrus; species Lathyrus aphaca. The sequence continues at coordinate 458,740,105 of OZ014523.1, read as the reverse complement.
TGATCATAAGTTCAAAAAATCATTTCTGCCCATTTGAGAAGAGTTGGACATTGATTCTTTTTGCATTGTGTTGTGTTTGGCATGTAGTTTCTAGGATTAAATGGCCATGATTTGATTCTTCATTTTTAATTTGTTTGGCATTTCTTTTGTTTAGGAACCCTAAAAACCCTAATAACTTAGAAAAATCATAACTTGAGATTGGTTAAGAGTTGAGACCTCCCCTTTGAACCTTGGTTTAGTATAGGTTTAGGGTTTCTTTGGGTGGCATTTTCCATTTTTTATCTTAGGGTTTGCTTCTGTTTTTGGTTTTTGTTGGATGTTTGATTCATAAACCCTAATTTGGGCTTCCATTTGCATCCTTCTTGCATTCTCTTGCATAACATGACTTGCCATGACATTTCAAGCATCCATTTGGTTCATTTGACATCATAAGACATATAGAAAGCATCTTTGATCATTGCATCTTGCATTTGCCATGTCGTATGCCATGTATGTTTCATAACTTTTCATGTGTATCCATGCTTCTAAGCTTGCATCATTTGCATCCATGAGCTTGTATGAACATCTCCATGCCTTGCCTCATGTTTATAGCACTCCATAGCATCATCATCATCATCAACATGCTTCTGGTTTTGTGTATCCTCATACCATTTCATCCCATTTGGCATTGCATTGCTTTTCTTTCTAACTTTTCAGGTGGTAAGTAAACTTGAGAAGTGAATTTGCCTTCACTTCTCATAACTTTTCTTTCCATCTCTCTTGCATCCATTGCTGCATTTATGTTTGTGCTTGAGATTGAGCTTGCTCATTCTTGTTCCTCCCACTTTCTTTCCTCAAGTGACTTGACTTCTTGATTGAAGCAAGTTGCTTTGCTTCTCTTGATCCTGTTCATCTGCTTCCTGGTGGCTCCTTTTGAAGATGTTCTTGAAAACCTCACAAACCTTAGGAACAACCAAGCATGACAATGATTAGGGTTTTGATTAGTCTCCCCTCTTAGTTTTACCTTTGTGTCTCTTTGAGTCTTCTCTTCTCATCTCATAATCAGGGACTAAACCCTAAAGGCTTTAAGGCTTTGTGATTAAGCTTATGCCTGCATCCTTCTATTAGGATGGAGTGTATAACTTTAATCCTAAGTGTTAAACCCTTAATGTGTTTAAATCCTTTAATCAATTCACTTAATAATCATCAAGACATCAAACTTATAACTTGGGCCTTGCATTAGGGTTCTAATTCTTCCTTAACTGGTTAAGAAGGACTAACCCTAGTGTTAATGGACAAGTCCCCCTCAAGTTGTCTTACAAATCATAAAACTCACTTCATCATCTTATCATTAACTAAAATCCACTTAATAAAGGCTTTGTTTTGTCATGAGTTTAATCCCTAATCATGGATTAAGTTGAGGAGCTTTCCTCAGCTTAAACACTCTCATCTATTATCCTTCTATTAGGATGGTGTAATGAGTTTGTTTAATCCCTGATTATGGCTTAACCTATTTACTCAACACTAAACAAAAACAACAAAAACATCTAATTAATCACAAGTAGGTTAATGATCTTAATCCTACACCAAAGGTGTTTAAGTGTGAGAAGCTGACTTCACACTTAAGGTACTCTCATTACCCCTAATCAGAGGGAAGATGTGATGAGTTTACTAAATCCATTGGTTTAGACTTAAGCTCATTAATCTATGACAAACTTTCAAAAGCAATAAAAGACTGAAAACTCAAAAACAAACAATAATCGTCTCCTCCGGGATTCTTTTCTCATCATCTTCACTCACAAACGAGGACTTGCTTCTTCCGTCTAATGCAAGACAGTTTGCACCTGAGCCAGACAGGTCATACACTTGAGCATTGACAAGTAAGCAGTTCATAAGTCAATTCATCTTTCAGTCTCTTTGGGTCGAACTACGGTGTTCTGACTTCCTCATTGCACGAGAGGATACGTAGGCATAACTTAACAGTTATCGAACAAAAGTCTCTGTATATTCCCCCTCCTTCCAGCATTATTCTTTGAGCCTCATTATCATGAGCATTTCACTCCTTTCTTACACTGACACTTTCATACTTCACATCACTTATACACTAACACCTGTACATTTTCTTCCAGCCTCCTTATACACAGATTGCACTGACACTACCCCTTTAAAACACAAATCTTTCAAGCGTGGATCCCGTCGAGTACGGCGGACAATCTGGGTGCTAATACCTTCCCAGGTTGTAACCAACCCCCTTTCTCAGTCTCTCTGGTTTGCAAGCCGTCTTATCCATCTTTTTCTAGGTCTATGCAGCATTGCCTTTCCTCCGGGATAAAAATGCCTAGCTGGCGACTCTATTCATCTCCAGTGAGTTCACGGCTGTGTGTTCTCACTGTTCCCTTCGCCGACCGTTCGCGTCTGTACCTTTATCTGGGCCAGTCCCATTTATCGGGAGCGACAGCTTGGCGACTCTGCTGGGGACCCTTATACTGCAACCAGGGCTTCTGGTTCTTTTTGTGGGTTCCTCCTAGCGCTTGATTGATTTGTGTTTACTGGGGTGTTATGTGCTATCTGTGCTTGTATATTTATTTTTGTCTATTTGCTTTATGTACAGTTTTGTTTATAGCTTTCTTTATAGCTTTGTGCATATATCATACTGTCATGCTGCTGGCTGGATCTGGTTTTTGTTCTGATGGGTGGTTGATTCATTGAGAGTTAAGGTCCTATACCTGGGACCTGAGTGACACGTAGGCTAGAGTGAATCATATTCTTTCCCATTCCATTTCGGTCTGGTGCGGGAATATGAAACACGGTTCAGATATGGGTTTCTTCTTGAGAACTCTGTGTTGCAGATCTCCTGCAGTGCTAGGGCTATCTGGGAAGCCTGCTAAGTCTGGATGACCTTTTTATGACCTTCAGAAACTGAGGTGAATTAGAGGAGGAATTTTTATGGTTATTGTAAACACTGTACCTCCGGGTTGGAAGTGTTTACACTTCTCATAACTGATCCAAGTCTGAGGATCCTTGTTCTAGAACACCACCTGTGAGGGGGGTTGGGATGTTTACAGGTTTGCAGGTACCTTGACCTCAGAATACCCTGTTACTTTGATTTGTTAAGAGTACTCCATGTTGGACAGTTCTTGTGATTCTAAACCCTGGACATGTGGCTCTTTATTTGAGCCCCCCACCCTGGTTACTAGATTTATAGACCTCCATCTGGAATTCTTGAATACACTTGGACCTATATCAGAGCAGTTTGATCAGATCCAGCTCAGTCACAAACCCTTTGCATATCATTTGCATACATACTCATTGCATCATATTGACATTTGCTTATTTGTGTTTCAGGGTATCCATCATTCATCTGGTTTTGGTTTTGACCCCATCTTCTGTATTGACCTATCTTCACCAACACCTGCTTCAGTTATCACCAGCACCAGCCAGTCAGTGGCCCTCTTCTTCAGCATCAGCATCAGTACCTGTCTCTACTCAGTCTCAGCATCATGGCTCCTAAAAAGAGCAACATCACCTATCACTTCTTCCAACCAGAGTTATCAGACATCAGGAGGATTCAAACCCTGATCACTCCAAATCACATACCTTTGTTCAGGGAGAGTTATGGAGATATACTGGACATGGTTATGGATCTGGACCCTTCACAGAGTAGCCTGATCCACACCTGCATTCAGTTTTATGATCCTCCACTGAGATGTTTTACTTTTCAAGACTTTCAGTTGGGCCCTCTATTGGAAGAGTATTCCTCATTAGTTGGTATACCTATCAGGGGTGGAATCCCTTTCAACCTTGAGATGGTCTTTCCTGCTAATGGAGAAGTAGCAAAGGCTTTACACCTGGAACCTGTCCTGATTGAGCAGCATATGACCTCTAAAGCTGGAATCCCTGGCTTTCATTTGGATTTCCTGATTTCCCAAGCTAGTCTGAAGGCTTCCCTGGGGGAGTGGAAAGCTGTTTGTGCTTTGTTGGCCTTAAGTGTATATGGAATTGTGTTGTTTGCAGATGAGCCTCGATTCATTAGCAAAAATGCAATCCATCTGAAGAACCCAGTGCCAACATTATTGGGGGATCTTTACTATTCAGTGCATTAGAGGAATGAGAAGCAGAGGGGGAGGTTAGTGAGGTGTTGTGCTCCATTGTTCCATACTTGGCTTCTCAGGCATCTACCCAGGACAGATGCATTTCTGAACCCTCATCAGCAGAGCAACTGGGCTAAAAGACTCACTGTTCTAACTTCAGCTGACATCAGATGGTGCACTCAGAGCACCAAGGGCAGGGATATCATCACCAGCTGTGGGCATTTTCCTAATGTGCCTTTGATAGGAGTTAAGGGTAGTATCAACTACAACCCTCTGCTGTTTAGACGACAACTGGGCTATGCACTGGTCCATACTCCTAAGGCACAGGACTTGGTTGAGACCCTCTATTGTGAGAACAAGATTAGTTTGACTGTTGTTAGGCAGGCTGCTTGGGCCTGGGATAATGTTCAAACCAAGGGAATAACCATTCTGGGGAAGTGTAACAATGTGGCATCAGCACAATATTATGAATGGTCCCGTGCCAGGGCCCAATTCTCTGGAATGCCCTTCACCATAGAAGACATGCCTGGGTCATCTTCAGCACCACCCCCTGCCACTATCAGTTTGGAGGAGTTTGAGAGCTTGAAGGAAAGAAATGAGAAGCTAACCCGGGCTTTGCAGAAGACCCTCCGGGAGAGGAGTGAAGGTATGAGGGAGATTGAGAGGTTGGAGAAGTTAAGAGTAGAGCATCTGACTAAGATTGAGAAGTCTGGGGATTATATCAAAAAATCTAAGGCTGGAGAACAGATCCTGAAGAATGCTTGCAAAGAAGCCCAGTTCCAAAGAGCAAGGACAGACTTGTATTTGAAGGAGAGTCAAGCTCGGTGGGTCAGGATCACCGAGGCTCGTACTCTGGAAGACAAGAGAGTTCAAGACAAGATAGAGCAACTGGAAGCTAGTGCAAAAGAACAGCAAGAAGCCCTGGCAGCAGCCCAGAGGGAGATATCAGAACTGAAGATCAAAGCAGGGGTGAAGAGGTCAAAAGAACAAACTCAGCACAAGAAGCTAGCAGCAGCTGTTACGACCCGGAATCTCCTCATCAGGAATCTCACGGAACGTCCGACTGATCCTGTGACCGAAGCACTTCTCAAGGAAGTTCGTGAGGATGAGTTTGGTCTTGGTGTTTGACCATTTGTTTGTTGTTGCTTTCTTTCCGTGTACTTTTATTTTCTTGTAATGTATTTTGACCCCTTAGAGGGCTGGTGTTGTAAAATGAACAAGTTGTATTATTCCACCTTCTGTAATGTATTTGTGTTAGTTTGCTTCATCTAAGCTTTCATCAAGCAACATCAACAGCATCTTCAAGGGTCTGGAAGGGTCAAAACTGAAGGCCAAACCGGATACCTTGAGAACAAATAAGCATAACTGCATTGCATGCTAACCCTTTTGTTTGTTTTGTAGGTTTTGTTTTGTTGTCACTAACTCTGTTGTGATGTTCAGGAACTATTGCTAGGCGCCGAGTTTTTCCCCTCAACCGTCCGCACCGTTATCCAACCCGAAACAACCTTCCGGGAATTCAGATGGATCAGATGCAGCAGGACCTTACTGAGGTCAGAAATCAAATGGCAAATGAAAGGCTAGAGATGAGGAATCAAATGACTCAGTTTATGGAAGTTATGAACAACATGGCTCAGAGCCAGGAAAGATTGAGGGCCATGGTGGAAAGGCAGAATCAAGAGGATCCACATATAGGGACTGCCGGTACCAGTAACAATGAAAGGGTCCAACCCCATGTCAACCCTCCGGTATTTGGGCCACACCTCCATCCTGAGGTCAATATTCCAGCAAATGTTCAAGGGACTGCCACCGCAGCTAGGGTACTTCAAGAGGATCCTCAGGAGGACCAATTCACAGTGATGGGCGCTGGTGAAGAAGCTTATGATAGGAGATTGGATGAGATAGCTGAGAAGTTAAGGTCCTTAGAATCTCAAAACTCTTTGGGCTTCGACGTCATGGACATGGGTTTGGTAGACGGGGTTAGGATTCCCCACAAGTTCAAACCTCCATGTTTTGAAAAGTATAATGGGACTTCTTGTCCTCGAACCCATCTACAATCTTTTCTCGGGAGATTAAAAGCTTATACCATGGACGAGAAATTGTGGATGTTCTACTTCGAAGACAGCTTAACCGGAGCGTCAAGAGAATGGTACTCTCACTTGACAAGGGCAACTATTAGATGCTGGAAGGACCTGGCAGAGGCCTTCATCAGGCAGTATCAGTATAACTTAGACATGGCACCCAACAGGACCCTCCTAATGGGAATGTCACAGTCTTCAAGGGAGAGTTTCCGAGAATATGCCCAGAGATGGAGGCAATTGGCTACTGCTGTTCAGCCACCTATGTCTGAAAGGGAAATGGCAGACATGTTTATGAACACCCTTCAGGGAACATATATTGACAAGTTGGCTGCTTTCTCTTCCACTAGCTTTGCAGATGTTGTCATAGCCGGGGAGATAATTGAAAGCTTGTTAAAAATGGGAAAAATCTCAGACAACGGTGCAAGCTCGTCCGGTGGTACAAGAAAGCCTTTTGCAGGCCCGAGAAGAACTGGCGAGACCAATGCCATCCACACCAACAGGGGCAGGCCCCAATATGTTCAGAGGTCAATAGCAGCAGTCACCATTCCTGCTCCAGCTCATCCTCAGCCAGTCCATCAACCGCCGCAGCAAAACTATCAACAACAACCTCAGTACCATCAGCAAAATCAGTATCCTCCAAGGAATTACAACAACAATAACACCAACAACAACAGTCAACAAAGGCCATTCCAACAGAGGCCATCTCAAGCTAACAGAGTGATCGATCTGATCCCAATGCCATATGCTACTTTGCTGCCACAACTTCTGAAACTCAACCTGGTTGAGCTAAGAACGCTGGCACCTCCGGATCCCAACAGTCTACCAAGGAACTATGACTCCAATGCTAGGTGTGCTTTTCATTCAAACGCACCTGGCCACAGTACAGAAAAGTGCAGAGCCCTGCATATGAAGGTACAAGACCTGGTAGACTCCAAGGCTCTGAATTTCGCACCACCGCCCAATGTCAATAAAAACCCAATGCCAAACCATGGTGGTCCCAGGATTAACGCTATTGAAGAAGACAAACCGTCTTATTTAATAACCAGTGTGGGACAGATCAGGACACCATTGGTAGAAATCAAGGCTCAACTCTTGGAATGTCAGATGTTCCCGGGGTGTGAGTTAGGCTGTGCTTACTGCAATATCTCTGTAAACGGGTGCGATAATTTGAGGAATGGCATAGATAGCCTTATCCAGAGTGGCCAGCTTCAGATCACCACATCATTTCCGACAAATCCAGCAATATCATCAGCAACGGTTTCAGAACCTCCTACAACTGCAGCAACTATTGTTCCTGACAATTCTTCGGCTTCATCAACAAGTACTCCATCTATCATCTCAACCGATCGGTTTTCAACAAATTTTCCTGCTACAACTTCAGCTTCACTCCATTTTGAACCTCCTACAACAACAACATCCATCCTTCCACCAATGTCTCCTACAACTCCAGCAACAAATCATGAAGATGTCTCTACTGTCACAATATTTTATGATCCTGAGAACAACTCTGCCTACCATTCAGAAGGTGCTGCTCCCATCAGAGCACCAGTTACAATCTTTTATGATCCACAAACAATTACAGTCTCTTCAGCAGCAGCAATCAGTCCAGTCACTGTCACGGTGCCTGGACCAGTACCATATGAAAGCAATAGGGCCATCCCTTGGCACTATGGCTCTGACGTGTACTGCAAAGGAAAAAGAATCACTCTTGAAACATCAACACCTGCACCACAAGTAGATAATGTGGGGGGAGGCGGAGGCTTCACTCGAAGCGGACGTCTCTTCGCCCCACAAATTCAAAGACCTACCGCCGAAGCAGAAGCTGCTGCTAAGGCAAAAGGGAAGAGCCCTGTGCAGGAAGATCAAGCTGTCAAAGAAGCCTTGAAGACACCGTTCGATCAAGAAGTTGATGAGTTTATGAGAATCATCAAAAAGAGTGATTACAAGATTGTGGATCAGCTTCACCAAACGCCATCCAAAATCTCTATCCTCTCACTGCTTATGTGCTCCGAAGCCCATCGGAATGCACTACTCAAAGTCTTGCACGCAGCTTACGTGCCTGAAGAGATTACTGTCAACCAGTTGGAAACCGTGGTTGGAAATGTTACTGCTAGCAATGGGCTAGGGTTCACCAATACTGACTTGACAGCGGATGGCCGCAACCACAACAAAGCCTTGCACATCACCATGGAATGCAAAGGAGCAGTCCTTTCTCATGTGCTGGTAGACACGGGGTCATCCCTTAATGTCTTACCAAAGAAGGCTCTGGTGAAGTTAGAATATGATGGATTGGCATTGAGACCCAGCAACCTGGTAGTAAGAGCCTTTGATGGCTCTAAGAGATCGGTTCTGGGAGAGATTGAGCTGCCTGTGACAATTGGCCCGCAGACCTTTAAAACTATCTTTTATGTGATGGACATTCAGCCCGCCTACAGCTGTTTGTTGGGTAGACCCTGGATTCACGCCGCCGGCGCAATAACGTCTACCCTTCACCAAAAGTTAAAATTTGAGTGGGAAGGCCAAGTTGTTACAATCTGTGGAGAGGAGGACATTTTTGTCAGCCACCTGGCAACCTATAAGTACATTGAAATGGATGGGGAGATCCATGAAACAATGAGCCAGGGGTTTGAAGCTTTGAATGTGAATGAGGCATCTGCTGTATCTGGTACTCCAATGTCATCATACCAACAAGCCCGGAAGGTTGTTGAGGAAGGAACTGCCCTAGGCTGGGGCAAAGTTTTAGCTGTGGAGGAGAAGAAAAACAAGTTTGGGTTGGGTTACAGACCAACTCAACATCAAGCAAAGGCTGCTGAGAAGCCCGGTTTTGTCAGTGGGGGGATGCTTACCCCCGATGCTATCAAATGTCTGGAAGACGAGCTGGAAGAGGAGCGCAATCTGGGGAATTGGATTCGTCCGAAGATCCCGGGGAGCAGTGCCTCAAACTGGTCTTCCCAGGAAATTATAAGAGTTACTCGAGCAGAGTAATTATTATTTCCTGTATTTTTATAAGCATGCATCAAAGTCTTGCATCTTGCCCAAGATGACAAGACTCATTTTGTAATCGGGCCATCTGTACTTTTTTGTGCAAACAAGATCAATTAATGAAATATCAGACATCTTTTTGCAAACGAGTCTTTTTTTCTTTTCTGCTCACTGTTTTTCCATTTTTCTTTTTTGTACAAAAAATAAATGGCGGTGTTTTCAAAATGACAACTTCATTTCACTTTTCTAAATAAGATTAAAATCAGATCACTAAAATGAACCAATTAAACCCTTGCAGAGAGTGCCTTCCTGACAGCACCGACAACAGCACGGCTATGACATCGTATGACTTTGACAATCCGATCAATCAAGCTGATGAAAGGGTTGATGAAGAATATGAGCTTCCTGAAGAGCTAGCCAGGTTGTTAAGACAGGAGGAAAAGGTTATTACTCCTCACCAGGAGGAGGTTGAAGTGATTAACCTTGGTACAGAGGAAAGCGTGAAAGAGATTAAAATCGGGGCCTGCCTGCAAGACTCAGTGAAGAAGCAACTGGTTGATCTACTTCAAGAGTATGTGGATGTGTTTTCTTGGTCGTATCAAGACATGCCAGGGTTGGATACCGACATTGTTGTGCACAAGCTGCCTTTGAGAGAAGAGTGCCCACCGGTCAAACAAAAGCTACGCCGTACTCGTCCAGACATGGCTATGAAAATCAAGGAAGAGGTACAAAAGCAATGGGACGCCGGGTTCCTCGCTGTAACTAGCTATCCACCGTGGGTTGCTAACATAGTACCTGTGCCTAAGAAAGACGGCAAAGTAAGAATGTGTGTTGACTACCGGGATCTGAACAGAGCTAGCCCGAAAGATGATTTCCCATTACCTCACATTGACGTATTGGTTGATAATACGGCTCAGTTCTCAGTATTCTCCTTCATGGATGGATTTTCAGGATACAATCAGATTAAAATGTCACCTGAAGACATGGAGAAGACAACATTCATCACACCTTGGGGCACGTTCTGCTACAAGGTAATGCCATTTGGGCTCAAGAATGCCGGTGCAACGTATCAACGGGCTATGGTAACATTATTCCACGATATGATCCATAAGGAAATCGAGTGTTATGTGGATGACATGATTGCCAAGTCCCTTACTGAAGAAGACCATCTGGTGAATCTACTCAAGTTGTTCAAGCGTCTGAGGAAGTATCAACTGAAGCTGAACCCCAACAAATGCACATTCGGGGTGCGGTCCGGTAAGCTGCTGGGATTTATTGTAAGCGAGAAAGGGATTGAAGTGGACCCTGATAAAGTCAAAGCCATCCAAGAGATGCCTGCACCGAAAAAAGAGAAAGAAGTTCGAGGGTTCTTAGGTCGATTGAACTACATTTCGAGGTTCATATCTCACCTTACAGCAACCTGTGAACCCTTGTTCAAGCTGTTAAGAAAGGAACAAACGGTCAGGTGGAATGAAGACTGCCAGAAGGCTTTTGACAAGATCAAGGAATATCTGCAAGAACCTCCAATCCTTATGCCTCCAGTGGAAGGAAGACCTCTGATCATGTACTTGACAGTATTAGAAGAGTCAATGGGGTGTGTGCTGGGCCAGCATGACGAGTCTGGTCGAAAAGAGTATGCAATATACTACCTGAGCAAAACGTTTACCGACTGTGAACAACGTTATTCACTGCTCGAGAAAACTTGCTGTGCTTTAGCGTGGGCTGCTCGCCGACTAAGGCAGTATATGTTGACCCACACTACTTTGTTGATATCAAAAATGGACCCAGTCAAGTACATTTTCGAGAAGCCAGCACTTACCGGACGGGTTGCAAGATGGCAAATGATTCTCACAGAATACGACATCCAGTACACCTCTCAGAAAGCCATCAAGGGCAGTGTACTATCTGAATATCTTGCTGAGCAAGCCATTGATGATTACCAGCCTATGAGGTTTGACTTCCCTGATGAGGACATCATGTTCATAAAAGCGAAAGATCATGAAGAGCCTATTCACACTGAAGGGCCTGACCCGGAGGAAGAATGGACTATGATGTTTGATGGGGCTGTTAACATGAATGGTCGTGGTGTTGGTGCAGTACTCATTACACCTAAAGGAGTTCACATGCCTTTCTCGGCAAAACTCACTTTCAACTGCACTAACAACGAAGCTGAATACGAAGCTTGCATTATGGGTCTTGAGGAAGCCATTGACCTCAGGATCAAGACATTGACCGTATTCGGAGATTCAGCTTTGGTAGTCAATCAAACCAACGGAAAATGGTACACCCACCAGGATCATCTGATACCTTACAGGGATTATACAAGGAGGTTATTGACTTTCTTCACAACAGTCAAGCTCGAGTATATCCCTCGGGACGAGAATCAATTTGCATATGCCCTTGCTACCATTTCATCCATGATCAAAGTTCAAGTTGCTAACTTTGTACCTCAGATTTCAGTGTCCAGACTCGATAAACCAGCATATGTATTTGCGGCAGATGTTGTCAAAGGTGACAAGCCTTGGTTCCATGACATTAAGTGCTTCTTGGAGGATCAAACATACCCGCCCGGGGCATCTTCCAATGATAGGAAGACTTTGAGAAGGCTTGCTGGGAGTTTCTTTCTGAACACTGATGGATCTTTATACAAAAGGAACTTTGATATGGTACTCCTCAGATGCGTTGACAAGACGGAAGCAGATTTATTGATGCATGAGGTGCACGAAGGCTCCTTTGGTACCCATGCTGGAGGACATGCCATGGCTAAGAAGTTGTTAAGATCAGGCTATTACTGGATCACGATGGATGCAGACTGTTGTGCCTACGCCAGAAAATGCCACAAATGCCAGATCTACGCAGACAAAGTACATGTGCCTCCCAATCCTTTGAACATCATGTCTTCACCTTGGCCCTTTGCTATGTGGGGCATTGACATGATTGGCAAGATTGAGCCAACTGCTTCGAACGGCCACAGATTCATCTTGGTTGCCATCGACTATTTCACCAAGTGGGTTGAAGCAGCCTCATATGCAAACGTCACAAGGCAAGTGGTAGCCAGATTTCTGAAAAGAGATATCATCTGTCGGTATGGAGTGCCCGAACGAATCATTACTGATAATGGTTCCAATCTAAACAACAAGATGATGGCTGAATTATGCCGGGACTTCAAGATCCAACATCACAATTCTTCTCCTTACAGGCCAAAGATGAATGGCGCTGTTGAGGCAGCAAATAAGAATATCAAGAAGATTGTGCAGAAGATGGTAGTCACCTACAAAGACTGGCACGAAATGCTACCATTTGCCTTGCATGGGTACCGCACATCAATCAGAACATCCACTGGGGCAACACCGTATCAACTTGTGTATGGTATGGAGGCAGTCCTACCGGTAGAAGTTGAATTACCCTCCTTGCGAGTTTTAATGGATGTTAAACTAAGTGAAGCAGAATGGGTTCGGACCCGATACGAACAACTGAGTCTGATCGAAGAGAAAAGGTTGGCTGCAATCTGTCATGGGCAGTTATATCAGAAGAGAATGAAGAAAGCCTTCGATCAGAAAGTCAGGCCCCGAGAGTACCAAGTGGGAGATCTTGTGCTGAAAAGAATCCTCCATCCTCATACAGACCACAGGGGCAAATGGACTCCGAATTATGAAGGGCCATTCGTGGTAAAGAAAGTTTTCTCTGGTGGAGCACTGATGCTCAGCACCATGGATGGTGAAGATTTCCCATCCCCTGTGAATTCAGATGCAGTTAAAAAATACTTCGCATAAAATGACCCGCTGGACATAAAAACAGAATGTAAGTCCAGGCAAAAATAGGGCATCCCGGCGAGTCAAAAACAGAATAAAAGACTCGGGAAAAAATAAGGGAAATAAATGAAAAAATGTACACCCGCTGAGTTGAAAAGCCGCATTGGACAACTCAGGCAAAAATGGGTATCCCGATGGATTGAAAACCCGAAAGGGCGATCCATGCAAAATAAGGGAATAAGCGAACAACTGCATTCTGAATTCGTCTGTATCACTTACGACTTGGTAAGCTTCAAGATCAAGCTTCAATCAGAATCAACATTCTTCAAAAGCAAGATGAGAAGAAAGTCAAAAGTCATACGAGTCATAGCAGAAAGGGAAGCTCCTTTGAAAGCGTCGTCAACACTGCCAGCATTTTGTTTCTCAATTTGTAACAATCTCCTCATTTCAGGGGACTCGTTTCTTTGACTGTATCTTGCCAATTCAGGGCATTTGAATTAATAAAATCAGATTTTTCAGTCATGTTTCGTTTTGTATATTTCTATTTGCAAAGGATGTCTGATATCTCTAAAAAACTAATTGCATAAGTACAGATGTTTTTCTCCAAAAAAAAATGATGATAATAAAACACATGCTTGCAGGGAATATACTTACTCTCGAAGGTACTTAACTCCTACGACGGAATCCAGTAAAGGATACCTCGGGGCCTTTTGTGCGTTTCTTAATCTTTGCAGGATTGCAGGTATCCAGGATGCAACTTGGGGCATGCAAATTACATCCCAGCAAGCTGGCAAATCAACAAAAGATCTCAGCATCCGAAATGCTCTATCCTCAGCTGAGTTGCCTCTTGTTGCTCTCCCCAGCTGAGTTGCCTCTCATAAGTCCCCAGCCGAGTTGCCATTTCATCCTCAGCTGAATACAGAAGTCAGGGAATCATCCCCCCGCAGAGTTTCAGCCTCTCTCCAGAAGAGCAACGCATGAAGAAGTCACAACAGAGTACAGAAGGCTTCCACAAACCCCAGCTGGGTCCTATTACAAGGATATGTCAATCAGTGACTTGTATTCCCCAAGCGGATACATCTCACCGGATCTACCGATGATCTCACCCCCAGCTGGGAGATCCATTTCAAACAGATCAGCCAGAGATCCTCGCAGCAACGGGATCCGAATCCCGGTTTGATATCTTTGCATAATCATGGCATTTTGCATCATATTATCCCCTCAGAGCGTAGCATTCCGTCTAATACGGAGCATTACGGCAAAAGTCAAACGCATAGCATAATCATAAGCCATGTTCTGAATTAACACTTGTGAATAATAGCAGTTCATCAACATACAGAAGAAAAATCCCCACCAGAGTTACCAGCAAGAACAGTTGCCTCTCAAATCACAAACACTAGTATATTTCCTTTTGATACCCGTCCGTATCAACGCTCCCCAGTAAAGTCGCCTGAACACTCTTTACAAACAAATCACCCATATCACGGATACTTCATGACACCCGTCCGTGTCACATCACCAGCAGAAAGCCGAAGACATCCTCTTTGCACTCACATACTTATATATACACTCTCTTGACACCCGTCCGTGTCATGTCCCTAGCGCGGTCGCTTACACTTTTACAACCCATATACTTGTTGATATCATACTTTTCTCCTTTTGACACTCGTCCGTGTCACCCTCCCCAGCAGATAAACACTCATCTATACACCACTCGCTCTTATACAGATACTCGTCCGTATCTTGTATATACCAGTTATATACCCACAAATTCAACAATAGTCCTTGTTCTTTGTTAACCAGTTGGTACCCGTCCGTACCATCATCTCAGAACATTGCGTCTAGTGTTTGTTTCCACATGATACTCGCCCGTATCATAGTCTTAAGGATGCTCGTCCGCATCTTTAATCCCTACACTGTGTCAAACACTTGTGTCTTCTTGAATATAGATGCTCGCCCGTGCCTACTATTCCCCAGAAGAACCATCAGATTCAACACTCGTCCGTGTTCTTTGTTAACCCGTTGATACTCGTCCGTATCATCATCTCTGAACACGTGTCAGTATTTGTTTCTACCCGATACTCGTCCGTATCGTAGTCTTAAGGATGCTCGTCCGCATCTTTAATCTATACACAGCCTCCAAACACTTACACTTTCCTTTCTTGGTTGTGAACGCTCGTCCGTGTTTACTATATCCCCAGTAGATCGCCAAGTAAGCTTTTTTCTTTCATCTGACACTCGTCCTGTGTCATGATAACCCTGAGAGCAGCCGTACCCTGCTGAGTGGTCGTCCTCCACTTCTTGATGGTCGTCCTCCATCATGCTCATCCGATGGCCGTCCCCATCGTTGATTTTAGCAGCCGTCCCCTGCTAGGTGGTCGTCCTCCACCTTTTGATGATCGTCCTTCATCATTTTTATCCAATGGCCGTCCCCATTGTTGATTTTGGTTATCTGGCATTCGTCCTATGTCATGAGAAACCTCGAGAGCAGCCGTACCCTGCTGAGTGGTCGTCCTCCACTTCTTGATGGTCGTCCTCCATCATGCTCGTCCGATGGCCGTCCCCATCGTTGACCTTTTCTATCCGATGGCCGTCCCCATCGTTGATATTTTCGGCAGCCGTACCCTGCCAGGTGGTCGTCCTCCACCTTTGATGGCCGTCCCCATCATATTTCTTTTATCCCCAACAGAGCAGCCGTCCCCTGCTAGGTGATCATCCTTCACCTTTGATGGTCGTACCCCATCATCTGTTATTTCATTTATTCTTTAACCCGATGGCCGTCCCCGTTGTGGTCCCTTTTCTTTTAGCCCGATGGCCGTCCCCATCGTTGGTTACTTTGCCTTATGAACTTGATGGCCGTCCCCGTCATGTTTCATTAAATCCTCAGAGAATTTTACAGCTTTATCTTGATGGCCGTCCCCATCATGATTTTATTTCCCCAGCTAGTCGGTCGTCCCCGTCTTGGCTTTACCTTTTATCCCCAGCATGTCGGCCGTCCCCGTCATTGCTATTTACCCAGCAGTCGTCCTCTGCTCGACGGTCGTCCTCCGTCGCCCACACTTTACAATGTACTTTATTTTCCTTTGCAATCTATATCCCTTTTCTTCTTCATTTTGTGAGTGCAAATTTTGGACTGTCTTTGGTATTCAACCACAAGTTATCTTGTTTGCCTGTTAAGCCGTTGCTTACATCCTGCACAGCTAACTCATGTTTGAATAGGGGCAGCTGTAAACACCCCAAATTTGCCCTCACCCATTCACCATGGCTTGTGATCATTCTCATATGCATAAACACAATCATATCACCTCATATCCCAATTTTGATTCACTGCATAGTTTCTAAGTCATCTGCATCTAGGGTTTGTGATCTGAGCAATCCAAGGGCTTCTTGAGCCACTCCAAAGGCCACCAATCACTTCAAAGGGATCCATGTGTGTTCATCTATCATATTACATCCTCTCAAGGTCAACATTTCCAAAGAATCACAAGAACTAGGGTTTGAATGGATGCAGAGCCAAGTTTGACTGCAGTTGACCTTAAAATTAGGGTTTTGGTTTCAGAGGCCATAACCCCAAATTTTTTGGTCATTCTTGTTTCCATTGGTCTCTATATGATATAGGGAGTATGCACATCAATTTTCATGAAGAAATTCCATGGGGAAGTCATCTGATCAAGAGTTGACTTTCTGGACAAGTCAGTGCAAAATCAGGGCATCTGAGGCCCCCAATGACCCAACCAATGGGTGATCTTCATCATTTTGAGTGTATATGATCTTTATTTGATCATGGAAGAAGGTTGAAGTTCATAAAAATCAAGAATTTGGAAGTTTTGCAAATGTTGACTTTTTGGGCATAGTTGACTTTTCAAGAATGCTTCATTTTAGGTCATTTTTCAAGCCTTGATTCTTGATCCAAAAATGCTTCAAATGGAAAAACTTTGGTCATGAAAGTTGTAGATCTCATCTTTCCCTATTCAAAAAGTACAAGAACATGATCAAATTCTTTTTGGGTCAAAAGTTATGGTGTGACAAAGTTAGCAAAAATCATTTATTTTCAAGATATGCACCAAGTGTGAAAATTGCAAAATCATGTACCAAGGCAAAATGCAACTTCTAATTGGCATCAAACCATCACATAAACATCATGTAAGTCCTAAAATTCAGAATGGACTAGGCATTGCTCATGTTTCATGACTTTTGGGACAAGGTCTTTCCATATGAACCAAAAAGCCAACAACTTGCAAAATCATCATGATCACTTCACCCACTTGATGCATTGGATGCTGCACTTTGGCTAGCCTCTCACCTCACCTTGCTGCACCAGAACCAGCCCATGTACTAGCTATAGATCAACCCATACTTTCCTTACACAAAATTTGACTTTTTGCAAAAGTAGACTTACCAATCAAAAAAGCACATGTCTTGTCATCTGACCAATGAGAGAGGTTTATGTGGACAAAGAGCAAGACACTTCATACATCTAGCAAGGCTGAAACTCTCTCATACACAACATTCACAAAAACACCTCATTTTGCATATTCCTTCGAATCTGTCTCCACAGCATACAAACATAAAAAACCATCTTCACCAATCATCTGGCCATGCTTCATTGAGTAGAAACCACCAAAGTTCAAGCCTGAAACCAGCCTGACTTGAGCTTCACCATTCCTCCCCTTCAAAACCAGAACTCTTCGAATCTCACTATCCAGTCAACAAACACATCTTTTCTCTTCACCAACAAATCAGAAACATTCAAAGGAGTCAAAACCACCCTTTACTTTGAGCTGAAGCAGCCTGTACACAAAGCTCATTTCCTGCTACACCAGAACTGATTCTCACAAATCAGCCATCCACAAGAGCTTTGAAGCCTTCCATTAGCATCAGGGGATACAAGGGGGTCCATTTGCACGCAAGGAAAGCTCTGGAAGCTCAGTCTTGAAGCTTTCCAGCTCAGGTATGATCATGGAAACTTTTCTCTCAAAGCTTGATTTTTGAGTTATAAATTGATTATTCATGTCTTGCTGGTCATGGGGTTGGTTTCAGAATCAAAAATGAGTGAATATTGAGCTTGTATGGTCCCTCTGAAATTTTGCCCGTGAATTTCATTTCCTTCGATTTGCATGATTCTTGGGGTTTAAATGTTGTTTGAAGGTGGATTCATGACCTAGGTAGTTAGAGGATCATTTAGGTGTGCTTAATTTGTAGAATAGGTACCTGAATCGTGTTCTAGGGTTTTTGTGCAGCCGGAGAAGATGACCGGAGCTTCTCTCCGGTCACCTGATTATGTTTAGCCCTAAACTCAGGTCATTATGGCCATTTGAATGTGGAGCGTAGATCCCCCTTGACTTGTTGACTTCCCGCTGGTTTGGATGGCCCAGATCTCTTCGTTTGCCCTAATCCACGTGCTTAACTTAATTAATCATTAATTAAATTAATTTGATCTGAATCAATCACAGCCACTGGATCTGGCGCCAGTCAACCATTTCAAACTCAGAGCTCATCCTGGCCCTTCCTTCTGTTGACTTTCATTTTATTTAGTTTTAATTTCATTTTATTTCATTTAACTTGCATAATTAATTTCAAATAGCAAAAATATCTTAAAAATTATGAAACTTTTTCTTAAAAGTTTTATTAATTTTTAAGACCCAAAAGTATTTTTATTTTATTTTTTATCATTAAAAAAAGTATTTTTAAATATTTAAAAGATTATTTTTAATTGATTAATGGAAATTAATTTATTAAAAATACTTTTAAGTATTTAAAAATCACCAAAAAATTCATGAAATGTTCTAAGACATTTAGAAACATTATCCAACCTTCAAACCAAATTTCTTTTTTGATCTTGATGCATTTTAAGAATTTTTCATTGAATTAAATCATTTTTGGTGCATTATTTTGATCATAAGTTCAAAAAATCATTTCTGCCCATTTGAGAAGAGTTGGACATTGATTCTTTTTGCATTGTGTTGTGTTTGGCATGTAGTTTCTAGGATTAAATGGCCATGATTTGATTCTTCATTTTTAATTTGTTTGGCATTTCTTTTGTTTAGGAACCCTAAAAACCCTAATAACTTAGAAAAATCATAACTTGAGATTGGTTAAGAGTTGAGACCTCCCCTTTGAACCTTGGTTTAGTATAGGTTTAGGGTTTCTTTGGGTGGCATTTTCCATTTTTTATCTTAGGGTTTGCTTCTGTTTTTGGTTTTTGTTGGATGTTTGATTCATAAACCCTAATTTGGGCTTCCATTTGCATCCTTCTTGCATTCTCTTGCATAAAATGACTTGCCATGACATTTCAAGCATCCATTTGGTTCATTTGACATCATAAGACATATAGAAAGCATCTTTGATCATTGCATCTTGCATTTGCCATGTTTTATGCCATGTATGTTTCATAACTTTTCATGTGTATCCATGCTTCTAAGCTTGCATCATTTGCATCCATGAGCTTGTATGAACATCTCCATGCCTTGCCTCATGTTTATAGCACTCCATAGCATCATCATCATCATCAACATGCTTCTGGTTTTGTGTATCCTCATACCATTTCATCCCATTTGGCATTGCATTGCTTTTCTTTCTAACTTTTCAGGTGGTAAGTAAACTTGAGAAGTGAATTTGCCTTCACTTCTCATAACTTTTCTTTCCATATCTCTTGCATCCATTGCTGCATTTATGTCTGTGCTTGAGATTGAGCTTGCTCATTCTTGTTCCTCCCACTTTCTTTCCTCAAGTGACTTGACTTCTTGATTGAAGCAAGTTGCTTTGCTTCTCTTGATCCTGTTCATCTGCTTCCTGGTGGCTCCTTTTGAAGATGTTCTTGAAAACCTCACAAACCTTAGGAACAACCAAGCATGACAATGATTAGGGTTTTGATTAGTCTCACCTCTTAGTTTTACCTTTGTGTCTCTTTGAGTCTTCTCTTCTCATCTCATAATCAGGGACTAAACCCTAAAGGCTTTAAGGCTTTGTGATTAAGCTTATGCCTGCATCCTTCTATTAGGATGGAGTGTATAACTTTAATCCTAAGTGTTAAACCCTTAATGTGTTTAAATCCTTTAATCAATTCACTTAATAATCATCAAGACATCAAACTTATAACTTGGGCCTTGCATTAGGGTTCTAATTCTTCCTTAACTGGTTAAGAAGGACTAACCCTAGTGTTAATGGACAAGTCCCCCTCAAGTTGTCTTACAAATCATAAAACTCACTTCATCATCTTATCATTAACTAAAATCCACTTAATAAAGGCTTTGTTTTGTCATGAGTTTAATCCCTAATCATGGATTAAGTTGAGGAGCTTTCCTCAGCTTAAACACTCTCATCTATTATCCTTCTATTAGGATGGTGTAATGAGTTTGTTTAATCCCTGATTATGGCTTAACCTATTTACTCAACACTAAACAAAAACAACAAAAACATCTAATTAATCACAAGTAGGTTAATGATCTTAATCCTACACCAAAGGTGTTTAAGTGTGAGAAGCTGACTTCACACTTAAGGTACTCTCATTACCCCTAATCAGAGGGAAGATGTGATGAGTTTACTAAATCCATTGGTTTAGACTTAAGCTCATTAATCTATGACAAACTTTCAAAAGCAATAAAAGACTGAAAACTCAAAAACAAACAATAATCGTCTCCTCCGGGATTCTTTTCTCATCATCTTCACTCACAAACGAGGACTTGCTTCTTCCGTCTAATGCAAGACAGTTTGCACCTGAGCCAGACAGGTCATACACTTGAGCATTGACAAGTAAGCAGTTCATAAGTCAATTCATCTTTCAGTCTCTTTGGGTCGAACTACGGTGTTCTGACTTCCTCATTGCACGAGAGGATACGTAGGCATAACTTAACAGTTATCGAACAAAAGTCTCTGTATATTCCCCCTCCTTCCAGCATTATTCTTTGAGCCTCATTATCATGAGCATTTCACTCCTTTCTTACACTGACACTTTCATACTTCACATCACTTATACACTAACACCTGTACATTTTCTTCCAGCCTCCTTATACACAGATTGCACTGACACTACCCCTTTAAAACACAAATCTTTCAAGCGTGGATCCCGTCGAGTACGGCGGACAATCTGGGTGCTAATACCTTCCCAGGTTGTAACCAACCCCCTTTCTCAGTCTCTCTGGTTTGCAAGCCGTCTTATCCATCTTTTTCTAGGTCTATGCAGCATTGCCTTTCCTCCGGGATAAAAATGCCTAGCTGGCGACTCTATTCATCTCCAGTGAGTTCACGGCTGTGTGTTCTCACTGTTCCCTTCGCCGACCGTTCGCGTCTGTACCTTTATCTGGGCCAGTCCCATTTATCGGGAGCGACAGCTTGGCGACTCTGCTGGGGACCCTTATACTGCAACCAGGGCTTCTGGTTCTTTTTGTGGGTTCCTCCTAGCGCTTGATTGATTTGTGTTTACTGGGGTGTTATGTGCTATCTGTGCTTGTATATTTATTTTTGTCTATTTGCTTTATGTACAGTTTTGTTTATAGCTTTCTTTATAGCTTTGTGCATATATCATACTGTCATGCTGCTGGCTGGATCTGGTTTTTGTTCTGATGGGTGGTTGATTCATTGAGAGTTAAGGTCCTATACCTGGGACCTGAGTGACACCTAGGCTAGAGTGAATCATATTCTTTCCCATTCCATTTCGGTCTGGTGCGGGAATATGAAACACGGTTCAGATATGGGTTTCTTCTTGAGAACTCTGTGTTGCAGATCTCCTGCAGTGCTAGGGCTATCTGGGAAGCCTGCTAAGTCTGGATGACCTTTTTATGACCTTCAGAAACTGAGGTGAATTAGAGGAGGAATTTTTATGGTTATTGTAAACACTGTACCTCCGGGTTGGAAGTGTTTACACTTCTCATAACTGATCCAAGTCTGAGGATCCTTGTTCTAGAACACCACCTGTGAGGGGGGTTGGGATGTTTACAGGTTTGCAGGTACCTTGACCTCAGAATACCCTGTTACTTTGATTTGTTAAGAGTACTCCATGTTGGACAGTTCTTGTGATTCTAAACCCTGGACATGTGGCTCTTTATTTGAGCCCCCCACCCTGGTTACTGGATTTATAGACCTCCATCTGGAATTCTTGAATACACTTGGACCTATATCAGAGCAGTTTGATCAGATCCAGCTCAGTCACAAACCCTTTGCATATCATTTGAATACATACTCATTGCATCATATTGACATTTGCTTATTTGTGTTTCAGGGTATCCATCATTCATCTGGTTTTGGTTTTGACCCCATCTTCTGTATTGACCTATCTTCACCAACACCTGCTTCAGTTATCACCAGCACCAGCCAGTCAGTGGCCCTCTTCTTCAGCATCAGCATCAGTACCTGTCTCTACTCAGTCTCAGCATCATGGCTCCTAAAAAGAGCAACATCACCTATCACTTCTTCCAACCAGAGTTATCAGACATCAGGAGGATTCAAACCCTGATCACTCCAGATCACATACCTTTGTTCAGGGAGAGTTATGGAGATATACTGGACATGGTTATGGATCTGGACCCTTCACAGAGAAGCCTGATCCACACCTGCATTCAGTTTTATGATCCTCCACTGAGATGTTTTACTTTTCAAGACTTTCAGTTGGGCCCTCTATTGGAAGAGTATTCCTCATTAGTTGGTATACCTATCAGGGGTGGAATCCCTTTCAACCTTGAGATGGTCTTTCCTGCTAATGGAGAAGTAGCAAAGGCTTTACACCTGGAACCTGTCCTAATTGAGCAGCATATGACCTCTAAAGCTGGAATCCCTGGCTTTCATTTGGATTTCCTGATTTCCCAAGCTAGTCTGAAGGCTTCCCTGGGGGAGTGGAAAGCTGTTTGTGCTTTGTTGGCCTTAAGTGTATATGGAATTGTGTTGTTTGCAGATGAGCCTCGATTCATTAGCAAAAATGCAATCCATCTGAAGAACCCAGTGCCAACATTATTGGGGGATCTTTACTATTCAGTGCATCAGAGGAATGAGAAGCAGAGGGGGAGGTTAGTGAGGTGTTGTGCTCCATTGTTCCATACTTGGCTTCTCAGGCATCTACCCAGGACAGATGCATTTCTGAACCCTCATCAGCAGAGCAACTGGGCTAAGAGACTCACTGTTCTAACTTCAGCTGACATCAGATGGTGCACTCAGAGCACCAAGGGCAGGGATATCATCACCAGCTGTGGGCATTTTCCTAATGTGCCTTTGATAGGAGTTAAGGGTAGTATCAACTACAACCCTCTGCTGTTTAGACGACAACTGGGCTATGCACTGGTCCATACTCCTAAGGCACAGGACTTGGTTGAGACCCTCTATTGTGAGAACAAGATTAGTTTGACTGTTGTTAGGCAGGCTGCTTGGGCCTGGGATAATGTTCAAACCAAGGGAATAACCATTCTGGGGAAGTGTAACAATGTGGCATCAGCACAATATTATGAATGGTCCCGTGCCAGGGCCCAATTCTCTGGAATGCCCTTCACCATAGAAGACATGCCTGGGTCATCTTCAGCACCACCCCCTGCCACTATCAGTTTGGAGGAGTTTGAGAGCTTGAAGGAAAGAAATGAGAAGCTAACCCGGGCTTTGCAGAAGACCCTCCGGGAGAGGAGTGAAGGTATGAGGGAGATTGAGAGGTTGGAGAAGTTAAGAGTAGAGCATCTGACTAAGATTGAGAAGTCTGGGGATTATATCAAAAAATCTAAGGCTGGAGAACAGATCCTGAAGAATGCTTGCAAAGAAGCCCAGTTCCAAAGAGCAAGGACAGACTTGTATTTGAAGGAGAGTCAAGCTCGGTGGGTCAGGATCACCGAGGCTCGTACTCTGGAAGACAAGAGAGTTCAAGACAAGATAGAGCAACTGGAAGCTAGTGCAAAAGAACAGCAAGAAGCCCTGGCAGCAGCCCAACTTACTAGTGCAAGAGAATTAGAACTCAACTTACTTCCTAAGGGAGTTAAGTTGTGTAAACACCCCAAATTTGCCCTCACCCATTCACACATGACTTGTGATCATCTCATATGCATAAACACAATCACATCATCTCATGTCTCATTTGGTTTCACTGGATAGTTTCTAAGGCATCTGCACCTAGGGTTTGTGATCTGAGCAACCTCAGGGCATCTTGAGCCATTCCAAAGGCCACTAATCAACTCAAAGAGGTCCATGTGTGTTCCTCACAAAGTCAAAATTGCAGAGGGATCACAAGAACTAGGGTTTGAGTGGATGCAGAGCCAGGATGAACTGCACAGTTGACTGAAAATTAGGGTTTTGGTTTCAGAGGCCATAACTCCAAATTTTTTGGTCATTCTTGTTTCCATTGGTCTCTATATGGTATAGGGAGTATGCATATCAATTTTCATGAAGAAATTCCATGGGGAAGTCATCTGATCAAGAGTTGACTTTTCAGACAAGTCAGTGCAAAATCAGGGCATCTGAGGCCCCCAATGACCCAACCAATGGGTGATCTTCATCATTTTGAGTGTATATGATCTTTATTTGATCATGGAAGAAGATTGAAGTTCATAAAAATCAAGAATTTAGGGTTTTTGCAAATGTTGACTTTTTGGGTTTTGTTGACTTTTCAAGAATGCACCATTTTAGGCCAATTTTCAAGCCTTGATTCATGATCCAAAAAGGCTTCAAATGAAAAAACTTTGGTCATGAAAGTTGTAGATCTCATCTTTCCCTTTTCAAAAAGTACAAGAACATGATCAAACTCTTCATGGATCAAAAGTTATGGCAATGCAAAGTTAGCAAAAATCATTGATTTTCAAGTTATGCATCAAATGGAAATTTTGCAAAACCTTGGATTATTGCATTATGTGACTTCTAATTCCTCTCAAACCAGTACACAAACATTTCTTTAAGTCATAAAATCAGAATTTGACTAAGTTTGCCCATGGTTTCATGCTTGGTTGGATAAAAAGTCACATGTGAACCATAAGCCAACCTACTTGCAAAAACCACTCATAACATTGTGCCAACTTGCTGCATTGAGTGCTGAGCCAAGCTAGACCTTTCCCTCACCCATGCTGCACCAAAACCAACTTTGTACTTGGCTAGAGTTGAGCCATGCCCTATCTTACACAAAGTTGACCTTTATGCAAAAGCAAACTCACCCATCATGGCAGGCCAAGTCACATCAAACAACCAATCAGAATTGTTTATTGTATCCATTTGCAAGCTAAACATAACCTTAAGCAAGGCTGAAACATAACATTGGATGACATTCACAAAAAAACCTCCCAACTGCAATTGGCTTCGAATTTCTCTTCACAGCAAGCAAACACTAAAACTCTCATCACTATCCAACTCAACACACTCCATTGAGTAGAAACCACCCAAAGCACCAGCCTGAAACACCCTGAATCCTCCATTGCCATTGTTCACCTTCATTCTGCAGATTCTGTCGAATCTCTCATCCTAGCCCACAAACACCAAAACAAACCCTGCAAAGCAACTCAATACACTTCATAGATCACAAACCACCCCTTTTCACAGCCTGAAAGTGCCAAGATCACCGTAGCCATTGTTGACTGAACTGAAGCAGTTCTCTTCGAAACTCATCATCCAGCAAATCTAAACTCCATTTGAGCATCCAGACACACTTGGGGGATCAAGTAGAGCAGCTTGCATCAAGGGAAGTAGCCTGAAAGTTCCTAAATCAAAAACTGCAAAACTCAGGTAGCTCAAAAAATAATTTTTCCAGAAATCTCTTTTTATGTTACAAACTTGATCTTCATGCTTGTCTGATCATTCTGGTACCTTTAGTTTTTGAAATGGTTGCGTTTTAAGAATTTAATTTCTGTTTGAAGCTTACGAACCCTAGAACTTAGTTTCTTCGATTCAGTTGATTTAGGAAAGATAAATGTGTTTTGGGAGAGGGGTTTAGCTCGTGAGGTGATGGAGATCATTTCCCATGTCTTAGGTTTCATTTATATCACGTTTTGAGAGGTTTTGAGATTTTTCAGGTGACCTTCTGGCCGGAGAAGACGACCGGAAGTCTTCTCCGGCCACCTGAGATTAGTTTGCCCTAATTACAGTGATTAATGCTAGTTTGAATTCTGGCCGTAGATACGCGTTGACTGGTTGACTTCCCACCCTTTTTGATGGCCAGGATCTGTCCCATTAGCCCTAATCCACGTGTTAGGGTTAATTAATCCATGTTTTATTTAATTTAATCTGAAGCAATCTTGGCCTCACATTCTGGCGCGCAGTCAATGCCTTTGAATCCAGAGCGCATCCTGGCCATTCATCCTGCTTACTTTCATTTTCTTTTAATTTTTATTCATATTTATTTCATTTAAATTGCACAATTTATTTAAAATAGTTAAAAAATCATAAAAATTATGAAACTTTTTCTTTAAGGTTTTATTAATTTTTATGACACAAAAACATTTTTATTTTATTTTTTATCATTTAAAAAGTATTTTTAAATATTTAAAAGTTTATTTTTAATTGATTAATGAGAATTAATTAATTAAAAATACTTTTAGGTATTTAAAAATTACAAAAAAATTCATGAAATGTTCTAAGACATTTAGAAACATTGTCCAACCTTCAAACCAAATTTCTTTTTTGATCTTGATGCATTTTAAGAATTTTTCATGGAATTAAATCTCATTTTGTGCATTATTTTGATCACAAGTTTAAAAATTCATTTCTGCCTATTGGTGAAGGTTGAGACATTGATTCTTTTTGCTTTGTTTTCCATTTGACATGTATTTTCAAGGATAAAAAGGCCATGATTTGATCTTGCATTTTCTAATTGATTGGCATTTGTTTTGTTACAAACCCTAAAAAACCCTAATAACTTGTAAAAATCATAACTTGAACTTGGTTAGGAGTTGAAACCTCTCCTTTGGGCATTGGGTTAGTATAGGGTTAGGGGTCCTTTGAGTGGCATTTTCAATTTTTTATCTTAGGGTTTGCCTCTGATTTTGATTTTTGTTTGATGTATGGTTCATAAACCCTAATTTGGGCTTCCATATGCATCCATCTTGCATTCTCTTGCATAACATGACTTGCCATGACATTTCAAGCATCCATTTGATTCATTTGACATCATAAGACATATTGAAAGCATGTTTGATCATTGCATCATGTATTTGCCATGTTGTATGCCATATGCATCTCATAACTTTTCATGTATGTCCATGCTTCTCAACTTGCTTCATTTGCATTCATGAACTTGTATGATTATTTCCATGTGCTGCCTCATGTTTATAGCATCTCATAGCATCATTAGCATCATGTAAATGCTTCTGGTTTTGTTTCTCATCATGTCATCTCATCCCATTTTGCATTGCATTGCATTTCTTTTCTAACATTTCAGGTGGTAAGTGACTTTGGGAAGTGAATTTGCCTTCACTTCTCACAACTTTTCTTTTCATTCCTCTTGCATCCATGCTGCATTTTTATATGTGTTTGAGATTGAGCTTGCTCATTCCTCTTCTTCTTACTTTCTTTCTTCAAGTGACTTGACTTCTTGAATGAAGCAAGTTGCTTTGCTTCTCTTGATCCTTTCATCTGCTTCCTGGTGGTTCCATTGAAGACTTCTCTTGAAAACCTCACAAACCTTAGGAACAACCAAGCATGACAATGATTAGGGTTTTGATCAGTCTCCCCTCTTAGTTTTACCTTTGTGTCTCTTTTGAGTCATCTCTCCTCATCTCATAATCAGGGACTAAACCCTAAAGGCTTTAAGGCTTTGTGATTAAGCTTATGCCTGCATCCTTCTCTTAGGATGGAGTGTATAACTTTAATCCTAAGTGTTAAACCCTTAAGGTGTTTAACTCCTTAATCAATCCATTTAATAATCATCAAGACATCACACTTGTAACTTGGGCCTTGTATTAGGGTTCTAATTCTTCCTTAATTGGTTAAGAAGGACTAACCCTAGTATTAATGGACAAGTCCCCCCCAAGTTGTCTTACAAACCATAAAATTCACTTCATCATCATACCATTGAATAAAATCCACTTAATCAAAGGCTTGTTTTGTCATGAGTTTAATCCCTAATCATGGATTAAGTTGAAGAGCTTTCCTCAGCTTAAACATTCTCATCTATTATCCTTCTATTAGGATGGTGTAATGAGTCTGTTTAATCCCTGATTATGGCTTAATCTCATTACTCAACACTAAACAAAAACACCAAAAACATCTAAATAATCACAAGTAGGTTAATGATCTTAATCCTACATCAAAGGTGATTAAGTGTGAGAATCTGACTTCACACTTAAGGTATTCTCATTACCCCTAATCAGAGGGAAGATGTGATGAGTTTATTAAATCCATTGGTTTAGGCTTAAGCTCATTAACTTATGACAAATTCTCAAAAGCAATAAAAGACTGAAAACTCAAAAACAAACAATAATCGTCTCCTCCGGGATTCTTTTCTCATCTCATTCACTCACAAACGAGAACTTGCTTCTTCCGTCTAAATGCAAGACAGTTTGCACCTGAGCCAGACAGGTCATACACTTGAGCATAGACAAGCAAGCAGTTCATCAAAGTCCATTTTATCTTTCAGTCTCTTTGGGTCGAACTACGGTGTTCTGACTTCCTCATTGCACGAGAGGATACGTAGGCATAACTTAACAGTTATCGAACAAAAGTCTCTGTATATTCCCCCTCCTTCCAACATTATTCTTTGAGCCTCATTATCATGAGCATTTTATCCTGTTCCTACACTGACACTTTCATACTTCATATCACTTATACATCATACACTGACACCTGTATATCTTTTCCAGCTATTTTACACACAGGTTGCACTGACACTACCCCTTTAAAACACAAGTCTTTTAAGCGTGGATCCCGTCGAGTACGGCGGACAATCTGGGTGCTAATACCTTCCCAGGTTGTAACCAACCCCCTTTCTCAGTCTCTCTGGTTCGCAAACCGTCTTATCCATCTCTTTCTAGGTCTATGCAGCATTACCTTTCCTCCGGGATAAAAATGCCTAGCTGGCGACTCTTTTCATCTCCAGTGAGTTCACGGCTGTGTGTTCTCACTGTTCCCTTCGCCGACCGTTCGCGTCTGTACCTTCATATGACCATGTTTCATTTGTCGGGAGCGACAGCTTGGCGACTCTGCTGGGGACCCTTATACTGCAACCAGGGCTTCTGGTTCTTTTTGTGGGTTCCTCCTAGCGCTTGATTGATTTGTGTTTATTGGGGTGTTATGTGTTATTTGTGTTTGTATATTTGCTTTATTTATTGCTTTCTGTACAGCTTTATTTACCGCTTTCTTTATTGCATTTGTATATATCATACTGTCACTGTTGCTGGCTGGATCTGGTTTCCTTGTTTTTTTTTTTTTTTTTTGGTGGGTGGGGGTTCTACTGAGAGCCAAGGTCCTATACCTGGGACCTGAGTGACACCTAGGCTAGAGTGAATCATATTCTTTCCCATTCCATTTCGGTCTGGTGCGGGAATATGAAACACGGTTCAGATATGGGTTTCTTCTTGAGAACTCTGTGCTACGGATTTCCTGTAGTGCTAGGGGGATCTGGGAAGCCTGCTAAGTCTGGATGACCTTTTAGTATTGACCTTCAGAAGTTGAGGTGAATTAGAGGAGGAATTGTTATGGTTATTGTAAACACTGTACCTCCGGGTTAGAATTGTTTACACTTCTCATAACTGATCCAAGCCTGAGGATCCTTGTTCTAGATCACTACCTGTGAGGGGGTTGGGCTGTTTACAGGTTTGCAGGTACCTTGACCTCAGAATACCCTGTTACTTTGACTTTGTTAAGAATGCTCCATGTTGGATAGTTCTTGTGATTCTAAAACCCTGGACATGTGGCTCTTTATTTGAGTCCCCCACCTTGGTTACTGGATTTATAGACCTCCATCCGGAATTCTTGAACACACATGGATCTATACCAAGGCAGTTTATCCAGATCCAGCTCAGTCACAAACCCTTTGCATATCATTTGCATACATCCCCATTGCATCATATTAACATGTGCTTATTTGTGTTTCAGGGTATCCACCTTTATCTGGTTTTGGTTTTGACCCCATCTGCAGCTTTGACCCATCTTCACCAGCATCTGCTTCAGTTTAGCTGTCTGCTTCAGCACCAGCCAGTCAGTGGTTTTCTCTACTTCAGCATTGTCATCAGCACTCTACCCAGTCTTCAGCATCATGGCCCCAAAGAAAAGCAACATCACTTACCATTTCTTCCAACCAGACTTATCAGACATCAGGAGGATCCAAACCCTGATCACTCCAGAGCACATACCTCTGTTCAGGGAGCATTACGGGGATATACTTGACTTGGTTATAGACATGGACCCATCTCAGAGGAGCCTGATCCATACCTGCATCCAGTTCTATGACCCCCCATTGAGGTGTTTCACTTTTCAAGACTTTCAGTTGGGACCTCTCTTAGAAGAATATGCATCTTTGGTTGGTTTGCCTATCAAGAGAGAGATTCCTTTTAACCCTGAAATGGTCTTTCCCAGCAATGGAGAGATAGCAAGAGCTTTGCACCTGGAACTTGCTTTGATTGAGCAACATATGACCTCTAAAGCTGGGATCCCTGGTTTTCATCTGGACTTCCTGATTTCTCAAGCTAGTTTGAAGGCCTCCCTGGGGGATTGGAAAGCTGTTTGTGCATTGTTGGCCTTGAGTGTATATGGAATTGTGTTGTTTGCAGATGAGCCCAGATTCATCAGCAAGAATGCCATCCACCTGTTCATCCTGAAAAACCCAGTGCCAACCTTGTTGGGTGACCTCTATTACTCAGTACATCAGAGGAATGAGAAACAGAGGGGTAAGCTAGTGAGGTGTTGTGCTCCGCTATTCCATGCTTGGCTTCTCAAGCATCTACCCAGGACAGATGCATTCCTGAATCCTCATCAGCAAAGCAACTGGGCTAAGAGGCTCACTACTCTCACTGCAGCAGACATCAGATGGTGCACCCAAAGCACCAAGGGCAGAGACATGATCACCAGCTGTGGGCACTTTCCCAATGTGCCTCTGATAGGAGTTAAGGGAAGTATCAATTACAACCCTCTGCTGTTCAAGAGGCAGTTAGGCTATGCACTGGTGCATGCTCCTAGGGAACAGGACTTGGTGGAGACCCTTTATTGTGAGAACAAGGTTAGTTTGGCTGTTGTTAGGCAGGCTGCCTGGGCCTGGGATCATGTTCAAACCAAGGGAATCACCATTCTGGGGAAGTGCAATAATGTGGCATCAGCCCAATATCATGAGTGGTCCTATGCTAGGGCCCAAATCTCAGGATTGCCCTTCACCATCAAAGACATGCCTGAGTCATCATCAGCACCACCCCCTGCTACTGTCAGTTTGGAAGAGTTTGAAGGCTTGAAAGAAAGAAATGAGAAGCTATACCAAGCCCTGCAGAAGACCCTCAGGGAGAGGAGTGAAGGTGTAAGGGAGATTGAAAGATTGGAGAAGCTGAGAGTGGAACACTTGACTAAGATTGAGAAGTCTGGAGACTATATCAACAAGTCTAAAGCTGGTGAGCAGATTCTGAAAAATGCTTGTAAAGAAGCCCAGTTCCAAAGAGCAAGGACAGACTTGTACTTGAAAGAGAGTCAGGCCAGGTGGGTCCGGATCACTGAAGCCCGTACTCTAGAAGACAAGAGAGTTCAAGATAAGATGGAGCGAATGGAAAAAGCCCTGGCAGCAGCCCAGGAGGAAATTTCAGAGTTAAAAATCAAAGCTGGAGTGAAGAAATCCAAAGACCAAAGCCAGAACAAGAAGTTGACTACAGCTGTTGCAACAAGAAACCTTCTCATCAGGAATCTTACGGAGCATCCGGCTGATCCTGTGACCGAAGCACTTCTTAAGGAAGTTCGCGAGGATGAGTTTGGCCTTGGAGTCTGATTATTTGCTTGTTGTTGTTCCTTTTCCATGTACTTTTGCTTTTTGGTGATGTATTTTTGACCCCTTAGAGGGTTTGTGTTGTAAAAATGAACAAGTTGTATTATTTCACCCTTTGTAATATATTTGTGTTGGTTTATATTTGGGCTCACATCGAAAGCAACTGCAACAGCATCATCTTCAAGGGTCTGGAAGGGTCAAAACTGAAGACCAAACCGGATACCTTGAGAGCAAATAAGCATAACTGCATTGCATGCTAACCCCTTTGTTTGTTTTTGTAGGTTTTTGTTTTGTTGTTACTAACCTCTGTTGTAAATCTCAGGCATTATTGCTCGTCGCCGGGTATTTCCTCTCAACAGGCCACACAGATATCCAACTAGAAACAACCTTCCGGGAATTCAGATGGATCAAGTTCAACAAGATCTTGCTGATGTCAGAAATCAGCTAGCCAATGAAAGGTTAGAGATGAGAACGCAGATGACGCAGTTCATGGAGGTTATGAACAACATGGCTCAGAGCCAGGAGAGACTGAGGGCCATGGTGGAGAGGCAGAATCAAGAGGAGCCTCATGTAGGAACTGCAGGCACCAGTAATAATGAAAGGGTGCAACCACATGTGAATCCTCCTGTGTTTGGTCCACATCTACACCCTGAGGTTAACATCCCTGCAAATGTTCAAGGAACAGCCACCGCAGCCAGAGTACTTCAAGAGGATCCTCAGGAGGACCAATTTACAGTAATGGGTGCCGGAGAGGATGCTTATGATAGGAGATTGGATGAAATAGCTGAGAAGTTAAGGTCCCTAGAATCTCAGAACTCTTTGGGCTTCGACGTCATGGACATGGGTTTGGTTGATGGGGTCAGGATCCCTCATAAGTTCAAGCCTCCTTGTTTCGAAAAGTATAATGGGACTTCGTGCCCCCGGACTCATTTGCAATCGTTTCTGGGAAGGCTGAAGGCCTATACAATGGATGAGAAGCTCTGGATGTTTTACTTCGAAGACAGTTTGACTGGAGCATCAAGGGAATGGTATTCCCACTTGACAAGGGCAACTGTAAGATGCTGGAAGGACCTGGCAGAGGCCTTCATCCGACAGTATCAATACAACTTAGACATGGCACCCAACAGGACTCTCCTAATGGGAATGTCACAGTCGTCAAGGGAAAGTTTCCGAGAATATGCCCAGAGATGGAGGCAATTGGCTGCTGCTGTTCAACCACCAATGTCTGAGAGAGAAATGGCAGACATGTTTATGAACACTCTCCAGGGAACGTATATTGACAGGTTGGCTGCTTTCTCGTCCACTAGCTTCGCAGATGTTGTTATAGCTGGGGAGAGAATTGAAAGCCTGTTAAAAATGGGTAAAATTTCCGATAATGGCGCCAGTTCGTCCAGCAGTACAAGGAAGCCTTTTGCAGGCCCTAGAAGAGCTGGCGAGACCAATGCCATTCACACCAACAGGGGTAGGCCCCAATATGTTCCAAGGGCAATAGCAGCAGTCACTATCCCTGCTCCAGCTCATCCTCAGCCCGTCTATCGACCTCCTCAACAAAACTTCCAACAACAACCTCAGTATCACCAGAATCAATATCCTCCAAGAAGCAACTACAACAACAACAATCAACAGAGGCCATTCCAACAAAGGCCCTCCCAAGCTAACCGAGTGATCGACCCGATCCCCATGCCGTACGCTGCTTTGCTGCCACAACTTCTGAAACTCAACCTGGTTGAGTTAAGAACGTTGGCACCGCCGGATCCCAACAGTCTACCAAGAAACTATGACTCCAATGCTAGGTGTGCTTTCCATTCAAACGCACCTGGCCACAGTACAGAAAAATGCAGGGCTCTGCATATGAAGGTACAAGACTTGGTAGACTCCAAGGCTCTGAATTTTGCACCTCCGCCCAATGTCAACAAAAACCCAATGCCAAACCATGGTGGTCCTCGAATTAACGCAATTGAAGAAGACACACCGTCTTATTTCATAACCAGTGTGGATCAGATCAGGACACCATTGGTGGAAATCAAAGCTCAGCTCCGTGAAAACAATATATTTCCAGGGTGTGAACTAGGATGCCCATACTGCAATATTTCATGGAATGGGTGTGAGGACTTGAGGAATGGCATTGACAGCCTTATTCAGAGTGGCCTACTTCAGATCACTACATCATTTCCAGCAAATCAAGCAACTTCATCAGCAACGGTTTCAGACCCTCCTACAAATGCAACAACTATTGTTCCCGACAATTCATCAGCACCATCAACAAATACTTCACCTGTCCTCCCAAATGATCAGTTTTCAACAGTTTTTCCTGCTACAACTTCAGCTTCATTCCACTTCGACTCCCCATCAACAACAACAACAGTTCTTCCAACAGAACCTTCTACAACACCAGCAAACAATCACGAAGATGTCTCCACTGTTACCATATTCTACGATCCAGAAAACAATTCCGCTTATCATTCAGAAGGTGCTGCTCCCACTAGAGCACCAGTTACAATCTTTTATGATCCACAAACAATAACAGTCCCTTCAGCAGCAGCAATCAGTCCAGTTACCGTCACGGTGCCTGGACCTATACCATATGAAAACGATAGGGCCATCCCTTGGCACTATGGCTCTGACGTATACTGTGAAGGGAAAAGAATCACTCTTGAAACAACAGCACCTGCACCACAAATTGATAATGTGGGCGGAGGCGGAGGCTTCACCCGAAGCGGACGTCTCTTCGCTTCACAAGTCCAAAGACCCACTGCCGAAGCAGAAGCTGCTGCCAAGGCAAAGGGTAAAGGACCGGTGCAGGAAGATCCAGCTGCCAAAGAAGCCCTGAAGACTCCATTTGATCAGGAAGTTGATGAGTTTATGCGGATCATCAAGAAGAGTGATTATAAAGTTGTGGATCAACTTCACCAAACTCCATCCAAAATCTCCATCCTCTCACTGCTCATGTGCTCCGAAGCCCATCGGAATGCACTACTGAAAGTCCTGCACGCAGCTTACGTGCCAGAGGAGATTACTGTCAACCAGTTGGAAACGGTGGTTGGGAATGTTACTGCTAGCAACGGACTAGGGTTTACCAATTCTGATTTGACAGCGGATGGCCGCAATCACAACAAAGCCTTGCACATAACCCTGGAATGCAAAGGAGCTGTCCTTTCTCATGTGCTGGTGGACACAGGTTCTTCCCTGAATGTCTTACCAAAGAAGGCTCTGGTGAAGCTTGAATATGATGGATTGGCGTTGAGACCCAGCAACCTGGTAGTAAGAGCCTTTGATGGTTCTAAGAGATCGGTTCTGGGAGAGATTGAGCTGCCTGTGACAATTGGCCCACAGACTTTTAAAACTATCTTTTATGTGATGGACATTCAGCCCGCCTACAGCTGTTTGTTGGGTAGACCCTGGATTCACGCCGCCGGCGCAATAACGTCTACCCTTCACCAAAAGTTAAAATTTGAGTGGGAAGGTCAAGTTGTCACAATCTGTGGAGAGGAGGACATTTTTGTCAGCCACCTGGCAACCTACAAGTACATTGAAATGGATGGAGAGATCCATGAAACAATGAGCCAGGGGTTTGAAGCGTTGAATGTGAATGAAGCATCTGCTGTATCTGGTACCCCAATGTCGTCTTATCAGCAAGCCCGGAAGGTTGTTGAAGAAGGAACTGCCCAAGGCTGGGGCAAGGTCTTAGCTGTGGAGGAGAAGAAGGACAAATTTGGGTTGGGTTACAGACCAACTCAACAACAGGCAAAGGCTGCTGCAGAGCCAGGATTTGTCAGTGGGGGAATGCTAACCCCCGATGCTATCAACTGTCTGGAAGACGAGCTGGAAGAAGAACGCAACCTGGAGAATTGGATTCGTCCAAAGGTCCCAGGGAGCAGTGTCTCGAACTGGTCTTCCCAGGGAATTATAAGTGTTACTCGAGCAGAGTAATTATTATTTCCTGTATCTTTCATAGCATGCATCAAAGTCTTGCATCTTGCCCAAGATGACAAGACTCATTTTGTAATCAGGGCCATCTGTACTTTTGTGCAAACAAGATTAAATTAATGAAATATCAGACAATCTTTTTGCAAACGAGTCTTTTTCTTTTCTGCTCACTGTTTTTCCATTTTTCTTTTTGTACAAAAATAAATGGCGGTGTTTTCAAAATGATAACTTCATTTTACTTTTTTCTAAAGCAAGATTAAAATCAATCACTAAAATGAACCGACTTAACCCTTGCAGAGAGTGCCTTCCAGACAGCACCGACAACAGCACAGCCATGACATCGTATGACTTTGACAATCCGATCAATCAAGCTGATGAAGGGGTTGATGAAGAATATGAGCTTCCTGAAGAACTAGCTAGGTTGTTGAGACAAGAGGAAAAAGTTATTACTCCTCATCAGGAGGAGATTGAAGTGATTAATCTTGGTACGGAGGAAGACGTGAAAGAAGTCAAAATCGGGGCCTGCCTGCAAGACTCAGTGAAGAGACAGCTGATAGATCTGCTTCAAGAGTATGTTGATGTGTTTGCTTGGTCCTACCAAGATATGCCAGGGTTGGATACCGATATTGTTGTACATAAGCTGCCTTTGAGGAAAGAATGCCCACCAGTCAAACAGAAGTTGCGCCGAACTCGCCCAGACATGGCTATGAAAATCAAGGAAGAGGTACAAAAGCAATGGGACGCCGGGTTCCTTGCTGTAACTAGCTATCCGCCGTGGGTTGCTAACATAGTACCTGTGCCTAAAAAGGACGGCAAAGTAAGGATGTGTGTTGATTACCGGGATCTGAACAGAGCCAGCCCGAAAGATGACTTCCCCTTACCTCACATTGACGTATTGGTGGATAACACGGCTCAGTTCTCGGTATTCTCCTTCATGGATGGATTTTCAGGATATAATCAGATCAAGATGTCACCTGAAGACATGGAGAAGACAACATTCATTACACCTTGGGGCACGTTCTGTTATAAGGTGATGCCATTCGGACTGAAGAATGCCGGTGCAACGTATCAACGGGCTATGGTAACATTATTCCACGATATGATCCATAAGGAGATAGAATGCTATGTGGATGACATGATTGCCAAGTCCCTTACAGAGGAAGACCATCTGGTGAATCTGCTCAAGTTATTTAAGCGTCTGAGGAAGTACCAACTGAAGTTGAACCCCAACAAATGCACATTCGGGGTGCGATCCGGTAAGCTGCTGGGATTTATTGTAAGCGAGAAAGGGATTGAGGTTGACCCTGATAAAGTCAAGGCTATTCAAGAGATGCCTGCACCGAAAACTGAGAAGGAAGTTCGAGGGTTCTTAGGTCGATTGAACTACATTTCACGGTTCATATCTCACCTTACAGCAACTTGTGAACCCTTATTCAAGCTGTTAAGAAAGGAGCAAACGGTCAGGTGGAACGAAGATTGCCAAAGGGCTTTTGACAAGATCAAGGAGTATTTGCAAGAACCTCCAATCCTTATGCCTCCAGTTGAAGGAAGACCTCTGATTATGTACTTGACAGTATTAGAAGAATCGATGGGGTGTGTACTAGGTCAGCATGACGAGTCTGGTCGAAAAGAGTATGCGATATACTACCTAAGCAAAAAGTTTACCGACTGTGAACAGCGTTATTCACTGCTCGAGAAAACTTGTTGTGCTTTAGCGTGGGCTGCTCGCCGACTGAGACAGTATATGTTGACCCATACTACTCTATTGATCTCAAAAATGGATCCAGTTAAGTACATTTTCGAGAAGCCAGCTCTTACCGGACGGGTTGCAAGATGGCAGATGATTCTCACAGAATACGACATACAGTACACATCTCAGAAAGCCATCAAGGGCAGTGTACTATCTGAATATCTTGCTGAGCAACCCATTGATGACTACCAGCCTATGAGGTTTGACTTCCCTGATGAAGACATCATGTTCATTAAAGCAAAAGATCACGAAGAGCCCATTCACACTGAAGGGCCTGACCCGGAGGAAGAATGGACTATGATGTTTGATGGGGCTGTCAACATGAATGGCCGTGGTGTTGGTGCAGTACTCATTACACCTAAAGGGGTTCACATGCCTTTCTCGGCAAAGCTCACTTTCAACTGCACTAACAACGAAGCTGAATACGAAGCTTGCATTATGGGTCTTGAGGAAGCCATTGACCTCAGGATCAAGACATTGACCGTATTCGGAGATTCAGCTTTGGTAGTCAATCAGACCAACGGAAAATGGTACACCCACCAAGATCATCTGATACCTTACAGGGATTATACAAGAAGGTTATTGACTTTCTTCACAACAGTCAAACTCGAGTATATCCCTCGGGACGAGAATCAGTTTGCGGATGCTCTTGCTACCATTTCATCCATGATCAAAGTTCAAGCTACTAACTTTGTACCTCAGATTTCAGTATCGAGACTTGATAGACCAGCATATGTATTTGCAGCGGAAGTTGTCAAAGATGATAAGCCTTGGTTCCACGACATTAAATGCTTCTTGGAGGATCAAACGTACCCACCTGGGGCATCTTCCAATGATAAAAAGACTTTAAGAAGGCTTGCTGGAAGTTTCTTTCTGAACACTGATGGATCTTTATACAAGAGGAACTTTGATATGGTACTCCTCAGATGTGTTGACAAGACAGAAGCAGATCTACTGATGCATGAAGTGCATGAAGGATCCTTTGGTACCCATGCAGGAGGGCATGCCATGGCTAAGAAGCTGTTAAGATCAGGCTATTACTGGATCACAATGGATGCAGACTGTTGTGCCTATGCCAGGAAATGCCATAAATGCCAGATTTATGCAGACAAGGTGCATGTGCCTCCCAATCCCCTGAACATAATGTCTTCACCATGGCCCTTTGCTATGTGGGGCATTGACATGATTGGCAAAATTGAGCCGACTGCTTCAAATGGCCACAGATTCATCCTGGTCGCCATCGATTATTTTACAAAGTGGGTTGAAGCAGCCTCATATGCAAATGTCACAAGGCAAGTGGTAGCCAGATTTCTGAAAAGAGATATCATCTGTCGGTATGGAGTGCCCGAGCGAATCATTACTGATAATGGTTCCAACTTGAACAACAAAATGATGGCAGAGCTGTGCCGGGACTTCAAGATCCAACATCACAATTCTTCTCCTTACAGGCCAAAGATGAACGGCGCTGTTGAGGCAGCAAATAAGAACATCAAGAAGGTTGTGCAGAAGATGGTAGTCACTTACAAAGATTGGCATGAAATGCTACCGTTTGCCTTGCATGGGTACCGCACATCAATCAGGACATCCACTGGGGCAACACCGTATCAACTTGTGTATGGTATGGAAGCAGTCCTACCTGTTGAAGTTGAACTACCCTCCCTACGGGTACTGATGGATGTTAAGCTGAGTGAAGCAGAATGGGTTCGGTCCCGATACGAACAACTGAGTCTGATCGAGGAGAAAAGATTGGCTGCAATCTGCCATGGACAGTTATATCATAAGAGAATGAAGAAGGCCTTCGATCAGAAAGTCAGGCGCCGAGAGTACCAAGTGGGAGATCTTGTGTTGAAAAGAATCCTCCCTCCTCATACAGACCACAGGGGCAAATGGACTCCAAATTATGAAGGACCATTCGTTGTAAAGAAAGTTTTCTCTGGTGGGGCACTGATGCTCGGCACCATGGATGGTGAAGATTTCCCATCCCCTGTGAATTCAGATGCAGTTAAAAAATACTTCGCATGAAAATGACCCGCTGGACATAAAAACAGAATGTAAGTCCAGGCAAAAATAGGGCATCCCGGCGAGTCAAAAACAGAATAAGAGACTCGGGCAAAAAATAAGGGAAATAAATGAAAAAATGTACACCCGCTGAGTTGAAAAGCCGCATTGGACAACTCAGGCAAAAATGGGTATCCCGATGGATTGAAAACCCGAAAGGGCGATCCATGCAGAATAAGGGAATAAGCGAACAACTGCATTCTAAATTCGTCTGTATCACCTACAACTTGGTAAGCTTCAAAGGATCAAGCTTCAATCAGAATCAACTCTCTCCAGAAAGCAAGACGAGAAGAACGTCATTGTCATACGAGTCATAGCAGAAGAGGAGGCTCCTCAAAGCGTCATCAACACCGCCAGCACTTTGTTTCTCAATTTGTAACAACCTCCTCATTTCAGGAGATATTGTGTCTTTGGCTGTATCTTGCCAATTCAGGGCACACAAATTAATAAAGTCGAATTTTCAGTCATGTTTCGTTTTTACATTTATGTTTTGCAAAGAGTTGTCTGATATCTCTAAAAATACAATTGCATAAGTACAGATGCCTCTCTCTAAAAATAAAAACACATGCTTACAGGGAATATACTTACTCTCGAAAGTACTCGTCTCCTATGACGGAATCCAGTAAGGGGTACCTCGGGACCTTTTCGTGCGTTTCATTATCTTTGCAGGATTGCAGGTATCCAGAACGCAACCTGGGGCATGCAGGTTACGTCTCAACAGGTAGGCGAATCATGATTGACTTGGTCTATCTTCTACATGGCACTAGAAGGTGCCCATTTCCCCAGCGGAGCTGCCAAATCAGCATGCACTCAATCTCAGCATCAGAATGCTCTTCCCCCAGCTGAGTAGCTCTCCATTGCATTCCCCAGCAAAGTTGCCAAGTCAACAAACAAGCTTAACACTCAGAGTGCTCTATCCCCAGCGGAGTTGCCTCTTGTTGCTCTCCCCAGCTGAGTTATCAACAGCATTCCCCAGCCGAGTTGCCGTCCTTCCTCAGCGGAATGCAGAAATCAGGGAATCATCTCCCCACAAAGTCCCCAGCCTCTATTCAGAAGAGCAACGCACGAAGAAGTCACAACAGAGTGAAGAAAGCCTCTACGAACCCCAGCTGGGTCTCCCATATTATGAGGATATGTCGATCAGTGACCTATATCCCCAAGGCAGATACACCAATGATCTCATCCCCAGCTGGGATGTCTTCCTCAGCAGATCAGCCAGAGATCTTCGCAGCAATGGGATCCGAATCCCGGATCCGTGCCCCTTTGCATAATCATAGCATTCGCATCATATTCACCCCCCAAAGCGTAGCATTCCGTCTAATACGGAGCATTACGGCAAAAAAATCAAATGCATAGCATAATCATGAGTCATGTTGTGATTTGAACACTTGTAAATATTGACAATCTGTCGGCATACAGAATACATCCCCATCAGAGTCCCAACAAAAGCAGTTGCCCCATATCACAAACACCAGTGCATATCTCCTTTTTGATACCCGTCCGTATCATCATTTCCCAGCAGGTTGCCTGAATACACTTTACAAACCAAGATCACCAGTATTGCAGATACATCCTGACACTCGTCCGTGTCGTGTCACCAGCAGAAAGCCAAAGACACCCTCTTTGCACTTACATATACCTATACACTTTCCTGACACCCGTCCGTGTCATATCCCCAGCAGATAAACACTCACCTATACATTATATACTCACTACTCATTGGTACACCTACTCAGATACTCGTCCGTATCTTATATACACCATGTATATCCCCGCAGATTCGACAGTAGTCCTTGTTCTCTGTTAACCAGTTGGTACTCGTCCGTACCATCATCTCAGAACATTGCGTCTAATGTTTGTTTCTACATGATACTCGTCCGTATCATAGTCTTAAGGATGCTCGTCCGCATCTTTAATCCATACACCGTGTCAAACACTTATGTCTTCGTGAATATAGATGCTCGTCTGTGTCTACTATTCCCCAGAAGGATACTTTCAGATGCAACACTCGTCCGTGTTCCTTGTTAACCAGTTGATACTCGTCCGTATCATCAGCTCTGAGCACGTGTCAGTTTGTTTCTACATGATACTCGTCCGTATCATAGTCTTAAGGATGCTCGTCCGCACCTTTAATCTATACACAATACCAAACACTTATACCTTTTGTTTCTTGGATGTAAACGCTCGTCCGTGTTTACTATCTCCCCAGTAGATTGCCAACAAATTTTCCTTTTATCTAACACTCGTCCTGTGTTATGATACCTTTGAGAGCAGCCGTCCCCTGCTGAGTGGTCGTCCTCCACTTCTTGATGGTCGTCCTCCATCATGCTCATCCGATGGCCGTCCCCATCGTTGATTTTAGCAGCCGTCCCCTGCTAGGTGGTCGTCCTCCACCTTTTGATGATCGTCCTTCATCACTTTATCCAATGGCCGTCCCCATTGTTGATTTTAGTTGTCTAACACTCATCCTGTGTTATGATAAACTTTGAGAGCAGCCGTCCCCTGCTGAGTGGTCGTCCTCCACTTCTTGATGGTCGTCCTCCATCATGCTCGTCCGATGGCCGTCCCCATCGTTGACCTTTTCTATCCGATGGCCGTCCCCATCGTTGATATTTTGGCAGCCGTACCCTGCCAGGTGGTCGTCCTCCACCTTTGATGGTCGTCCCCATCATATTTCTTTTATGCCCAACAGAGCAGCCGTCCTCTGCTAGGTGATCGTCCTTCACCTTTGATGGCCGTACCCCATCATCTGTTTATTTCATTTATTCTTTAACCCGATGGCCGTCCCCGTCGTGGTCCCTTTTCTTTTTTTAACCCGATGGCCGTCCCCATCGTTGGTTACTTCACCTTTGTGAACTTGATGGCCGCCCCCGTCATGTTTCATTAATTCCCAGAGAACCCTACTTTATCTTGATGGCCGTCCCCATCGTATTTTGATTTTCCCCAGCTAGTTGGCCGTCCCCGTCCTAGCTTTACCTTTTATCCCCAGCATGTCGGCCGTCCCCGTCATTGCTTTAC
Source organism: Lathyrus aphaca (assembly GCA_963966055.1). Taxonomy (NCBI): domain Eukaryota; kingdom Viridiplantae; phylum Streptophyta; class Magnoliopsida; order Fabales; family Fabaceae; genus Lathyrus; species Lathyrus aphaca. The sequence goes on along the minus strand of OZ014523.1, from coordinate 458,697,626 downwards.
TTTACACACTTTTCCCAGCATGTCGGCCGTCCCCGTCATTGCTATTTACCCAGCAGTCGTCCTCTGCTCGACGGTCGTCCTCCGTCGCCCATACTTTACGACATACTTATCTTGCCTTTACAATCTATATCCCTTTTCTTCTTCATTTCTGTGAGTGCAAATTTTGGACTGTCTTTGGTATTCAACCACAAGTTATCTTGTTTGCCTGTTAAGCCGCCGCTTACAACCTGCACAGCTAACTCATGCTTGAATAGGGGCAGCTGTAAACACCCCAAATTTGCCCTCACCCATTCACACATGACTTGTGATCATCTCATATGCATAAACACAATCACATCATCTCATGTCTCATTTGGTTTCACTGGATAGTTTCTAAGGCATCTGCACCTAGGGTTTGTGATCTGAGCAACCTCAGGGCATCTTGAGCCATTCCAAAGGCCACTAATCAACTCAAAGAGGTCCATGTGTGTTCCTCACAAAGTCAAAATTGCAGAGGGATCACAAGAACTAGGGTTTGAGTGGATGCAGAGCCAGGATGAACTGCACAGTTGACTGAAAATTAGGGTTTTGGTTTCAGAGGCCATAACTCCAAATTTTTTGGTCATTCTTGTTTCCATTGGTCTCTATATGGTATAGGGAGTATGCATATCAATTTTCATGAAGAAATTCCATGGGGAAGTCATCTGATCAAGAGTTGACTTTTCAGACAAGTCAGTGCAAAATCAGGGCATCTGAGGCCCCCAATGACCCAACCAATGGGTGATCTTCATCATTTTGAGTGTATATGATCTTTATTTGATCATGGAAGAAGATTGAAGTTCATAAAAATCAAGAATTTAGGGTTTTTGCAAATGTTGACTTTTTGGGTTTTGTTGACTTTTCAAGAATGCACCATTTTAGGCCAATTTTCAAGCCTTGATTCATGATCCAAAAAGGCTTCAAATGAAAAAACTTTGGTCATGAAAGTTGTAGATCTCATCTTTCCCTTTTCAAAAAGTACAAGAACATGATCAAACTCTTCATGGATCAAAAGTTATGGCAATGCAAAGTTAGCAAAAATCATTGATTTTCAAGTTATGCATCAAATGGAAATTTTGCAAAACCTTGGATTATTGCATTATGTGACTTCTAATTCCTCTCAAACCAGTACACAAACATTTCTTTAAGTCATAAAATCAGAATTTGACTAAGTTTGCCCATGGTTTCATGCTTGGTTGGATAAAAAGTCACATGTGAACCATAAGCCAACCTACTTGCAAAAACCACTCATAACATTGTGCCAACTTGCTGCATTGAGTGCTGAGCCAAGCTAGACCTTTCCCTCACCCATGCTGCACCAAAACCAACTTTGTACTTGGCTAGAGTTGAGCCATGCCCTATCTTACACAAAGTTGACCTTTATGCAAAAGCAAACTCACCCATCATGGCAGGCCAAGTCACATCAAACAACCAATCAGAATTGTTTATTGTATCCATTTGCAAGCTAAACATAACCTTAAGCAAGGCTGAAACATAACATTGGATGACATTCACAAAAAAACCTCCCAACTGCAATTGGCTTCGAATTTCTCTTCACAGCAAGCAAACACTAAAACTCTCATCACTATCCAACTCAACACACTCCATTGAGTAGAAACCACCCAAAGCACCAGCCTGAAACACCCTGAATCCTCCATTGCCATTGTTCACCTTCATTCTGCAGATTCTGTCGAATCTCTCATCCTAGCCCACAAACACCAAAACAAACCCTGCAAAGCAACTCAATACACTTCATAGATCACAAACCACCCCTTTTCACAGCCTGAAAGTGCCAAGATCACCATAGCCATTGTTGACTGAACTGAAGCAGTTCTCTTCGAAACTCATCATCCAGCAAATCTAAACTCCATTTGAGCATCCAGACACACTTGGGGGATCAAGTAGAGCAGCTTGCATCAAGGGAAGTAGCCTGAAAGTTCCTAAATCAAAAACTGCAAAACTCAGGTAGCTCAAAAAATAATTTTTCCAGAAATCTCTTTTTATGTTACAAACTTGATCTTCATGCTTGTCTGATCATTCTGGTACCTTTAGTTTTTGAAATGGTTGCGTTTTAAGAATTTAATTTCTGTTTGAAGCTTACGAACCCTAGAACTTAGTTTCTTCGATTCAGTTGATTTAGGAAAGATAAATGTGTTTTGGGAGAGGGGTTTAGCTCGTGAGGTGATGGAGATCATTTCCCATGTCTTAGGTTTCATTTATATCACGTTTTGAGAGGTTTTGAGATTTTTCAGGTGACCTTCTGGCCGGAGAAGACGACCGGAAGTCTTCTCCGGCCACCTGAGATTAGTTTGCCCTAATTACAGTGATTAATGCTAGTTTGAATTCTGGCCGTAGATACGCGTTGACTGGTTGACTTCCCACCCTTTTTGATGGCCAGGATCTGTCCCATTAGCCCTAATCCACGTGTTAGGGTTAATTAATCCATGTTTTATTTAATTTAATCTGAAGCAATCTTGGCCTCACATTCTGGCGCGCAGTCAATGCCTTTGAATCCAGAGCGCATCCTGGCCATTCATCCTGCTTACTTTCATTTTCTTTTAATTTTTATTCATATTTATTTCATTTAAATTGCACAATTTATTTAAAATAGTTAAAAAATCATAAAAATTATGAAACTTTTTCTTTAAGGTTTTATTAATTTTTATGACACAAAAACATTTTTATTTTATTTTTTATCATTTAAAAAGTATTTTTAAATATTTAAAAGTTTATTTTTAATTGATTAATGAGAATTAATTAATTAAAAATACTTTTAGGTATTTAAAAATTACAAAAAAATTCATGAAATGTTCTAAGACATTTAGAAACATTGTCCAACCTTCAAACCAAATTTCTTTTTTGATCTTGATGCATTTTAAGAATTTTTCATGGAATTAAATCTCATTTTGTGCATTATTTTGATCACAAGTTTAAAAATTCATTTCTGCCTATTGGTGAAGGTTGAGACATTGATTCTTTTTGCTTTGTTTTCCATTTGACATGTATTTTCAAGGATAAAAAGGCCATGATTTGATCTTGCATTTTCTAATTGATTGGCATTTGTTTTGTTACAAACCCTAAAAAACCCTAATAACTTGTAAAAATCATAACTTGAACTTGGTTAGGAGTTGAAACCTCTCCTTTGGGCATTGGGTTAGTATAGGGTTAGGGGTCCTTTGAGTGGCATTTTCAATTTTTTATCTTAGGGTTTGCCTCTGATTTTGATTTTTGTTTGATGTATGGTTCATAAACCCTAATTTGGGCTTCCATATGCATCCATCTTGCATTCTCTTGCATAACATGACTTGCCATGACATTTCAAGCATCCATTTGATTCATTTGACATCATAAGACATATTGAAAGCATGTTTGATCATTGCATCATGTATTTGCCATGTTGTATGCCATATGCATCTCATAACTTTTCATGTATGTCCATGCTTCTCAACTTGCTTCATTTGCATTCATGAACTTGTATGATTATTTCCATGTGCTGCCTCATGTTTATAGCATCTCATAGCATCATTAGCATCATGTAAATGCTTCTGGTTTTGTTTCTCATCATGTCATCTCATCCCATTTTGCATTGCATTGCATTTCTTTTCTAACATTTCAGGTGGTAAGTGACTTTGGGAAGTGAATTTGCCTTCACTTCTCACAACTTTTCTTTTCATTCCTCTTGCATCCATGCTGCATTTTTATATGTGTTTGAGATTGAGCTTGCTCATTCCTCTTCTTCTTACTTTCTTTCTTCAAGTGACTTGACTTCTTGAATGAAGCAAGTTGCTTTGCTTCTCTTGATCCTTTCATCTGCTTCCTGGTGGTTCCATTGAAGACTTCTCTTGAAAACCTCACAAACCTTAGGAACAACCAAGCATGACAATGATTAGGGTTTTGATCAGTCTCCCCTCTTAGTTTTACCTTTGTGTCTCTTTTGAGTCATCTCTCCTCATCTCATAATCAGGGACTAAACCCTAAAGGCTTTAAGGCTTTGTGATTAAGCTTATGCCTGCATCCTTCTCTTAGGATGGAGTGTATAACTTTAATCCTAAGTGTTAAACCCTTAAGGTGTTTAACTCCTTAATCAATCCATTTAATAATCATCAAGACATCACACTTGTAACTTGGGCCTTGTATTAGGGTTCTAATTCTTCCTTAATTGGTTAAGAAGGACTAACCCTAGTATTAATGGACAAGTCCCCCCCAAGTTGTCTTACAAACCATAAAATTCACTTCATCATCATACCATTGAATAAAATCCACTTAATCAAAGGCTTGTTTTGTCATGAGTTTAATCCCTAATCATGGATTAAGTTGAAGAGCTTTCCTCAGCTTAAACATTCTCATCTATTATCCTTCTATTAGGATGGTGTAATGAGTCTGTTTAATCCCTGATTATGGCTTAATCTCATTACTCAACACTAAACAAAAACACCAAAAACATCTAAATAATCACAAGTAGGTTAATGATCTTAATCCTACATCAAAGGTGATTAAGTGTGAGAATCTGACTTCACACTTAAGGTATTCTCATTACCCCTAATCAGAGGGAAGATGTGATGAGTTTATTAAATCCATTGGTTTAGGCTTAAGCTCATTAACTTATGACAAATTCTCAAAAGCAATAAAAGACTGAAAACTCAAAAACAAACAATAATCGTCTCCTCCGGGATTCTTTTCTCATCTCATTCACTCACAAACGAGAACTTGCTTCTTCCGTCTAAATGCAAGACAGTTTGCACCTGAGCCAGACAGGTCATACACTTGAGCATAGACAAGCAAGCAGTTCATCAAAGTCCATTTTATCTTTCAGTCTCTTTGGGTCGAACTACGGTGTTCTGACTTCCTCATTGCACGAGAGGATACGTAGGCATAACTTAACAGTTATCGAACAAAAGTCTCTGTATATTCCCCCTCCTTCCAGCATTATTCTTTGAGCCTCATTATCATGAGCATTTTATCCTGTTCCTACACTGACACTTTCATACTTCATATCACTTATACATCATACACTGACACCTGTATATCTTTTCCAGCTATTTTACACACAGGTTGCACTGACACTACCCCTTTAAAACACAAGTCTTTTAAGCGTGGATCCCGTCGAGTACGGCGGACAATCTGGGTGCTAATACCTTCCCAGGTTGTAACCAACCCCCTTTCTCAGTCTCTCTGGTTCGCAAACCGTCTTATCCATCTCTTTCTAGGTCTATGCAGCATTACCTTTCCTCCGGGATAAAAATGCCTAGCTGGCGACTCTTTTCATCTCCAGTGAGTTCACGGCTGTGTGTTCTCACTGTTCCCTTCGCCGACCGTTCGCGTCTGTACCTTCATATGACCATGTTTCATTTGTCGGGAGCGACAAGTTGGTTCTAAAGAGGGGGAAACCTATACAAGCAAAGCACAAAGTGCTAAGGCAAACACATTTAGAATTCATACAAGATGGGAAATAGGTAATACTTACCTCAATCTTCCCCCACTACAAAACAAGGGTTAGTGTTGCATATTATTAAAAATAATAAAGCAAACAAAACACCAATTCAATCCTAGTAGTCCTAGGACCTACACTAAACTCGATCTGAGATTTAATGAACCTACAAAAGATGCAATGCAAAATTCAGCAACCTACTACAGCTATTAAATGCACAAATAGAAATGAAATGCAATGTATATAATACACAGCTTTTGACAGCTCATCTTCAACATGCAGAACAGGTGTAAAAAGTGTAAAAATGCAACAATCAGCATGCATTTTATAGCATTATATCCAAAAACAGCTACAAAAGCAACATTCAGATTTGATCATTTTTTTTTGTTTTTTAATGCACAAAGTCAACGGAAAATGCACAATTAACACGGATAATGCAACATGAACATGAATCAAAGTACACAATTGAATGAACACAATCGTTTTCAATAAGGGATCATGAAAGAGTGCACAAAATTATTGATTATGCAACAAATACGCAAAGTGGCACATAAACATGATGAACATGCATCAACATGGATCAACAATGACATGTAGCTTGATGCAAAAACCGAATTGGATTGACATGCAAATATACTCAAACATGCGATAAGATGAAACAACATGAACATACCTATTTGGGGATTATATGAAATGCAACATACGATATGCGATGTGATGATGCGTAAGAGTTAACGAACATGCGAAGGATGCAAAACCAGAATGTAACATGATCATTTACATTCCAAATGATGCATTGAACATAGCAACGATTATGCATTAAATCACTCCATGCATAAAATGACAAATAAGCACAAAAATGCAAAGGCGAACGCAAACGTGTCGAAAGTTATCAAAACTAGGGGCACATGCACCTAAACAGCTCCTAAAAACTCCCTAAAATCATATACTAAATATCCATGATGATTGGATGGGGAATGGATATCAAAAATATAAGAAAAAACAAGAATTTTTCATTCTAGTTCAGTGGTAACCGGTTACTACCTATGACGTAACCGGTTACCAGTTCAAAAACTAGAGTTTTTTCAGCAAAATTAACACTGGTAACCGGTTACTACCTAGGAGGTAACCGGTTATGCCTGTACCAGAAGCAAAAATTCCTGCATTTTCATGCATAAACCAGAACTGAGTTATTCAAATAATCTCTAAACTAAATCCTATCAATTAAACACGAAAATCACACCTAAATGCAACATTTAACATCAATTAAAGCCACAAATACCTCAAGATTCCTAAAACCTAAAGATCAACAATTAAAGCATCAAAATTAAGAAAGCACGAAGAACGCGCGTAGAGATGAAGAGAAATAAGTTAAAAAGAGAAGTGATTATGAGATTCACCAACCTACAAAGCAGAGATTTTCTTTGGTAATTGTTGCAATTTCGAAACGATACGCGATGGAAATGCTTTATATATGTGTTAGGTTTAGAGTGAGCCTTGGGTCAGGAGCTAGGCTTGGGGAATTAGGCTTGGGATTTAGGTTAGGAGTTAGTTAAAGCCTCTAGAATATTCCTTGGAATATTCCATAGGAAGATGGTAGAAAGTTCTAGAAAGTGGTGGAATGCAAGGTAAAGTGGAAAAGTGGTGAAGTGGTGCAAAATCCTTCCAAGCCAAAAAACGTTTTCCCAAATTTACATGTGGTAACCGGTTACTACCTAGGTGGTAACCGGTTACATGACCAAAATTTTGAATTTTTCCTTTTTGGTGGGAACTCTTGGATATCCGGCCTCGGTCGTTCGTTCTGAGATTATTTTTCCTTGATCACATGCCCCTCCTTGACCGAGGATGCATGTATTGTATTTATTTTCTTTCTTTTTATTATGCAATGTATGGAATGATATTCTCAATGACATGAAAAATGAGAGGTAAAATTTTGAGGTATTACAGCTGCCCCTATTCAATCATCTGCAAACCTGAGTGAATAATAAAAACGACTTTTAGACATTCAAGGTATGAAGTGATTGAATACTCGAATAAAACCTGAAAAATTATACTCTAATGAGGATACCATCTTGTTCTTATTATTTTATTTTTCTTCTCTTTTTCTTTCAGAAAGAATGGGATCATTGTACTTAAATGATTACCCATGACACGACCGTTGTACTGAAACGAGATGTAAAAGGAAAGGAACTATTGTACTTAAGCAGGGCTAGAACGAAATCATTGTAATGAAACGAAATCGTAAGGAACGGGATCATTGTACTTAAACAGTGACCCGCGACACGACTGTTGTACTGAAACAAGACGCGAAAAAGGAAAGGTCTTGTTGTACTTAAACAGGCTTGAACAAAAAGGGGGCATTTTGTACTTAAACAGGGCTTGAACGAAAAAGGGGTCTGTTGTACTTAAACAAGGCTTGAACGAAACCATTGTACTTAAACGGAGTCGTAGAAAGAAGAAGGGGCTTGTTGTACTTAAAAAGGGCTTTTAAGAAAAAAGGGGATGTTGTACTTAAATAGGGCTTGAATGAAACCATTGTACTGGAATGGAATCGTAAGGAAAACGAAGGGGTCTGTTGTACTTAAACAGGGCTTAAACGAAAATATTGTACTGAAATAGAATCGTAAGGAAAAAGGGACCTCTTTTACTTAAATTGGGATTGAAAGAAAAAGGGGCATGTTGTACTTAAATATGGCTTGAAAAAAAGAGGGCCTATTGTACTTAAACGGGGCTTGAAAGAAGAAAGGGCATGTTGTACTTAAACAGGGCTTGAGAAAAAAGATGAGACCATTGTACTAAAATGAGACTCACTGGGGATGACAAATATTTACTTGGAAGGACAATGATGCTTGGAGAATAAAATTGGTATCCTTTGTGGGGAGTACTTCAGGTTGAAAAGATGTTATGGGTCTTTATGTAATATATCCCAAAACTGGCCCATGCTTGTAATGCACATGTTGGAATTTATGGCGTAATGCCCCATGATGATGGAAATGCTATGTGTTCGAGGATGAAAATGCAATGATGATTATGCACCTGCATAAACACAACTGATAGTGCCTGTAACATGGAGAGTTAATTTGGCCTGTGTGCCCCAGGCTTATGGTATGAATCGATATCCCGATCACTTAACACTTTTTAGAGTTGTATTAAATGTTTCTGTCCTCCTGCATGAGTTAGAAAGCATTCAAGTGTTCATAATATAACTTTAAATCACAATTTTCTGTGCGTTTTTGTAATCAATCAATGAGATGAAAAAAAAACAAATGGTCACAGGTTTGACTGAAATTGAATTTTATCGATTTTGTTGAATGGCCTTGAATAGGCATTACATCAGGAAGAAATCCCTTGAAAGATGAAACCTCTCAAAAGGAAAACAAACTATCATATTGGCAATGTGAAAAATGGATCTCATTAAGTTTTGACCCGACTATGACTTGTATATCTTCATGACTCTCCGCTTGCTTCGCCCATGAGAAAAGTGATTGAATTGGTCTTCAACCCTTGGCATGCCTTTAGTTGCAAATGGATCACAAATTTCGCAGACCGCAATCCTTTGTGTTAATCCCTCTTTTGTGTGGATCACCCATTCGGGTTTTCAATCCACGGGATACCCTTTTTTGCCTGAGTTGTCCGATGTGGCTTTTCAGCTCAACGGGTGTACATTTTTTTCAATATTTCCCTAATTTTTGCCAGAGCCTTTTATTCTGTTTTTGGCTCGCCGGGATGCCCATTTTTGCCTGGATCTATATTCCATTTTCATATAGTGGGTATTTTTACACGAAGTATTTTCTTACTGTGTCTGCATTGACAATGGAAAGGAAGTCTTCTCCATCCATGGTTGTTAGCATCAAGGCTCTGTCTGAGAAGATCTTTTTTAACCACGAATAGACCTTCATATTTGGGTGTCCACTTGCCCTTGTGATCATTGTTAGGAGGTAGAATCCTTTTCAGCACCAAGTCACCTGGTATGTACTATTGAGGCCGTACTTTCTTGTCGAAAGCTTGTTTCATTCGCCGTTGATACAACTGTCCATGGCATACAACTGTTAGGCGTTTCTCTTAAATGAGGCTTAGTTGGTTATACTTGGCTCGGAGCCATTCAACCTCATCTAGCTTGACATCCATCATTATTCTCAATGAGGGGATCTTAACTTCGACCGGTAGGACTACCTCTATACCATACACCAGTGAAAACGGGTTTGCCCTGGTCGAGGTACGCACAGACGTTCGGTACCCACGTAATGCAAATGGTAGCATCTCATGCCAATCCAAATATGTCACAACCATCTTCTGAACAATTTTCTTTATATTCTTGTTGGCCGCCTCGACGGCGCCATTCATCTTCGGGAGGTACGGCGAAGAGTTGTGATGCTCTATTTTGAAATCCTGGAACAAGTCAGCCATCATCTTGTTATTGAGGTTAGAAGCATTATCAATAATGATCCTCTTGGGAATTCCATACCGGCAAATGATATCCCTTTTGATAAACCGGGCTACCACTTGCTTTGTAACATTGGCATAAGCTGTCGCTTCAACCCACTTTGTGAAGTATTCTATAGCAACCAGGATGAAGTGGTGACCGTTGGAAGCTGTTGGCTCAATCTTGCCAATCATATCAATTCCCCACATGGCGAATGGCCAGGGTGAAGATGTAACGCCCGATTTGATTAATTCCCAATTTTGTTGAGTCTTTTATTTTATTTGGGTAATAATTGTTTTATTTGTGAAATTATCATGATGATATGATATGTTGATGTGTTAATGTGATTTTACCGTTTTGTGAATTTTCGGGTAAAATTGGATAAGAGGGTATTTTAGACTTTTGTTAATTAGTGATGAGTTAGAATTAGATGGAATTATATTTTTGAGAGAAAAATGATATTTGGTGGAAAAAATAGTTAGTAAGAATAGAAATAGAGAGAAAAGAATATAAGTTAGGAAAAGAGAAAAGAAAAGAGAATAGAAAGAAAAAGAGAAGAAAGAAAGGAAGAGAAGAGAAAAGAGAAGAGAAAGAGAGGAAAAGCTAGGTTTTGATCAAGATTGCTCCGCGTAGACGAAACAATCGGGTAAGGGTGATAAACATTGTTATCTTGATATTGTGTATGATTATGTATGTGTTTGAATGATTGGGTTTTGGTTTTAATAAAGTTTAGAGAAGATGAATAGTTAGGGTTTTAGAGAAAATGTGAGAAAATGATGGATTAATCGGTTAGAAATCGTTGTAATCGAAGTATGATGTTAGATATATGCTTTAGATCATGTTTATGGAAGTATTGTGGAGATTGAGAAGGTTTTGGTAGGTCTGTTCGCAGTTGAGAAATTCTGGAAATCGCAGTAGTCGATGAGCGAGGGATAGCTCGCTCAGCGAAAGTTCCAGGGATTTTCTCGCTCAGCGAGCAAGAGGGTGCTCAGCGAGCCTGTAGGTTTTTGAGAAAATTGTGTTTTAATATGTAGCTTTAGTTTCGGGTATCCTTTTTTAGTAATCCTCATATCGATTTGAAGCTAGAAACGTGTAGAAATTAATGATGCTAAGAAATGTAATTTTTAGCCGACTTTCACCCGACTTTTTTGATAAAACATAAATAAGTTAATTATGGAATTGTGGGTTGATGTGATGATGTGGCTGTTTAGAAAATGAATACATTGCTTGAAATGAATGCAAATGTATGTTAATTGAATGAGTTGTATGCATAATTATGTTGTGAATAATGTATGCATTTTCAAGAATGTTGTGTGTCATTTTGCATGTAAAGCATAATGTATGCATTCTTGTGTTGTGAGATTCTTTGTGAATCCGTTGTAGCATTGTGTGCTCATGTGGAGTGTGAGAGATGAATACAACACGATCGTGTGCCCATGTGGGATGTGAGCGATCAGATTGTGTGCCCGTGTGGGGTGTGAGCAATCCAGAAACATCGTGTGCCCGTGTGGGGTGTGAGCGATGGGTGATTTATTCACATTGATCGTGTGCCCATGTGAGGTGTAAGTGATCAGATTGTGTGCCCGTGTGGGGTGTGAGCAATCCATAAACATTGTGTGCCCATGTGGGATGTGAGCAATGGGGAACATCGTGTGCCCGACGGGGAGTTACTTTAGGTAACAAGCGATGATTCCATTTGGTTCCTGAGTGGACTTACTGAAATGTTGAGTCGGTACCGCATTGCATCTGCATAGATTCGTGTCTCGGTCTCTATGAGTTGCATTTTATCATTTTAGTTATGATATGCAGAAATAAACATGAATGTGCATATGTTTATTTGGAATATTATGGAGATGATAGTATGTGTGATGAAACATACTTGTTTGTATATATGCATGTTTGATATATATGTATATGTATGTGATTTATACATTTGTAATGTATATGCATGATTAAACATAGCTAGACATATGTTTATGCGGAATGAATATGATTGAGGAATAAACATAAATAACATAAGTTTATGTGAATGGTGAATTGGTGCATGATGAATATGCTTGAATTTGTGTATGTATACATTGTGATGTATATAGATGATAAGGAATGTTACGTGGTGAAAATATGTTTTAAGTGCATTTTATATGTTGAGATATATAATTATATGCAATGTTATTATGATAATGTTTCTCACCCTTTTGTTGTTTTATGATGCTCTATGAGGCATTGCAGAGTAGGTTGCTGGATGGTATTTTAGTGAAGCGCGTCCTCATATTTTGGTCGGTCGGCTCTGATATGTAGCATCGGGTAGTTAGGTTGGCTTAGCGCCATTTTTGTGATGCATTGTGTACATGTATCTTTTGGATGAATGTTTTGTATAAACATGAATATTGTTGTTGGCATCAAACTTGTTGATATATATATATATATATATATATATATGAATGGAAATATATATGTTTGATGTTTGTTGAAATTTTTCCGTTGTATAATCATTTATCATTTAAAAACTATCCTATTGTTACATATCTATTATGAGCAGGTGTAATATGGTTTGATTTCAAGTATAATGCAGCATACCCCTTTTATGCCATGATTTAAATATACTCTGATGGAATTTAATATATGTGACTAAGTGATTTAATTTCTTATTTGGGGGTATAGAAAGGGGGTGTTACAGAAGATATGACGCTCAATGGATTTTGAGGTACATGGACCTTATCAGCATAGATCGGTCACGTGTGGCACTTGCGGGAATATTTATAGCAATCAGATTCCATGGTGATCCAATAATACCATGATCTTAATAGTTTCTTTGCCATAGCATGCCCTCCAGCATGGGTATCGAAGGAGGCTTCGTGAACCTCTTGCATCAACAGGTCTGCTTCGTGTCTATCCACGCATCTGAGTAGGACCATGTCAAAGTTTCGCTTGTATAACACATCATCCTAATTCAAGAAGAATCCTCCTGCTAGCCTTCTAAGAGTCTTCTTGTCTTTACTGGATGCCCCAGTCGGATACTCTTGAGACATTAGGAATTGTTTGATATCATGATACCAAGGTTTATTATCTTCCACCAAGTCAACTGCGAAGACATATGCAGATCTTTCGAGATGCGAGACCATGATTCGAGGTACGTAGTTCTCTTGACAAACTTTAATCATGGATGATAAAGTTGCTAGAGCATTAGCAAACTGATTCTCATCTCGTGGAATATAACTCAGCTTAACCTTGGTGAAGAAAGTTAGTGACCTCCTGGTATAGTCTCTGTAAGGAATCAAGTGAGGTTGATGAACTAACCACTTGCCATTGACTTGGTTTACGACCAGAGCAAAATCTCCGAAGATCTCAAGGTTGTTGATTTGTAAGTTGATTTCTTCCTTGATCCCTATGATGCAAGCTTCATAATCTGCTTTGTTGTTGGTACACTCGAATGTCAACCGAGCAGCGAAAGGCATATGGTCCCCCTCTGGTGAGATGATGACAACACCTACTCCGCTTCCGTTTACGTTCACAGCTCCGTCAACATCAACTTCCATTTGGATTCGGGGTCTGGCCCCTCCTCCGGAAGTGGTTCTTCATAGTCTTTCAACTTGAGGAACATGATGTCCTCATCCGAAAACTCGAATCTCATGGGCTGATAATTATCAATGGGCTGTTGGGCCAAATACTCTTACAATACACTCCATTTGATTGCTTTTTGTGAAGGGTATTGGATATCATATTTTGTTAGAATCATCAGCCATCGGGATACCCTTCCTGTTAGAGACGGCTTCTCAAAGATATACTTTATAGGGTCCATCTTTGAAATTAGGAAGGTGATGTGAGTCATCATATACTGTCTTAGCCGGCGAGCAGCCCATGCCAAAGCGCATCAAGTTTACTCGAGTAGTGAGTAGCGTGTCTCACAATCGGTAAACTTTTTGCTAAGGTAATAAATGGCATGCTCTTTTCGACCAGACTCGTCCTGCTGACCCAACACACATCCCATTGATCCTTCAAGTACGGTGAGGTACATGATTAATCGTCTCCCTAGCACTAGAGGCATGCGAATTATAGGTTCTTGCAAGTACTCCTTGATTCGGTCAAAGGCATGTTGGCAGTTATCATCCCACTTGATAGTCTGATTCTTCCTTAGGAGCTTGAAAATAGGCTCACACGTGGTTGTTAGGTGAGAGATGAACCGTGCAATGTAGTTCAACCTCCCTAAGAACCCGCATACATATTTCTCACTTCTTGGTTCAGGCATCTCTTGGATGGCTTTTACCTTTGCAGGGTCGACTTTGATTCCCTTTTCACTAACAATGAAACCCAGTAGCTTACCGGAACGTACCCCGAAGGTGCATTTGTTTGGATTCAACTTTAGTCTAAATTTCTGGAGTCTGTGAAATAGCTTGGCTAATTTTACTAGATGCTCTTCTTCTGTTTGTGACTTTCCGATCATGTCATCAACATAGACCTCAATCTCGTGATGAATTCATGTCATGAAATAGTGTCACCATTGCACGCTGGTAGGTTGCACCAGCATTCTTTAGACCAAACGACATGACTTTATAACAGAAGGTGCCCCAGGACGTAATGAACCTAGTCTTTTCCATGTCCTCTGGCACCATTTTAATCTGATTATAGCCCGAGAAGCCATCCATGAAAGAGAATACGAAAAACTGAGCAGTGTTATCAACTAGCACATCAATGTGAGGCAGAGGGAAATCATCTTTAGGGCTGGCCCGATTCAAATCCCTATATCCACAAAAATCCTAACCTTACCATCCTTTTTAGGGACTGGTACAATATTTGCGACCCATGGGGGATAGCTGGTTACGGCCAAGAATCCGGCGTCAAATTGTTTATGCACCTCCTCTTTAATTTTAATGGCCATGTCAGGACGTGTATATCTCAACTTTTGCTTTACAGGTGGGCATTCTTCCCTAAGAGGTAGTTTATGCACCACAATATCAATGTCCAATCCAGGCATGTCTTGATAAGACCAGGCGAAGACATCAACATATTCTCGAAGCATGGAAATTAAACGGCTCTTGACAAATTCTTCTAATGCAGCCCCGATCTTTACTTCTCTCTTGTCTTCTTCGGTACCCAGATTTATCACTTTAATAGCCTCTTCGTGTGGCTGAATCATCTTCTCCTCTTGTTTAAGCAACCTGACTAGTTCTTCAGACAATTCTTTATGTGACATGGCATGATTTTTAATGTGTCAAAAACTTGGCATGATTGAAAGCTTAAGTGGTTCTCTAAGAAAAAGCAAGAATTGGCATTTTTGGGAAAATGAACTGAATGAGCCGACACAAATTCCACAATGAGCCGACTCATTCAGTGTAATTTGGTGCCAAACGCACGGGTCCCAACAGGCTTCTTGAAGCATCAAATTTGGTCGACTCATGGGTATGGATGAGCCGACTCAAAACCCTTCATGAGTCGACTCATCAAGAAGTCTTTTCTTCTCATTTTCTACGGGTCTCAACAGACTGCCTCACTGTTGATTTTGGTCGGCTCATTTGGTATTTTGAGCCGGCTCATTTAATGATTTGAGTCGGCTCATTATTGTGCTGACGGTTTTTTTTCATTTATTTTTTCCCTCTCTTATGTTACTTTCTCTAACCAATATAAATAGCTGATTTATTTTCATTTGAGTTTTTGAACATGGAAAGTGAAAGATATACACATAGCTCTCTTCATCTTCTTCATTCTTGCATCAATCAACAATCACACACAACAATCTTTGTTTGATTACGGTGCTTGTTTCGAAGATAACGTTCAATCGTGAATTAGACTTTCAGATTGGGTTTAGAGTGTGTGGGTTTTCCTTGGAAAAATCTAAAGGGTTTTCTCCTCCAAGATCATTGAAGATTTAGGGGTTTTGCACACATCGATCGTTCGTAGATTCAGCTGAGTGAGGTAGATTGAAGATCAAGTGGATCGTTCTCTCATATCATGGTAGACAGAGGATTGTGAAGGTCTTTGTGGGTTCACAAGTGTTGGAGAAACTCAGCCGTGCTCAAAGTTTGGAGAATCGTGAATTCTTGAAAGAAGGGAGCAATTAATCGGAGGCTTTCTCGACATGCGTGGAAGACTTGATTCTACTTTGGATCAAGGGACAAGAAGAAGATTTGACAGCATAATCAACGCGGTTTGGTTTTTTGTTTCATTTATCTCTCTTCTTATAAAATAATTGCGATTTAATAAAATTGCCCAATTCAATTTCGAATTGGAGGCAGAGTACTTCGAGCGAGGACGGCGAATGAACTGCCTCAACAAATTCCTTGTGTTCTTTTCATTTCTCGCATTTTACTTTTGTTCATATTGATCTTGTGTGCTTGAAAATTCTGGTGTATCAAATTAGTGCACTCAAAGTGTTTGATAAATTGTTACACTCAAAAGTGATAACTAGAGTGGGTAAAATTCTGCACTATTTGATTCTACAAAATTATCCTTGGTGTGTGCACTCCAAGTGTTTGGTAAAAAGCCTAACCACACAAATTCAATTTGATTGTGCATAATTTCTTCTCCATATCATTGTTAAAAATAATTTTATCAAGTGCTGAATTATCAAGTGAATCATTTGTGCAATATTAATTCTTCTAGTCATCGTTTCATTCCAATTGGGTTTTACGCATATCCGATCTCCGGTGACTTCTAATTTGAACTAGACGATTTTCCGGGAAACTTCCATAATACTTTTTCAACTTAATTTTGAAAAGTAAATTTTAAAAAGGGATCTATTCAACCCCCCCCCCCCCTTTTAGATCCGCGCTATCGTCTAACAAGTGGTATCAAGAGCACCGGTTCATCTAGTGCTTCACATACAACTTATTGGAAAATGGACAACAATCCAATGGGGGCGTATAATAGAGCTCCAGTTTTTACCGGAGAAAACTATAGTCACTGGAAAAATTGTATGCGTATCCATATCAACTCTGTTTATAGAAAAATTTGGAAAGTTATTCAAGAAGGCCCTTTTCAAATAACCATGGCCGGACCGGATAATATCCAAATTGAAAAACCGGAAGCACAATGGGATGATAATTATGAAAAGAAATATAGCTACGATTGGAAAGCTCGAAACATACTCATAGCTTCCTTGGGAGCGGATGAATATTTTGGAGTTTCTCATCACAAATCGGCTAAAGCTATGTGGGAAGCCTTACAAGTTGCCCATGAAGGAACAAATGATGTTAAGCTTGCTCGAATTAATACTCTACAACAAGAGTTCGATCGATTTCACATGAGACAAGGGGAAACCGTTGGTGAAATGGGAAAAAGATTTTCTCACTTGACAAATCGATTAAATGCTCTTGGTAAAACTACTCCTAATGATGTAGCAACTAACAAGATTTTGAGATATCTAACTAGGGAATGGTTGCCAAAAGTTATGGCAATCAAAGAAGCCAATGATGTAAGAAATTTGGATCTAACTACACTCATTGGAAAACTACAAGAGCATGAACAAGAGATCTTAAACTTAATGAGCATGAAGACAAAGAAAAGAAAGAAAAGATCGAGAAAAATAAAGATCATGAGAAGAAGAAGAAGTATATTGCATTAAAAGCTTCTTCCTCAAAATCCTCCACCAATAAAGATAGTGGGAGTGATTCAAGTGATGATGAAGACGAATCAAACGAAGATATGGGTTTATTCGTAAGAAGATACAATCGGTATCTAAAAAAGAATGAGATTTCCCATTCGGACTAGCGTCTCATCAACTATCGAAGAAAATATAATCCTTCCAAGCAAGAGTTTGTTAAAAGTACTAAAGGCAAGGGATCGTGTTACAACTGTGGAAAACTGGGACATTATAAACCGGATTGCCCTATGCTAAAGAAAGACAAGGCAAAAGACAAATATCAAAGAAAAGGTAACAAGGCTAGAAGAGCATATATTGCTTGGGAAAGCGATAGTGATTTGTCTAGCAAAGATACCTCAAGCGATGAGGAAGAGAGAGTAAATCTTTGCCTCATGGCTCATAAGAAAGGCAAGAAAGAGGTAAGACATGCTAAATATGATTATGCCAAAAAATTGTCTTATAATGATTTGCTTAGTAATTTTAATATTCTCCATCAAGAAGCTAAAGAAGCTTTCAAGCGCATTGCATCCGACAAAAGAATTTTTTTCACATTTATAGAAAAAGGTTTCGAATAATGAAAATGCTATGAAAGTTTTTAAGCATCGATGGTAGAATCTATAGTAGAAGACAAGAGAGAATGGCACAACTTTCATAGTTGTGAAACATGTTGGATTTGGCAAAAAGAGGTTAAAACTCTTCAAGCCAAACTAGACAAGTTGTCACAACCAAAAATGAAATTCACTATTGATCGTTCAAACTTTGGAGAATCAATGAACAATCCATATCAAAAATATACCTATGTTGTGAAGGATCAAAATAGTAAATGCAAGTCTAAACCATTCTTGAAATGTCACTATTGTTGCAAGGAATGTCATACAATTGTTAAATGTCATTTTAGGAGATACTTGGTCCCTAAAGGAATTTTTCAATGGTTGCCTAAAAGAAACAAAATTTTCACTCACACTCTAGGACCCAATGAAAATTGGGTACCTTTATCTCTTGTCTAATCTTGTAGGTGGAGTGTCTTGAGACTATGGAGAAACGATGGTTTCTTGATAGTGGATGCTCAAGACATATGACATGTGATATTTCCCTATTCTATGACTTTGTGGCTAAGAAGAAGGGCTTTGTTACCTATGGTGATAACAACAATGGAGCTATACTCGGCAAAGGTAGTATAGGTAATC
The DNA here is from genome assembly GCA_963966055.1 of Lathyrus aphaca. NCBI lineage: Eukaryota > Viridiplantae > Streptophyta > Magnoliopsida > Fabales > Fabaceae > Lathyrus > Lathyrus aphaca. Next base: position 458,678,994 of record OZ014523.1, on the reverse strand, counting down.
CCTCTTCTACATCTATCTCTAATGTCCTTTTAGTTGAGGGTCTTAAACATAACCTTGTTAGCATTAGTCAATTATGTGATAAGGGATATAATGTATCATTCTCTAAAGAAGGTTGCATAATTGAACATAATGAAAACAAAGAGGATGTGTTTAAAAGCTTGAGGGTTAAAAATGTTTATATGCTTGATTTGAATTCGATGACCTTGAGTGATCCTAAATGTCTTATTTCCAAAAATTTAGTCTCTACTTTTAGACCTCTTGAACTTCTACACATGGATCTTTTTGGTCCTTCTAGAATCAAAAGTATAGGAGGGAACTATTATGGTTTTGTTATTGTTGACGACTACTCTCGATTTTGTTGGACAATCTTCTTAGCAAGTAAAAGTGATACCTTTTCGAATTTTGAAACTTTTGCCAAATTATCTCAAAATAAACTTGGCACAAACATTGTAACTATTAGAAGTGACCATGGAGGTGAGTTTGAAAATCATCTCTTTGAAATTTTTTGTGAAAACCATGGCATTGATCATAACTTCTCCGCTCCTAGAACACCACAACAAAATGGTGTTGTGGAACGTAAAAATCGTGTGTTGGAGGAATTGGGAAGAACTATGATTAATGATAGCGGTCTTCCTAAACATTTTTGGGCCAATGCTATTAGCACCGCTTGCTATGTTTTGAATAGGATCACTATTCGACCCATTCTAAATAAAATTCCCTATGAACTATTAAAAGGAAGAAAGCCTAATGTGTCACATCTTCATGCTTTTGGTTGCAAATATTTTATGCTAAATAATGGAAAAGAAAATCTTGGTAAATTTGATTCAAAGGCGGATGAGGGCATCTTCCTTGGATACTCTAATTCAAGCAAAGCATATAGAATATATAATAAAAGGTTGCTTATAGTTGAACAATTTGTACATGTATCTTTTGATGAAACTTATTCAAATATTGTCGGAAAAGGTAGTGTTGTTATTGGTGCAGGTGCCTCCTCTAGTGAGATTGTTAAAGACATTGATATTTCTCGTGTGGAACCCTTTCCGGATTTTGTTAATAAGGAGCCGATTGATGTGTCTAGTCTTGTGTGGAACCCCTTCCTCTTGTTTTACACGAATTTTGGATAAAATATTATGTAAATAAATCTGATAATCTGATCCCAAAATAAACCAAAGATCGAATATTTGATTTTTCAATATTTATTTTAATTAAAATTGAATTTAAATGCATTAAATCCAATAAAACATAAAATAAACAAAGAAAATAAAAATATATGACTTATAGGTTGTGGACCATCTTAATATTAAGTTTGGATTGTGAAAAAATTGGCCCATTTGGCAAAAACTCAAGTTTTGGTCATTGTTTGCCTTATACACCTCAAATTTGCTCAACTTTAACAATGCATAACTTACTTAATTTTTATCATATGAATGTGATCTTGGAATTTTTAGAAAGCTTAATGTGTCCTTTAATCACTCCTTTTGGTCTCATGTCCATTTGATCTTCCATGTTGAGGTTATGAGCTTTTGACAAAGTTGACTTTTTTGTTGACTTTTTAGAGGACCTGTAATGTCTTGACCCATATATTTCAAATGAAGCATTTTTGGCCTTGACTTGTGAGACAAAAAGTCGTACAGAATTGAATTTCCTTCAAAATGAACTTTGGATGGAAAATTTATAATGAAGCATGTGAAAGTTAGGTCTGGTCAAAGTTCATTTGACTTTCTCCTTAAGAAACCCTAATTTAGCAACTTTTGCCTTGTGATGAATTTGAGGTTTTCTTGATGAATCATGATCAAACCTTGATCAAATGATGAATCTTAGTTCATAATCATGATGTTGATAAAAAAAATTAAGTGTGATTGTATGTTGACCACAGTTGAGTTTTTACCTAAGTTAACTGTTTATTGATTATCTGAGCATCTGACTGGCCAAACTTGTAGGGCAAGTCTTGAAACTTGACATGAGGATCCTTTGAAGTATATGGGATATCATGAAGTCCAATTGAGGCTTTGGAATTCCAATTTTATTTCAGAAACACAACCCTAATTTGAGATCTATTGTTGAGGAGGATGAGGCTTTGTCTGATGAAACTTTGAGTCCTTTTGAGCAATTGAGAATCTTATGACCATTAGGAAACCTCTTGAGACATATTATCTTGAAGATATGAGGGAAAATTTTGGGGTGCAACAAAGGTCTATAGTCTTCTTCATTGACTTGCGCAGGAACTGGATTGGGCTTTGTTGCTATTTGGACCCCCCCCCCCTCCCTTGGCCTGTGTTTATTTTCAACGTATTTGGGCTGATGTAGACACCTCCCTTGGTTTTTCTTCTTTTATTTTATTTTTTTATAGTTTCATTTTCAAATTGTTAAAAATAGTTTTAGGCTTTCAAAAATCGCAAAAAAAATTTGAATGTTAGTTTGAGTTTCCTAAAATTTATCTAAATTTTATTTTTCATTTCCTTTTATTTTTTATAGCCTGAATTAATTTTGCAATTAATTTCTTTTGTTTTGCTTTAAAATATGCATACCCTGACTTGTAGAATTTTTATCTTGAGTTCCAAAATAGATATGAGGTTGGTTCTTTTTGTTATGCTTTGCTAACATGCTGAAGTACTTAGTTGATTTTTGTCATATTTTTTAGACTTTTTTTGGCTGTTTTTAGACTTGTTGCTTCTTGTGTAAGAAAGTGAAACCCTAGCTCCACTTTGACCATTTATTGGTTTGAGTTTGCTTATGGTTCTAGTTATGTGACTTTGCTATGTTGTTTTTACATGTTTGAGATGCCTTGGTGCTTAATGGTTTAATTTTGAAGCATGCTTGCCAATTGTTTGGGATTTGATCTTAACTTGCCTTATTTGAAGTTGTTTTTGAGTCATACTTGCTTGCTTGATTAGAAAGGCACTTGTGTCATCTCTTCGGAAGTTGTTTGGTGGTTGATAACATGATGTTTGATCCCTATTTTTAGTATGTGAGCCTCATTCTTGCTTATTTGGTGTTAACTTGTGAACTAAATTACACTTTCACAAGTATGCCTCACTTCACTTCAAACTTCTCATGTCTCTTCTAATTTAATTGGTATGTGCTTGTATGCCTTTAGTAATGATTGTATCTTCTTCTTAGGCACTTAATGAACATGTTTAGGTTCTAACTTTGATGATACTTAATAATTTTTGACTTGTTTAATTCTCTTAATCACATGTTTTCATCTTATTTCTCCCTTAATACTTTGCTAGTTGTTTGTGCGGTTTCTTTTCCTCTTTTTTTTGTGACTTTGTATGACTAACATTAGCACTCTCACATGATCATTAGGTTCTGTTTTTATTGGTTGGTGATGATTAAGTTCTTGTTCTTCCATTGTTTGAAGCTTATTTTAACTTCACTTGTCATTTGTGAATATTTCTAACACACGCAGGTGTTGTGGTAAGTAAGAGGTGTGGATGAGATTTCTACACTTCAAACTTCTTTCTCCTATTTCTTTTATGCTTTTTATCTGTGCATGTGATGAGCCTATTCCATCAATTGTTCAACTTATTTTAACCCCTCTTAGAAACAACTTAACTTCTTTAAGGAAGTAAGTTGTCTTCTAGCTTTCCCTTTTGATCTTTTCTTCTTCTTCTTTCCTTCTTCTTCATTAGGATAGATTTCAAGCCACACTAATCTAGGACTCCTATGCATGATAACATCTAGGATTGTTAGTCTCCCGTTTAGTCTTTTACCTTTGAGATCCTTTTGTGCTCTCTCTCTTCTCATCTTCAAACATAACTTCAAGTCACTTAATAAATGACAAGTTTACTCATGTGCCACAAGACTTGGCCATTGGGTATTTGCACGCGTCCCATTTCGGGGCGAAGTGTAGGGTATCTATCATGATGAATAAGTCTTAGCATGAGATTACTTCACAAACAAAAAGCTAAAAAATATTTCTTAACAAAAAACCACAAAAACACTAAATAAAGTTCAATAGGCTAGTGTGTTTAAGCCTTCATCTGTGGGACTAGATTTGGGGATTTCTCCCATAGATAGGTGTGCTTCTTGCACATTCCATTTCAGGATGATGTGAGAAGTACAAATCCCATTGAGTAAGACTTAGGTACACTCACCTATGAAAACTTCAAAGCAAAAACTCATAAAAAACACTAAACAAAGAATAAAGGTCTCTCCTTCGGGACTTCTTTTCTCAACACCTTCACTCTCAACGTAAGAACTTGCTCTTACTTGTCACTTTGCAAGACAGTAACGCACTCGTGCCAGACGAGCCTGCAACACCTGAGCATTGACATAAGCAGTTCATACTTTTAAAACACAAGCCATTTTCCTCCCTAGTTAGGGGAACTACGGTGACTCTGATTCTCATGTCTAGATGAGGTATGTAGGCAGTGGGGTAGAGCCCGTTCGAGCACTCTTTTATTTTCCCTACATTTCCCCCTTTCTCTTCTTTTCTTTTATCCAGATCCAATTTTCTTTTACATCAGCTTCATTCTTTTACCCTTTGAAACAATTTCTTTGCAAGCGTGGATCATGTCCGGTATGGTGGACGATTTGGGGTGCTAATACCTTCCAGGTCGTAACCGACTTCTGAACCCAGTTTTTTGTTCGCGGGACCTTGTCCTTTCCTTTCTTTCTCTAGTTTGTACAAAATTACCATTCCAATTCCTTCGGGATAAAAATGGTTGGCTGGCGACACTACCTTTTCCAAGCCACTTTCGCGTTTGTACAAGGATGGAATTCCAGGGAGCGAAAGTTGGCGACTCTGCTGGGGATCGAACCCAGAATGTCTGGTCTCCCCTTTGAGAGTCTCTCCTAGTGCATGTTTGTTTTTGTTTCATTGGGTGTTTGATTGTTTGTTGTTGTGTGTTTATTTTACTATTTTATTTACAGCTTTATTTATTGCTTTTAGTATTTATTTTCATGCATTATATATATATACTGGACTGTCTGGATGTACTGGTTTTCTTTTGGTTGGTTGGGGGTTACTGTGAGATGGCGGTGTGTTCTATACCCAGACTGCGACTGTCTTGGAAATATATTGTGTGGAAATTTCCTCCACTTCGGTATAGGACCTTGATAGTTATGTACATCTAGGGACCAATCATTGAGAACCTTTATGGAAACAACCCTCTTCAGTGGTGACAGTTGCAGACCACACTCAGTGGCAAACCCATTTAAACCCGAGGGTCCACTAGGAACTCGTATAGGATGGGTTGGTTCTATTATAGAAACTCAGTCAAAGCATTTGGTCGTATGACGATAATATTGTATCCCACGGGCTGAATGTATTATTGTTTTTCGATTTCAGTGCTTTAAGTTGGGGACTTACAAGGGATGCTTGTTTTCCCGGACTCCAGCTAAGACCTCCTTGAGTAGTACATAATGCTAAACCGATTCCTTTATCTGTTCATGAGCCATTTCTCGAAAATGTTGAACATATTATAGCTATTCGACTTTGAGAGTATGTGATGTTTGACCCAGAGCACACCCGTGAGATTGGGAGGGGTTTACAGGTTTTCAGGAACCCTTGACCTCAACATACCCTTTTATCGTCAATGTGATCTTATTTGCTGATTTGGTTATTATGGTTCTGGAGTTCTTGATTATCTGGTTTTGAGTTCTTGTCTGAGGGGTATTATCTAGAGGACCTTTTGGGTTTTAGATCACTTGGTTCTTGGTCTCGTTATCCAGTATCCAGACAGTTCCAGATTGATCACATGCCCTGCATTTGCATTGCATCATCCCATCTTTAACCATGTTTTTTTATTCTCAGGTTTATCTTATTGTCTCTGGTTTCGGTATTTTGTTCAAATATGGAAGACCCTCGCAAGAAGAATGTTCACTACATGTTTTTTGACACAAAGGTGGGTATGTTAAAGAAAATGGTAGATTTGATCACGCCCAATCATGTGGAAGAGTTCAAGAAAGCTTACGGGAGTATTCTTGATGTGGTAGTAGATTTGAATTCTTCAGAGAGGAACGTCATTCACACTTTGCTTCAGTATTACGATCCTCAACTCATATGCTTTACCTTCCATGATTTTCAGTTAGGTCCTTTGTTGGAAGAGTAAGCTTTGATTCTAGGAGTGCCTTTCCAGGACCAGATTCCCTTCAATGCTGAAATGGTCAGACCTACGCCTAAGGACATTGCCAAAGATCTTTATTTGAGCCCTTCTATGGTGACTTCTTTGACTATTACTAAAAGGGGTATGTTTGGTTTCTCCTTGGAGTCCTTGGTGAAGAAGGCTGAAGAACTTGCTACCAAGGCACAGTGGGACTCTGTGTGTGCCATCCTGGCTCTCTCCATCTATGCAATCTTATAGTTTGCAGATCTTGAAAAGTGTGTGGATATGAATGCTATACATATGTTCTTGCTACAAAACCAAGTGCCTACATTGTTGGGGGACTTATACTATTCAGTGCACTACAAGACTGAGAAGAAGCGAGGAGGTTTAGTTCGATGTTGTGCTCCTTTGTTTTATATGTGGTTTATGAGGCATTTGCCTAGTACTGGCGTGTTTAGTGATCCTGCTTTAGTTTGGTCTCAGAAGCTAGAGAGATTTTTTGCTAAAGATGTCAGGTGGATTACTCTAAGGCTGAAAGGTGCGAGTTTTGTCACCAGCTGCGGGAGTTACCCTAATGTACCTTTGTTGGGAGTGACTGGGGGAATCAACTATAACCCGGTTTTGTTGAGAAGGCAATTAGGGTACGCTTTGAGAGACATCCCATAAGAGTTAGAGTTGGCTCCAGCATTCTATTTCCCGGTGAAGGACAATATGCCATTGGTGAGGAAGGCTGCTGGAGCTTGGAAATGTATTATAAGAAAGGGAGTAACCTGCTTTGGTAAGAGTAACAATCAGACTTTCCTAGAGTATGAGGCATGGCTGAAGAGTAAAGCTCAAGTAGTGCTATTGTTCCCCTTAAAGATTACAAGAAGTTAGAAGCCCAGTTGCATGAGGTACGGGTGGAGAATTCTGAAGTTACCAGCTTGTATCATCGTATGGCTCATGCTAACCAGGTTTTAGAAGAGAAGATAAACAAGATGCAACAAGAGAGAGAAGTCAAAGAGAAGGAATTTGTTGGTAGGGAAGCTTATTTCAGAAGGAAAAGGCTTGATGGACATCAAAAGGGAGGATGAGCGTAAAAAGACCAGAAAATCTCTTAGGGAAGCTAATCAAGTTATCACCTTATGATAGGACAAGTGTAATCAAAGTCATAATAAGCATAAACAACAAGGGAAGAATTACGAGTTGCAGATTAAATACTGTCATACCCTAATTTTAGACCCTAAGATTTTTCGCATTTCATCTGCATTTCGCATACAAACAAGATCACACACTAGTTTGTTTATCCTTTTCAGTTGCAGGTCTTTGTCTCGCAAGGGATCACCGTATTTGTACTTACTTGTATTTTTTATATTTACTAACATCTAACCAAAATACCAAAAATATGTTGCAGTTTGCTTCTTCTTCTCGCTGTGTTGCAGAATTTCAAAGAAAGTGCAATGATTTCAATTCAGATGCGTTTGTTCAGTCACAATTCGGTTCAGATGGACATTTGACCTAATCTTGGTTAAACTATCAAATAAATTTTTTCAATTGAAAGTTATGTGTGCCAGTGGTTTATTTCTCAGGCAGTGCGTGTTCAAAGCTCAAATTGTGTTGTTTGTGAAAATCATCAGTTTATCAGGCAATGTTTTGTGCGAAGTTTGGTTTGAATCTTCGTGTTCACCAGTTTATCAGCAGTTCATCTGAGGATTTATTTTCCTCAACATGGATTCGAATAATCAAGACAAATTTCAGTGATTGTGGTTATTAGGGCATTGTTCAGACGATTCAAATGGTCGTGGCTTAAGTTGCGATTTATTCAGTGGTTTCAGGAATGACTGTGTTTAGTTTAATCAAGTGGCTTGTGCAAGGAAAAATCAAGATTTTTGTTCTGGGCTAAAAAATCATCATTTCATATCCATTATCCATTTTTTTTATTAAATCATTTCCTTTTTATTTTTCTATCCATTTCATATACGCAACCTATTTAGCCGATTATCCATTTACATTGTTATCCAAATTTTATATCCAATTTTAGTCCATTGTTCATCCTTAAAATTTCAATTTCCATAAATAAAATTCCAAATCTTACCTCGATTATTTTTCCATTTTTTTCCTCTATTCTAATTATTGATGTCATTTTCAATTATAATACAAAACAAAAACAAAAATAGATATATGCCCATATCCTTTTTTTTAGAACCCATTTATTTTGTTGATAAGCCCATTTCATTTCTCTTTACACAAAAAAAAGTGATTTGAAAAATAGAGAAATATTTTTTAAGCCCTCCATATCCTTCATACTAATCCTAGACCCATTATTGTTTTTATGTAGCAAAATTTTGTGAAGCCAACTTTGCCACACGTGACTTCATATTTCCAGCTTCCATTATCTCACAGCCACACAAACTTCCCCAGCAGCTAGCTGCATATCACGCAAGCCACAACTCTCCGCACGAAACGTACAGTCTCACAAAGTAAAATGCAACATCACGTGACAATTTCCAGCCACAAGCTCCACACGTGAACAAGCCATCAAGCTGTTCACAGCCAGCAACACGCACCAAATTCCAGCTTCCAAACGCAGCTTCAAAATGCTGCAACAAAACGAGAAGCCCAGCACGCCGAACGCAGCCACAAACACAACGCTTCAAACACAATAACAAAACAAGCAAAACACACAACGCGAAGCACATCACCCACACCTGAAAACGAAATGCATCAAACGCAGCGAACTAACAACATAAAACGCAGAAAAATGTCACGCAATGCCCGTGACTCCAAAACGCATCAAATCGAGCACGAAACGGCATCTGATTTTTCCTCTCTTCCTCTATAAATTAAGCCCTTTCCCTCTTCAATTTCAAGCTTGAACAGCCCCTCATCATTCTGAAAAAAACTAAAATCAAACCGTTATCGAAGCTTCAACTCACCACCAATTTTCTTCTTCTTCAATCTTTCTCCGCAACATTTCAACAACCTTTATAACGTTCATCATCAACAACAACAAGAAATGGGAAAAAAGAGAGAAAGGGAGTTTCACCGAGGGAGAGATCGGAGAGAAACAAATCAAGAAGAAGAAGTTGAGATCGTTTTGAGAGAGTGAGGGAGAATTTCGTCAAATTTTATGACGGTTTTTTCTTCAATTTCGCGACGGCACTTTTTTTAGAAGAGGTGAATAACATTTTCCCTGTGTTTCAACGAAGGAGATGATGTTTATATTTTTTTGATTTTATTTTTATTTTTCTTTAATTTGTTTCAATAAAAAATCTGATATGTGTTTGGACCTGATGTTGTTATTGGATCCATTTCCTACATCCACCACCCAAAACCTACGCTGCATACTCCCCATGGCCTTCTTGTTTTTTTTTTCTTTAGCTTTATTATTATAAAATTCTAAAAAGTTTTAGTTTAACATTTGTTTTGTTTTTGTCTGAATTTTAATTAAAATCCTTTTCAATTTGGTTAATTTTTTTAAAATAGAGTTTAAAATGGTTTTTAGTTTTTTTTTCTCATTGGAATTTTCTTTGAAACTATTTCAATTTTATTTTTATTCTTTTGTTGATTTTTTTAGTGGATTTTAATTTTAGATCCACTTTCTTTCATCTTACTTTTTCATTTGGTCGATGAGATCTCCGATTCGTAGATTATTGGTTTTCGAAGATGTTTAATCTTCATTATTTCAAATCTATGGATGAATGATCATTTGGATCATTCTCCATACTTTGGGATCGTGATAGGTTGCATTCGATAAATCAATGTGAAATCTCGATTAAGATTAGACCGTTACCGCTTTTCTTTTCGTGCGACATGTTTTCGGAGAATGATTCATTATATCATTTCTCTAACATGTATTAGCACAAATATTTTCCACCTTAATTGGTGGTGGCCGGCCTCATTTGTAGGGTAATTACTCCGTAAATTACTCGGCGATTGCTTAATATAGACCTAAACTTGTCCTGAATTCGGAATAAGATCCAATTGGATCCGGTTGCCTCTCGATTTTGGTTATCTTTTTGTGGTTGTGTTTGATTAAGTTCATCATACCATTTCTATGTAAATATTAATATACTATTAATATACTATTAATATACTAACATTTTAATTCAATCTCTCGCACCTTATCCTTTTTATTTCAATCTCTCGCTCCTTACCTCTTTTATTATGCTTTTAGTATACTATATCATTCATCATATTGTTTATGTTTATATTGTTATGCTTGTGATTTTTCCTTTGTCCATTTGGACACAAAAACATTAATAAAGGATTAAACATCTAAAAAAGATTTGTGACTTTAATTTCGGACTATGGCTACTATCCTTAGCATTGGACTTGGAGTTTGGACTTAGATTTTAGGATCTCTCCCTTTGCTCAAGTTATTATGGATTGAAGACCTTGGCCCCGTTTGAGTTCACTTGTTTATGAAGATGGAAATCCTTTTGCTTTGAATAATGTTCACCATACGGTTTGATCGTTCTTCCTTTAACTTTTACATTCAAGTCTTAGGATAGTCACTTCATCTCCTACCACTTCTTAAATTTTCAAATCTCCTTCCTATTTTCAAAAACTTTCTTTGTTTTCAAACTTCAAAAATTTTCGCAATCAAACCTTGACTTAGGTCATGCGATTTTACCTTTTCATTTTATTTTTTAATAAATGCTAAACCACATAAGCATATCGAAACTTTCTTCTCAAAAACATTAAAACATTCAAAACTCATTCAATTGTTTTTGTGCCCTCGTGCACTTTTCTTTTCATATGTCTAGATATGATTCATTCTTTCTAGCGGAATTATTCGCTAAAGAATGACGACTTATTTTTACATTTTAAAATCGATTCAACGCATTGTTTCTTTTCGCATTTTGTACCACGAACTACGAGGTTTTGATCTCGCATTGCACTTTGTGGGTACGTAGGCATGAGACAATTGTCTTTTCAAACACAAAAATATTAAAAAACATTTCTCTTCTCATTTCTTCAATCTCTTTCAAACAAACCATTTTCAAACCAAAAAAGCAGTAAATATTTCAAAGGGCTCCCGTGGAGTACCACGGACATTTTGGATGCGTAAAACCTTCCCAATTTGTAACCTATCCCCTTACCCGTTCTCTGTTTGATTCTTTTAGTTTTTGCTTTGAGATTCATTAGGTTTTATTTTCTCTTTTTCCCTTTTCCATTTGGAATAAAATAAAAGCGCGGTGGCGACTCTGTTTACCTTGAGTTAAGTTAGCTAATAGCTTACACTCATGATTTTACCACTACAGAAAAGTGGCAACGCTGCTGGGGAGTCAATCTCTAAGTGGATTCGGCCTACTTTGATTTATTTACTGCTTTAGTTTGATTTGTTTGTTACCTGGATATTCTGTTTCGGTTTTGGTGATCCTCTGTGAGATAGATTCTAACCCGGATCTGAGATGAACTTGTGATAGGACGACGATATTCGAAGCGATACGCGATGGAGTAGTCCAAAGCAATATCAATTTGATAATCTCCACTCGGTTAGGCTCTCTTAGATTATCAATGTCATGACGAGTAATCGTACGTGGCATTATGTTCCGACTTTGAGCTGATCATACTGAGGACCATAGAACCCTTAACCAATCCAAGCCAATTTAGGAACGTAGTGCGGAAACTGTCTGGGTGTAAACCTAAGGTGGTTGTCACGCGATACTACACTCGGACGAGGTCTATTTTAAGAATGTTATCGGTTGGGGAGTAATCCAACGTACCGATAAAATTCTAAAGGCTTTTAACTCCGGGAACCTCTGTTAGCACCCTTTTGGTTTTCTGCAGGTACAATGAAGACAAACCTTAGTACATGCCTTTGTGGGTTGTTGGTTCTTATCCCTTGACTCCATGCTCGTGATTCGAACCTTTGAACCTGTGTGCTTTGTGTGATCTTGTTTGTGGTTGTTGCATCTACATATTCATCATGATCATTATCACAACCATTTTTCAAGGAAAATAATTCTGATTATTGCAAATGTAAGAAAAAATAAATATTCCTTTTTGTCAAGATTTTTCATGATTGTGTTCTCGATGTTGACCATGTTTGCAATAATCGAGTTGTTTTTCTAAAAATGGAAGTGAACATTGCATATCATTGCATCCTCGCATATTCTTGTGTTCATCCGAGTTGTGTGGGAACACATCCCGGTTGTTTCTTTCCTCAGTTGTCTGTTGATCCGTCAAGCTGTTTCCTCAACACAGATACGGTACTAGAGCTGCTAATAGATTGAGAGCTATCAGATTGAGAATGGAACACCAAGAACAGCATAACATGGAAGTCTGGATGGAGATTGATGAGTTGAAGGCCGGTATGACCAGGCTCACTGAAATGATGCAAGTTTTGATTGCTCGAGGTGAACCACCTCAAAGGACTGATATCTTTGAAGTTTTTACTGCTATTGTTGATCCTCCTGTTATTCAGCAACCGGTTTCTACTTGGCCAGAATTTGGTTTACCTCCAGATTACGTGCCAGTTTCTGCTACTGCTCAAATGGGTGGTCCATCTGTTGTGCCAGTATTTTCAGCTCCGACTTTTGTCGAACCTCAACCTGTTGTGCACACTACTGCTCAAACTACTTATCAGAATTGTCCTTTTTTGTATCAAGCTGCTGGTACACAAGCTGAAAGTCAGGGTGAACCTGGATATATGGATGAAGTTAGAGAGAAATGTTTGCTTCTTAAGAAGAGGGTAAGAGGTCTAGAAGGAAAAGATGTATATGGTTCTGCTGCGATAGACATGTGTTTGGTCTCTGACCTAGTTTTGCCTGATAAGTTCAAGGTTCCTGCATTCGAGAAATACAATGGTCATACTTGTCCAAAGATTCATCTGATGATGTATTGTCGCAAAATGGCTGCACATGCCAAGGATGACAAGCTGCTTATTCATTGTTTTCAAGATAGTCTAAGTGGTGCTTCTATGAAATGGTATGTTGGACTCGAGAAGAGTCACATCCGAAACTGGAAGGATTTGTCTGATGCTTTTGTAAGACAGTATAAGTACAATCTGGACATGGCGCCTGACCGTCTTCAACTTCAAAACATGTCACAGAAAGAGAAAGAATCGTTCAAAGAGTACGCTCAGCGTTGGAGAGAGCTAGCTACTCAAGTGGAGCCACCTTTGGCCGAGAAGGAATTAACTGGTTTATTCATGGACACTCTTCAACCGTTCTTTTGGGAGAAAATGGTAGGAAGTGTTTCATTTGTTTTTTCTGATCTAGTCACTATTGGAGAAAGACTAGAAGAAGGTATCAAGAAGGGTAAGATTACCAATTCTGAATCTTCTAATGTTGCAAGAAAGTCTTTTGGGAATTTTCAAAAGAGAAGAGATGGTGATGCTTATGCTGTTTCAACTGAGAGGAGGCCTTATCACCCGCAACAACGATATGTTCAACCATATGTAGCTGCAATTGCTCCTGTTGTTAAAGCTCAACCAGCTCAAACTCAAGTTCAAGTTCAAGCTCAACCAGCTCAAGCTCAAGTTCAAATTCGAGCTCAAGCTCAGGCTCCTCATCCTGCTGCTGGACAAAATCAGTATCGCAATCGGCCAAACTTTGATCCCATCCCGATGCCTTACACTGATTTGTTTCCTTCCTTGATTAAGAGTGGTTTAATTACTACTAGACCTCCACCTCCTGTTCCAAATCCTCTTCCGATTGGTTATAAATCGGATCTCCGCTGCGAGTTTCATCAAGGTGGAACTGATCATGTCTTGGAACATTGCTTTGCACTGAAGGCTAAAGTGCAAGAACTTATCAGAAACAACAACATTTCCTTTAATGACACAAATCCTAATGTTGTTAACAATCCTTTGCCAAAGCATGAGAAGTGAATCTTCTAGAAGAATTCAATAGTTAAATTTTCTTCAAGGCCAGAATCTCAGAAGGGACAGCTCATCCTTGTTGCTGATGGATCACTAGGCCATTGTTTCTTTATGTTTGCATTTTTGTTCAATCGTATTAAGTTGTTTGTTTTTAAACTTTGTTTGTACTTTCATGTTGATTTTAATGAAATGAGCATTGCTTTGTTTTGATTCAATTTCATTTATTATTTGCATCGTTAGCTTTACATTTCAAGTTCATTTATCTTTTCTCAAGCTTTTACAATGATTGGAGGGAGGATGATGAAAACGAGATACCCATAACTGTTATTGGTATGCTTTCAATTGAAACTTGGTTGATGATATACAGGCATTGTTTCAAATCCCAAACACTGGAGAAATAAGGAGGTTAATCCTTTGTCAACCCCTTTGAGCCTTGAAGTTGGAGTTTCTTTCTATTCGAAAAAACCCGCAATTTTAACCTGGGGATGGGTAGTTCTCAGTTAATTCGAATGTGCATTCAAGTACAAGAGAATCATTCAAGACACCTTTCAATAAAGTTTGCAATCTCAAGTTTTTCTTCACACACATCAAAGAAGTGTTGAAGATGTTTCTCAATTCAAAAGTCAATGATGGTTCGTCGTAATCATTAAGCCATGCAGTCATTATCTTTCAAAAAAAATGATATTACAAAAAAAAAATTATTGAAAAAAATTAAAGCCCGCTAAGTCAAAACTTATGAATGAGACTTAGGCAAAAACTAGGGCATCCCGCTGGCTGTAAGTTGAAATGCCACAGTTTAGGCAAAAGTTAGGGATAATAAAAGAAAGATTTGTCAAGAGGTCATCAAAATCCTCAACAAAAGTAAGATGAGTTTACCAAAGTTCTCACTAGAAATAACAAAAGGAAAGATGTGACTGTTATCTCAAAGTTCGTTGGCTTATGAACCGTCTTCATCTGTGCAATCCCAAATGTCTTGGAACTTGAATGCATAGGCTGAATTAATTGAATGTAGGACTAGAGTTCATCATGAAGTTAGGTTAGGTACAAATAAACTTTGAGCCTATATCCTTTGTTTCATAAACCGGGAACCAGACCACGTTACAACCTCTAAAGTCCTAATTGAATCCAGGTTTCTTTTGAAAAGAATACTAGAACAAGGTTGCGTAGACTGACTCCCAAGTTCATTACCAATCATTTGTTTTTTATATTTGCTTTATCTTTCATGTTATCTCAACCGCCATGTTTTGACAATGTTTTATTTACTTTACATCAATAAATTTCATTCCAAAAATGATTCTTGATTTCAAACTTTGCATTGAACTTTGCATTAAAATTACCAGGTTTGTAAAAACATTTTTATTTGCAAATAAACTTTCCTCATCAAGGAATTTTCAAACAGTTAAGAAACTTGGTCAGTGATCTTATCAGGGGGCAAGTTCTTCTCAGTTCCTATGGTTTAAGGTTGGTTGTTCAGTGCAAGTTATTCTCAGATTTGGTTAGTCAGAAGATTCTCCGCGAGATTCATACTGGGTTTATTTTCTCAACATTCATTTCAAGAACTGAAGCCATGATCAGTTTATTCTTTCAACAGTCATTTCAAAGATCAACTTATTTTATCCGACAGTAGTCAGGAACTGAATCCATTATCAGTTTGCCCCCATCAATCATTAAGCTTGGGGCAATTTTCTTCAAGAATCTCCAAATAGCTTTGCATGAATTCTCTCAAAAGATTTTCAGCTTGATGCAGTTTACTGGTGTGACAGAGATTTGTTCAGCAGTAGCATCTCTAAAACCCGAGCAGAATGGCAGTGATCTCCGTGTTGAGGAATTAGTCTTCCATCTTTTCCACTCCTCTAAGAGTCTAAACTGGTTGTCATCATTTTTTCTCACATTTTTATCTTGGGTGTGTTATTCCCCAGTTTCGTATAAGTTTGCATATTTGAGTGTGTTATTCCCCATTCTTGTTTACATTTGCATATTTGAGTGTTTTAGTCCTCATTATGCGTGTTCTTGGGTGGTTTAGTCCCCATTTTCGTAAATGTCTGCATACTGAGTGTTTTAGTCCTCATATGCATTTCTCGAGGTCTTGATGTTTTCAACATCTTACCTTGTGATCAAAGTCCAACTTACTTGACATTTATTTTTGTCTCTCCATAACTTTTCATCTACCTGTTGTTTCTCTCAGATATTACACCCTTTTACCCGTTGCTATTCTCGGATGTCCATAGTGAAGTCATCATTGATTTGATGTACTGTCCCGGACTTTTTCCCATTTCATTCAGTTCTGTTCCTGAATGTTGTGATTCACATTTTATCTGATTGCTATTCTTGGATGTTGTGATCACTTTCCTTCCGATTTCTATTCTCGGATTTCCATGTTGGAGTCATCATTGAGTTGATGTACTTTCCCGGACTTTTCCCATTTCATTCAGTTCTGTTCCTGGATGTTGTGATTCACATTTTTTTATCTGACTGCTATTCTCAGATGTTGTGGTCACCTTTTATCCGATGCCATTCTCGGATATCCCTTTTAAAGTCAGTAATGTCATCCCTGGATGCTTTTGATGTACTTTTTCGGGACTTTTCTCAATTCATTCAGTGCCATTCCTGGAGGTTGTGATTCTTTCTGTCCAATTGCCATTCTTGGACATTTTTGTCTCGACTGAGCCATGTGTTGGTCTCTAGCGTGCTGCTTTTCCCCGTCGGAGTTTTATGCTCCTTATCTCCAGCGTTTATTCTATTACGGGTGTCACTTCGCTCCTTACATCTTTCTCTGCATTTCTTTGCATTTCATATGTTCTCATAAAATTTTTATATTCTCATAACATTTCACGTACTTTCATATCATTTTCATATCATATCATTTCACATCGTTCGTTTCGTTTCTTATCATTTCATTTCCTTTTTTGGCATCTTAGGATCAAAAATTTGGGTTTTTGATATTTAAGTATCTTCCATCTTGTCGAAACGAAGATTTCAATCTTCCTTATCTCTGGATTGAAGAAACTTAAATAGGGGCATCTGTCATACCCTAATTTTTGATCCTAAGATTTTTCGCATTTCATCTGCATTTCGCATACAAACAAGATCATGCACTGGTCTGTTTATCCTTTTCAGTTGCAGGTCATTGTCTCGCAAGGGATCACCGTATTTTTACTTACTTGTATTTGTTTACATTTACTAACATATAACCAAAATACCAAAAATATGTTGCAGTTTGCTTCTTCTTCTCGCTATGTTGCAAGATTTCAAAGAAAGTGCAGTGATTTCAATTCAGATGCGTTTGTTCAGTCACAATTCGGTTCAGATGGGCGTTTGACCTAATCTTAGTCAAACTATCAAATAAATTGTTTCAATTGCAAGTTATGTGTGCCAGTGGTTTATTTCTCAGGCAGTGCGTGTTCAAAGCTCAAATTGTGTTGTTTGTGAAAATCATCAGTTTATCAGGCAGTGTTTTGTGCGAAGTTTGGTTTGAATCTTCGAGTTCACCAGTTTATCAGCAGTTCATCTGAGGATTTAATTTCCTCAACATGGATTCGAATAATCAAGACAAATTTCAATGATTGTGGTTATCAGGGCATTTTTCAGACGATTCAAATGGTCGTGGCTTAAGTTGCGATTTATTCAGTGGTTTCAGGAATGACTGTGTTTAGTTTAATCAAGTGGCTTGTGCAAGGAAAAATCAAGTTTTGGTTCTGGGCTAAAAAATCATCATTTCATATCCATTATCCATTTTTTTATTAAATCATTTCCTTTTTATTTTTCTATCCATTTCATATACGCAACCTATTTAGCCGATTTTCCATTTACATTGTAATCCAAATTTTATATCCAATTTTAGTCCATTGCTCATCCTTAAAATTTCAATTTCCATAAATAAAATTCCAAATCTTACCTCGATTGTTTTTCCATTTTTTTCCTCTATTCTAATTATTGTTGTCATTTTCAATTACAATACAAAACAAAAACAAAAATAGATATAAACCCATATCCTTTTTTTTAGAACCCATTTATTTAGTTGATAAGCCCATTCCATTTCTCTTTACACACAAAAAAAGTGATTTGAAAAATAGAGAAATATTTTTTAAGCCCTCCATATCCTTCATACTAATCCTAGGCCCATTATTTTTTTTTGTAGCAAAATTTTGTGAAGCCAACTTTGCCACACGTGACTTCATATTTCAAGCTTCCATTATCTCACAGCCACACAAACTTCGCCAACAGCCAGATACATATCACGCAAGCCACAACTCTCCGCACGAAACGCACAGTCTCACAAAGTAAAACGCAACATCACGTGACGATTTCCAGCCACAAGCTCCACACGTGAACAAGCCATCAAGCTGTTCATAGCCAGCAACACGCACCAAATTCCAGCTTCAAGATGCTGCAGCAAAACAAGAAGCCCAGCACACCGAACGCAGCCGCAAACACAACGCTGCAGACACAATAACAAAACAAGAAAAACACACAACGCAAAGCGCATCACGCACACCTGAAAACGAAATGCATCAAACGCAGTGAACTAACAACATAAAACGCAGAAAAATGTCACGCAATGCCCGTGACTCCCAAAACGCAGCAAATCGAGCACGAAACGGCATCTAATATTTCCTCTCTTCCTCTATAAATTAAGCCATTTTCCCTCTTCAATTTCAAGCTTGAACAACCCCTCATCATTCTGAAAAAATCAAAAATCAAATCGTTATCGAAGCTTCAACTCACCACCAATTTTCTTCTTCTTCAATCTTTCTCCGCAACATTTCAACAACCTTTATAACGTTCATCATCAACAACAACAAGAAATGGGAAAAAATAGAGAAAGGGAGTTTCACCGAGGGAGAGATCGGAGAGAAACAAATCAAGAAGAAGAAGTTGAGATCGTTTTGAGAGAGTGAGGGAGAATAGCGTCAAATTTTATGACGGCTTTTTCTTCAATTTCGCGGCGACACTTTTTTTAGAAGAGGTGAAGAACATTTGCCCTGTGTTTCAACGAAGGAGATGATGTTTATATTTTTCTGATTTTTTTTTATTTTTTCCTTAATTTGTTTCAATAAAAAATTTGATGTGTGTCTGAGCCTGATGCTGTTATTGGATCCATTTCCTACATCCACCACCCAAAACCTGCGCTGCATACTCCCCATGGCCTTCTTGTTTTTTTTTCTTTAGCTTTATTATTATAAAATTCTAAAAAGTTTTAGTTTAACATTTGTTTTGTTTTTGTCTGAATTTTTATTAAAATCCTTTTCAATTTGGTTAATTTTTTTAAATAGACTTTAAAATGGGTTTTAGTTTTTTTTTCTCATTGGAATTTTCTTTGAAACTATTTCAATTTTATTTTTATTCTTTTGTTGATTTTTTTTAGTGGATTTTAATTTTAGATCCACTTTCTTTCATCTTACTTTTTCTTTTCGTCGATGAGATCTCCGATTCGTAGATTATTGGTTTTCGAAGATGTTTAATCTTCATTATTTCAAATCTATGGATGAATGATCATTTGGATCATTCTCCATACTTTGGGATCGTGATAGGTTGCATTCGATAAATCAATGTGAAATCTCGATTAAGATTAGACCGTTACCGCTTTTCTTTTCGTGCGACATGTTTTCGGAGAATGATTCATTATATCATTTCTCTAACATGTATTAGCACAAATATTTTCCACCTTAATTGGTGGTGGCCGGCCTCATTTGTAGGGTAATTACTCCGTAAATTACTCGGCGATTGCTTAACATAGACCTAAACTTGTCCCGAATTCGGAATAAGATCCAATTGGATTCGGTTGCCTCTCGATTTTGGTTATCTTTTTGTGGTTGTGTTTGATTAAGTTCATCATACCATTTCTATGTAAATATTAATATACTATTAATATACTATTAATATACTAACATTTTAATTCAATCTCTCGCACCTTATCCTTTTTATTTCAATCTCTCGCTCCTTACCTCTTTTATTATGCTTTTATTATACTATTTCATTCATCATATTGTTTATGTTTATATTGTTATGCTTGTGATTTTTCCTTTGTCCATTTGGACACAAAAACATTAAAAAAGGATTAAACATCTAAAAAAGATTTGTGACTTTAATTTCGGACTATGGATACTATCCTTAGCATTGGACTTGGAGTTTGGACTTAGATTTTAGGATCTCTCCCTTTGCTCAAGTTATTATGGATTGAAGACCTTGGCCCCGTTTGAGTTCACTTGTTTATGAAGATGGAAATCCTTTTGCTTTGAATAATGTTCACCATACGGTTTGATCGTTCTTCCTTTAACTTTTACATTCAAGTCATAGGATAGTCACTTCATCTCCTCCCACTTCTTAAATTTTCAAATCTCCTTCCTATTTTCAAAAACTTTCTTTGTTTTCAAAAACTTCAAACATTTTCGCAATCAAACCTTGACTTAGGTCATGCGATTTTACCTTTTCATTTTATTTCTTAATAAATGCTAAACCACATAAGCATATCGAAACTTTCTTCTCAAAAACATTAAAACATTCAAAACTCATTCAATTGTTTTTGTGCCCTCATGCACTTTTCTTTTCATATGTCTAGATATGATTCATTCTTTCTAGCGGAATTATTCGCTAAAGAATGACGACTTATCTTTACATTTTAAAATCGATTCAACTCATTGTTTCTTTTCGCATTTTGTACCATGAACTACGAGGTTTTGATCTCGCATTGCACTTTGTGGGTACGTAGGTATGAGACAATCGTCTCTTCAAACCCAAAAATATTAAAAAACATTTCTCTTCTCATTTCTTCAATCTCTTTCAAACAAACCATTTTCAAACCAAAAAAGCAGTAAATATTTCAAAGGACTCCCATGGAGTACCACAGACATTTTGGATGCGTAAAACCTTCCCAATTTGTAACCTATCCCCTTACCCGTTCTCTATTTGATTCTTTTAGTTTTTGCTTTGAGATTCATTAGGTTTTATTTGCTCTTTTTCCCTTTTCCATTTGGAATAAAATAAAAGCGCGGTGGCGACTCTGTTTACCTTGAGTTAAGTTAGCTAATAGCTTACACTCATGATTTTACCGCTACAAATACCAGAAAGAGGAGTTAGAGTCAGCTCACAAAAGTCATCGGGAGAAGTTCCAACAGATAGAGCAAAGCCAGAAAGCACTAGAAGAAGCACTTAAGGAGGTAGAAAATCTCAAACTGAGAACGGGAGTCAAGAAGACTAGGTCTGAGCCAGGATCTAGTGGAGGGGGCACTGAAGTTGTCAAGCAGCTATAGCTTTTAGTTTGCTATAGACGTGTTGTAGGAATTTAGGTTTATTCTTTCTACATTATCTTTTGCTTTGTAAAACTTGTATCCTACTGGGAATTATGTTATTGCAGCATTGTAGGCTTGTTATGTTATGCCGTTTATTTATTCAGCTTCTTAGATTATGTATGCACTGACACTTGGGCCGTTCCAGCTAGATGAATCTGATTTCGTGCAAAGGTTTTCTAAAAAGTTGAGGGTCAAAAGCCATCTGGATTTCTTTGTTAAATATTGGAATGGGGGAATTATTGACCTTGAGATTGGAAACAAAAACATCTGCATTGCATGCATATCACCCTTCTTCTCTGTTTTGCAGGTACAATTAGAGGTTTCTAACATCTCTTCCAATTTCAGGCACTATTGTTGCAAAGAGAGTTCACAGATACCCGACCAAAGAGAATCGAGGAAGAATCATGGAGCAAAAGCAAACAGAGCTTGTGGAACTACGCAATAGAATGGATCCGTTTATGAACCTGATGACTAGTATGCACCAGAATCAAGAGAGGATAAGATAAATGGTTGAAGGCGTTCATGGAAATGGTAATGGTAATGGGAACGGTAACAGTACTGGGAATGGAAATGGCAATGGGATTGGTAATGGTATTGGCGCCAAAGGTGATGATCCTGGGAATGGTACTGGTGATGGTCCTGGGAATGGTACTGATATTCCTGTTCATGTTAATGTTGGTGGCCCAACTGCAGTTATTATGGATGGTCAGGATGACCAATTCACTCTTCTTGATAGTGATATGGGTAATCAGAATGCTGATGTGCATCGTCGTTGTGACGAACTAGCTAAGCAAATTTGTGTTATGAAGTCTCAAAGTACTATAGGTTTTGATGTTGCTGATTTGGGGTTAGTGCCCAGGGTGAGAATCCCGCACAAGTTCAAGCCTCCAACTTTTGACAAATATAACGGCTTCAGTTGCCCGAAGACTCATCTCCAGGCCTACGTAGGGAGAATTTCTGCACATACTGACGATGAAAACCTGTCGATGTATTACTTCCAAGATAACCTCACCGGGGCATCTCAAGAGTGGTATTGAAGCTCAACCGGGCAGATGTCAGAAATTGGAAGGAACTTGCTAAAGCCTTTGTGAAGCAGTATCAGTATAATATAGACATGGCTCCCAACCGCACTCAGTTGCAAAGCATGTCCCATATGTCTAAGGAAAGCTTCAAAGAATACGCTCAGTGGTGGCTTCAGTTGGCTGCTAGGATTCAACCGCCTCTGTTGGACAGTGAAATGGCAGACATGTTCATGGGAACATTACAAGGAGTGTTCATGGACCATTTGGCTTCGTTCTCAGCCACAAAACTTACAAACCTAGTAATTGTTGGAGAGAGGGTCGAGAATCTGTTGAAGATGGGTAATATTCAGGATGTAGGTGCGAGTAGCTCGTCTGGAGCTCGGAAACCATTTGTTGGACCTCAGAGGAGGAGAGGAGGTGAAACTAATGTGGTGTACGAAAAAGGAAGAGGTCGTGGACGTCAAAATCACTATGATCAAGTGGCTGCTGTCAAAATTCCATCAGGGCATGCTCCATAACTGCAGCAGCAGCAACATGCTCAGTACAACAACTACCATAGGCCATATCAGCAACACCATCCTAGGCATTTTGATCGTAACTTTGATGCCATCCCAATGAAATATGTTGCCCTCTTGCAGAGACTATTGGATTTGAACATGGTACAACTTAGAATCCTGGCGCCACCTGTATGTAATCCTTCCCCAAAATATGATGCTAATGCATGTTGTGCATTCCATTCGGGCGTTACAAGTCATTTTATAGAGAAGTGCGGAGCTCTGCAGATTAAAGTGCAAGACTTGATTGACTCAAAAGCTATCAACTTCACTACACCACCTAATGTCACCAACAACCCGATGCCTAACCACAATGGTGGGGAAAGGGTAAATGCTATTGAAGACGGGGAGAAATTGAATATGATTACTGATATTGATGATGTCCATACTCCATTGGCAGTTGTGAAAGAACGTTTGTTGAACGGACAGGTGTTCTCAGGTTGCGATAGTGAGTGTGAAGATTGTTTGTTGTCTCATAATGGTTGTGTCATGTTAAGGACCAGAATTCAGAGTTTGATGGATGAAGGATCTTTACAGTTTGACAAGATTAATAACAAAAGCGACGAAGTGTCCACGATGACCATTTATTTCACTCCTGAAGAGATGTCGATGCCTCTCAGGCCAGAGCCTTTTACTATTTACATACGTCAGGAGGTGAGCCCAATCACCATTACCGTTCTAGCTCCTATACCGTATGATAACGAAAGAGCTATTTCGTGGCACTATGGCGCGGACGTATACGTATAGGGACAAAGAGTTGAAGAGAAGCTTCCAGCGACTATTGATCCCAACATTGTTAATGTAGGAGGTGTGGGAGGCTTTACCAGAAGTGGAAGACTTTTCATTCCCCAATTTCTCAGAACCAACACTGAAACTAAAGTTGTTGCACGTGCCAAGGGTAAGCAAGTGGCCACAGAAGATGTTGTGACTCTTGTTCTAGAGCAAAGTACTTTTGAAAAGGAAGTGGAGGAGTTTATGAGAATTATAAAGAAGAGTGACTACAAAGTGGTAGAACAGCTAAATCAAACTCCGTGCAAGATTTCAATCTTATCCATGTTGATGTGTTCCCAGGTACACAGAGAAGCTTTGCTGAAAGTCCTGTAAATGGCGTATGTTCTACAAGAAATTACCGTTAATCAGTTGGAGGTTATGGTTGCCAACGTGAATTCCAGTCATGGAATGGGCTTTACAGATAGAGACTTGACTTTAGAAGGAAGAAATCCCAACAAAGATCTGCATATTACCTTGGAATGCAAAGGGGTCGTGCTTTCTCACGTGTTGGTAGATATTGGGTCTTCATTGAATGTGTTACCCAAGAAGGCCTTAATGAAACTTGACGTGGATGCGATTATATTGCGTCCAAGTAATTTGGTAGTGAAAGATTTTGATGGATCCAAGAGATCAGTCTTTGGAGAAGTAGAGCTATCAGTGAAGATCGGATTCAAAATCTTTAAGAGCACATTTTATGTTATGGACATACAGCCGACTTACAGTTGTCTTCTTGGATGTCTATGGATCCATGCTGCTGGCGCAATAACTTCCACATTACATTAGAAACTGAAGTATGTTGTAGACGGGAAGGTGGTCACCGTATGTGGAGAGGAGGATATATTTGTCAGCAGCTTGTCAGCCTTCAATTATGTCAAAATGGATGGGGAGATCCATGAGACATTATGTCAGGCTTTCGAGGTTGTTAACATCAATGAGGTTTCTCCCAACTCCATGGTAAATAGCGTTGAAAAAGTTGGTACTTCCATAGCCTCTTACAGGCAAGCGTTGGAATTCGTGCAAGTAGGTAATGCCCAGGGCTGGGGCATATTTGTTGAAGTTGACCGTAAAGAAGACAAGTTTGGAATAGGGTACACACCAGGCCAATTAATGGGGTCTCAGGGCAAGGGATCTAAAAGCTTCTCGAGCGGGGGGGGGGGGTTATTGATCCAAATCAGATGATTGTTGCTGCTGGAGAAGACACTGATAGTGACTGTGATCTGGATAGCTGGGTATGGCCGTGTGTACCTGGAGAAGAATTAAAGAGCTGGTTTGCGGAGGACATCATTCAAGTGACTTCCCATCCAAAGTAATTTTCTTTGTTTTTTCCATTTCATATTGTCGCTCCCGGGATTTTCATCCTAGTACAAACGCGGAAGTGGCACGGAAAAGGTAGAGTCGCCAGCCAGACATTTTTATCCCGGATGAATGGGAAAGGTAATGCCGCACAAACCTGAGGAAGAAGGAAAGGACGAAGCCTTGCGAACCAAAGACCTGGGTTCGGGAGTCGGTTATGACCTGAGAAGGTATTAGCACCCCAGATCTGGAGTTGAGTACGGCTAGGCGCCATATCAATGTCGTACTGATATTTCTTAAGGAAGGCCTCCCCAAGCTCTTCCCAGTTTCAGACAGAGTTCCTTTCTAGCTTCATATACCATTCCAATGAGCCCTCAGAGAGGTTGTCCTAGAAATAATACATCCAGAGTTTTTCATCTCTAGTGTGAGCAACTATATTCCGGTAAAAAGCATGTAGATGTGTCTTGGAGAAGGAGTTGCCAGTGTACTTATCAAAGCTCGGTGGTTTGAACTTAGGAGGAATGATCACTCCAGGAACCAAGCCCATATCTGATACATCTATCCCAAGAGTGTATCTACATTCAAGGGCCTTAACCTTTTCAGCCAGCAATAGAAAATCTTGAAAGTTTCCTCCCATGCCAAATCCCATAGCATCATTAGCAGGAGGAAATTGATCCTCTTGA